>CM060940.1:13750000-15000000 GCA_030765085.1 Allium cepa | reverse complement strand
AACATAAAAAAAGGAAAATTACATGAAAATAAAAATGGCTAAGTAGCCATGAAAAGAGAAAGAGAGCTTTCTTTTATATTATCTAAACTAATGAAAAGGAAGAGGGAGAGAGGAGGCCTAAGAGAGGCTAAGAGAAGAGATCGATTACATGAAGCATAAGGGGTATTTATACAAGTTTTAAAGCCCTAATTCACTTGGGGAATGCCCAAAATGTCCCTTAGGAAGTGTGGAGGCCAAGCAATCATTAACATGTCTGAATCCCCCATTGAGTGTACATGAAACCATTAACTCCATAAGCATGTGCATTAGCCTTTAATTTGTATATTAAGGTAGGTGGGATCCTCCATGATCTTCACTTTGAATTATTTCCATCTTCATTCCTTTATATCCATTTTGTGCATGAATGTTTCTTCATGAACCCACTAATATGAGAAGCTAAATTCCTACAAAATATTATAGAAATTTCCAATTAAATTCTCTCAAATTAATACACGCGCACAAATGGCCATTTTGCCCTTATATGAAGATGAATATGTGAAAATTTGGAATTAATATGAATTTTGGTTAAAAAAAGTTAAAATACCCAATATGATCATTTATTTAATTTAAATAGAATAAATATGGTGGTAAAAATATGCACATTTACGTGCACATCAGTTTGTGATCAATTTCTTAAGTCGCTGTTTGTTAAGTCATTGGTATTTTGTTTTCTTATGTCCTATAAGGTTGTAAATTGTTGAGTTGTATGTGCTGTAAGCCTATAAATAGGCGGGTTTGTGTCACTTGTAGTTGTTGTTGATTTTGAATAAACTTTTGTTTGAGTGCTTTACGCCTCTTTAAAATTGGAAGTTGAGTGTTATCTCCTTTCTCCATCTTCGGTTATTCGAGTGCGCTCGAATCAACGAGCTTGAAGCCAATTCAAGGAATCTCGTGCGCGAGGTCAACGTCGAAGAATCGTAGATCTTTTAACACTGTATCGTGCGCGATCAACGTGTTAAAGATAGCTAGAATCCAGTATCTCACGGGATCAACGGATTTGGGCATTTATCTTGGGTATCATCAATTCACCATTCATCATTGTATCGTTTTATCGATTTATTTGACACGAAGCATCATCTCGTGATCAAAGTTGTTATCCACTGCGTCAAAAACGGTTCCTCATACTTTGTTATGTCCACTGATGAATTACCACATATATGAACATGTGTATTTGATACACATGTATGGCTATGGTAAGCTCGTAGAATTTGAAATGGAAGCAAATAACATAACCTGCAACAGGAAATAAAATGATTTGATATGATTAAATAAAGTGATTATATTGGAAAAGAGTTTCAAATATATCAAAAAAATGAAGATTTAATCTCAAAAGTCACTCCTTCCTATAATATATATTAATGTATCAGAAAGGAGCAACCGGACTTTGTTAAACCGAATACAATTGATAATGAGTGAATTTTAGTTTACTTCTTTTTGTATGATCGTTTATTTTAGAGTAAGTACATAAGGTTAAAATTAATTTCATCTAAAGCATAATATACAAGATCATACAAGATAAGGGTTTATAAGACAACCTATATATGTTGGATCGGGGAGTTGATAGGTTGTGCAAGTCAAAAGACTGCACGTATTAATTATGAGGGATCTTGCATGGACCACCACAAAGAAGTTTGGGATTGATTATGTTATGAACACGAGTTTCGCAAACTAAAAACCAAATCGGTATTTATATAAAAAATCTTCATAAATACCTATTCCTTTTAACTAAGAAACAATTGTTGTTATGAAATATAAACTTTATGGTGAAAGAATTTCTTTTAGAAATTATTGGTAGCAAAATAGATTAGAAAACAATTTAATGATAAAATTGATTACGAGGTTGAAATAAAATTAACCAAACCTAATCAGACACAACGCATTAGAATGCCTAAAAAGTATTCCTATACATTGAAGAAAAATTCTGAGTTTTCGAGAAGAGAACTTCTTGAGTTGTTGATAAGCCACTGTGTGACTCTTTCATATGGCACAATTCACAAATCTTAAATGAATTCCAAGTGCATTATTAAAATATTATTTGAATAATTGTACCCAAAAAGATATGACCCATTGGCTGCAAATATGTGTTAGAAAAGATTATCAAGGTATTTGGAATATAGTAAGCAACATTGATAAGAATAACATCGTAAATTTCAATTTTTGAAAATTAACATAACAGATTTGTCATTCAACGTACTTAAATAAATTTGGACTTTACTCACGAAATTATTGTTTGGTATGATTTTATGTCTTGGTACATATGTGTTGAAATAGAATATCATAAATGACGATTTAGAATATACTGTTTGCACATAACAACCAATGTATCTCCAAGCCAATGGGAGCATTGATGAGTTTGCAGCCTTCAGATATGATCCAAAAATTGAAACGAAAGCATTGTTCAATAAGTAACAGAGTTGAATCATTATTTTGATAAAAATATCAAATAGTTTGATTTTTGATCAAAATACAAAGGAAACACGTGTCTATAAGAAAGAACATTAATGTGTGCTAGAATTTTTCTAAAACTATGAGTAAATAACAAAATTATGATTATAATGTTGTAACTAAGTTAAAATCATTGGTTTGGTTGTTTAATACTCGATATTGAATTAGAAAATTATATCATTTATAATCAGTATAAAAGGTTGTTGAGATTTATCCCGAATGATATGCACACCATATTAAAAAGTCTAATATGGAGAATGTAAGGTACATTCGTTATGCGTTGACAATAGGAATTATCATAAATATTGTATTGTCTACGATATCACATTTTGCTTATGTATTTGATACATAAAGAAATTGTCAAATCCGAATTAAGATTACTAAATATAGTATATTGTATTCTCGAGTATTTACAAAATACTAGACAATGTTTGTAACAACAAAAAATTACTTATGAAGAAGTATTCGAACTCGAACTTCATAAAAGATATTGATTATAGTATCTCAATCTTAAGTTCATGATCAACCTTAATTAAGAAGCTTTAAGTGGGAAATGAATAGGTTGTGGCTGATTCAACCAAAAGGTTAAGTATATTGTCTTGAATAGCGTTATAGTAAAAGCAATATATATGTATAATCAAAAATTTATAATTGAGCAAGGGGTGGTCCCGTATGTTAAGAATCGTTAACATTATTATGAAATAATAATGTCGTGCTATGGACCATAAAAGAACCTAGAGCTAGTAAAAGTCGAGAAACATATTCGAAAGTTCCACATGATAGGCAGTTGAACAACATCAGAGGGGGTTAATTAACATCTTAGATAACTAAAACAACATTACAGATCCATTCACGACGGGACAAGCGCAACCAATTCTAAGCAAACTGGTCGAAGGGATGAGACTGAGATTCTTCAATTGGCCTCTAGTGCAAGTGGAAGATTGATTGAGTTAAGGTATTCCCTAAATGCAATTCTATAATTTATTATAAATTATTAACTTTTAGTGAAATCTAGTTCGAAATAAAAGGTGTTTTTTCCTATTATATACTTATCATTATAGTGATATGCTAATTAATTATATAATTGAAGTATATTACATAGAAAATTTGTAAACGAGATGTTATATGATAGTAATTATAGCGTGTTTTAATCATAAGAAATTTATCACGTTAAAAATAGCATATTATTTAAAATATTCATAGTCAAGATGTTTCGAGATATGATAGCAATACATCTGTTGAAACTAGAGTACATAACTCTCTCGAAATATTGGATAGTGTATTACTCATGACAACATGGCGTACCAAGATGTTATGTATTAACATTTATTGAAGGAACCATGGCAGTCGGAAACGATGAGATAGCTAAATTTAAAAAAAACCTTATTTTGAATCTTTATTGGGCCTATAAAGTCTAAAGATGTATTAGATCCAATCCAATAATGTTTTAAATAAAATCTTATTTTATTTACTTTTTTAATATTTTTTTGTGAGTTTGAATTAACAAGTGAATCAAGTAAATTTATATATGTGTAGTGCACGTGCTATAAATATGAATGCATATAGCTAATGTGGACATGTGTAGGTGCTAGCATTTACATCGCAATGGACCCATTTATACTTATATGTGTATGTGTGTGTCTTTATTGTCTAGAGCTTTTAATTAAACAATACACACATACAGATATGTAAGAATTAAGTTTGACTATTTTACATGATTTGAAATATAAAATAAACAATTATAAATCTAGATTCGATTAAGGAAGGAATTAAAATCGAATTTTACAGCTTTACACAAAAGTCTATTTCATGAACTTTGATTTAAAATAAAACACACACACATACTCAAATATATATAGTGTACGTGTGTTTGCGTAGATGTAAAGTTTATTATCAAATACATGTTATGAAATTAAAGTAACAAATTGAAATCAAACTTTAAGTTAATAGAGATTCAAAGGGTTTACGATGATTTGCGTAAAGGTTTACTTAAATTTTTAATTTTTAATTTTTCATTAATTAAATTTTTTTTTAAAAGGAAGTAAACAATAACCAAATGAATTAGATTCAAAGCAACAAACATATAAAAAATGTATCTGATTTCCAAAGTGATTTCAAATAAACAACATACGTAGTTTATCCATATTTGTATATAGAAGAAGTAATAAAATTATACAATTAATTAGAAATTAGTTTCCAATCAAAATTTGTATTATTTTTGCTAACAAATACTTTCTATGATGACAAAATAAATAAGACAACTTACTCACATATAAATTTATTGCAAAAAAGTTTAGATCGAAGCTATACAAACAATATGAATAAATAAGATGTAGAAGTATAGGATCTAAAATATGTAGATAAGATAAGCATATGAATAAGCAAAATAAGAATGTCACCTTAGGTTGTAGAAAAATTATCTTGAACGGTGAATAAAACTCATTGTTATACATATATATCATATATATGTAGTATATTATTTATTTAGTAACATTTGATTAATTTATTTAATTAACAAATAAATAAATTATTATTAATTTCAAAAATTATATACATACACACACACATGTATTATCTTAACATTCTGAGACAATGTCACATACGTCAATGTGTATGTTATTTAATTTAATGAATTATATATTAATCAATCAATTTAATTAATTATTAATAATTTTTGAAAATAATTATTTTACTTTTAGAACATTTTTAAAATTATTTTAATACATTTATATAATCATTATTTTAAATTTAGCAGTTTAATTTAAATTGTAACGACCCAGAATTTTAGTCGTTAGATTTTGAACATTTAATTCATTTTAAATGTTGAATATGGATTATAATTTGATTTTGAAATAAAAAGAGTTTGGTTAAATTAATAAAATTAGCTAAAATTTTAAATATGGTAATTCAATTGAATTTGAATAATAATAATAATTGAACATTTGGGATTATGGTAATTGGTGAATCTGGATATAAATGATTATGAAAATTGGTTTCTAAAATTTATTTTAAGTCTATTCGGACTTAAAAAATGATGTTGGACTTTTAGATGGAATCAAAAGTCGATAGGTTAAATTTGTAATTTTATATTAATTTAATAATGGGATTTAATAATATAATGTTGCAAATAATCAAATTTTGATTCGAAATGAATCAGAATGGTTTCTAATGTGATTATAAATTCTATATGATTTATAAATGAGTTAGTAAAGTTTTAAAAGTGAAGTTTTAAAAGATTTCGACGATTTTGAAAATCGCTCGAATTAATCGACGAGTTAAAATAGCCTTTCGGGGCACAGTCTTAGAATTTGACGAAACTAGTTCCATTGGATCCGTAATATATAATTATTATCGGATTTCAATTTTAGCAGCGTTTGGAGCTACTGTTTGCTCGTACGGGTGAGAAACGCTTGAAATTAAAATCAATAATTTAATATTTAAACTCGATTCAAAAAACTATCTTCCACATATGATCAAATTAGCCGTCGAAACACGTTTCATTGTGTTCGAAATGCAGGTAAAACATTATAAACGCCTGTCGGCACGTGTTTTTTGGAGTTCGTTTGCAAATGTTCGTTAAAATTGAATTTAATATTAAAATAATATTTATAAACGATATATATACACACGTTTAAGGCCGAACCCTAACCTTATTTCTACAGCCGCATTCAATGGCCGAAACCCTTCACACCTTCTTCCCTTGACCTCCACTCATCCACTCAATTTCATCGAAAGGTTTCAACTAGAAAATCGTAGAGATCGACGTAGGCTTCAATCCATACGATGGACGGTCATGAAGCTCGTCGTGGAGGCCAGAATCTACTCGAGAAGGCGGCACGTTTGGGTGTGTTTTACGAGACGAGCATGGGACCGAGCATGGAGTAGCTTCAGGCGCAAGTAGAGTCGGCACTGGGCATCAGAGTGGTAGCCGCCGATCGTTGAAGAAGTAGCCGTAGGAGGAGCGGAGTGTAAACCTTGGTCGCGACCATGGGTTCGGCTGTGCCCGAAAAGGTCGTGTGAGAGAAGGAGCCATGTGCGGCCTGGATTTGGATAGTGAAATTCACGGCCAGGAACTTGTTTGGTAATAAAAAAATAAAAAGAAATTTGTTTCAAATTTGTAACTGAAACTTATAAATTTTATATCTATTGCATACGTTGTCAGAATTCGACAAAACTGGCGATGCCGAAATCGCAACGACGAGTACTACGCAATGGAGCAATTCTGGGATCATTCTGAGTAAGTAAAAATTTAGTTTAAATCGAACGCTGTACGATTTAATTTAAAATTTGAACGCTCGTCGAAAATTCAAGGTGAGTTAATCTCACTCACATCTGGAATTTCAGCTATTTTAAATAATTAATATTTAAATGATTGGTTGATTAGTTTAATATGAAAATTATTATCAAATTTGATCGATATCTATTTGTCGTGCTATCATCTGTGGATGTAGGGAAAAACATGTTGGAGGGATCCAACTGGATTCCTCACAAATAGAAATTTTATTTGTATTCTATTATATATTTCGTTGATATCCTGTGATAGATTGATTTGGAATTTTGTTATGCTGTGTTATAGTTGGATAATAAAATTTGGTATTTTAAAATATCAATAAATTGAAATGGGAGTAAAAAGGAAATAAAAAGAATTTTTAAGTGATGAATTTAAGGAAATTAAATTCAGGAAATTGGTTTGGAATTTGAAGTGTTTTTTTGAAAGTTTGATTTAAAAGGAAATGTGAAATGAAAATTGATAAACTGGATTTATAAACGAAGTGGAATATTTATCGGGGATAAATATTGAAACTATAGTTTTCTGGTGGGAATTTCTATAGGAAGTGCAAATTGCTTAAAAATAATAGTAAGATTGTTTATAAAGGATGAGAAGTATACTTTTTCCTGGAAATTTAGTGCACACCCTGAGACCCACATTAACAAAGAGTATTACTGGGTAATTCTATCTATTAATGTGGAGAATAGGGCTGGTTAGGAGCGACCACCTATAATATTGTCTTAAACGTCTACTGCATACATCGATAAATGCTCTATATTTTTTTTTCCTATTTCAAGTGGATCGACATATCCAATAAATGCTTAATACAAAACTATAGGTGGCTAATGGATCTATCATAACAAAGTACAATAGCAGAATGCATATCACATCACAGTAATCATCATATATATAAATACATATACACCGATACATCCCAGTACAATACAAAACGAGATACAAAAGTGGTTTAGAGATCGCACTATATACATCGAATCAAAATACATATGAGAGCAAATGGAAAGAAAGGTAAACTACACAAATATGCTAGGCTAATATCCAAGCAAATGCATCGAAGCTAAGTCCTGAAACTGATAGCTAACCTGAAACAACTCGTTCTGACCCGAGTATAAAATACACAGCTCAGTATAGCTAAAACAATTAGTTAATAAGTATAGGCGATAATATGAAGCATATGATACAAGGTGATAATTCTTCTCAAATGAGAAGAGACAATAGAAAGAACACATACTCATGACTTAAGTGAAATAACGTCACTTAAGTGTACAATTTCACTTAAATATACAAAGATCTCAAAAGAGGTAAACTCAACAATAACATTCAAATAATATAAACAATCACCGATGATAATCTCCAAATCAAAACTCATGAAACTCAATAAGAGTTTACAATCCCTGTATCGAAATCACCATAAAACAACATATATATAACCCTTTCTGTAACTCAACGCTATAAGTAAATTCATCATCTCAAATTGGTGAAATCGAAATCAAAAACTTACAAAAATTCCTCAGATTGGCTAAATCCAGTTTGCATGCCGAAGCGATGCTGCACGTGCCATTCACAAATGGTCAAAGCCTTTGACAAAGTTGTTATCACCACCTAGAGCAATTCGTCCTCATGACAAAGTCGTTGACACCTCTCCAAGCCGTTTTGTCCGCCCTAACAAGGACGCTAACACCTCCCAAAGCAGTTCATCCTCATGACTAGGTTGCTAACACCTCTCAAAGAATTTCTGTTAGGTAAACATCATGAATGTGTCACAAACTCACCGATAAGAACCCGAAAAGTGTTAGCGTGTGTCCCATACCACTCGTTCGAACTTAGCGGTATACTAGCCGCTAGTCGATGCCACACTAGGAACATCGTAAAACTTAGAAAATCATATCTCGCCTGATCTCATTGGCGAGTAATAAAGAGACACCATACTCGTCTCATCTCATCGACAAATATTAAATGGCATCATAACTTGTCTCATTTCATCGACAAGTGAAAATATCGTGATGGTTCCTCATAAACCATAAATCTCAAAATATGAAATCATATACTCAAGACTTGCCTTATATCATTGGCAAGTAAATAAAACATCGTGATGGTTCTCATCGACCATACTCCTACATAGGAGATCCCAAACCATAATACCCGCCAAATATTGGCCATCTTAAATACTTCCAATAAATAGGAATTATAAAACTCAAAATATGCCATAAAATGGCAAAACATCTCAGAATCAATAATCTCAAATAGCTTCGATCGTATAAGTCTGGAATTAACCGAAGTAGTAAACACACATGTCCCATGCCACGTGATTTACTAAATCGTTTAATTTTCTTTCTCGTATGTTCGAATAGTGCAAAAGTGCGTGTTTTATATTTAAAATAGTTTACTAGAGAAAACAAGCTTTTAAAACTTATTCATAAAAAGATTAATAAAACCAATATTTGATATTCCTTTATTATAGGAAATAAATAGATTTTTTATTTGAAAATAATTTTAAAATAACATATAATAATATTTTGAAATGCCCATTTATTTCAAAAATCACTTCAAAATGGTTTAGTGTAAACCGTGCTCGAAAACAATGAAAAACAAGAAAGATAACTCAAGACCGATAACTTGAATTCAATACGAATTCAATTCAAATTTAACCCAAAATCAATTCAAATTCTATTTAAATTTGAATTTCAAATTCTCCAGATATATCTAGCTTATTGATAGGAATCATAGCTATCAAAACATTTCAAAACAACTTCAAAATGAACAAGAATGAGAGCAAAAATAAGCTAGTACAATTATGAAGTCAATGATTTATTGCTGTCGTTTTGCTCTCTGGACAACAACAAACAAATCTAGTTTCGACCAAGCTAACTTCAAAATTTTAGAAAACTCAAAACAAGAAAGGTTTATAAAATAATCTAGGTTTTCTAAAACATCAATAATTATATAAATCCGAGAAGAAACGAGAAAGATACGTCTAAGTTACTAACTATATTTCGTTTAGATAATGTAATTATCAAAGTGACAAAGCTCAGAGTTTGCAACAGAATTTCCATCAACCTCTGCTCAAAATATGCAGATATGTTCAAAACAAAGTTGTCACACACAAAATAAGCTTTCCGGAATTTCAAAAATCATCCAATTCCGACAAGAAACAAAGAAGATATACTCAATTTACTAACTGTGTTTAGTTTGAATAACGTAATTATCAAAGTGACAGAGCTGAGAGTTTGCAACAGGATTTTGATCAAGCTATGCTCATAATACTGTAACGACCCGATATTTTCAACCATTCACATCCATTATAAGTGTATAGGTAGACACTCATGCCGGAATTGGATTGCTCAAAATACCGCGTTGTAAATAAAAATTTGGCAAATCTCAGAATATACAGTAAATAAAAATCACAGATCACAGACACAGAGTATATAAAAATGCAGCGGAAGAAAAAGAGATAGTAGTTCATGAAGCTACTATATAAAATATAAGATAATCAGGGTTAAATAAGATACAACCGAAGAGTAACAAGATACATCAGGTACAAATCAGATACAACACTGAAACACTGGATACTGAAACAAAATAGATGGCTGGATCTTCAAGGAAAGCTCCAACACCGAAGGTGAATCTTGAATGCTAACTCAATCAATCTGACCCGAGTGTAAAGCAAAACACAAAACACTCGAGTCAGGACATAAATACTTATAAACTGTAAATCAACTCAAGTGAACAGTAACAAAATGGATCAGTAACTTAAAGGATGCTTGGGATCGCCCATCCTCTAAGGATCCGTTAAACTATTTACTATGTAGTAATATACGCTATATACAGTAGTGTCTAATCAGTAAAGTATAATCATATAGAAAATAGCGTTAAGGGGATGGTGAACCTTAACACGGTCGGATCTTTAAAACCAAAATCGTAGTGGGATCGATATAAGGATATGACACGACACGCAAGGAAATGTCAGGGTGGATACACCGTTTGCACTCCCGAACCGGTGGTGACGGCAAGCCAGCAGCTTCCGCCCACCTCGAACAATACCCCGAATCAAAGTGGCGCCACCGAATCGAATCACAACAGTAATAGAATAGTTTCCGATGGAGCATGCTCGATGAAAGGGTGCGACCCTTTGTGTAGCCCGGTATAGCTCCTGTTTTAGTCATATACGCCAACTCACGGGAGTTGGGTCCACGTAACATACCTCGAGAACGTCGCCACCATCCTACTTCATTCTGGAATCTCCACCGCGTACACAGTTGTTAAAGTGGTTTTCGGTATTGTCCGACTATAAGACAATATCCGATCCCGGTCTCTTTAACAACCAATCGTTATTATAACCCACGGATATTTATTTCAAATAATTTATACTTTCAAGACCAAAATATCATACTCATTTCAAAACAATATCACAATTGTATCATTTCCATTTCAAAAATAATTCAATATTATATCATTCAAACAAAACCAAATTTTCAAATCATTGAATATTTCTTTAAATTTATTAAACTTGAAATATTCCTTTAAATTATCATAGCATTTTGGAAATGTTACCTTAAGGAATCATAGCATTTTTGGAATGTACTACTTTCCACTTTACTTGTATATAATTCAAAGTATTGATAAGCTTAAAATTTTAACATGTCAATTTATCATAGCCTTATAGTTAAATAAACTTTCTTACTGTAATATACAATTTAAACCGAAATTCTTATGTTAAGTTAAGAGCACCTTATTAGTTTACATTATTATTACAATAAAGAAACTTTATTATTTTAATCATTTAAAGTATGCCATTCACATAAATTAAAACTTGCTTATCAAATGTACGTTATCAACTTACATTTTATTATTACAGTAAGTAACATTTATCATTTTAATCAATTTAAAATACACCATTACATTTATTAAAATCTACGTGTCAAATGTACGTTTTAAATTTTATATTCCTATTACAATAATGAACATTTATTAATTAAATCAATACCACACTACTTAAAACTTTACATGTTTCTTTCTTAATTAAAACTTTACATGTTCTTGCATTAACTAAAACTTTCATGTTCTCTCATTAATTAGGACTTTACACGTTTCTTTCATTAATTAAAAACTTATACGTTTCTTTTATTAATTAAAACTTATACCTTTCTTTCATTAATTAGGAATTTACATGTTTCTATCATTAATTAGAACATCATACGTTCTT
Organism: Allium cepa; assembly: GCA_030765085.1. Lineage (NCBI taxonomy): Eukaryota > Viridiplantae > Streptophyta > Magnoliopsida > Asparagales > Amaryllidaceae > Allium > Allium cepa. The sequence goes on along the minus strand of CM060940.1, from coordinate 14,988,025 downwards.
TCATTAATTAAAACCTATACGTTTCTTTCATAAATTAAAACCTCTACGTTTCTTTCATAAATTTAAACCTATACGTTTCTTTCATAAATTAAAACCTATACGTTTCTTTCATTAATTAAAACCTAACATTTCGGATTTATATTACCAATTCATAAATTTAACTAAACTTCCAGTTTATTTAATTAATTTTAACATCTTTAGTTAAAACTCAAATTTCACATTTTCAAGTTAAGTTATATTTTACAATTTCATTTTCAACAGTCATTTATTCAACCACTTAAATTTATAGAAAATCAATAATTCTTTAATAAATCACTTAAATTCAAATATAAATCAATTTATCATATTTACCATTTTCCAAATAAAATTAAAGTCCATTTTTTCATGTAACTTAAATTTCATTTTTAGTCAAAATTCCAAATTTCAAACATAAGTTATATTTCAAAATCCAGTTAATCCATTCATAAATTACATTTTAACACATAGAAAAATCATAATTTATTTATTTTAAAACCTTTCAAAATCTATTTAAATCAAATTTCATAATTTAATATTTTTAAAATACTTAAAATATTCAAAGCACTTTATAGAATAACCACGGGTCTGTATATAGTTTTCTAACCTAAGTCAAGTGATACGGATATGTCTTTCAATCCGCAGTTTAAAAGGTAAAAATCCGGGTTCTATCATTTCAAACCTGCAATTCCAAGTTTAAATAAATAAATAAAATAACTTAGGCCTATCATTTCAGCCCATAATGATTTTTATCCTAACAGGGAACTTGCAGTGTGATCATGTACAGAAATAATATAAACAATGTCAATATCATAATATACAGTATGTATCAGATGTCAGGTGAAAATTAACAGTTTTAACATGATAATAACATGGTAATAACACGACATAACATATCATATGATCATCATTAACTTGCATAAACATTTACATTACTAAACACTTGTCATCAATCCACTTTTCATAAGTATATATGTCAGAGTGAGAAAGACTCACCTTTTCAAAGCTAGAGACCAAAACAACAAACACAAAAGCGATTTCAGAAGCACGACAACACGATTTGAATTGAATGAATGGGGAGCCTTGATAATGATCTTGTATTCAACAAATAAACAAGACCATAGAAACATATGCATTCAATACAAAATATGAATTGAAACGAAATGGAAATTTTTAACTCAACAAAGAACATTACCCAGCTTTAACACGAAAGTTCCTGACCACGACAACATGGCTTGTCACATGATCAAATGGGCTTGTTCTCATCACAGTAGGCTTAGCCTAGGTGTCAACATGACTTGGATTTAGCATCAAAACACATGGCAACAAGTGGATGAAGATGGAGGAGTTACAACATGAATTATCATAAAACAACATAGGAATTAGTGTCCAAAACAACATCAAATGGTTTGCACTTGTTCTCAACTTCACATGCTTCAGCTAGGGGTTGGTTTAGCTCAGCCATGGCATGTCTTAGGGTCTGGTTTGGGTCCCTATAGGGTCGGCCTAGCTTGTATTTGGTGGAGTGAAGATATAGGTGCAACAACTATCAATACAAGGCAATGTTTCATCATCTCTTTGCTACAAAAGGGTTCGGCCATGGGCTATATGGTCAGGTCCAGAGGAGTGGGGTCCAAGGTGATGACGTGGCAGAGGGTGCTGGAGGTGCTGGAGGTGGTGGTGGTCATGTAGGTGGCGGCTATGGGTGGTGGAAGGTGGTTGTGGCAATCTAGGCTCGGTTTTCCAACAAGGTGGTGGTTTTGGTGGGTTTTTGTGGTGCTCCTTGCCATAGATGAGTTCGGCCTGCCTTGGTGGTGTACTAGGGTGGGTAATGATCAGGGTAAGGGGGTGGTGGAGGTCGGACCAGATCTGGTTGGGGAGGAGCTGATCAAACAAGTTGAGAACAAGGTGCAAAATCATTTAGGAAATAGGAAAACAAGAAGGAGAAGAAGAAGAACTTACCAAATTTTGCAAGATGGAGGCCATGATCCCCTTTTCTTTTCTTTTAGGGTTTGAGACAGAGGAAATTTTGTGAAAAATGAGAAAGAGAAGTCGGCTGGAGATAGAGTAAGGAGTGGCTAAAATAACTGATGCATTGATGACAAAAGAAACGTGAAACGACATTACGTTTCTAGCCTTTAAACCTTTCAAATCCCATACATATGCTTTGTAATTTTATAAATACATATAAACAGAGAAATAAAGATAACAAATCAGAAATAAGAATAAATATCTAAAATTAATAATTAAATTTTAATTAAATAGAATTTAAATTAAGAAAATGGCTTAAAATACCAAACAATGTTCTAAAATTGTGAATAAATCACTGTTAGTATTGGAAAATTATACATTTCATTATAAAATTATTCTAAAATAAAATTTGAATTAAATGATTCCAAAATCATTTTCAAGGTAAAATAATAATTGAATTTTAATTAAATAGAATTTTAAATAAAGAAAAATGCAGTAAATACCAACTAGGCTTTATAAATTGAAATAAATTCAAATAAACTTTAGAAAATTTATATTATCATTTTAAAAATACTTAAAAGTCAAAATATAAATAATATAACATATTATTACCTATTAACATAAAATAAAATATAACCAAGAAGAAGTAATTTATACAATTTAAAATAGTCATTGTTAAATAACCCTATATACGCACAATATTGTAAAGGGTATAACTTTCACAATTTACATCCGATTTCCACGAAATGAAAAGTGGTGTTCTTAGAATTTTATGTACTCTCATATAAAAGAAAAAATTAAAATTTTAAACTTTTAAAATTTTAAGTTGAAAGTCACAGTTTGACTATTTTGACCAAAATCAGCATTTCAGGCAAATATTCAACTTACATAAGTTTGGAATTATAACTCATAGAAAATTAAGATTATATTTAAATAATAAATTTAATCATTTCAAATAAGTAAAATAAGTTTTTAAATCAAAATCTTACATTAAAAATAATTAAAATATATAATAAAATAATTACAAAATACAGGGTTTTTACACTCTGCCCCACTCAAAACTTTTCGTCCCCGAAAAGGAATGAGGTATGGAAGGGCACAGAAAAGATAGAGTGAAATAGGATTAAGATAAGATGACAAGAAGATTGAAGTTATACCTGATAACTGTTGTTATAGGTAATTTTTACAAGGTGGAGGTGATCTTTCCAAGATTCTCCAAAATTAAGAACACAAGCACGAAAAGGTGGATTCAAAATGATTACCAAAGATCTATCAAAGATTATAGAAAGATGCCCATACCAATCTATAGCAGGATAAGGATGATAAGGACAACCAAAAGATAGTTTGGAAAACAAAATAAGGAATTAGATTTGAAAGCATGGAAATTTCAACTTAAATAGAGAATAAATCTTTACACAAGTTAAATAAATCTTAACTATCTCAAATTTCATTATCTTATTATCCAATCATCTTAAATTAACAATTTTTAAAACCATGGGTTTGAAAAATAATCATTTATTACACTCACATTGTACTTAATAAATTTAATTCTTCTTTATTCCTAATTAAACTTAAATTTATTCCTCTCAATATATTCATCACTGATGTTAAATATACTTACACTTATTATAACTGCTTTATTTTATTCTTAGTTCTTCTAACATTGTTTTATTGTAAGTTATTCAATTACCCTTTATCATTCTTTGACTCTGTTAATCGTTTTATAACTTAAAATTTAAGTGTATAGCATTTATTATAACCACTCAAATTTTATTTATACATCTTTTTTATATTGTATATTATCCAATTACATTTTTAACTTCTGAAATTTTGGTAAGTTATATTTGAATGCAATTGTATTATACAAATAAACCTTCCAATTAAATCATTTCATGCTTGATATTCATCCAAAATTTTGATAGATTGATTTTTTTTTTGGAATTATTCTTTAAAATAAAATTTAAGAATTAAATTTCCGATTTCTTCAAACCATTTAGAGATAAGTAATAATATATATACATATATAATATGTCAAATCAAATTTCAATCATACATATATATATATATATATTATAAATCAGGTCATATTTTAGAAATTCAAATCAATTTAATTTCCTAAAACAAAGCTGTAGCAAGACTACAGAACAGTCTCCTAACTTAGAAACTCGAAAATGAACGTCGATGATGTCGCGATCATCACCGAAGTTATTTTCCAGCGACAAAGAGAAAAGCACTAATTTTAAACCTTTAAAAATTCTTTGAAAACAAATTCTATTCAAAATACTTTAAATAATATAACTTTTTAAAACTTTAAAACAAAGTTCGAAATAATCGGGATTTAAATCCTCAAATTCTTGTTTTAAATTCATTTCATTAAGTTCCATAAATTTACTTATATATCAAAATTTATTTCATTAACCAATTTTTTTTTAAAATGTATTGTGTCCGTTTGTTCTGTCAAAGTGTTTTGGAAATCTTATCGATAACGCTGATCAGATGTATCGATCAGAAACCCAACTCAACATCAACAACTCAAACAACACAATATATAAAACATTTTAAATTTTAAATACTGGTTTACAAATACACTATACATGAATAGATTTTCAAAGAAGGATAGAGATTCAAATTTTTTTTGATTAACACAAATCAAAGGAGATTATGATTTAAAAATAAGTTGGAAACAAGGATGACATGATTAAATAACAGAATAGGAAGATGGATAAGCTTATATAAATCATGGGCAACCTTAACCGGGTCAACCGTGACTTAAAGAATAAGATCAATGTTGATTTTTCTAGGGTAAATCTGCATTCGACCTCAAGAGTTAGAGTTTGAAATAACAAAAGATATTAGCTTCTAAACCAAGGACAGATAAGAATCTCAGGTGAATCGATGCTAATTGTAAAGGAGTTTTCCCCTTTTTTCAATTCAGTTTGAAATTGGCGTAACCACCGACTCACTAGAAAGATCATTCGAAGCGGAGTTATGGAATGCTCCAGAGTCAAAAGAAGATGAATAGTGAGGGACACGAATGGATTTTGGAACTGTACGGAACGTTCCAAAATTCAAAGGAATCGAGTCAAAAGAAAAAGATTCAACTGGAATGAAAGTGATTCTGTAATTACATCTACTCCATATGCTGAGTTTTGCCTAGAGCTACCAAAGCTCTGATACCAACTGTAACAACCAGGTATTTTCAACCACTCGCATCCATTATAAGTGTATAGGTAGACACTCATGCCGAAATTGGATTGCTCAAAATACCGCGTTGTAAATAAAAATTTGGCAAATCTCAGAATATACAGTAAATAAAAATCACAGACACAGAGTATATAAAAATGCAGCGGAAGAAAAAGAGATAGTAGTTCACGAAGCTACTATATAAAATATAAGATAATCAGGGTTAAATAAGATACAACCGAAGAGTAACAAGATACATCAGGAACAAATCAGATACATCACTGAAACACTGGATACTGAAACAAAATAGATGGCTGGATCTTCAAGGAAAGCTCCAACTCCGAAGGTGAATCTTGAATGCTAACTCAATCAATCTGACCCGAGCGTAAAGCAAAACACAAAACACTCGAGTCAGGACATAAATACTTATAAACTGTAAATCAACTCAAGTGAACAGTAACAAAATGCATCAGTAACTTAAAGGATGCTTGGGATCGCCCATCCTCTAAGGATCCGTTAAACTATTTAGTATGTAGTAATATACGCTATATACAGTAGTGTCTAATCAGTAAAGTATAATCATATAAAAAATAGCGTTAAGGGGATGGTGAACCTTAACGCGGTCGGATCTTTAAAACCAAAATCGTAGTGGGATCGATATAAGGATATGACACGGCACGCAAGGAAATGCCAGGGTGGATACACCGTTTGCACTCCCGGACCGGTGGTGACGGCAAGCCAGCAGCTTCCGCCCACCTTGAACAATACCCCCGAATCAAAGTGGCGCCACCGAATCGAATCACAACAGTAATAGAATAGTTTCCGATGGAGCATGCTCGATGAAAGGGTGCGACCCTTTGTGTAGCCCGGTATAGCTCCTGTTTTAGTCATATATGCCAACTCACGGGAGTTGGGTCCACGTAACATACCTCGAGAACGTCGCCACCGTCCTACTTCATTCTGGAATCTCCACCGCGTACACAGTTGTTAAAGTGGTTTTCGGTATTGTCCGGCTATAAGACAATATCCGATCCCGGTCTCTTTAACAACCAATCGTTATTATAACCCATGGATATTTATTTCAAATAATTTATACTTTCAAGACCAAAATATCATACTCATTTCAAAACAATATCACAATTGTATCATTTCCATTTCAAAAATAATTCAATATTATATCATTCAAATAAAACCCAAATTTTCAAATCATTGAATATTTCTTTAAATTTATTAAACTTGAAATATTCCTTTAAATTATCATAGCATTTTGGAAATGTTACCTTAAGGAATCATAGCATTTTTGGAATGTACTACTTTCCACTTTACATTGTATATAATTCAAAGTATTGATAAGCTTAAAATTTTAACATGTCAATTTATCATAGCCTTATAGTTAAATAAACTTTCTTACTGTAATATACAATTTAAACCGAAATTCTTATGTTAAGTTAAAAGCACCTTATTAACTTACATTATTATTACAATAAAGAAACTTTATTATTTTAATCATTTAAAGTATGCCATTCACATAAATTAAAACTTGCTTATCAAATGTACGTTATCAACTTACATTTTATTATTACAGTAAGTAACATTTATCATTTTAATCAATTTAAAATACACCATTACATTGATCAAAATCTACGTGTCAAATGTACGTTTTAAATTTTATATTCCTATTACAATAATGAATATTTATTAATTAAATCAATACCACACTACTTAAAACTTTACATGTTTCTTTCTTAATTAAAACTTTACATGTTCTTGCATTAACTAAAACTTTCATGTTCTCTCATTAATTAGGACTTTACACGTTTCTTTCATTAACTAAAAACTTATACCTTTCTTTTATTAATTAAAACTTATACCTTTCTTTCATTAATTAGGAATTTACATGTTCCTATCATTAATTAGAACATCATACGTTCTTTCATTAATTAAAACCTATACGTTTCTTTCATAAATTAAAACCTATACGTTTCTTTCATAAATTTAAACCTATACGTTTCTTTCATAAATTAAAACCTATACGTTTCTTTCATAAATTAAAACCTATACGTTTCTTTCATTAATTAAAACCTAACATTTCGGATTTATATTACCATTTCATAAATTTAACTAAACTTCCAGTTTATTTAATTAATTTTAACATATTTAGTTAAAACTCAAATTTCACATTTTCAAGTCAAGTTATATTTTAAAATTTCATTTTCAACAATCATTTATTCAACCACTTAAATTTATAGAAAATCAATAATTCTTTAATAAATCACTTAAATTCAAATATAAATCAATTTATCATATTTACCATTTTCCAAATAAAATTAAAGTCCATTTTATTCATGTAACTTAAATATCATTTTTAGTCAAAATTCCAAATTTCAAACATAAGTTATATTTCAAAATCCAGTTAATCCATTCATAAATTACATTTTAACACATAGAAAAATCATAATTTATTTATTTTAAAACCTTTCAAAATCTATTTAAATCAAATTTCATAATTTTATATTTTTAAAATACTTAAAATATTCAAAGCACTTTATAGAATAACCACGGGTCTGTATATAGTTTTCTAACCTAGGTCAAGTGATACGAATATGTATCATTTCAATCCGCAGTTTAAAAGGTAAAAATCCGGGTTCTATCATTTCAAACCCGCAATTCCAATTTTAAATAAATAAATAAAATAACTCAGGCCTATCATTTCAGCCCATAATGATTTTTATCCTAACAGGGAACTTGCAGTGTGATCATATACAGAAATAATATAAACAATGACAATATCACAATATACAGTCATGTATCAGATGTCAGGTGAAAATTAATAGTTTTAACATGATAATAACATGGTAATAACACGGCATGGCATATCATATGATCATCATTAACTTGCATAAACATTTACATTACTAAACACTTGTCATCAATCCACTTTTCATAAGTATATATGTCAAAGTGAGAAAGACTCACCTTTTCAAAGCTAGAGACCTAAACAATAAACACAAGAGCGATTTCAGAAGCACGACAACACAATTTTAATTGAATGAATAGGGAGCCTTGATAATGATCTTGTATTCAACAAATAAACAAGACCATAGAAACATATGCATTCAATACAAAATATGAATTGAAACGAAATGGAAAATTTTAACTCAACAAAGAACATTACCCAGCTTTAACACGAAAGTTCCTGACCACGACAACATGGCTTGTCACATGATCAAATGGGCTTGTTCTCATCACACTAGGCTTAGCCTAGGTGTCAACATGACTTGGATTTAGCATCAAAACACATGGCAACAAGTGGATGAAGATGGAGGAGTTACAACATGAATTATCACAAAACAACATAGGAATTAGTGTCCAAAACAACATCAAATGGTTTGCACTTGTTCTCAACGTCACATGCTTCAGCTAGGGGTTGGTTTAGCTCGGCCATGGCATGTCTTAGGGTCTGGTTTGGGTCCCTATAGGGTCGGCCTAGCTTGTGTTTGGTGGAGTGAAGATATAGGTGCAACAACTATCAATACAAGGCAATGTTTCATCATCTCTTTGCTACAAAAGGGTTCGGCCATGGGCTATATGGTCAGGTCCAGAGGAGTGGGGTCCAAGGTGATGATGTGGAAGAGGGTGCTGGAGGTGCTGGAGGTGGTGGTGGTCATGTAGGTGGCGGCTATGGGTGGTGGAAGGTGGTTGTGGCAATCTAGGCTCGGTTTTCCAACAAGGTGGTGGTTTTGGTGGGTTTTTGTGGTGCTCCTTGCCATAGATGAGTTCGGCCTGCCTTGGTGGTGTACTAGGGTGGGTAATGATCAGAGAAAGGGGGTGGTGGAGGTCGGACCAGATCTGGTTGGGGAGTAGCTGATCAAACAAGTTGAGAACAAGGTGCAAAATCATTTAGGAAATAGGAAAACAAGAAGGAGAAGAAGAAGAACTTACCAAATTTTGCAAGATGGAGGCCATGATCCCCTTTTCTTTTCTTTTAGGGTTTGAGACAGAGGAAATTTCGTGAAAAATGAGAAAGAGAAGTCGGCTGGAGATAGAGTAAGGAGTGGCTAAAATAACTGATGCATTGATGACAAAAGAAACGTGAAACGACATTACGTTTCTAGCCTTTAAACCTTTCAAATCCCATACATATGCTTTGTAATTTTATAAATACATATAAATAGAGAAATAAAGATAACAAATCAGAAATAAGAATAAATATCTAAAATAAATAATTAAATTTTAATTAAATAGAATTTAAATTAAGAAAATGGCTTAAAATACCAACAGTGTTCTAAAATTGTGAATAAATCACTGTTAGTATTGGAAAATTATACATTTCATTATAAAATTATTCTAAAATAAAATTTGAATTAAAATGATTCCAAAAACATTTTCAAGGTAAAATAATAATTGAATTTTAATTAAATAGAATTTTAAATAAAGAAAAATGCAGTAAATACCAACTAGGCTTTATAAATTGAAATAAATTAAAATAAACTTTAGAAAATTTATATTATCATTTTAAAAATACTTAAAAGTCAAAATATACATAATATAACATATTATCACCTATTAATATAAAATAAAATATAACCAAGAAGAAGTAATTTATACAATTTAAAATAGTCATTGTTAAATAACCCTATATACGCACAATATTGTAAAGGGTATAACTTTCACAATTTACATCCGATTTCCACGAAACGAAAAGTGGTGTTCTTAGAATTTTATGTACTCTCATATAAAAGAAAAAATTAAAATTTTAAACTTTTAAAATTTTAAGTTGAAAGTCACAGTTTGACTATTTTGACCAAAATCAGCATTTCAGGCAAATATTCAACTTACACAAGTTTGGAATTATAACTCATAAAAAATCAAGATTATATTTAAATAATAAATTTAATCATTTAAAATAAGTAAGATAAGTTTTTAAATCAAAATCTTACATTAAAAATAATTAAAATATACAATAAAATAATTACAAAATACAGGGTTGTTACAAATATGCAAATGTGTTCAATAAGAAAGTTGTCACACATAAAATAAGCTTTCTAGAACTTCAAAAATCATCCATATCCGACAAGAAACAAGGAAGACATGCCCAATTTACTAACTGTATTTAGTTTGGATAACGTAATTATCAAAGTGACAGAGCTGAGAGTTTGCAAACGGATTTTGATTAAGCTATGCTCAAATATGCAAATGTATTCAACATGAATGTTGTCACACATAAAATAATCTTTCCAGAAATTGAAAAATCATCCAAATCCGACAAGAAACATGTAAGATATGCCCAATTCACTAACTGTATTTAGTTTCAATAGTGCAATTATCAAAGTGACAGTGCTAGCAGTTTGTGGTAGAATTTCGATCAACCTATGCTCAAAATTTTCAAATTTATTCAACTTGAAAGTTGTCATATATAACGCAAGCTTTCTGGAACTTTTAAAATTATCAAATTTTGAGCAAAATCGAAAAAGATATGGCTAAATCAATTTCGGATTCAAACTCAGGAAATTTAGTTAAAGACAGAATTATACTCTTATTTTCAATCCTATTTCAGGTTAATAAAATTACGAAATATCACCAAGTAACCAAAATAAAAACTGTTCCTTATTGAATCTGTTTTCTAATGAAAAAAGATTGACCTCAAATGGATAAGAAACATGAAAGTTATTATTGTTTTACTTCAGCGTATTTCTATTATATTTTAGCAATCATACAAAGTAAGTATTAGACATAGATACAGTAAACGATTTCTTCCTCATCTTTGTAATTACAGTCAAGATTTGGCTAGAAATGTGAGTTAATAAACTCATCTTTGATTAGAGAAGATAAACTCCGGATTTATTTTGAATGAAGCAAGCTTTGAACATGTGAGGTGTAACGACCCCGGATTTTTATGAATTTAAATTGATAATTTAAATGAATTTTTGAATTAAAAATTGTAAAATTGATTTTGAAAGATGTGAGTTTCCCCGATTCAAATAGAAAATATATTAAGTCATATGGGTTTGAAAATTAGTATATATGAGAATATACATGTATATATTGGATTTTAAATAAATTCTTAAATAAATGATTTTGAAATAATAAATAATATACTTTGGACACAAGTATAGAAATAAATAAATAAATTGATTTAAAAATTTATAAATGATGATAATTTGAGTTATATAAAATATATGTGTACAAAGAGAAATGTAAAACAATAATTTTTAAAGTAAAATTTATGATAAATATTTAAACTAAGAATAGAAGTAAAATAAATATTTGAGTTATGGGATTTCAATTATATTTTAAAGTAAGTAGACAAAATAAAATAAATATAAACAAAACAAAGTAAATACAAACAAATATAAAAGTTTAGTATGCAAAGAAAAATAAAATAAAATAAGAGCAAATAAAAGTATTCAAACAAAAGAAATAACATACAAAGTAGAAACCACATATTTATAAAATTATGTAAAATATAAAACAAAAGACAAGTATCTAAAAGCAAAACACAAACAAAGCAAGCATTCATTAACATATCAGCCGAGCAAATACATGCACGTAGAAAACAAATAAATAAAAAAATAATAAAAACAAGGCAGCAAGTGTATATTCAAAACATAAAGGACCATTTCATTTAATGCAAATATACAAGGAAAAGATATGCAGCCGAGACAAGAACGAACAAAGCAAGAATAAAATAGAAGTGCAAGTAAATGACAAAGTACAAATATGCATAAACAAGTAAAGTAAGAACTGTACATAACATAACAAATAGTATAAGCTTATAAACAAGGACTCTTGCATTTAATAACCAAGCATAATACCACGTCTCCCCAGGTACAAATACATCTTCTCATCATGTACAAGATCATCTCGGCCAAAGTAAGCTACTTCATTTCAGCCTCTAAACAAAGAAAATATTTAATTAAATAAAGAAAGTCTTGTACCTGCTTTGTATAAACAAATGTCATCCTGTATAAAAACATGCAACCCTGTAACTTCTCTCCTATATATCAAAAACATCCATCTCTGTTTAGTTTATTTAAAAGCTGAGGAAGGAAAAGAAAATTTTAGTTATCAAGGGAGCAGGCTAAACTCATGTTCCAGGAAATAAAAGTACTCTCTACTTCTCTGTTTATCACCCCAGGCCAATAAGATTCATTCTCTGTTCTTCAACATTCCAGGCCTCTGCTTTCAAATCACAAGTGAGCAAACTCTAATTTTTAAACCAACTCCTTTGATCTCCTATGTCTGTGATGGTGATGATTGGAAATATGGTTTTAATGTTTACATATTAGCAAGTATAGATGTGTTTATACAGTGAATTAAGAGGTGCATATCTGTTGTCAAGCAAAAGCTTGCATCTGTTTATACAAAGCTTACCTCTGCTTATACATAACAGAGTCCAACAAAATAGTAGAAAATTCAAAATCTTCTTATCACATCTCTTATAGGTTTAGGAATTTAAATAATGTTTGTATTTAAATCTAAACTGAAATTTAAAAATATATTTAGGGTTGACCGTTTTTGAATATCATCTGGAGAAGAAGATAAAGACAGTAAAACTAAATATATGTCAAAACATAAATATTTTAATTTCTTGAACTGATTTTATCATCTGATTGTTGTTCAGAAATGAGGATTTTTCAAAGGAAAATCATGATTTTTAAAGTGGTATAACTCGAGGAATTGATGAAGATCAAATTTTCGTTCAAAAATCAATTTCTATTGTTCTCGTCAATGTTGGGTGTTACGGCCTTTTCTGGAAGATGCAGGTGGTCGTGGGGGAGACTTCGACCATGGCCAAATTTTGAAACAGGGTTTGGATTGGGAGGGCGAGTGAGTTTTAGGGTTTTGAGATGGCTTAAGGTGGTCGGCAAACGCGATGGAATCACGTGATGTTGGAGCAACCGGGGGAAGTGATTCTTGGCAGGAGGGTGGCATAGGGAATGGGCTTCCAATCAGTAAGGGGAGTGAGTTGGATCGGAGATAAAGGGAGGTGCAGTTCATCAATTAGTGGTGACAGGTGGGTTTCTTGAGTTTTAGAGGGTTGGAGAAATTGGTCGATTTCGATCAGGAAGGTGGTAGACCTCGGCAAGATGGCGAATAAAATCAGGGGACGAGGTGAGATGGGTTGGCGATGGAGCGGCGGTGGAGTTGTTGGTGGAAGAGACGTGCACGTGCATGATTGTGTCCGTGCATAGGGGTTTTGGATGGAGCAGTTTTTCATGTTTGGATTGGCAAGATGATGAAGGAGGTTGTCTCGAAGCTTTACTCGAGATTTTTTGGGGGAGGACTCGAAGCAGGAATGATGTAGCTCGGGTATATCTGGGTTTGGAAAGTTGTGGAAGAAGAAGCAAGTTTGGGTCGCCACGTGCTTTTGCTCGAGAAAATTTGGAAGTTGCTTCGGGTTTTTGGATCGCGTGCGCGTATAGGCCTGATGCTTGAATGTGTACTGTAGTTTAAAACGTAACTTTGCTGTAGGAAAAAAAAAAGAGAAGAAAGAAAGAATAAGCAGGGAGAGGAAGCAAGAGGGAGATTCGTGGAAGATGGAGTGGTAACTCGAGTGTATACTCGAGTGCAATTGAGATTTTCTCGGGTTTAGCACTTAAGTGCTTACCCTTGTTAAATTTTTAAGTTAATCATCTTAAACCATTTTAAATATGAATAAATTAATTTATGTTTGTAAATTTTGAGTTAAGAAATTAATATGAAATTGAGAACCATAGATTAGACTTTAATTAATTAATGAATTTTAAGGGTAAATCAAACTTATAATTAATAACGGTTAATGTAAGTTAATTATTTAGAAAAGTAATCAAATAAATGTTAATGAAGGTCATTAACTAGATTATTTTATAATAAATTAATGTGATTGATTTTTAATTAGATTAATTAATTTAATAATAATATTATAATAGTTTAAATGTAATTACTTATTAGGAAGTAATTAAGGAATTAATCACTTATTGTAATTAATTAAGAAAATTAATTAAATGGTAGTTAATTAAATTAAGGGTCGATTTAATTGTCAATAAATTAATCAAGGGAAATTAATAAAAGGATAATTGAAATTTAAAGGTCAATTATTCAATAATTAAAGGTTGGTTTATTTGGTAAATGATTAAAGGACCATTAATCAAACAATTTGAAATCGATTAAAGTTAATTAATTATGATTGATGATCATTTGATTTAAATTAGTCAGAAAATTAATTGAGCATACTTATGAATGTTTGAATTCTACTGATGTTGAATTGTTTGATACCCCTGGAATTGATGCTTTGTGATAGGTCTTGATTTGTGTTATAATCTGATATGTAATTTATTTATCTAAGATAAATGTAATTATTATCTGTGATATATATCTGTGATCTGTGAATGAACGATAAGCATGATAGTTAATACCGCTTATCAACTATATTGTTGTATTTGATCTGTCATGATTGAATGATGTTGCACTACTGTGTATAACCCCTGGACTACACCATACGCACACAAATATGGATTTCACGAGGAAATCGGTTAAGTCACAGATGTTTGAAATAGTTTTAAATTTGAATTTTTAAATTCAAATGTTTTGGAAACGAAATCGGAATAAATGTGAAAAGCTTTTGGAATGGAATTTCAAAATAAAATTTATTATTTTTAAATTACTTGATTAAGTTTTGGAATTTAAATAATTTGATTTAAATTTAAATTCAAGACTTGAAATTGAATTCTATGATTTGAAATTAGGGATTAAAGATGTTATATTGGTTATATAAGGAATAAACCATTTTAAAGGTATGGTTTTGGGAAATTGAATTTAACCCAAGGATTTCAACTCGTATAAATGAATCAGATTTCCAAAATGAAAACTGTTGTTTTCAAATGATAAACACTTTTAGATAAGAACTGAGATTCCAGTTAATTAGGGGAATTTCAAGATTGAATAGAGAAATGATTTTCCTAAGTTATGAATGAATTCTTTTTGAAAGCTATGAATTAAATCTGTTTGTTTTAACAGATTTAAATAGATGATTTGTTTAAATCAAATTGAAATGAAATTGTTTTGAAAGCTATAAGTTAAATCTTTGATTTAAAGATTTAACGGGTTAATCAAATTGAAATGAAATTGTTTTGAAGGCTATAAGTTAAATCTTTGATTTAAAGATTTAACGAGTTAATCAAATTGAAATGAAAATTGATTTGGAAAATCTGTGAATGAATCTTTTGTTTAAAAGATTAAAATGTGAAAATTGTTTAAACCGTTAAAGGTTGTGAAAATGAATCTTTTTGTTTAAAGATTGAAAATGGTAATTTGTTAAGCCATTTGAAGAAAAGTTTGGGTAATAAGTTGTGACTTAATTGAAATCCCATTATCCATTTATTTTTGAAATATCGTGCTCACTATTCGGTTTAGCCGGGAAAGGACCTTTGTGTCATATAACCCATTCCGAATATGTGATTCGACGCTATGGATAGCATTTGAAGACCGGTGATGAAGACCTGGTATTTGCGAAAGCGATAGGATGACCTATCGATTGTTTCTGCACCGAGTCGCGCCGGTATAGAAACTCCCTAAGTGATGGGAAATCCGATCGGGATTGTGAATATCCGGATTGCAAGGACTTCTTTGGAAGTACCTTCGGTTCTGTTCAAGCCCGGAACAGACTTGTATGGATTGTATGTCTGACATTACAAATTGAGATATAAAGCCGATTTCTTTCAAATATATTTCTGTTGGTGGCGGATAATTTATTCTTTTAGCTTAACACCCTTCTCTGAGACGTACGAGCTCAGAGGTTATATAGTTGAAGTTATCAGCGATATATTCCCAATTTGGTAATGTGACATACTGAGTGTTGCTGTGAAATGATCATTGTGTTGATTATTTGTGATAGGATCATTTATTTGATCGTCTATCCTGGTGATCATTTCTATGATCATTTGTTGACCCAAAGCATGGCTTTTGTATAAAGTGTGTTTTTGTGGACGTGACTTCGTCGAGCCTCACACCTCGGGAATGGTCAAAACAGGAAAGAAGCAGCAAGGTTATGAGGGGTAGCGCCCTTTAGGATGTGTGCATTTCCTTCTGGAAAAGGGTGGTATCATGGTATGGAGCCCAGATGCTTACTCATGTTGAAAACACTTTATGATTGTGTGAATTGATTATGAGCGCTCGGTTGAAAGGTCCCAAAGGACCGGGGGATGGCATATTCGGTCAGTTGTTACTCAGTTAGGGGTAACCCGGCCTTGTGTTGGTAGAGATCCGGTTTGGTTCTCGGGGATGTCCATCCAGAGGCATTCTCATGTGGCAATGGGAAGTTCCTTGGCCTGATCATTCGTTGGAAATCCAAAGAAACAATACGATCTTGTACGGTATTAGTTGTAGAACCTATCATTCACTTATGGTGGCGCCCCACTGTTTGGATGGTAGCTATAGTAGGCATAAGTGCGAAATGTCTATGCTGGCTAAGATTTATATCTTTATTTTCGAAATGAATTCTTCCTACACTATGCACTAGTAATAATATCAAATGTTTCTTTTAATGCGTATCAAGCATCTTTGACTATCATAAGGCGAAATCTCCTCCGATTCTGTGTTTGCATTGTGTGTGCGTGCGGGAGGCCTTATGGTAGTCTCATTTTTAAAAAGCATTGCAAATTGACTTTGAAATTCTTTTGTTGAATGTTTTAAAAGATAAACTGTTTTTGTTGCTCACACCAGTCCCACGACTAATCCGGAGTTTATTGTTTCTTTCCTAAACTCTGGGTGCTCATTATTTTCTACACGAGCAGTCTAGAGTTGGGTTTTTCAGATAGTCAGGTTTAGTAGATTATCTGGAGTTAGTTCAGTCTTTGGACCGGACCAGACTTGCTTATGCTAGGTGCATCGTTATTGGGGGTTCGAGCTATTGCTGGATTGGTTCTTGGAAATGGAGTTGCAGTTATTTTTGGAGTTCTTCCTTGAAGACTATTTTAGAGTTATTTGTTCCGCTGCTAGATGTTATCTATTTTCTTTCCGCTGCTGTTTTATTGTATCATATCTCTGATGTATATTGATATCTATTGGATCATCTGTTGTATCAGATATTGTATCAAAGCTGTATATCAATGTATTATTCTTTTATTCCGCTGTGTTGTTTACTTAATGTTGTTATAAGCTCCGGTGAATCGGATTTGAACGGTCGAATCTACGGCATTCGAATACGATTTGAAGTATGGATGTCGATTTTTGAGCGGGCAAAATCCGCGTCGTTACATTTGGTATCAGAGCTAAGGGTTGAACTTTAGCTCAGGAGTGTAACACATTAAGTAGCTCATTAGAGATAGGATGAAGTAAATCCTAGAATGAGTAATCCTTAAGATATCCGTTTTAACGCCTCAGTAAATTCTCTTACTATCCACTGATAGTAAGTATGAGTGCAAGAAGAGAACGAGATAGGGGACAGGGAAATACGACTATAATTAGTCGATACTCTGTAACAACAGTGGAAACATCTTTCTTATCAATTTTTTTTGATTCGTTTCCAAATTCTTTTGATTGCTTCGTGGCAGCTCCAGAAGAAGTTTCGATGCGGTGATGCTCTATGAATCATTATAGGAAATTCTTACTTCGTATCCTCATCAGTTTCTTATCAGTTTTTTGATTTAAACTTTAATGAATATGAATTTGAAAATTGAAATTGGAGATTTTAAATAAATTAGAAATTTTAAATCGAGTTAAAATTGATTAATGGAATATGAAGGATAAATTTGAATAGTATCGATAAAACGATTTCGTTTAAAATCAAAATTTGAAATTCTATTATAATTTCTTGTACCTATTGTTGATATTCTGATTGGGTAAGCCAAATGCAGAACTGATATCCAGTTTGATCTGAAAAGATATTTCTCTATCTTTTATCTATCTTTGTTGATTTCGTGCCTGCGAATTTCGAGGACGAAATCCTTTTAAGGGGGGAAGTTTGTAACGACCTCGGATTTTTATGAATTTAAATTGATAATTTAAATGAATTGTTGAATTAAAAATTGTAAAATTGATTTTGAAAGATGTGAGTTTCCCCGATTCAAATAGAAAATATATTAAGTCATATGGGTTTGAAAATTAGAATATATGAGAATATACATGTATATATTGGATTTTAAATAAATTCTTAAATAAATGATTTTGAAATAATAAATAATATACTTTGGACACAAGTATAGAAATAAATAAATAAATTGATTTAAAAATTTATAAATGATGATAATTTGATTTATATAAAATATATGTGTACAAAGAGAAATGTAAAACAATAATTTTTAAAGTAAAATTTATGATAAATATTTAAACTAAGAATAGAAGTAAAATAAATATTTGAGTTATGGGATTTCAATTATATTTTAAAGTAAGTAGACAAAATAAAATAAATATAAACAAAACAAAGTAAATACAAACAAATATAAAAGTTTAGTATGCAAAGAAAAATAAAATAAAATAAGAGCAAATAAAAGTATTCAAACAAAAGAAATAACATACAAAGTAGAAACCACATATTTACAAAATTATGTAAAATATAAAACAAAAGACAAGTATCTAAAAGAAAAACACAAACAAAGCAAGCATTCATTAACATATCAGCCGAGCAAATACATGCAAGTAGAAAACAAATAAATAAAAAAATAATAAAAACAAGGCAGCAAGTGTATATTCAAAACATAAAGGACCATTTCATTTAATGCAAATATACAAGGAAAAGATATGCAGCCGAGATAAGAAGGAACAAAGCAAGAATAAAATAGAAGTGCAAGTAAATGACAAAGTACAAATATGCATAAACAAGTAAAGTAAGAACTGTACATAACATAACAAATAGTATAAGCTTATAAACAAGGACTCTTGCATTTAATAACCAAGCATAATACCACGTCTCCCCAGGTACAAATACATCTTCTCATCATGTACAAGATCATCTCGGCCGAAGTAAGCTACTTCATTTCAGCCTCTGAACAAAGAAAATCTTTAATTAAATAAAGAAAGTCTTGTACCTGCTTTGTATAAACAAATGTCATCCTGTATAACAACATGCAACCCTGTAACTTCTCTCCTATATATCAAAAACATCCATCTCTGTTTAGTTTATTTAAAAGCTGAGGAAGGAAAAGAAAATTTTAGTTATCAAGGGAGCAGGCTAAACTCATGTTCCAGGAAATAAAAGTACTCTCTACTTCTCTGTTTATCACCCCAGGCCAATAAGATTCATTCTCTGTTCTTCAACATTCCAGGCCTCTGCTTTCAAATCACAAGTGAGCAAACTCTAATTTTTAAACCAATTCCTTTGATCTCCTATGTCTGTGATGGTGATGATTGGAAATATGGTTTTAATGTTTACATATTAGCAAGTATAGATGTGTTTATACGGTGAATTAAGAGGTGCATATCTGTTGTCAAGCAAAAGCTTGCATCTGTTTATACAAAGCTTACCTCTGCTTATACATAACAGAGTCCAACAAAATAGTAGAAAATTCAAAATCTTCTTATCACATCTCTTATAGGTTTAGGAATTTAAATAATGTTTGTGTTTAAATCTAAACTGAAATTTAAAAATATATTTAGGGTTGACTGTTTTTGAATATCATCTGGAGAAGAAGATAAAGGCAGTAAAACTAAATATATGTCAAAACATAAATATTTTAATTTCTTGAACTGATTTTATCATCTGATTGTTGTTCAGAAATGAGGATTTTTCAAAGGAAAATCATGATTTTTAAAGTGGTATAACTCGAGGAATTGATGAAGATCAAATTTTCGTTCAAAAATCAATTTCTATTGTTCTCGTCAATGTTGGGTGTTACGGCCTTTTCTGGAAGATGCAGGTGGTCGTGGGGGAGACTTCGACCATGGCCAAATTTTGAAACAGGGTTTGGATTGGGAGGTCGAGTGAGTTTTATGGTTTTGAAATGGCTTAAGGTGGTCGGCAAACGCGATGGAATCACGTGATGTTGGAGCAACCGGGGGAAGTGATTCTTGGCAGGAGGGTGGCATAGGGAATGGGCTTCCAATCAGTAAGGGGAGTGAGTTGTATCGGAGATAAAGGGAGGTGCAGTTCATCAATTAGTGGTGAAAGGTGGGTTTCTTGAGTTTTAGAGGGTTGGAGAAATTGGTCGATTTCGATTCGGAAGGTGGTAGGCCTCGGCAAGATGGCGAATAAAATCAGGGGACGAGGTGAGATGGGTTGGCGATGGAGCGGCGGTGGAGTTGTCGGTGGAAGAGACGTGCACGTGCACGATTGTGTCCGTGCATAGGGGTTTTGGATGGAGCAGTTTTTCATGTTTGGATTGGCAAGATGATGAAGGAGGTTGTCTCGAAGCTTTACTCGAGATTTTTTGGGGGAGGACTCGAAGCAGGAATGATGTAGCTCGGGTATATCTGGGTTTGGAAAGTTGTGGAAGAAGAAGCAAGTTTGGGTCGCCACGTGCTTTTGCTCGAGAAAATTTGGAAGTTGCTTCGGGTTTTTGGATCGCGTGCGCGTATAGGCCTGATGCTTGAATGTGTACTGTAGTTTAAAACTTAACTTTGCTGTAGGAAAAAAAAAAAAGAGAAGAAAGAAAGAATAAGCAGGGAGAGGAAGCAAGAGGGAGATTCGTGGAAGATGGAGTGGTAACTCGAGTGTATACTCGAGTGCAATTGAGATTTTCTCGGGTTTAGCACTTAAGTGCTTACCCTTGTTAAATTTTTAAGTTAATCATCTTAAACCATTTTAAATATGAATAAATTAATTTATGTTTGTAAATTTTGAGTTAAGAAATTAATATGAAATTGAGAACCATAGATTAGACTTTAATTAATTAATGAATTTTAAGGGTAAATCAAACTTATAATTAATAACGGTTAATGTAAGTTAATTATTTAGAAAAGTAATCAAATAAATGTTAATGAAGGTCATTAACTAGATTATTTTATAATAAATTAATGTGATTGATTTTTAATTAGATTAATTAATTTAATAATAATATTATAATAGTTTAAATGTAATTACTTATTAGGAAGTAATTAAGGAATTAATCACTTATTGTAATTAATTAAGAAAATTAATTAAATGGTAGTTAATTAAATTAAGGGTCGATTTAATTGTCAATAAATTAATCAAGGGAAATTAATAAAAGGATAATTGAAATTTAAAGGTCAATTATTCAATAATTAAAGGTTGGTTTATTTGGTAAATGATTAAAGGACCATTAATCAAACAATTTGAAATCGATTAAAGTTAATTAATTATGATTGATGATCATTTGATTTAAATTAGTCAGAAAATTAATTGAGCATACTTATGAATGTTTGAATTCTACTGATGTTGAATTGTTTGATACCCCTGGAACTGATGCTTTGTGATAGGTCTTGATTTGTGTTATAATCTGAAATGTAATTTTATTTATCTAAGATGAATGTAATTATTATCTGTGATATATATCTGTGATCTGTGAATGAACGATAAGCATGATAGTTAATACCGCTTATCAACTATATTGTTGTATTTGATCTGTCATGATTGAATGATGTTGCACTACTGTGTATAACCCCTGGACTACACCATACGCACACAAATATGGATTTCACGAGGAAATCGGTTAAGTCACAGATGTTTGAAATAGTTTTAAATTTGAATTTTTAAATTCAAATGTTTTGGAAACGAAATCGGAATAAATGTGAAAAGCTTTTGGAATGGAATTTCAAAATAAAATTTATTATTTTTAAATTACTTGATTAAGTTTTGGAATTTAAATAATTTGATTTAAATTTAAATTCAAGACTTGAAATTGAATTCTATGATTTGAAATTAGGGATTAAAGATGTTATATTGGTTATATAAGGAATAAACCATTTTAAAGGTATGGTTTTGGGAAATTGAATTTAACCCAAGGATTTCAACTCGTATAAATGAATCAGATTTCCAAAATGAAAACTGTTGTTTTCAAATGATAAACACTTTTAGATAAGAACTGAGATTCCAGTTAATTAGGGGAATTTCAAGATTGAATAGAGAAATGATTTTCCTAAGTTATGAATGAATTCTTTTTGAAAGCTATGAATTAAATCTGTTTGTTTTAACAGATTTAAATAGATGATTTGTTTAAATCAAATTGAAATGAAATTGTTTTGAAAGCTATAAGTTAAATCTTTGATTTAAAGATTTAACGGGTTAATCAAATTGAAATGAAATTGTTTTGAAGGCTATAAGTTAAATCTTTGATTTAAAGATTTAACGAGTTAATCAAATTGAAATGAAAATTGATTTGGAAAATCTGTGAATGAATCTTTTGTTTAAAAGATTAAAATGTGAAAATTGTTTAAAACGTTAAAGGTTGTGAAAATGAATCTTTTTGTTTAAAGATTGAAAATGGTAATTTGTTAAGCCATTTGAAGAAAAGTTTGGGTAATAAGTTGTGACTTAATTGAAATCCCATTATCCATTTATTTTTGAAATATCGTGCTCACTATTCGGTTTAGCCGGGAAAGGACCTTTGTGTCATATAACCCATTCCGAATATGTGATTCGACGCTATGGATAGCATTTGAAGACCGGTGATGAAGACCGGGTATTTGCGAAAGCGATAGGATGACCTATCGATTGTTTCTGCACCGAGTCGCGCCGGTATAGAAACTCCCTAAGTGATGGGAAATCCGATCGGGATTGTGAATATCCGGATTGCAAGGACTTCTTTGGAAGTACCTTCGGTTCTGTTCGAGCCCGGAACAGACTTGTATGGATTGTATGTCTGACATTACAAATTGAGATATAAAGCCGATTTCTTTCAAATATATTTCTGTTGGTGGCGGATAATTTATTCTTTTAGCTTAACACCCTTCTCTGAGACGTACGAGCTCAGAGGTTATATAGTTGAAGTTATCAGCGATATATTCCCAATTTGGTAATGTGACATACTGAGTGTTGCTGTGAAATGATCATTGTGTTGATTATTTGTGATAGGATCATTTATTTGATCGTCTATCCTGGTGATCATTTCTATGATCATTTGTTGACCCAAAGCATGGCTTTTGTATAAAGTGTGTTTTTGTGGACGTGACTTCGTCGAGCCTCACACCTCGGGAATGGTCAAAACAGGAAAGAAGCAGCAAGGTTATGAGGGGTAGCGCCCTTTAGGATGTGTGCATTTCCTTCTGGAAAAGGGTGGTATCATGGTATGGAGCCCAGATGCTTACTCATGTTGAAAACACTTTATGATTGTGTGAATTGATTACGAGCGCTCGGTTGAAAGGTCCCAAAGGACCGGGGGATGGCATATTCGGTCAGTTGTTACTCAGTTAGGGGTAACCCGGCCTTGTGTTGGTAGAGATCCGGTTTGGTTCTCGGGGATGTCCATCCAGAGGCATTCTCATGTGGCAATGGGAAGTTCCTTGGCCTGATCATTCGTTGGAAATCCAAAGAAACAATACGATCTTGTACGGTATTAGTTGTAGAACCTATCATTCACTTATGGTGGCGCCCCACTGTTTGGATGGTAGCTATAGTAGGCATAAGTGCGAAATATCTATGCTGGCTAAGATTTATATCTTTATTTTCGAAATGAATTCTTCCTACACTATGCACTAGTAATAATATCAAATGTTTCTTTTAATGCGTATCAAGCATCTTTGACTATCATAAGGAGAAATCTCCTCCGATTCTGCGTTTGCATTGTGTGTGTGTGCGGGAGGCCTTATGGTAGTCTCATTTTTAAAAAGCATTGCGAATTGACTTTGAAATTCTTTTGTTGAATGTTTTAAAAGATAAACTTTTTTTGTTGCTCACACCAGTCCCACGACTAATCCGGAGTTTATTGTTTCTTTCCTAAACTCTGGGTGCTCATTATTTTCTACACGAGCAGTTTAGAGTTGGGTTTTTCAGATAGTCAGGTTTAGTAGATTATCTGGAGTTAGTTCAGTCTTTGGACCGGACCAGACTTGCTTATGCTAGGTGCATCGTTATTGGGGGTTCGAGCTATTGCTGGATTGGTTCTTGGAAATGGAGTTGCAGTTATTTTTGGAGTTCTTCCTTGAAGACTATTTTAGAGTTATTTGTTCCGCTGCTAGATGTTATCTATTTTCTTTCCGCTGCTGTTTTATTGTATCATATCTCTGATGTATATTGATATCTATTGGATCATCTGTTGTATCAGATATTGTATCAAAGCTGTATATCAATGTATTATTCTTTTATTCTGCTGTGTTGTTTACTTAATGTTGTTATAAGCTCCGGCGAATCGGATTTGAACGGTCGAATCTACGGCATTCGAATACGATTTGAAGTATGGATGTCGATTTTTGAGCGGGCAAAATCCGCGTCGTTACATGAGGGCTTTAAAACTTGTACAACTCAATAACCAGACATGCAAACAAGAGATAAACTGTAATCAGATAATCACTTCTCAAAGATTTTGATTTGATGAAATAATTATAGTTTTTGAGTTGATTACCTGTTGTAATACTCTTTAATCGGATAAAGTAACAATTTTTGATTTGAAGAAATGGAGATTTAAGGCTCTGGATTGAAAGAGGGGTAAGTTTCATTCTTCTTTACCCTTTTCTGTTTGTTTACAGAAGAAGAAGAATAATGTTTGTATGTATAGGAGAAGTGATTATATTTCTCACTTCAGGTTGCTAATAAATGGGCTTTGGACCCAGCAAGGGAAAGAACTAATTAGTTTATGATAATAAATTTACACTAAACAATTATTTACACTATGTTATAATAAAACAATGCATTTTCTTTCATGTTTTCAACCAAACAAAATATGTAAATTGACATATACATGAAATAAATTATTTTGCACTATATGAAAAGATTAATTTTTTTTTAAGACATTGTTATTATTAAATTCCTTTACTTCACAATAATACACAATTTACTTAAATAAATGAATAAAACTCTAGTTTTAACTTCTAAAATTCCACAAAAATACTTTTCTAACTTAAAAAATATATTTTAAGCCGTTTTAAACTCAAATTTATAATTAACTCATTTTTTAACCAATTTCCATCTTTTTATTTAAATAAACAACCTCTAAAATCTCATACTTGTTTTTTAAAAATTATGTCGATATGTTCAAAATGAAAGTTTTCACACACAAAATAATCTTTCTGAAACTTCAAAAATCATCCAAATCCGACAAGAAACAAAGAAGATATACTCAATTTACTAACTATGTCTAGTTTGGATAACGTAATTATCAAAGTGACAGAGCTGAGAATTTGCAATATGATTTTGTTCAACCTATGCTCAAAAATGAAAATGTGTTCAACAAAAAGTTGTCAAACATAAAATAAGCTTTCTGGAACTACAAAAATCATCCATATCCGACAAGAAACAAGGAAGATATGCCTAATTTACTAATTGTGTTTAGTTTGGATAACGTAATTATCAAAGTGACAGAGCCGAGGGTTTGCAACAGGATTTTGATCAAGCTATGCTCCAAATATGCAAATATGTTCATCATGAAAGTTGTCACACATAAAATAATCTTTCCAGATATTCAAAAATTATCCGAATCTGACAAGAAACATGTAAGATATACCCAATTCACTAACTGTATTTAGTTTCAATAGTGCAATTATCAAAGTGACAGAGTTTGCAGTTTGTGACAGAATTTCGATCAAGCTAGGCTCAAAATTTGCAAATATATTCAACATGAAAGTTGTCATATATAAAGCAAGCTTTCTGGAACTTTTAAAATTATCAAATTCATGGCAAAATCGAAAAAAATATGGCTAAATCAATTTCGGATTCAAACTCAGGAAATTTAGTTAAAGACAGAATTATACTCTTATTTTCAATCCTATTTCAGGTTAACAAAGTTACAATATATCGCCAAGTAACCAAAATAAAAACTATTTCCTATTGAATCTATTTTCTAATAAAAAAAGATTGACCTCAAATGGATAAGAAACATGAAAGTTATTATTGTTTTACTTCAACGTATTTCTATTATATTTTAGTAATCATACAAAGTAAGTATTAGACATAGATACAGTAAACGTGTAACGACCCAGAATTTCTGTCAATTAAAATTTGTATATTTAATTAATTTTAAATATTAATAAGTGAAATTTATAAGTCGAATAATTTTATTTCGAATAGTTAGATTTAATTGAATAATTAAATCAACAATTTAATTGTTAAAATTACAGAAATAATTGGAAATTGGGTTAAATATGATTAAAATTGATTTGTAAAATTTTATTTAATCATGTTGAAGTTATAATGATGTTATAGAACTTTTAGAACCGAATTAAAAGTTAATTTATGAAAATTGAATATTCTAATATTTAATCGACTAATGAAATTAGCCATTTTTCGAACAGTCTCAGAATTGGACGAATCTAGTTCCATTGGATACGTAATAGTTTTTATTATCGGATTTCAATTTTCGTAGCAATTGGAGTTTCGTTTGACCGTGGCAGCTCTAAACGCATCGAAATTGTTTTAATATTAAATTGGCGAGTTAAAATAGCCATTTTTCAAACAGTCTCGGATTTCGACGAAACCAGTTTTATCGGATCCGTAATGTGATATT
The DNA here is from genome assembly GCA_030765085.1 of Allium cepa. NCBI lineage: Eukaryota > Viridiplantae > Streptophyta > Magnoliopsida > Asparagales > Amaryllidaceae > Allium > Allium cepa. The sequence goes on along the minus strand of CM060940.1, from coordinate 14,961,326 downwards.
ATTGTAAGGTTTCAAATTTGTGTTAATCAGATTTACCGTTTGTCCGGGGCAAGCCAAAACGCATAGAAATTAATTTAAATCGATTTAATTTAAAATCGAACATTTGTTGCCGTAACTCGCACAAATGATCGAATTAGCTTCCGAAACACGTTCCATTGTGTCCGGAACGCGGGTTAAACCCTAGAAACGTTGGTCAACGCGCGTAAATCGGAGTTCGGAAATTCCGGATGAATAGTAATTCGATAAATTTTCTATAAAAGCACCTGGAACATTCACTTTTGCCAAATAAATTAAACCCTAGGGTTTTAAAACAGAGCCACCACCAGTAATCTCGAACGGCCAAGAATTCAACTCATTCTTCTTCAAATTTCTTCAAATCCACATCTCGATTCACAAAACTTCCAACTACGAAAATGAAGAGCTCGACGAACTCTACGAGGTCAACGGTTGTGATGGGTTTTCATTGAGTGGATCGACGAAAAAATTGCTGCAAAGGGGACGAGTTCGTTCTCGAATTTCGTGGCCAGGGGACCACCGAGTTGCACGTGTTTTAGGGCGTGTGTAGCTCTTGGCGAGGGCTTCAAAGTGTATATAGTTGATCAACGTGGAGGTGTTTGCTTTTGGTACGGCTATTAGGGTTTTGTGCGTGCGTATGGGTTCTTGAACGCGCATATGTAGCTTGGAGATGGAAGATGAAGTGCATGGCCTGATCTACTCTGCTGGAAATCTAACGGCCCGGGTTAATTAGGGTATAAAATTGAGAAATAGATTTGTAAATAAATTATAATTTAAATCGTGTAACTTTAAAAATGTGTATCTTTGTCATACAAGGTCGAAAACGCACGAAACGAATTGCGTTGGAACCGTTTTGTCAAGCACTACGCTATGGAACTAGATTGGAGAATTTTGGAGCTAGAAAAAATTTCGGGTAAAATTAAACGTCCATTTAATTTTATTCGAAATAAACGCGGAAGCTGAATTGAAAATCAAGGTGAGAACTTCTCACTCAATCGAATTGCTTCGATTTAAATTTTAAATAGTTAGCTTTAAAATTGTTGATTGTATGTTTGAATGATGATTTTTATCTATTGATTGTTAAAATTGACATTATGCACCGTTAGTAAGCGGATGTTATTTATTAAAAACATATACCGCGAATATTTCACAGTACAGTGAAATTGGTATTATTTATGTACTTGGAGTTAATTTCCCGCATTATATAGCTGATGAGACCCTATTGCGCCGTCTATTAAGCTGATAATATTGATAAATCCCATATACCGCGATAATTCCGTACTGGAACAGAATTGGTATTGTGCTAACATCTTTGGATGCAGGGAAACAGGTTGGAGGGATCCAACTGGATTCCTCAACTATATTGATTACAGATATTTTGATGTTTGTTGATTATCATATGATGATATATGATGTTTGTTGTCGTGATTAACTATTGGGTGATGTTGCATCATCGGATCCATTTTTGAAGTTTTAAAATAATGATTTTTGATTTTTTTTAAAAGAAATTTAAAGTGATTTTTGAAAGTATACGTTTTATTAAATTTTCGAATTGATTCAGTTTAAGTAATTAAAACGTTATAAATTTTTATGTTATAAAAAATTATGATTTTTGAAAAATATAACCAAATTGAGATTTTTGAAATAAATAGTGATTAAATTATAAAATGGTTTAATTTGGAATTTTGAATCATTATAAAGGATGTATATAAAAGATTTTTAAAATTGATATTTATAAATTAATAATATTGGAACTATAAAACGAGTTTGTTAAGTGTTAAAATGAAGTATAAAAATGGATTTTTAAGTGAATGAAATTATAGACTTATAAATTGAGAAGTTATAAAATGAATAGATGTTGTAAAATAAAAGATTTTAAGTAATTAACTTATAAATCGGATTTTTGCATTTAAATTGAAATCTTTGATGAAGCATAAATGGTTTATAGATGATATTTATAAGATATATTTTATAAATCGAAAATAATGGAATTTTAAAAGGAGTTCTGTTAATGTTGAAAATAAGGCTATAAATGAAATCTTATAAGTAATAAGATTTATAATTTGTGATGTTTTAAAAAGAACGATTTTGTAAATAAATGAATTATAAGTATTTAACTTATAATATGGACTTTTGGTATGTATTTGAGATATATAAATTGAATCGGATTAATAAAGGAGATTTATAAATCAAATTTATAAATAGAAATGGAATTTATAGACATTGTTTATAAATTCGAAATTAATGGAATTGGATAAATTGAATATAGAAATTTATTAAAAGAAGTATATTCGTGATTTTGGATAGCGAACTATTCTTTATATAAAATGTGTAGAAATATTGAAATTTGGTTAGTGCAGTATATTCACGATTTTGGACAATGAATATATTATTAAAGAAAATAGATATGTTTTTGGGAAAGTGAAATTATGAAATGAAGTTAATCGTTTTAAAGTTGTTTAAAAATGTATTGACTATCGAAACCATAGATTTCAACATTTATTGTTGAAATAGACGTTTTCGAGAAATATAAGGAAATGGTATATTATAACACTGTTGTTATAGTAAATGATTTCCGAAAGGAAATGTTTTGTATAGTATTGGGATTTATATATCTATTTTAATTTTGAATCCTTATACTAGTGATTTTTTTTTGGCCGTTGTAACGATGTTTTACGTAACATCCGTTTTGGCCTAAACAAATGTGTTTAAGCGCACGTTTTCCTTAAAGAATGAAATATATACTTAGTTTCGATTTAAGTATATTGAATATTTTCCAAGTGCTGAAAATAAATGGATTTGTGAAATACTTATTATTAAATAAGTATGGAAATGTTTTCCAATATGAAGTGAATGTTTTGAGATTTTATCTTTTAAAGATAAATTGAAAATTAATATTAGAAATCGATTTGGAAATCGTATATTCATAGATATTTTGGAATTGCAAATTCACTATGGAATTTATAAAAGAAAGGGGAATCTGTTTAAAAATAAACGTTGATTTATTTTTGAAGTGTGGGAATGAATTTACGGATTTGGAACGTAAATATAAAGTAAATCGGTAAGGATTTATTTAATTGGTTTAAATGAACCATTTTGAAATGAAAGTATTTCCGCGTAAGGAAAGTGATTGAAATTTGTTTTCAAAAGAGGTAAAGGTGAATCTATTTTAAAATTATCCTGTTCTTTGCTTTAAAGATAAACTATTTTAAGTTCTCACACCAGTCCCATGACTGACTCGGAGTTCATTGTTTTCCTTCCTAAACTCTGGGTGCCCACCAATTTCCACACGGGCAGTTACGAGTTAGGTTTATCAGGATTGGGGAATTCAGGAGTTGCTAGAGGCAAGATGGATGGCATGGCGTATTCTCTAGTATTTAGTATTTCTTTTCCGCTGTTTGTTGTTGTTTGTTGTTGTACACTCTGATGATGTAATGTAATAGCGGATATAATTCTTTGTTTAAAGATCATTAATTTATCTTTTATATGTTGTTCCGCTGCGATTGTGAGATTCTGTTATTGTTTCTATTGTTTTCTTTTTCTTTATCTCTTCTTCTATCTTCTACCTCTTCTTTTACCCTGATAGTACGGTTTTCCGGCATTCGTTTGCTCGGCAGTTGATACAGTGGACGTATTGATGTCAGCTTTCGAGCGTCGAAAAATCGCAATCGTCACATTTGGTATCAGAGCATATGGTTAGGCGACAACCATGGCTCTGTTGGATATTGCTCATTTGAGATAGAGTCAGTAGTAATCTCGAATGAGTTTGAGTGTAATAATAGATCCAAGCGCATATTTGTTAGTGAATATAAAATGTTTTATATTGTGTTTGCTTATCCGTTGAGCTGTTTGTGAATTATGGTCGGTAGATGGGACGCCATATTATCGATAGGGATTTCTAAACACTTAAACGAGGCATGTCGACATAGTATTATTTAAGTTGGGTAAATGAAATAATTTTACCTCGATTATATTTTATATAAAGGAATAATTTTTCAGAATTATTAAAGTGTATATGAACTGATTGTTTGGTTGTTGAATAAGTTAAATAAAAACAGCAGATGTAAAAGAATGAATTGTATAAGCAAAAGAATTATAAGTATGAAGTTATATTTAAAATGATTTGCACTTGTGAAATAATCTTATATATAATAAGTGAAATTATATAAGTAAAAGACTTATAAATGCGATTTATAATCTGAAAATAAAATTCCAGAGAAGTGTTTCGGAAGGATTTGATATTTTGGAAAATTGTTTTGGAGAAATTAAAGCTCTAAACTCCTTTCGGTCGTTGGAAAATAATTCCGACGATGATCATGACATCATCGGTGTTCATTTTCGGGTTTCCAAAAGAGGGATTGCTGCCAAATTATTTAAATGAAGTTGTTTGGAAAATTTTGAGTTTACGTTTTGAAATTTAAAGGATAATTGAATTGGTTTCAAAAATGGTTTTGAAAGGTTGAAAAGACTCTGGAATCCTATTTAAATTTTTTATGGGAATGATAAATGAGTTGATAACTTATACAATTCGAATTTTGATAGAAAAAAATTTAACTTAAAGGATGGAGTTAAATTAAAGTAAGTATAAGTAAATCAATAAAATCCAAGTGGTAATTGTTGAATATAAGTTGTATAACTTATGAAATGAGAAGATGAAAGTGATACCAATTATTAAAAAGGTTAAACAATTTGTTAAGAAAAACAAAATCTGAATTTGATGGTGATATGCGATAATAAATTTGACTTGCTAAAGGTTAAATAAAACTTTCTTTAAAATTGAAAAGTGAATATTCGAAATTTGTTTCAAATGGTTAAGTGTGGAAAATTATATATATCTTTTAAAGATATTTATGGGAAACTTGAACAATTAGTTCAACTTGAAATTTTTCAAAAAAAGATTGAATCTTGAGTTAAATTGAGTTTAACTTCGACACCAAAAACAATATAAGTTAAGCTTTGAATTTCGGATAGTCGATTTGGATTGTATGTCTAACATGGTGAATTGATGACATAGCAATTGATATCTATTAAATATATATCTATGGTGGCGGAGAATTTATTCTTTTAGCTATATACACCCTTCTCTGAGACGTACGAGCTCAGAGGTTATATATCGATAGACATCAATTATGTGTTGAGAATTGACGATGTAACGTGAAATCCAAATCGAATGTGAAGTCGATAATGAATTGGATTATGAATATGAATTAGGTTTGAGATAACCTTAAATTTCCAAACCGATTTAGAGGAAAATTTTTGGTTACGAGATGGAAAATTTGGAAATCCTCTATTTGTTATAGGTATGGGATATTGTGGTTTTCGGAACTTATATATGTGAATGTAATAATTCGAAAGCCATCAGTTTGGAAAGTCATTATTATGGAAATCCTATGTAAGTTTACATAGGTATGATATGTACGAAATGTGAAATGAAGTACTATATGTATATGACATTATGTTTTCTAAACCGAGGATATCGTAAAGTACCTTCCATTTAAAATTTGTGAAGGTGTTGGAACTCGATATGAGTGTCCATTTAAAATTCGTAGCTACGTAGAATTTCCATAAGTTGGAGTATCCATTTGGATTAGAATCCCTCATGATGGATCATCGTGATGGGATCATGTGAATTGATGATGATGTATGCTAGCGTAATTTGAGGGGCATGATGCCTACAGTTACAAGCGATTCCACTGGGATAGTGGCGCAACCGCCACGTAAACTGCGATCTACATGCCAAAGCATAATTTGAGGGGCGAGATGCCTACGGTCACAAGCGATTCTACTGGGATAGTAGCGTAACCGCCGTGTGAACCGCGATCTATGGCAACAACCTTGGCGAAATTCAAGAGATGTGAAATCTACAGATTACAAGCGATTCTACTGGGATAGTAGCGTAACCGCCTGGTAAACTGTGATCCATGGGGGAACGTGCTTTCCATATCCATTTTTAAAAGATTTTCAAGTATTTTCACTGGGAGTTGAAGCAAGTATATTTAGTACATGGAGATTTTTAGTCCTACGCCCGGCCAGCGTATGCTTAATGTCTGTAGGAACGACAATAGACTTGTTAAACTTCGAGTTAGCAAGTATTTTCAAAACTTTAAATAGCAAATCAATAATCTGAAATTAAAATTACATAATTCCAACCTAATGAACTAAGGAAGAAGATCTTTGAAATATCTTGAAAGTCCACAGCTTTGGAAAAAAATATGATATGCAAATCTCTAACATGAAGAATTTCAAGTTTAAATTTGAGTTTTGTAAGTCGAAAATTTTGGTAAAAGACTTTTGCGTCTTGATTGTGGAAATCAATAAACAAAAGGAGATAATGAACAAAGCTAGTGAGGTAAAAAAAATGGAATGTTAATTAATTGGATGTAAATAAATTGAAATGAAATAATGAATATAAGTGTTAATTAATTAAAAGCCAATGTAATTGGAAGTTGAAAAATTGAATGAAAATCAATTTAATATAAATCAATTGAAAGTAAAAAAGTGTTGAACCGAATTGAAAGTAAATTAAATAAATTTAGTTATGTTGAATGTACATTGGTTGCTATTTGATTGTTAATTGATTGTATATAAATTCATTAAGTGTTAATGAAGTTGAATTGATAAATTTGAAGTTAAGTAATTGAATTCAAATTGAAAGTGAAGTAAATGAATTTAAATAGAATTTAATTTGATTTGATTTGGAAGTGAACTAATGTGAATGTAAATTAGTGAATGTTAACTAATTGAATTGAAAATGAATGTTAGTAAAATCCAATGTTAATGAATCAAATGTGATCTAAATTTGAAAACCAATCCAATGAATATTAATGAGAATATGAATGTATATTGATTTGTTGGATGTTAGTTGGATGATGGTTGTTTGATGGTTGCATTTGTTGATTGAATGCATTGCTATGTTGACACATGTAGCTGTTATGTTGCTATATGTTGTATATTGATATTACTTTTATATATATACATGTTTCTCATCTGTTTGTTGAGTGTTTAGTAGGTGCGGATCGCGTTTGCTTCGCATTTGGAGCTCGCTTTCGCGCTATATTAGCCGTATACGCTCGCTAATAAGATATACGGTACATATCTCGGATTAAATATCGTACTTTTACACTTTTTTCCCTGCGGGATGCCTCATCACTTGATGAGATGTATATTTGTGATATATATATTGTCATTTTTTTTCCGGATCGAGCCGCGCAAAGGAGACTTTGGCGAATTTTTCCGAAAATTTAAGGCGTTAGAATATTTTTGAGAAAAATTGAAAAATTTTGAAAACTATAATTTTGATTTGGAGTTGAAAGTTAAACAATAGTAGTTGTTTTTGAAAAGATAACTAAGTATGATTTGAAAACTTAGTAAAGTTATTGTAAGAAGTTTAACTATGAATTTTGGGAAAGTTAAACACTTAAGAGATTTGAAAAATCCAATTTGAATGGTTTGTTTTGGAAAGTTAATGGATTCTGTAACTTTTTCTTACTTGGTAATTTCGAGGACGAAATTCTTTTAAAGGGGGAAGTATGTAACGACCCAAAATTTCTGTCAATTAAAATTCGTATATTTAATTAATTTTAAATATTAATAAGTGAAATTTGTAAGTCGAATAATTTTATTTCAAATAATTAGATTTAATTGAATAATTAAATTAATAATTTAATAGTTAAATTATAGGAATAATTGGAAATTGGGTTAAATATGATTAAAATTGATTTGTAAAATTTTATTTAATCATGTTGAAGTTATAATGATGTTATAGAACTTTTAGAATCGAATTAAAAGTTAATTTGTGAAAATTGAATATTCTAATATTCAATCGACTAGTGAAATTAGCCACTTTTCGAACAGTCTCAGAATTGGACGAAACTAGTTCCATTGGATCCATAATAGTTTGTTATTATCGGATTTCAATTTTCGTAGCAATTGGAGTTTTCGTTTGACCGTGGCAGCTCGAAACGCATCGAAATTGTTTTAATATTAATTTGGCGAGTAAAAATAGCCATTTTTCAATCAGTCTCGGATTTCGACGAAACCAGTTTAATCGAATCTGTAATGTGATATTATTGTAAGGTTTCAAATTTTGTGTCAATCGGATTTATCGTTTGTCCGGGGCAAGCCAAAACGCATAGAAATTAATTTAAATCGATTTAATTTAAAATCGAACGTTTATTGCCGTAACTCGCACAGATGATCGAATTAGCTTCTGAAACACGTTCCATTGTGTCCGGAACGCGGGTTAAACCCTAGAAACTTCGGTCACCATGCGTAAATCGGAGTTCGGAAATTCCGGATGAATAGTAATTCGAGAAATTTTCTATAAAAGCACCTGGAACATTCACTTTTGCCAAATAAATTAAACCCTAGGGTTTTAAAAAAGAGCCGCCGCCAGTAATCTCGACCGGCCGAGAATTCATCTCATTCTTCTTCAAATTTCTTCAAATCCACAACTCGATTCACAAAACTTCCAACTACGGAAATGAAGAGCTCGACGAACTCTACGAGATCAACGGTTGTGATGGTTTTCATTGAGTGGATCGACGGCAAAATTGCTGCAAAGGGGACGAGTTCGTTCTCGAATTTCGTGGCCAGGGGACCACCGAGTTGCACATGTTTTAGGGCGTGGGTAGCTCTTGGCGAGGGCTTCGAAGTGTATATAGTTGATCAACGTGGAGGTGTTTGCTTTTGGTACGGCTATTAGGGTTTTGTGCGTGCGTATGGGTTCTTGAACGCGCGTATGTAGCTTGGAGATGGAAGATGAAGTGCACGGCCTAATCTTCTCTGTTGGAAATCTAACGGCCCGGGTTAATTAGGATATAAAATTGAGAAATAGATTTGTAAATAAATTATAATTTAAATCGTGTAACTTTTAAAATGTGTATCTTTGTCATACGAGGTCGAAAACACATGTAACGAATTGCGTTGGAACCGTTTTGTCGAGCACTACGCTATGGAACTGGATTGGATTCGTTTGGAGCTAGAGGAAATTTCAGGTAAAATTAAACGTCCGTTTAATTTTATTCGAAATAAACGCGGAAACTGAATTGAAAATCAAGGTGAGAACTTCTCACTCAATCGAATTGTTTCGATTTAAATTTTAAATAGTTAGATTTAAAATTGTTGATTGTATGTTTGAATGATGATTTTTATCTATTGATTGTTAAAATAGACATTATGCGCCGTTAGTAAGCGGATGTTATTTATTAAAAACATATACCGCGAATATTTCACAGTACAGTGAAATTGGTATTATTTATGTACTTGGTGTTGATTTCCCGCATTATATAGTGGATGAGACCCTATTACGCCGTCCATTAAGTGGATAATATTTTATAAATCCCATATACCGCGATAAATCCGTACTGGAACGAAATTGGTATTGTGCTAACATCTTTGGATGCAGGGAAACAGGTTGGAGGGATCCAACTGGATTCTTCAACTATATTGATTACAGATATTTTGATGTTTGTTGATTATCTTATGATGATATATGATGTTTGTTGTCGTGATTGACTATTGGGTGCTGTTGCATCATCGGATCCATTTTGAAGTTTTAAAATAATGATTTTTGATTTTTTTTAAAGTGATTTTTGAAAGTATACGTTTTATTAAATTTTCGAATTGATTCAGTTTAAATAATTAAAACGTTATAAATTTTTATGTTATAAAAAATTATGATTTTTGAAAAATATAACCAAATTGAGATTTTTGAAATAAATAGTGATTAAATTATAAAATGGTTTAATTTGGAATTTTGAATCATTATAAAGGATGTATATAAAAGATTTTAAAATTGATATTTATAAATTAATAATATTGGAACTATAAAACGAGTTTGTTAAGTGTTAAAATGAAGTATAAAAATGGATTTTTAAGTGAATGAAATTATAGACTTATAAATTGAGAAGTTATAAAATGAATAGATGTTGTAAAATAAAACATTTTAAGTAATTAAATTATAAATCAGATTTTTGCATTTAAATTGAAATCATTGATGAAGCATAAATGGTTTATAGATGAGATTTATAAGATATATTTTATAAATCGAAAATAATGGAATTTTAAAAGGAGTTCTGTTAATGTTGAAAATAAGGCTATAAATGAAATCTTATAAGTAATAAGATTTATAATTTGTGAAGTTTTAAAAAGAATGATTTTGTAAATAAATGAACTATAAGTATTTAACTTATAATATGGACTTTTGGTAAATATTTGAGATATATAAATTGAATCGGATTAATAAAGGAGATTTATAAATCAAAGTTTATAAATAGAAATGGAATTTATAGACATTGTTTATAAATTCGAAATCAATGGAATTGGATAAATTGAATATAGAAATTTATTAAAAGAAGTATATTCGTGATTTTGGATAGCGAACTATTCTTTATATAAAATGTGTAGAAATATTGAAATTTGGTTAGTGAAGTATATTCACGATTTTGGACAGTGAATATATTATTACAGAAAATAGATATGCTTTTGGGAAAGTGATATTTTGAAATGAAGTTAATCATTTTAAAGTTTTTTTAAAATGTATTGACTATCGAAACCATAGGTTTCAACATTTATTGTTGAAATAGACGTTTTCAAGAAATATAAGAAAATGGTAGACTATAACACTGTTGTTATAGTAAATGATTTCCGAAAGGAAATGCTTTGTATACTATTGGGATTTATATATCTATTTTAATTTTGAATCCTTATACTAGTGATTTTTTTTGGGTTGTTGTAACGATGTTTTACGTAACATTCGTTTTGGCCCAAACAAATGTGTTTAAGCGCACGTTTTCCCTAAAGAATGAAATATATAATTAATTTCGATTTAAGTATATTGAATATTTTTCAAGTGTTGAAAATAAATGGATTTGTGAAATACTTATTATTAAATAAGTATGGAAATGTTTTCCAATATGAAGTGAATGTTTTGAGATTTTATCTTTTAAAGATAAATTGAAAATGAATATTAGAAATCGATTTGGAAATCGTATATTCATAGATATTTTGGAATTGTAAATTCACTATGGAATTTATAAAAGAAAGGGGATTCTGTTTAAAAATAAACGTTGATTTATTTTTGAAGTGTGGGAATGAATTTACGGATTTGGAACGTAGATATAAAGTAAATCGGTAAGGATTTGTTTAATTGGTTTAAATGAACCATTTTGAAATGAAAGTATTTCCGCGTAAGGAAAATGATTGAAATTTGTTTCAAAAGTGGTAAAGGTGAATCTATTTTAAAATTATCCTGCTCTTTGCTTTAAAGATAAACTGTTTTAAGTTCTCACACCAGTCCCATGACTGACTCGGAGTTTATTGCTTTCCTTCCTAAACTCTGGGTGCCCACCAATTTCCACACGGGCAGTTAAGAGTTTGGATTATCAGGATATTCGGGAATTCAGGAGTTGCTAGAGGCAAGCTGGATGGCATGGCGTATTCACTAGTATTTAGTATTTCTTTTCCGCTGTTTGTTGTTGTTTGTTGTTGTACACTCTGATGATGTAATGTAATAACGGATATAATTCTTTGTTTAAAGATTATTCATTTATCTATTATATGTTGTTCCGTTGCGATTGAGAGATTTTGTTATTGTTTCTGTTGTTTTCTTTTTCTTTCTCTCTTCTTCTATCTTCTACCTCTTCTTTAACCCTAACGGTACGGTTTTCCGGCATTCGATTGCTTGGTAATTGATACAGTGGACGTATTGATGTCGGCTTTCGAGCGTTGAAAAGTCGCAATCGTCACAAAACGATTTCTTCCTCATCTTTGCAATTACAATCAAGATTTAGCTAGAAATGCGAGTTAATAAACTCACCTTTGATTAGAGAAGATAAACACTGGATTTATGTTGAAAGAAGCAAGCTTTGAACATGTAAGGGCTTCAAAACTTGTAGAACTCAATAACTAGACATGCAAACAAGAGATTAACTGTAATCAGATAATCACTTCTCAAAGATTTTTATTTGATGAAATAATTATAGTTTTTGAGTTGATTACCTGTTGTAATACTCTTTAATCAGATAAAGTAACAATTTTTGATTTGAAGAAATGGAGATTTAAGGCTCTGGACTGAAAGAGGGGTAAGTTTCTTACTTCTTTACCCTTTTTTGTTTGTTTACAGAAGAAGAAGAATAATGTTTGTACGTATAGGAGAAGATATAATATTTCTCGCTTCAGGTTTCTAATAAATGGGCTTTGGACCCAACAAGGGAAATAACTAATTAGTTTATGATAATAAATTTACATCAAACAATTATATAAACTATGTTAAAATAAAATAATGCATTTTCTTTCAAGTTTTCAACCAAACAAAATATGTAAATTGACATATACATGAAATAAATTATTTTGCACTATATGAAAAGATTAATTTTTAGTTTTAAAACATTATTATTATTATTAAAATCCTTTACTTCACAATAATACACAATTTACTTAAATAAATGAATAAAACTCTATTTTTAACTTCTAAAATTCCACAAAAATACTTTCTCACTTAAAAAATATATTTTAAACCATTTTAAACTCAAATTTATAATTAAAGTCACTTTTAACCAATTTCCATCTTTTTATTTAAATAAACAACCTTTAAAAATCTCATACTTGTTTTTTAAAAATTATTAAAAGAGGTAATTGGAAATCGTTAATAAATTATTGCATTTTCATCAAATAAGGTTATTTTCTACTCATGATTCTCGCAAATAAACATGATAAAGTTTTCCAAAATTTTATTTTCAAAATTCATTATTGTTTAATATAAATAATTTAAATCTTCAATTTATTTTAATTAACAATATTAAATTATAACTTCTGTTATAATTTATTATTTATAGGTAATCACCAAAATCAGGGTGGTAACCGACTCCCGACCTTAATAAAATTGCGTCCTTGCAATTTCTAGAGAAGAGTTTGTATTCGTCTATTTTTTTCAAAGGAAGAATAGACTAGCTCGAATCTAAAAGAAATTTTCACGCACTCAAGATGACAGAAAACCAAGATAAGACTCGCTCGATTAATTCTATGGTTTCCAAAATGCTAACATTAGGACTAGCAAACCATTGAATTTTTCGAGCAACATACAAGATTTCGAAGGCGTCTTACCTTCTAATGAGAACACAACAAGGTGCTACCCAAGGATCAATCAAATGACACTGATTACTTGTAAGCTCCTCAAGTAGAGTCGGGATTTAGCACAACTTCAACCCGAACTCTAGTCAACAAGATGATTATCGATATGTTCTTTCCATATGACACTATGAAAGGAACTACACCGATGCTAGATAGAGACAATAGAGGCAAGATAGTTCAATCAAAAGGTGGTTTCTTTAAGGGCCACCAGACTTAAACAACCGCATAAATGCACGTCGTCAGAAAATAACACAAGTGAAGATAAACAAAAGGAATAGATTTTTAAAGTCTCTCTTATTAATCAAATATTATTAAAGTTTTCCAACCCATTATCTTCAAGATTTAAAATTCACAATTTTCAACACTTGAAAATTTTAAAAACTTCTTACCTAGATATTAAATTTAAATTCATTACTCTTCAATAGAGTAAATAAAGTTCAAGTTGTTTATTCTCTAATTCTTCTATAGGTATACTCTAGTTTGCAACATTTTTTTAGCGAGTTTGCACAAACTTATGTATACTCTTTTTGCTCAAAATATAGTCCAACTATTCTCTTTTGCCCTCTACTTAACATGAATAGATGATATTAGTTAATGCTCATAAATAAGAAGTGATACACTTAACTATTAAGAAGAAATAAACCGATTTCATTTCAGACTTGTTGTAAAGAAGGTCTGTTTGATTCAGCAAACAACGAAATCTATAGAACTTTACACAACAAAAGTTGTTCTCCTCAGTCTATGCTCGCCAGCAAAATAAATATCATAAAAATCGAATTTACGGTTTGAAAATTATGCTAAATTTACTTTCAGCTTAAGTCTTAGAGAATTTTGCAATAGGGCAGAGCTGCCTATCCACTTTCAAACCCATTTTAGTCTAAGTAAAAAGCAAAATCATTAAAAGTGCTTAAAAGAAACTTTATAGCTTGCTAAAAGTTATTTCATTTGCAAAAAGATTGAGCTCATTTGGAGTAATAAATATAAAGTTATCGCTTTTTTAGTACGGTAACTTTTTTAAATGAAATTTCAGCTTTTAAAATCAATTTGAAATTTGAAATTCTCCCGAACCGTTTTAATTTCAAACTACATTTTAAGACAAGCATTTTTTTCTAAATCATTTGTTAAATGATATTATTTTTCCCTGGAAAGCTAAGACATATAAAATTATTATCAACCTTATGTAATTATCATAAAATATTCTATTAAGTGGAAATATTTTCATTACTTTCCAAAATCTAGGTTTAAAAACAATTAATTATGAAAACTCATTTTGGAAGAGATAATTAATTTCTTCCATTACCAAGAGATGATTATTAATTATCCATCAAAATAAATTTTTATAGTCATCGCTAATTACTTGTACTAAACTATTTAATTAATATTTTAATTTTCAAACCAAAGTATTCTTTTACCTTAAATACATCGTTTTATTAATGAAAGGATCAAATAATATTTTCTTCTAATTAAGACATCTCCTTAATTAGAATTATTCACTTTACTTACTCAAATTACCATAATAAATTTCATAAATTTCAAATAATTTAAGGGTATTTCCTCGCCATTGATTTATAGTGAATGACCTCATTGATTGGCTGCAGAGTTGATCGAGTGATCAAAACTGCCGCGCCACTCATCCAACACTCACTATGGTTCAAGGGCTTTATTAAACATCTAAAATAAAATTAATACTCCATCATATTAATTATTTTCAAACTTTGCTTATTAAAACTCAATATACCGTGTCTGACTGTCTCATCATAGCGTTTAGGAAATACCTATCGATAACGTTGGCCAAACGCATCGACTAGAATTCTTAAAGCACTAGACGGACAACCCAACACAAAAATTCATTTTCTTTAAAAAGAAATACCTCATATATAACACTCAAAATATTCTTTGTTTTTCCCAAAAACAAAATCCAATTTCTCTTAGAAACCTATCTTCAATTTTTGAAAAATTTGAGAACACAATTTGTTACTTATTCTCAAAATCATGGAACACAAATAGAGTTCGTCGAGATGTTCCTAGAATACTCGATCCTCAAGATTGATGGAAAAGACTGGAGTGTTTATTATTCTAAACATTAAAACAAACCACTCACAAGACGTATAAAGAGTGCGGAATGCGGTAAGAGTAACGATATCCCCCGCAACTCGTAGCTCATGAAAAATTGGTATAGGGTCAACCCGAGGAATGACCCTAGCACCACTTAGTGGATTAAAGGAAGATCAACGAGATATAAGAGTAAGGTTAAGATATATTCTTGAATGAGAAGAAGAACACTAACAAAATATCATTACTTCGAGTGAAGTAGTCTCACAATTATGTCAAAAATTAAGTATCCAAAGAGGATTATCTCCTAAGATAAGATGTCATTAATTAAATTTGGAAATATTACGAAATAAAACATATTCCTTGACATATCCCAAATTATCTACTACAAAAGGCATGATAAGGCAAAGGACACGATGATTAAGGAATTCGTAACACTTGTATTACACTTAGATGTACCGTAATATGTGTTTCTGTTCTGTGTTTATCATACTTTGCTCTGAATCTCGCTCTGATACCAAGCTGTGACGCCCCACCCCGAGACACACATTAACAAAGAGAATTACTGGGTAATTAGGTCTATTAATGCGGAGAATAAGGCTGGTTAGGAGCGACCACCTATAATTTTGTCTTAAACGTCTACAGCCCAACACAAAAATTCTTAAAGCACTAGATGGACAACCCAACACAAAAATTCATTTTCTTTAAAAAGAAATACCTCATATATAACACTCAAAATATTCTTTGTTTTTCCCAAAAACAAAATCCAATTTCTCTTAGAAACCTATCTTCAATTTTTGAAAAATTTGAGAACACAATTTGTTACTTATTCTCAAAATCATGGAACACAAATAGAGTTCGTCGAGATGTTCCTAGAATACTCGATCCTCAAGATTGATGGAAAAGACTGGAGTGTTTATTATTCTAAACGTTATAACAAACCACTCACAAGACGTTTAACGAGTGCGGAATGCGGTAAGAGTAACGATATCCCCCGCAACTCGTAGCTCATGAAAAATTGGTATAGGGTCAAGCTGAGGAATGACCCTAGCACCACTTAGTGGATTAAAAGGAGATCAACGAGATATAAGAGTAAGGTTAAGATATATTCTTGAATGAGAAGAAGAACACTAACAAAATATCATTACTTCGAGTGAAGTAGTCTCACAATTATGTCAAAAATTAAGTATCCAAAGAGAATTATCTCCTAAGATAAGATGTCATTAATTAAATTTAGGAATATTACGAAATAAAACATATTCCTTGACATATCCCAATTTATCTACTACAAAAGGCATGATAAGGCAAAGGACGCGATGATTAAGGAATTCGTAACACTTGTATTACACTTAGATGTACCGTAATATGTGTTTCTGTTCTGTGTTTATCATACTTTGCTCTGAATCTCGCTCTGATACCAAGCTGTGACGCCCCACCCCGAGACACACATTAACAAAGAGAATTACTGGGTAATTAGGTCTATTAATTCGGAGAATAAGGCTGGTTAGGAGCGACCACCTATAATTTTGTCTTAAACGTCTACAGCCCAACACAAAAATTCTTAAAGCACTAGACGGACAACCCTACACAAATTCGTTTTCTTTAAAAAGAAATACCTCATATATAACACTCAAAATATTCTTTGTTTTTCCCAAAAACAAAATCCAATTTCTCTTAGAAACCTATCTTCAATTTTTGAAAAATTTGAGAACACAATTTGTTACTTATTCTCAAAATCATGGAACACAAATAGAGTTCGTCGAGATGTTCGTAGAATACTCGATCCTCAAGATTGATGGAAAAGACTGGAGTGTTCATTATTCTAAACGTTATAACAAACCACTCATAAGACGTATAATGAGTGCGGAATGCGGTAAGAGTAACGATATCCCCCGCAACTCGTAGCTCATGAAAATTTGGTATAGGGTCAAGCTGAGCAATGACCCTAGCACCACTTAGTGGATTAAAAGGAGATCAACGAGATATAAGAGTAAGGTTAAGATATCTTCTCGAATGAGAAGAAGGACACTAATAAAATATCATTCTTCAAGTGAAGTAGTCTCACAATTATGTCAAAAATTAAGCATCCAAAGTGGATTATCTCCTAAGATAAGATGTCATTAATTAAATTTGGGAATATTAAGAATTAAAACATATTCCTAGGTATATCCCAAATTATCTACTACAAAAAGCATGATAAGGTAAAGGACACGATGATTAAGGAATTTGTAACACTTGTATTACACTTAGATGTACCGTTATATGTGTTTCTATTCTGTGTTTATCATACTTTGTTCTGAATCTCGCTCTGATACCAAGCTGTGACGCCCCACCCCGAGACACACATTAACAAAGAGAATTACTGGGTAATTCTGTCTATTAATGCGGAGAATAGGGCTCGTTAGGAGCGACCACCTATAATTTTGTCTTTAATGTCTACTGCATACGTCGATAAATGCTATATATTTTTTTCCTATTTCAAGTGGATCGACATATCCAATAAATGCTTAATACAAAACTATAGGTGACTAATGGATCTATCGGAATAAAGTACAATAGCAGAATGCATATCACATCACATAATAGTAATTATCATATATATATATATATATAAATACATATACAGCGATACATCCCAATACAATACAAAACGATATAAAAAAGTGGTTGAGAGACCACACTATGTACATCGAATCAAAATACATATCAGAGTCAAACGGAAAGAAATGTAAACTACATAAATATGCTAGGCTAATATCCAAGTAGATGCATCAAAGCTAAGTCCTGGAACTGAAAGCTAACCTGAATCAACTCGGTCTGACCGGAGTATAAAATGCACGGGTCAGCCTAGCTAAAAAAATCAGTTAATAAGGATAGAAGATAATATGAAGCATAAGATACAAGGTGATAATTCTTCTCAAATGAGAAGAGGCAATAGAAAGAAAACTTACTCATGACATAAGTGAAATAATGTCACTTAAGTATACAATTTCACTTAAATATACAAAGATCTCAAAAGAGGTAAACTCAACATTAACACTTAAATAATATCAAAAATCACCGATGATGATCTCCAAATCAAAACCCATGAAACTCAATAAGAGTTTATAA
Organism: Allium cepa; assembly: GCA_030765085.1. NCBI lineage: Eukaryota > Viridiplantae > Streptophyta > Magnoliopsida > Asparagales > Amaryllidaceae > Allium > Allium cepa. The sequence continues at coordinate 14,943,017 of CM060940.1, read as the reverse complement.
CCCATATCGAAATCACCATAAAACAACATATATATAACCCTTTCTCTAACTCAACGCTATAAGTAAATTCATCATCTCAAATTGGTGAAATCGAAATAAAAAACTTATAAAAATTCCTCAGATTGGCCAAATCCCATTTGCATGCCGAAGCGATGCTGCACATGCCATTCTCAAATGGCCGAAGCCTCTTACAAGGTCGCTAACACCACCCAGAGTAATATGACAAGGTCGGTGACACCTCTTCAAGCAATTTTGTCAGCCCTAACAAGGATGCTAACACCTCCCAAAGCAGTTCGTCCTCATAACTAGGTCGCTAACACCTCTCAAAGAATTTCTGTTAGGTAAACATCGTGAATGTGTCACAAACTCACGGATAGGAACCCGAAAAGTGTTAGTGTGTCCCATACCACTCGTTCGCACTTAGCGGTTTACTAGCCGCTAGTCGATGCCATACTAGGCACATCATAAAACTTAGAAAATCATATCTCGCCTAATCTCATTGGCGAGTGATAAAGAGACACCATACTCGTCTCATCTCATCGACAAATTTTAAATGGCATCGTAACTTGTCTCATTTCATCGACAAGTGAAAACATCGTGATGGTTCCTCATAAACCATAAATCTCAAAATATGAAATCATATACTCAAGACTTGCCTTATATCATTGGCAAGTAAATAAAACATCGCGATGGTTCTCATCGACCATACTCCTACATAGGAGATCCCAAACCATAATACTCGCCAAATATTGGCCATCTTAAATAATTCCAATAAATAGGAATTATAAAACTCAAAATATGCCATAAAATGGCAAAACATCTTAGAATCAATAATCTCAAATAGCTTCGATCGTACAAGTCTGGAATTAACCGAAATAGTGCACATGTCCCATACCATGTGTTTTACTAAATCGTTTAATTTTCTTTCACATACGTTCAAATAGTGCAAAAGTGTGTGTTTTATATTTAAAATAGTTTACCAGAGAGAAAAAAAGCTTTTAAAACTTTTTCCCAAAAAGATTAATAAAACCAATATTTGATATTCCTTTATTATAGGAAATAAATAGATTTTGTATTAGAAAATAATTTTAAAATAACATATAATAATATTTTGAAATGCCCTTTTATTTCAAAAATCACTTCAAAATGGTTTAGTGAAAACCGTGCTCGAAAACAATGAAAAACAAGAAAGATAACTCAAGACCGATAACTTGAATTCAATAAGAATTCAATTCAAATTTAACCCAAAATCAATTCAAATTCTATTTAAATTTGAATTTTGAAATTCTCCCAATATAGCTAGCTTATTGATAGGAATCATAGCTATCAAAACATTTCAAAACAACATCAAAATCGAACAAGAATGAGAGCAAAAATAAGCTAGTACAATTCTCAAGTCAACGATTTATTGTTGTCGTTTTGCTCTTGGGACAACAACAAACAAATCTAGTCTCGACAATGCTAACTTCGAAATTTCAGAAAAATCAAAACAAGATTGGTTTAAAAAATAATCTAAGTTTTCTAAAACATCAATAATTATCTAAATCCAAGAAGAAATGAGAAAGATACCTCTAAGTTACTAACTGTATTTAGTTTAGATAATTGAATTATCAAAGTGACAGAGCTGAGAGTTTTCAACAGGATTTCGATCAACCTCTGCTCAAAATATGCAGATATGTTCAAAATAAAAGTTATCACACACAAAATAAGCTTTCCGGAACATTAAAAATCATCCAAATCCGACAAGAAACATAGAATATATACTCAATTTACTAACTGTGTTTAGTTTGGATAACATAATTATCAAAGTGACAGAGCTGGGAGTTTGCAACAGGATTTTGATCAACCTATGCTCAAAATATGCAAATGTGTTCAAAAATAAAGTTGTCACAAATAAAATAAGATTTCTGTAACTTCAAAAATCTTCCATATCCAACAAGAAACAAGGAAGATATGCCTAATTTACTAACTGTATTTAGGTTGGATAACGTAATTATCAAAGTGACAGAGCTGAGGGTTTGCAACAGGATTTTGATCAAGCTATACTCAAAATATGCAAATATATTCAACATTAAAGTTATCACACATAAAATAAGCTTTCCAGAAATTCAAAAATCATCCAAATCCGAAAAGAAACATGTAAGATATACCCAATTCACTAACTGTATTTAGTTTAAATAAGGCAATTATCAAAGTGACAGAGCTAGCAGTTTGTGATAGAATTTCAATCAACCTATGCTCAAAATTGCAAATATATTCAACATGAAAGTTGTCATATATAAAGTAAGCTTTTTGGAACTTTTAAAATTATCAGATTCTGATCAAAATCGAAAAAGATATGGCTAAATCAATTTCGGATTCAAACTCAGGAAATTTAGTTAAAGACAGAATTATACTCTGATGTTCAATCCTATTTCAGGCTAATAAAATTGTAAATTATCGCAAAGTAACCAAAATAAAAACTGTTCCTTATTGAATCTATTTTCTAACAAAAAAAGATTGACCTCAAACGGATAAGAAACATGAAATTATTGTTGTTTTACTTCAACGTATTCCTATTATATTTTAGCAATCATCCAAAGTAAGCATGAGACATAGATACAGTAAACAATTTCTTCCTCATCTTTGCAAATGCAGTCAAGATTTAGCTAGAAATGTGAGTTAATAAACTCACCTTTGATTAGAGAAGATAAACTCCGAATTTATGCTGAATGAAGCAAGCTTTGAACATGTATGGGCTTCAAAACTTGTAGAACTCAATAACCAGACATGCAAACAAGAGATTAACTGTAATCAGATAATCACTTCTCAAAAATTTTGAGTTGATGAAATAGTTATAGTTTTTGAGTTGATTACCTGTTGTAATACTCTTTAATCGGATAAAGTAACAATTTTTGATTTGAAGAAATGGAGATTTAAGGCTCTGGATTGAAAGAGGGTAAGTTTCTTTCTTCTTTACCCTTTTCTGTTTGTTTACAGAAGAAAAAGAATAATGTTTGTATGTATAGGAGAAGTGATAATATTTCTCACTTCAGGTTGCTAATAAATGGGCTTTGGACCCAGCAAGGGAAAGAACTAATTAGTTTATGATAATAAATTTACACTAAACCATTATTTACACTATGTTATAATAAAACAATGCATTTTCTTTCATGTTTTCAACCAAACAAAATATGTAAATTGACATATACATGAAATAAATTATTTTGCACTATATGAAAAGGTTAATTATTGTTTTTTAAGATATTATTATTACTAAATTCCTTTACTTCACAATAATACACAATTTACTTTAATAAATGAATAAAACTCTATTTTTAACTTCTAAAATTCCATAAAAATACTTTTCTAACTTAAAAAATATATTTTAAGCCGTTTTAAACTCAAATTTATAATTAAACTCATTTTTTAACCAATTTCCATCTTTTATTTAAATAAACAACCTTTAAAAATGTCGTACTTTTAAAAATAATTAAAAGAGGTAATTGGCAATCGTTAATACAATTATTGCATTTTCATCAAATATGGTTATTTTCTACTCATTATTCTCACAAATAAACATGATAAAGTTTTCCAAAATTTTATTTTCACATTTTATTTTCAAAATTCATTATTGTTTAATATAAACAATTTAAATCTTCAATTTATTTTAATTCACAATATTAAATTATAACTTCTGTTATAATTTAATATTTATAGGTAACCACCAAAATCAGTGTTGTTACCGACTCCCACCCTTAATAAAATTGCTTCCTCGCAATTTATAGAGAAAAGTTTGTATTCGTCTAATTTTTTCAAAGGAAGAATAGACTAGCTCGAGTCTAAAAGAAATTTTCACACTCTCAAGATGATAGAAAACCAAGGTAAGACTCGCTCGATTAATTCTATGGTTTCCAAAATGCTAACATCGGAACTAGCAAACCATGAATTTTTCGAGCAACATACAAGATTTCGAAGGCGTCTTACCTTCTAATGAGAACACAACAAGATGCTACCCGAGGATCAATCAAATGAGATTGATTCCTTAAAAGCTCCTCAAGTTGAGTCGGAATTTAGCACAACTTCAACCCAAACTCTAATCAACAAAATGATTATCGATATGTTCTTTCCGTATGACACTATGAAAGGAATCACACCGATGCTAGATAGAGACAATAGAGGCAAGATAGTTCAATCAAAAGGTGGTTTCTTTAAGGGCCACCAGACTTAAACAACCGCATAAATGCATGTCGTTAGAAAATAACACGAGAGTAAGATAAACACAAGGAATATATTTTTAAACTCTCTCTTATTAATCAAATATTATTAAAGTTTTCCAACCCGTTATCTTCAAGATTTAAAATTCTCAATTTTCAACACTTGAAAATTTTCAAAACTTCTTACTTAGATATTAAATTAAATTCATTACTCTTCATTAGAGTAAATAAAGTTTAAGTTGTTTATTCTCTAACTCTTCCGTAGGTATACTCTAGTTTGTAACATTCTTTTTAACTAGTTTGCACAAACTTATGTATATTCTTTTTGCTCAAAATATAGTCCAATTATCCTCTTTTTCCCTATACTTAACTTGAATAGATGATATTAGTTAATGCTCATAATTAAGAAGTGATACACTTAACTATTAAGAAGAAATAAACCAATATCATTTCAGACATGCTGTAAAGAAGGTCTGTTTTGACTCAGCAAACAACAAAATCTGAATAACTTTACAAAACAAAAGTTGTTCTACTCACTCTATGCTTTTCAGCAATATAAATATCATAAAAATCGGATTTACGTGTAACATCCAGCCTTTTCGCACACTTTAAATCGACACACGTGCCAATTCAAAGCATACGCAAGGACGGATCGTTATGGGGTAAATAAGAAAAATAGAGAAGAAATAAAACGAAAATAGAATCTCACAGCGGAAGGATAAAATATAATAACAAATATACAGTTCATAAACAGTTTACAAAAGCTTGATTCTTCTTTTACAATAAATATCAGAGTTACACATACCAATACAAGCAATGCAGCGGAATAGAAAGAGGGTGGTGCAATACTATAGATAAAATATATACTGATTCTTCGTCTTCGTCCTCCAAAGCTAAAATCTGCTATCCTGAAACGCTCGGACTGACCCGAGCGAATTTGAAAAGACAAAAACACTCGAGTCAGACTAGAATATCTTATGTGAGTTAAATAAACAGAAATAAATATGAGTGCAGTAACTCAAGAGATGCTCGGGATTTACATCTCCTAAGGATCCGTTAAACTATTTACTATGTAGTATATTGCGCTATTATAATAGTGTCTATTTATAAAATAAACTTACTTTTTAATAGCGTTAAGGGGTTACCCATATAGCCCTTAACACGTAATAGTCCCAGTAGTCCGTCCAATATCATAGTCCCTCCTGATCGGGAAGCCACCAGAGGATACCACACGGGCTACGGGAGAAATCCAAACTCGTACAAGGCGCGATAGGGTAGGTGACACGGCACAACTAGGCAATGCCAGGGTAGATATACCAATTGCTATCCAGGCTGATGGTAACGCGCAGCGCGCAGCTGCCGCCCACCTCGAACTAACTCCCCCAAAAATCAAAATCTAGAAGTGGCCACTGAATCAATCCAAGTCAAAGTATAATATCGAAGAGGAGCGTCCGATCAGAGGAATGACCTCATTGGCCTGAGAATCGCTCCTGTTTTAGCCACCTTATGCCAACTCACGGGAGTTGGGTCCACGTATTTACCTTACAGGAAACGTCGCCACCACCTACTTCATTCTGGAATCTCCACCGCATACACGGTTAGTCAAAGTGGTTTTCGGTATCGACAGAGAGTATGTCCATATCCGATCCCGGTCTCTTTGCCAACCAATCGTTATTATAACACCGCGGTTATTTAAAACAGTTTATACTTCAAAACCAGAATATAATCCATTTCAAAACCATAATATTTCGATATCATTTCTTCTTTTAAACCCAAACAATTCATTTTGATATTAATTTATAAAGACTTAAATCAATGATATCGTTTCCCAAAAATTTCCTTTCCCAAAATTTTGTCACCTTTTATTATTAAAATTCCTTGAACCAAATATTTGGAAATTTAACTCTTAATATAATACTTCGAAATCCATAGAATTTGAAACTATTACCTTCAAAACTAAGTGGTTTGGATATTTAACAGTATATAAAAATAAGTGGTTTAACTTAAATGTTACTCTGAAAAGAAACATTTCTCATGGCTTTACAATACATTTCTTTATTTAAAGTTAAAACCACAATTAAATATCGCTTCAAGTTCCAAAACCATTTCAATAAATTCATATATATACGTATATCCATTTTGAGTATAAATATTCGTCTAAAGTTGGATTTTATTCTTTCAAATCAAATGTTCTATTAATTAGCCTTGAATATTCACATAAAATCCATAATTAATAAGACTTCAATTTCTAGTAAAATATATATATATATATATATATATATTTCCAAATTCAAATTTTACTAGAATATTCATTTCAATATATTTTGGGAAAAATCCAATTATAAACATCATATCTTTAAAATTTCCAACTTAATATTTAACATAGGATATAAATCATCAAACTCCATTTTCTTAATTTTCTTCCATTTTTATAAAGAAATTTATTCACCTTTTAACTTCAAAATTTCAACTTCATAGGTATATAAATATGGAATAAAATATTTATACAGTATAACTTTTAAGATTATTATAAACCGTATTCCATCCAAACCATAGAAATCACATTAAAAATAGTTATATATATAGACCGCGGTGCCTGTATATAATTTTCTATCCTATGGTCAAGTGATACGGATATTTATCATTTCAATCCGCAATTTAAAAATAAACTGCGGTTGTATATCATTTCAAACCGCAATCCCGAATGAAATGTAAAATGCATACTAACTTGCAGTTTATGATATTCAAGTAAAACATCCATTCAATCAACACAACAGTCATCCAATCACAAACGTCAATCAATATCAATCAATGACAGCATATGTGTGATAATATATAACAGGTAATAATTGGCAGTTTCATTTCAAATTATGTTTATCAATTATTAATCTAACAATTTATATTCAGTGATAATTGATATAACTGTTAACTAGCAGTTCATATGCAAACAATAATTTCTAACAGCCAATTAATACGCAATAAATCAATTAAATTAACAGTTAAATTCAATAAAATGCAATTCAACAGATATGGATGAAATAACATGCCAAAAGCTCATAAATAAATTTCTATTCATTTCTAAAATTTATTTAACAAACATAAAAGCTTCTAGTAATTGTGAGTGGGTTAAAACACTCACCTTTGGAATTTAAATCGAATTTAAATTCGATTTAAACCCAAAAATTCATCCGTCTCAGAATTCGTCCAAACCAGCGTCATCAAGTCCGGAATTAAATTACGATCCTAACAAAAGAAACCGTACGTGAATCGGATACCGTATGCGAGAGTTATGCGATTTAAACGATATGAAAACAAATAAAAGTTTAAATCAAGCAAACCATAACTTACTTTCACAAACAAAACACGTCATCATCCAATCATCAGCTACAGCACGCGCTATCCCTAACCAACGCACCCAGTTCCGCACGTAACCCATCAGAACGAACTTTGACCAACTCCCCTGGCCACCAACGGCCACCGTTGGTCACGGCACCACTGCCATCGAACCCAGCTCGCCTCCCTCTACCCATGGCCAGAGGCTGCGCCCCTCCGATGCCCCCTAGCTCCAGCCGCCGCCACCAAATCCTAACCCTAATCTAATTTTGCACGACGATCTAGCCGCTGATTCGCCCCAAAAATTATATAGATGCACTCCCCTCGGTCCCCTCTACAAAACCCAGAAAGGGTTTGGCGATCTGACGAAGTTTCCGACGATGATGATGGAAGGTCACGGACTGTTTGAATTTATTCTGAGCAAACGATAGCCCCAATTGAAAAACGAATTACACCATGAGATTACGCGTATCAAATACTTCAACATATATTTTTTCTGGAATTTTCTGAAATTTTTGAGTTTTGACTTTTGATTTTGGACTGTGGATAGATCTAGGTTTTGCAACCATTGGAGAGGAGAAAGAGATGAAAATGTACGTATATTCAATTGACAGAAGAAAGGGGCTAGGTTTTATAGCCATGTATATATAGGTAGGCTATAGATAGAGAGGATGGACTGGATAAGCGAACGTACGGAATAAACTATGGCCCAAAAAGCCCGCTATGCCTCCGGAACCGAATTTGTTAAAACTATATATCCAAATAGGTGTTTTAAAATATTCTGAACGCGATGGAAAAAGTTTCGCGACCAAATTCGATCGTATGAAGAAGTTATGCTAAAAAAACAAAAATTTCACATTGATTTCAAAATGCGTAAATTTCAAGGCGTTTCGAGTCCGTACGATCAAACGACAAGTCCGATCGCTACGAAAATTGAAACATTATTATAATTCAACGTTACGGATCCGATGAAACTGGTTTCGTCGAAATCCGAGTCCGTGACAAAAATGGATATTTTTAATATTTATTAAATAAATTAAATAAATCATAAAAACAAACTTTATTTTTCAACTTCTATTATTAGCCAAATTTCATTACTAAGATAATTCAGTCAGTTCCAATTGATTTAACACGCTTGAATTTGAATTAAAATGTATAAGTATATTAATTTGCAGCGTTAATATCCGCACTTTCTTATTATTAGGAAATTTAAAATTTTATTCTAAAACCCAATTATTAAAACTTATACCCTTATACTCTCAACAAAATCTAACTAAATAAATAATTGGATTTCCATTTCAACTCATTATCTTGATTGCAATTAGCCTTTTTACCATAATTAAATTCCAAATTATTAATAACCCTTATTTTTCTTAACTATTTATTAATTCCAATCCAATTGAATTCAACACTATAAATTTGATTAATTTATTATATTCACTTCCTTTCTATTATTCAAAGTTATTGTTGTAAATACGACGAATACTAACATTAGTTTAAGATTTCACTTAATGTTTACAAATTCCATTTCCATTTAATAACGTAATATTTTACGTTCAGTTCTATTTCATTTGTCGTAAATACCACTTGTTGAATTAAATACTCAAATCATAAATAAATCTTGCTTCTAAAGTTATACCAACAATGGTCCAGTTAAATTTGAATTAGCTTTACCTTTATTTTATGAAATTAACTATTGCAATAAATCCAAATTTATAAAGAAGGTTAGATTCCTATACTACTTCTTTGGTCTCAATTAACCTTTTATGGCGAGTATGAATTTCAATGTATAATTGAAACCTTTATATCCATTTAATTTTACTATCATTCAATATCTACATATTCTAGCTAAATTTCAACTAACATATAAATTAGCTATTCCAACTTCCATTAATTTCGATTATCATACTATAGGAATTAAATTCCATTAACCACATAAATAAAGGTGGATCCCCATCTATTTACATTATATCACGTTTGCATAAATTTATTCAATGGTCACTTTTAATTAATAACTATCCATTTTCCAATCCAAATGTAAATCTTCCACCTTTGAATTCTTATATTAAATGGAATTTACATTTCATTTCTATGCAATATATACTCATTTTTATTCCATTCATTTGGTTACTGCGTTGAAATCTATTTATTACTAATACTAACGTTATTATCATCAATTATAATTGGATTCCAAATTTTTATTCAATACTGTGAAAAATAACTTTCATATAAATCAAATCCTTTTTATACCTAATTCAAATTGGATTATATTCCAATTCTTATAACTAGGTCTTAAGTCACCATTTACATATTTAGCGTTTTTTTTTTTTTTTTTTTTTAAATCTCCGTTTATAAATTTAAAGTTTCTACTAAATTGAATTATACAACTTATGAACTTTAACAAATTTAGTCCACCTAATAAATTTTCTAATGTTTATATATTTGCAATCCAATTCAACTATCATTTCATTAATACCTTTTAAATCAACTAATTATAACTAATAACTACCCACCAATTTACGTTAACCCAATCTATGCCACATAAATATTTAATTGTTAACATTAAATTATAATCACCATATCAATTCCTATATTTACTCAAATAAAATCTTAAGACTTATATTTCCTTCTAAATTAGATTAGCAATCCTATTAAATTCAATTCATTAAATATTATTAATTTAACGGGTCGTTACAATCTCCCCCACTCAAAACTTTTCGTCCCCGAAAAGGAAAGAAGGGAGAAGGAAGAATAAAAGTGCATTTTACTTCAAATATTAACTTATATTTTACTGGATTAATTTCCTTAAATGAAATACACTGGTTTTATAATTATTATATCCTTTAATACTTGAATTATTAAAGTTGGAAAAATATTTTAACAAAATTCTAAGTCCAAAATTTACGGAAAATTTTGGCAGAGTCTCCTTTGTACGGAGGGACTCTGGAGAAAATATAATATCCAAATATACAAATATTTTACATATATATCCAAAATAAAATATCCCACACGGGAAAAATATATAAAATAGCGCTTTAAACGTAATCCGAAAACGTACCTATTTGTCGGGCAATACGCTTATTATTTTGGAACCAAAAGCAGTAGCAGTTGCTTCCAACACCTGTATACACTTATATAATCTAAAAGGTTAAATATTTATTTTACAGTGCAATGTTTAGGTGGATTCAATCATTCATATCCAATCAAATGCAACAACCATAATTTTTTACAACAGCACACACCACAAACAACAATCATTCAATCAAACAACAATTTAGTTGTTCGGGTTCAAATTCTAAAATTGTACGAAATGAAGAATAATTATCTAGTGCATCCTATACTCAACAGTCTTAGATGGAACAAAGATAGATTATTTGTTCATCCAACAACTTCAAAATTCCTTACCCAACAACCATACATCAACCAAACAATTCAAACCAACACCAAAATAGCTTATTATACATTTATTTCATAATTCAGTGTTTTGATTTTCTTTCCTTCATTTATGGAGGAATTTCTTTATTTCTTACACTTTTTATTTTCCAATTATCACCAAATTCATTATATTTGTATTTCCTTTTTATTACTTAAGTTTCCTTTTATTACTTAAGTTTATAAAATAAATCTCATTAATAACAACAATATTCTGAATATCTTTATTTTATGGTTCAACAAACATATATTCGGTTTATAACTACAACTTCAACTTGCCCTTAAATTCTTAATCTGCTAATATTCATTCTTATAAGTGGAAGTTTTTATTTCTCTATTAACTATGGATTACAGTCATTTAAAATTTTCCTACTTTCTATTATAATAGAATAGGGGAGACTTAAGACATACTTAAACTAATAATCCTACAATCAATTCTTATTTAGAATTTTATTTCATATACTTAGGTTCATATCATCTATTAATAATTCTTAACTTTATTTCAATAAATTTCAATTATAACCTAAGTTTATACCATTAAATTCTTATTATAACAGTAATCTATTGAATACTTCATTATTTCCTAAATTCCTACTAGTAAAATATTCAATTCTAGTTTCTTATTTAACATTTCAACTTTTATATATGGGTAAGTTATTTATGTTAAAGAAAATGCAATTGAACTTATACAAGTTAAATCTCCATTCTTTAATTAAATTTAATGTTTATCCATATTACTCTTTTATCTCATATTTATGCAAATTCTTCTTTATAGCTTTGCAATTATTCTCTTATTTATTAGAGGTTTCAATTCATTTATTACTCAACTTTTTATTTCACTAAATTTTAACAATTAATTAATGGAAAAATTTAGAATTAAATACCGGGTTAAATTTCAATTTATTTCAAAATAATAGATAAATAAGTTCTTACAACTCAATATCTCTAATTATAGTTAGAACAATAAAAGAAAATTTTAGGAAAATTTCAAAATAAATCTGCAGTAGAATTCACTACAGTGGCCTTTCCCTTTCGAAACTCGAAAATGAAAGTCGATGATGCGGCCGTCATCACCGAATTTATTTTCCAGCGACGGAGAGAAAAGTACATAATTTATTTCCCCAAAATCTTCTTCTAAAACAAATTTCCCGAATTTAAAACGGAATATTCATATCGGAAAATATATATATGACAATATTATTATACTTCCAAATTATACTTTTATATAAGAAATTTCTTATAAACCAAATCAATATTTTTCATAAATTCTTTGAAAGCACATTTCAAAAATCCCGGCTTAAGTTCTAAAATCTCCAATTTGGTTTATTATAATTTTACTTAGCTTCAATTTATTACAAATATTCTATTTCCTAACACCCAATCTATAGCAACCAAATATACATATATATATATATATATATACACCTTTATAAAATATTTTTATATATGGAAAATATAATAGGCAAAATTATTTCATTCACCTATATTAAAACAAATATTATGTCGGTCTGTCCTATTAAGTGTTTAGAAATCCCTATTGATGTCATAGCGTCCCATGCATCAACCAGAATTTATAAATACAAAGCGGAACAGATTAACACAATATCAAAATCTTTTATAAATACTAACAAGTACGCTCTCTCATATATATACACTCAGCGACTCCCATAGGATATTTCTACCCTATTAACAAAGAGTCAAGCCCCACAAAGCCAAGGTTTATCGCTAAACCAAAGCTCTGATACCAACTGTAACATCCAGCCTTTTCGCACACTTTAAATCGACACACGTGCCAATTCAAAGCATACGCAAGGACGGATCGTTATGGGGTAAATAAGAAAAATAGAGAAGAAATAAAACGAAAATAGAATCTCACAGCGGAAGGATAAAATATAATAACAAATATACAGTTCATAAACAGTTTACAAAAGCCTGATTCTTCTTTTACAATAAATATCAGAGTTACACATACCAATACAAGCAATGCAGCGGAATAGAAAGAGGGTGGTGCAATACTATAGATAAAATATATACTGATTCTTCGTCTTCGTCCTCCAAAGCTAAAATCTGCTATCCTGAAACGCTCGGACTGACCCGAGCGAATTTGAAAAGACAAAAACACTCGAGTCAAACTAGAATATCTTATGTGAGTTAAATAAACAGAAATAAATATGAGTGCAGTAACTCAAGAGATGCTCGGGATTTACATCTCCTAAGGATCCGTTAAACTATTTACTATGTAGTATATTGCGCTATTATAATAGTGTCTATTTATAAAATAAACTTACTTTTTAATAGCGTTAAGGGGTTACCCATATAGCCCTTAACACGTAATAGTCCCAGTAGTCCGTCCAATATCATAGTCCCTCCTGATCGGGAAGCCACCAGAGGATACCACACGGGCTACGGGAGAAATCCAAACTCGTACAAGGCGCGATAGGGTAGGTGACACGGCACAACTAGGCAATGCCAGGGTAGATATACCAATTGCTATCCAGGCTGATGGTAACGCGCAGCGCGCAGCTGCCGCCCACCTCGAACTAACTCCCCCAAAAATCAAAATCTAGAAGTGGCCACTGAATCAATCCAAGTCAAAGTATAATATCGAAGAGGAGCGTCCGATCAGAGGAATGACCTCATTGGCCTGAGAATCGCTCCTGTTTTAGCCACCTTATGCCAACTCACGGGAGTTGGGTCCACGTATTTACCTTACAGGAAACGTCGCCACCACCTACTTCATTCTGGAATCTCCACCGCGTACACGGTTAGTCAAAGTGGTTTTCGGTATCGACAAAGAGTATGTCCATATCCGATCCCGGTCTCTTTGCCAACCAATCGTTATTATAACACCGCGGTTATTTAAAACAGTTTATACTTCAAAACCAGAATATAATCCATTTCAAAACCATAATATTTCGATATCATTTCTTCTTTTAAACCCAAACAATTCATTTTGATATTAATTTATAAAGACTTAAATCAATGATATCGCTTCCCAAAAATTTCCTTTCCCAAAATTTTGTCACCTTTTATTATTAAAATTCCTTGAACCAAATATTTGGAAATTTAACTCTTAATATAATACTTCGAAATCCATAGAATTTGAAACTATTACCTTCAAAACTAAGTGGTTTGGATATTTAACAGTATATAAAAATAAGTGGTTTAACTTAAATGTTACTCTGAAAAGAAACATTTCTCATGGCTTTACAATACATTTCTTTATTTAAAGTTAAAACCACAATTAAATATCGCTTCAAGTTCCAAAACCATTTCAATAAATTCATATATATACGTATATCCATTTTGAGTATAAATATTCGTCTAAAGTTGGATTTTATTCTTTCAAATCAAATGTTCTATTAATTAGCCTTGAATATTCACATAAAATCCATAATTAATAAGACTTCAATTTCTAGTAAAATATATATATATATATATATATTTCCAAATTCAAATTTTACTAGAATATTCATTTCAATATATTTTGGGAAAAATCCAATTATAAACATCATATCTTTAAAATTTCCAACTTAATATTTAACATAGGATATAAATCATCAAACTCCATTTTCTTAATTTTCTTCCATTTTTATAAAGAAATTTATTCACCTTTTAACTTCAAAATTTCAACTTCATAGGTATATAAATATGGAATAAAATATTTATACAGTATAACTTTTAAGATTATTATAAACCGTATTCCATCCAAACCATAGAAATCACATTAAAAATAGTTATATATATAGACCGCGGTGCCTGTATATAATTTTCTATCCTATGGTCAAGTGATACGGATATTTATCATTTCAATCCGCAATTTAAAAATAAACTGCGGTTGTATATCATTTCAAACCGCAATCCCGAATGAAATGTAAAATGCATACTAACTTGCAGTTTATGATATTTAAGTAAAACATCCATTCAATCAACACAACAGTCATCCAATCACAAACGTCAATCAATATCAATCAATGACAGCATATGTGTGATAATATATAACAGGTAATAATTGGCAGTTTCATTTCAAATTATGTTTATCAATTATTAATCTAACAATTTATATTCAGTGATAATTGATATAACTGTTAACTAGCAGTTCATATGCAAACAATAATTTCTAACAGCCAATTAATACGCAATAAATCAATTAAATTAACAGTTAAATTCAATAAAATGCAATTCAACAGATATGGATGAAATAACATGCCAAAAGCTCATAAATAAATTTCTATTCATTTCTAAAATTTATTTAACAAACATAAAAGCTTCTAGTAATTGTGAGTGGGTTAAAACACTCACCTTTGGAATTTAAATCGAATTTAAATTCGATTTAAACCCAAAAATTCGCCCGTCTCAGAATTCGTCCAAAACAGCGTCATCAAGTCCGGAATTAAATTACGATCCTAACAAAAGAAACCGTACGTGAATCGGATACCGTATGCGAGAGTTATGCGATTTAAACGATATGAAAACAAATAAAAGTTTAAATCAAGCAAACCATAACTTACTTTCACAAACAAAACACGTCATCATCCAATCATCAGCTATAGCACGCGCTATCCCTAACCAACGCACCCAGTTCCGCACGTAACCCATCAGAACGAACTTTGACCAACTCCCCTGGCCACCAACGGCCACCGTTGGTCACGGCACCACTGCCATCGAACCCAGCTCGCCTCCCTCTACCCATGGCCAGAGGCTGCGCCCCTCCGATGCCCCCTAGCTCCAGCCGCCGCCACCAAATCCTAACCCTAATCTAATTTTGCACGACGATCTAGCCGCTGATTCGCCCCAAAAATTATATAGATGCACTCCCCTCGGTCCCCTCTACAAAACCCAGAAAGGGTTTGGCGATCTGACGAAGTTTCCGACGATGATGATGGAAGGTCACGGACTGTTTGAATTTATTCTGAGCAAACGATAGCCCCAATTGAAAAACGAATTACACCATGAGATTACGCGTATCAAATACTTCAACATATATTTTTTCTGGAATTTTCTGAAATTTTTGAGTTTTGACTTTTGATTTTGGACTGTGGATAGATCTAGGTTTTGCAACCATTGGAGAGGAGAAAGAGATGAAAATGTACGTATATTCAATTGACAGAAGAAAGGGGCTAGGTTTTATAGCCATGTATATATAGGTAGGCTATAGATAGAGAGGATGGACTAGATAAGCGAACGTACGGAATAAACTATGGCCCAAAAAGCCCGCTATGCCTCCGGAACCGAATTTGTTAAAACTATATATCCAAATAGGTGTTTTAAAATATTCTTAACGCGATGGAAAAAGTTTCGCGACCAAATTCGATCGTATGAAGAAGTTATTCTAAAAAAACAAAAATTTCACATTGATTTCAAAATGCGTAAATTTCAAGGCGTTTCGAGTCCGTACGATCAAACGACAAGTCCGATCGCTACGAAAATTGAAACATTATTATAATTCAACGTTACGGATCCGATGAAACTGGTTTCGTCGAAATCCGAGTCCGTGACAAAAATGGCTATTTTTAATATTTATTAAATAAATTAAATAAATCATAAAAACAAACTTTATTTTTCAACTTCTATTATTAGCCAAATTTCATTACTAAGATAATTCAGTCAGTTCCAATTGATTTAACACGCTTGAATTTGAATTAAAATGTATAAGTATATTAATTTGCAGCGTTAATATCCGCACTTTCTTATTATTAGGAAATTTAAAATTTTATTCTAAAACCCAATTATTAAAACTTATACCCTTATACTCTCAATAAAATCTAACTAAATAAATAATTGGATTTCCATTTCAACTCATTATCTTGATTGCAATTAGCCTTTTTACCATAATTAAATTCCAAATTATTAATAACCCTTATTTTTCTTAACTATTTATTAATTCCAATCCAATTGAATTCAACACTATAAATTTGATTAATTTATTATATTCACTTCCTTTCTATTATTCAAAGTTATTGTTGTAAATACGACGAATACTAACATTAGTTTAAGATTTCACTCAATGTTTACAAATTCCATTTCCATTTAATAACGTAATATTTTACGTTCAATTCTATTTCATTTGTCGTAAATACCACTTGTTGAATTAAATACTCAAATCATAAATAAATCTTGCTTCTAAAGTTATACCAACAATGGTCCAGTTAAATTTGAATTAGCTTTACCTTTATTTTATGAAATTAACTATTGCAATAAATCCAAATTTATAAAGAAGGTTAGATTCCTATACTACTTCTTTGGTCTCAATTAACCTTTTATGGCGAGTATGAATTTCAATGTATAATTGAAACCTTTATATCCATTTAATTTTACTATCATTCAATATCTACATATTCTAGCTAAATTTCAACTAACATATAAATTAGCTATTCCAACTTCCATTAATTTCGATTATCATACTATAGGAATTAAATTCCATTAACCACATAAATAAAGGTGGATCCCCATCTATTTACATTATATCACGTTTGCATAAATTTATTCAATGGTCACTTTTAATTAATAACTATCCATTTTCCAATCCAAATGTAAATCTTCCACCTTTGAATTCTTATATTAAATGGAATTTACATTTCATTTCTATGCAATATATACTCATTTTTATTCCATTCATTTGGTTACTGCGTTGAAATCTATTTATTACTAATACTAACGTTATTATCATCAATTATAATTGGATTCCAAATTTTTATTCAATACTGTGAAAAATAACTTTCATATAAATCAAATCCTTTTTATACCTAATTCAAATTGGATTATATTCCAATTCTTATAACTAGGTCTTAAGTCACCATTTACATATTTAGCGTTTTTTTTTTTTTTTTTTTAAATCTCCGTTTATAAATTTAAAGTTTCTACTAAATTGAATTATACAACTTATGAACTTTAACAAATTTAGTCCACCTAATAAATTTTCTAATGTTTATATATTTGCAATCCAATTCAACTATCATTTCATTAATACCTTTTAAATCAACTAATTATAACTAATAACTACCCACCAATTTACGTTAACCCAATCTATGCCACATAAATATTTAATTGTTAACATTAAATTATAATCACCATATCAATTCCTATATTTACTCAAATAAAATCTTAAGACTTATATTTCCTTCTAAATTAGATTAGCAATCCTATTAAATTCAATTCATTAAATATTATTAATTTAACGGGTCGTTACATTACGGTTTGAAAGTAATGCTAAATTTAGTTTCAACTTAAGTCTTAGAGAATTTTGTAGTACGGCAGAGCGGCCTATCCACTTTCAAACCCATTTTAGTCTAAGTAAAATGCCAAATCATTAAAAGTTCTTAAAAGAAAATTTATAGCTTGCTAAAAGTTATTTTATTTGCAAAAATATTGAGCTCATTTGGAGTAGTAAATCTAAAGTTTTCGCTTTTTTAATACGACACCTTTTTTAAATGAAATTTCAGCTTAAAATCAATTTAAAATTTGAAATTCTCCCGAACCATTCTAATTTCAAACTTCATTTTCAAAAAAGATTTTTTTTGTAAATCTTTTGTTAAATGATCTTATTTTTCCCTAGAAAGCTAAGACATATAAAATTATTATCAACCTTATGTAATTATCATAAAATATTCTATTAAGTGGAAATATTTTCATTACTTTCCAAATCTATGTTTAAAAACAATTAATTATGAAAACTCATTTTGGAAGAGATAATTAATTTCTTCCATTACCAAGAGACGATTATTAATTATCCATCAAAATAAATTTTTATAGTCATCGTTATTACTTGTACGAAAATATTTAATTAATATAATTTTCAAACCAAAGTATTCTTTTACCTTAAATACACCATTTTATTAATGAAAGCATCAAATGATATTTTCTTCTAATTAAGACATCTCCTTAATTAGAATTATTCACTTTACTTACCCAAACTACCATATTAAATTTCATAAATTTCAAATAATTTAAGGGTATTTCCTCGCCAGTGATTTATAGTGAATGATCTCATTGATTGGCTGCAGAGTTGATCGGGTGATCAAAACTGCCTTGCACTCACCCAACACTCACTATTGTTCAAGGCCTGTATTAAACATTTAAAATAAAATTAATACTCTATTATATTAATTATTTTCAGACTTTACTTATTAAAACTCAATATACCGTGTCTGACTGTCTCATCATAGCGTTTAGGAAATTCCTATCGATAACGTTGGCCAAATGCATCGACTAGAATTCTTAAAGCACTAGACGGACAACCCAACACAGAAATTCATTTTCTTTAAAAAGAAATACCTCATATATAATACTTAAAATATTCTTTGTTTTTCCCAAAAACAAAATCCATTTCTCTTAGAAACCTATCTTCAATTTTTGAAAAATTTGAAAACATAATTTGTTACTTATTCTCAAAATCAAGGAACACAAATAGAGTTCATCGACATGTTCCTAGAATACTCGATCCTCAAGATTGATGGAAAAGACTGGAGTGTTCATTATTCTAAATGTTATAACAAACCACTCACAAGACGTATAACGAGTGCGGAATGCGGTAAGAGTAACGATATCCCCTGCAACTTGTAGCTCATGAAAAATTGGTATAGTGTTAAGCCGAGGAATGACCCTAGCACCACTTAGTAGATTAAAAAGAGATCAATGAGATATAAGAGTAAGCTTAAGATATCTTCTCGAATGAGAAGAAGAACACTAACAAAATATCATTACTTTGAGTGAAGTAGTCTCACAATTATGTCAAAAATTAAGTATCCAAAGAGGATTATCTCCTAAGATAAGATGTCATTAATTTAATTTTGGAATATTACGAAATAAAACATATTCCTAGACATATCACAAATTATTTACTACAAAAGGCACGATAAGGCAAAGGACACGATGATTAAGGAATTCACAACACTTGTATTACACTTAGATGTACCGTAATATATGTTTATGTTCTGTTTTTATCATACTTTGTTCTGAATCTCGCTCTGATACCAAGCTGTGACGCCCCACCCCGAGACACACATTAACAAAGAGAATTACTAGGTAATACTGTCTATTAATGCGGAGAATAGGGTTGGTTAGGGGCGACCACCTATAATTCTGTCTTAAACGTCTACTACATACGTCGATAAGTGCTCTATATGTTTTTTCCTAGTTCAAGTGGATCGACGTATACACTGATACATCCCAGTACAATACAAAACGATATACAAAAGTGGTTCAGAGACCACACTATATACATCGAATCAAAATACATATAAGAGTCAAACGAAAAGAAATGTAAGCTACACAAATATGCTAGGCTAATATCCAAGCAGATGCATCAAAGCTAAGTCGTGAAACTGATAGCTAACCTGAAACAACTCGGTCTGACCCAAGTATAAAATACACGGGTCAGTCTAGCTAAAACAATTAGTTAATAAGGATAGACGATAATATGAAGCATAAGATACAAGGTGATAATTCTTCTCAAATGAGAAGAGGCAATAGAAAGAACACATACTCATGACTTTAGTGAAATAATGTCACTTAAGTATACAATTTCACTTAAATATACAAAGATCTCAAAAGAGGTAAACTTAAAAATAACACTCAAATAATATAAACAATCACCGATGATAATCTCCAAATCAAAACTCATGAAACTCAATAAGAGTTTATAATCCCCATATCGAAATCACCATAAAACAACATATATATAACCCTTTCTCTAACTCAACGCTATAAGTAAATTCATCATCTCAAATTGGTGAAATTGAAATAAAAAACTTATAAAAATTCCTCAAATTGGCCAAATACCATTTGCATGCCGAAGCGATGCTGCAGATGCCATTCTCAAATGGCCGAAGCCTCTGACGAGGTCGCTAACACTACCTAGAGCAATTCGTCCTCATGACAAGGTCGCTGACACCTCTCCAAGCCATTTTGTCATCCCTAACAAGGATGCTAACACCTCCTGAAGCAGTTCGTCCTCATGACTATGTCGCTAACAACACTCAAAGAATTTCTGCTAGGTAAACATCGTGAATGTGTCACAAACTCACGGATGGAAACCCGAAAAGTGTTAACGTGTGTCCCATACCACTCGTTCGCACTTAGCGGTTTACTAGCCTTGTAACAACCCTAATATCAGTGATTACCTATAATATTAAAATATAACGATGGTTATATTTTAATTGAGAATAAAATAAATTAGAGAAGATAAATTTTATTAAAAATTGTTCATTTAAAATAAACAATGTTTTGAGGATAAATAAGGGATTAAATTTGATTGGATAAGTATTTAGTTGAATAAATTATAAATATGGGGTTTATATTTGTTTGGAGCTAATAAATTAAGTAAGTAATACATTTCAACATTTAAATTGTTGAAATAAATCTAATTGATGAAAATAAAGTTTTAAAAACTTTATTTTGAGAATTTGGAGAGAAAATGATTATTCATTGATTTTAATTGAGTCAATACAAAAATATTGGAAGCTATTGCCAATATTAATCTTTTATCGATTTTAAAAGGAGAAATACGAAGTAATTATGTATTTACTGATAAAATAAAAGAGTGAAATGTGGTTTAAAAATAATATTTTGATGTGTAAATAAAGTTGGAATGGTTTGTTGTATTTTATTTGACAAGACAACAATTTTTGTATTAATTGTTATGTTAAAAATGGTGTTTTATGAGAATAAAAAGTGTAAATTGTGTAAGTTGTAAAATATTGTTGAAAATAAGGTTTTATTTGTAAAATTGACTTTTTATTGTTAAAATAAATTTCATATTGTTAAAATAATAATTTTGGTTACATATATTGGTTGAATAGAATTGTAATTCACTTTAAAATATGAAAATTTGCTTATATAGTGTTAATATAGAAAAGAAATGAACATAACTTAATTTTTTTTTCACTAAGAATATTTACACTTGGGCTTATTGGGTAAGAACTAGGTCCATTAGTCCTTAGCCTTCTGCCTTGAGAAATCATCCTGTACGTAGCTTTCTTTCTCATCCTCTTCTCAAAACATCTTACAGTAAAAGGAAAGGGGAAAAAAAATCATGGCTTTCTCCAATTAAAATCAAAAGCCACCAAATCTGTTGCAAATTGAAAAAGATAATCAATAAAACAAGAATTTACAAGGTAATCTCCATCTGATTCCAAAACGTTTTCATCAAAATCCTTGAATCAAGATGAGTTGTCTGCAATTTATTTTGATTTGTTTTGCATGTCTTCTTTTAAGCTTCTACAGGTGCTTAGAGCCCTAATCCATCGCCAAAGCTTGCTTCTTACCATCCAAATTCGTGGTAAACAAACCCTAAGGTGAGTAATCTCACTCATGCTAGCTGTAAACAATCTTTCTTATTCATATATAGTGTAAAATTGGTTCTTTGGAGCTATAAAAATCAAGTTTTGATCATATTTTGTGCTCAATCCAAAAACTGAATTCTGTCTATCTTTGAAGCTGAAATCAAATTAGCCATAACTTTCTCGTTTTTCATTGAAATTTGATAATTTTGGATGTTCCGGAAAGCAAAAATCGTGTGCTACAACTTTTATGTTTTATATTTTCTATAATTTTGAGGTTAGCTATGTCAAAATTTGATTTTGCTACTGCTAATCCGAGAGCAAAGTCTATATCTGCTCTGTGCTTGAAGCTGAAACAAATTTAGCAATAACTTTCTCGTTTTTGATCCGATTTCGATAATTTTAGATGTTCCGGAAAGAAAAATATATGCACTACAATTTTTATGTTTTGAGTTTTCTGTAAATTTGAAGTTATCTATGTCAAAATCATGTTTTACTACTGTAATCCCGAGAGCAAAACTAATAATTGCTCTTTCGTTGAAGCTGAAACGAAATTGGTCATAAATGTTTCGTTTCTTATCCGATTTTAATAATTTTATATGTTTCGGAAAGCATATTTCATGTTCTACAACTTTTGTGTTTTATGCTTTCGGTAGTTTTGAAGTTAGGTATTTCAAAATTGAGTTTCTCTATTGCAATCCCGAGAGCAAAATTATATTTTGCTCTGTTGTTGAATCTGAAACTAAAATAAGCATAACTTTTGCGTTTCTTAATAAAATTTAATGATCTTAGATGTTCTGAAAATCTCTGATATAGAGCTACAATTTTCATGTTTTGTGTTTTCGAAAATTCTGAAGTTATCTATTTCAAAATTGAGTTTCTCTATTGCAATCCCGAGAGCAAAATTATATTTTGCTCTGTTGTTGAATCTGAAACTAAAATAAGCATAACTTTTGCGTTTCTTAATAAAATTTAATGATCTTAGATGTTCTGGAAAGCTCTGGTATAGAGCTACAATTTTCATGTTTTGTATTTTTCAAAATTCTGAATTTATCTATTTCAAAATTGAGTGTTTCTATTGCAATTCCGAGAGCAAAACTATTATTTGCTCTGTTGTTTGAATCTAAAACTAAATTATGCTTAAGTTATTCATTTCTTAACCAAATTACATAATTTAGGATGTTTTAGAAAGCTTAGACATAGTGCTACATATTTTTTTGTTTTGAGCTTTCTATAATTTTGATGTTATCTGAGTCAAAATCGAGGAGAATTAAGAGTTAGAAGTTCCTATATGGAATTAAGGTTATAAATAACCATCTAAATGTTATTTTTACTTGCCGATGAGATGAGGTAAGCTTCTTTATGATGATTTTACGATGTTGAGATGTATTATGATAGTTTTTACTTGTCGATGAGATGAGACAAGTCACGATGCCACCAATACTCGTCAATGAGATGAGACGAGTATGGTATTGTATTTACTCGTTAATGAGACTAGGCGAGATATAAATTTCTGAGTTTTATGATGTTTCTAGTGTGGCATCGACTAATGGCTAGTAAACCGCTAAGTGCGAATGTGTGGTATGGGACACACGTTAACACTTTTTGGGTTCCTATCCGTGAGTTTGTGACACATTCACGATGTTTACCTAACGAAACTGCTTGAAGAGGTGTCAGCGACCTTGTCATGAGGACGAACTGCTTTGGAAGGTGTCAGCGACCTTGTTAGGGCTGACAAAACGGTTTGAAGAGGTGTCAGCGACCTTGTCATGAGGACGAACTGCTTTGGGAGGTGTTAGCGACCTTGTTAGGGCTGACAAAATGGCTTGAAGAGGTGTCAGCGACCTTGTCATGAGGACGAACTGCTTTGGGAGGTGTTAGCGACCTTGTCTAAGGCTTCGGCCATCTGAGTTTAGCACATGCAGCATTGCTGCGGCATTATAATTGGGATTTGGCCAATCCGAATTTTCTGAGTTTTCTGTTTTATTGTGATTTCACCTTTTTAGGATGTTTTATTACATTGATAGCCTAGTGCTATATGAGATGTTATATATATGGTGATTTCAATTAGGATGTTTTGAACTCTTATCGAGTTCCTTGAGTTATGAGTTTAGATAATTTCAGGATTTTATAAGATATTCCGTGTTTTGCCATTTTGGCGAGTTGAGATTCAGATTTATATACATTTATACCGATGAGACGAGGTATAATTGAGTTTGGAGATTCTTTTATATTTGAGTTTTGGATCATCCTACTTGAGAATATCTTATGTTTTCCTTTTTGGCGAGATTTTATATTAATGTTTCACCTTTTGAGGAGATATGGTTCATGGAAACCATGTAGACATTTTGTGATGTCGCCGATGATATGAGGCGAATGTTTATATTATTTGAGTATTATTATTGAACTTACCTCTTTTGAGGTCATTGTATACTTAAGTGACATTATTTCACTTAAGTCATGAGTTGTATTCTTTCTGTTGCCTCTTCTCATTCGAAAAGAATTATCACCTTGTATCTTATACTTCATCTTATCGTCTTTCCTCATTAACTGATTATTTTAGCTAGACTGACCCGTGTACTTTGTACTCGGGTCAGACCGAGTTGTTTCAGGTTAGCTATCAGTTACGGTTCTTTGCTCTGATGCATCTGCTTGGATTTCATCCTAGCACTTTTATTTAGTTTATAATTCCGCTTGATTCTGATGTATTTACATTTGATTCGATGTATATGGTGTGGTCGAATACCACATTTATTGTATTCATATTGTATTGTACTACACATGTATTGGTGTATATGTATATATATGATGTGGATTACTGTTCTGTGATGTGCTTTACATTTAGTTATTTTTTTTTGTTCTGATAGATCCATTAACTACCTATAGTCTTGGATTAAGCATTTACTGGGTATGTCGATTCACTTGAGTAGAAGAAAAAAAAATTTATATTGCATTTATCGGCGTATTCAGTAGATGTTTAAGACAAAATTATAGATAGTCGCCCTTAACCAGCCCTATTCTCCGCTTTAGTAGACGGAATTACTTGTTAATTCTCTTTGCTAAGGTGGGTCTCGGGGTAGGGCGTTACAGCATGGTATCAGAGCTGTGGTCAGAACAAAGTAGAATAAACACAGAACAGTACGTATATCATGATACATCAAAGTACAATACGAGTGAATCATTGTTCTTTATTCGAGCTTGCTTTCAAATCGAGCCTTGATTCTTTTTTGAGTTCTGGGATTGTTGAGATGGAATATGTCTAGGAATATAGATATATTGTATTCCGTAGTATTCCATAATAGAGTTTGATGTCATCTTATCTTATATAATAATCTTATTTAGGATTATTCTATTCTCATTTTGTCGATACGAATGAGTTCGTATCGATGGAGCTGATTGATTACTTTGAGAACTCTTGTTGCATTCCTTTGAGAGTTGTGAATCCTATTGAAGGGATCCACAACGATTGGCTCGTTGTGAGCATTCTAAGATTTTTATTTTTTTTGTTGCTATTGTGAGTATTTGTTTGTTACTCACAATCTTGAGATGCATTTGATTTGATATGGATTGACTTATTTGACATTAAGTCCAATCTTTTGTTTTATAGATCCTATTGTATATTTAGATTTCCTATTTTGATTGGTTCATTATTTCTGTCACTTTGGGATGTTAATGACGATTCCAAAGCTTCTGAATTCACTCTTGAGTATCGAGATGTTGATGACATATCTCGAATTCCAGTCAAGGTGACCTTGTTGAGTTTTGATGAGTCTGTTTGGGTTTGATATCCAATCGGCCAACTGAGTTTTAAATTAACCTTATTCCTAGATGTTAGCCTATGGCTATCCTTCCATGAGAACTTCCACCAAGGAATGGGTGAGTTTCTTGATTGTTCGAGCTTGATCGAGTTTATTATTCAGTTTCTTTGAGTTATCCTTTTCGGACACTCAATCGGTGTTATCCTTTGTAGCATTACTTTGTTGGAAGTAATAATTTGTTGTTTGCGTGCTCCTTCTCCTTCGAGAAGAATATCTTGCTTATCTTGTGTCTTGATAATTTTTGTGAGCGGCTTGTCATCTTGTAGGCGTTGACGAACACTCCATTTCCTTCTGTTGATTTTGAGAATCGAGTATTCTAGGAATATTTCGATGCATTCTCTTAATGTTCTTTGGTTTGAGTTTGAAGCTATATAAATATGAGTTTTAAAGAGAAATTTGAGATATATTATAAAAAAAAAATCAAAGAATATTTTGAGAATATATTTTATAGGAGTAATATTACTTTTATAGAAATAATTTGAGAGTGTTGGGTTGTCCATCGAGTAGTTAAGAGTTCTCGTCGATACGCCTGATCAACGTTATCGATAGGAATCTCCTAAATGCTATGATGAGGCAATCAGACACGATGATTTGTGATTTAAAAAAAAATGATATTTTGAAAATAATATTTGAGAATATTAAATTTATTTTTGAATGGTAATTGCAGCCATTAATTTTAGAGACGAGTAACAGAGTGGCAAGGCAGTTTTGATCGTTCGATCGACTCTGCTGCCAACAGATATATCTATTTATTAGAGGTTCAATGCCGAGGCAATGCCATTTATTTACTTACTTTGAGCTATACTTTATTGAAAGTATATTTTAAGATTTTAGAATCTATATTACATACATTGGATGTTTTAAGAGAAGAGTTATAAGAGGATTTGAAGATTGTTTTTTTAAACGATTTAAGTGGTTTAACAAAAAGAGTAAAGAGAATTTAAACCCTTAATTAATTTTGAGGAAAATTATTATGGATTTACAAAATTCTTTGAAAATTAATTTTTGAAGTAAGAGAAGAAATTTAGACTTTTAATTTGAGTTTTATACTACTTACTAAGTAATATAGTAAAGAGTTTGAAAATTTTCTAATGTTGAAAATTGAGATTTAAAATTTAAAAAATGTTGAGAAAAATAAGAAGATTTTTTTTTTCAAATATCTGGGATTGAAAAGTAATTTTAGCTTATATTCTTGTTCTTGAGTTCACTCTACTCTTGTCCTATTGTTAACGACATGCATTTTCGCAGTCGTTCGAGTTTGGTGGCCTTGTGAGAAGCCATTTTTTTTTTTGCGATTTATCTATCTTGTCTCTTGAGTCTATCCTTGTTGTGAGGATGTTCTTTCCGTATAATTATGCGGAAAATTGTGTAGATGATCATTTGTGCTGCTTAAAGTTCAGGTTTGAATGAGTTTGATCCCAACTATATTCGTATAGTTGTAAGAAATCCATCTTATTTGATAGATTATTTGTTGAGCTTTTTTATTGAGTATTGATTCGAAGACCGAATATCTTCGAAATTCTTTCGAGTTGCTTGGAAAATTCGATGCTTTGCTAATCACTATATTAGCATATGATGGACAATTGGATTAACCAAGAGAGATTTTCCTTACTTCTCTCTAGCATTTTATGTCGAGAGTATGAATGGTTTGAGTATTGAGCTAGCCCATCACCTTTGTTGATTGAATTTTTATTTTGTTCATGACTCTTTTTCTAGAAAATTGCGGGGACGCAATTTTTGTAAGGGGAGGAGTCTGTAACAACCCTAATATCAGTGATTACCTATAATATTAAAATATAACGATGGTTATATTTTAACTGAGAATAAAATAAATTAGAGAAGATAAATTTTATTAAAAATTGTTCATTTAAAATAAACAATGTTTTGAGGTTAAATAAGGGATTAAATTTGATTGGATAAGTATTTAGTTGAATAAATTATAAATATGGGGTTTATATTTGTTTGGAGCTAATAAATTAAGTAAGTGATACATTTCAACATTTAAATTGTTGAAATAAATCTAATTGATGAAAATAAAGTTTTAAAAACTTTATTTTGAGAATTTGGAGAGAAAATGATTATTCATTGATTTTAATTGAGTCAATACAAAAATATTGCAAGCTATTGCCAATATTAATCTTTTATCGATTTTAAAAGGAGAAATACGAAGTAATTATGTTGTAACGACCCGTAAATTTCGACGATTAAATTTTAGTTAAAAAGGGATTATGTAATAAAAAAAATTTTGTAAAGAAAAATAAAGATATATATATAAAAGAGATAGAATTTATGCTGGAATGAACGCTACATGAAAATCCAATGATTGAGATAGTGTAAGATGTATACCTGTGTGTAAGTTGAATAAATAAGGGAGATTTAAATGAATAATTAATAATGAATTATAGAAACGGTTATCTAACCTAATTATTGAAAATTTAAGTAAAATATTAGTAAAGAAATAGCGTAATTGTTGCACTTGAATAAAATATAAATTTAAGAATTTATGACAAGAAATTTCAATTTCCTCTGTGTTTATATATATTGGTAAATTTGTAACTATATGTGAATTTAGGTAGTAAAATAAAAGGCAGTGATGGATAACCAATTTAATGCAATACAAAGGTAATTGGAACGACTGTTGGGTTTAATGGAGTGTATATAAATAGTGAAAATCATTATAATCTCTTAATTTAATACGATTGTTTAATTAATACTAAAAGAATAAAATTTTAAATAGTATTAATGTAATAATAACTATAATAGATTGCAATTGTATAATGGAAGTAAATTGTTAATAAATGGATGTAAATATTAACAAATTTATGAAAAAAAATATAAATGAATGTTGGATAAAACATAAGTGAGTGCAATTGGGAAGTACGTTATTTGGAGATAAATTTAAGAAAGGATAACAACCATTATAAATTTCCTAACTTATTTGTCAATGAATGTATTTGGGAATAGAGTTCTTTTATATGTTGAATAGTTATAATGTTGTTATTAAGAATAAACGTTACTTTATTAAGTATAAATATAGTAACGGAAGTATGAATAAATTTATAGAAACGTAAGACTTACTTTAAGGTAATAATTGAGTGTAGACTTTTTTGAAATAGATTTAATAACAATAATTATTGTTCGTTACCTATCTTATTTGTTGTCAAGTTTATTTTGAAATCAATCTCAAATTTATTCACTAAATTATTGCAGTTAGTGTGGAATATTGGTAAGAGAATAAATAAGATGTAACCAAGGGAAAGGTCCATTTTATAATATAATAATTAGTGTGATCTTAGGAATAAATTAATTGAGGTTTAAGCTTTTATTTATGTGTAAAGTTAACAAAATTTCAATTAAATTGAAATCCAGTAATTTATGAAAATAAAGATGAGAATTGGGAAATATTACTGTAATGAATCATAAAAGAAATGTTAACTGTGTGGTTGAGTAATAATTGATTTATTTTGAGTTGTAATCCAATAAAATCAAATTTATTAGAATTTATTGCAATTAATTGAATTAATTGCAGTAACCTTTGGAAATTGGAACTTAGTAAAAATAATCTGGATTGGATTTCAAATAAATAGGTTAGCGTGAGTAACTGAATTACATACTATGAATAAGTAAACCAGGAAGATTAAACTTAATTAATATAAAATAGTTGATTTATTGCAAATAAAAGATTATGTAAATATTTAGTTAGGTGGAATTAAAGTTAATTACATAATAAGGTATGAATCCACTGCTAATTTTATTTATGGAAATGAAAAGAGTACCAAAAACAAGCTTTGTCAGTATATTTAAGTTTAATGTATAATAAAAAGTTAATGGTAATAAAAGAAGTTTAAACATCTAAATATTCTGTTAATAGAGAGTTGAGTTTAAATCTAAGAATATTAAGAAGTAGATTTTTGAATACAACATTTGATCCATCCACTTAAAATGTATAGATAGGATAATCACTGATTTTTGATTTAAGTAGTGCAAACGGAGATTTATCTATTTGTTTGGAATTGGAATTTATAAGTGTATAAATAGGAAATAAGTGAAATTTATTTTTTTTATTCATAAATGAAGATTTAGATGAAGGTGAGAATGGTAATGCTTTAAATAGTAGAGACGTACACAAATCAATGTAGGTAATTAGAAATAAAATGTTGTCGAAACGATAAAACGTTTCTTGTGAAAAATGGATGACATAACGAAAAAGGGTAATGTATTCACTTGAATATAAATTGAAACTTATTTAAGGTATTAATTACAATAGATAGAGATTTTGGGTAACATTGTAAATGATATGTAAGTAATGCAAATGTATGTCAATAGTAAGGGATTAGGATGAATTAAAAATTTGTAACATAGGAATTACCTGCCTATTTGTTAATAAAAATTTGAATGGTTAGTAAGTGATAATAGAATAAGTGTACATTAGTGGAATTGGGGTAACGTTGGTTTTAATGTTGAGAGAATAAATGGGTATAGTAAAGTTTAAGTGGAATTGTAAGTATGTATAGGGGAATAAATTATTGCAGGGAAATATTTGGTAACCATTGCAATAAATGTAAATTAGTGTGCATTAATATGAAATTTAGTAATAGGTGTGAATAACTTAAATTTCTTCATAGGATAAATAATGATGGATATAACGTTTATTTAATATATCGGGATTTAATTGATCATAGAAGGTTGATTGCAAATCAAATGAAAAATGCTTAAATGGGAATTAAGTTATTTATTCATTTGGATTTAAAGCATGATTGAAATTATTGGAAACTGAATAAAACGTTTTATGTTGATTGAAATTTAAGTTGGAAGTAATTAAGTTAAATAAAATATGTATAATATGGAATTCAAATGTACATAGAAATGTGGATTTTAGTATGTAAACGTAAATCTATTGAGAATGGATAGAAATTTAATCTGTAATTATTACAGTAATTTAGAAATTTTAGTTGAAATCGGAAATTTATCTATGTATTTGGAAATTTATGGAATTGTGAAATATATATATGGAAATTTAAATGAAGCATCTAATTATACATGTGTGAATACGCTTAAAATGCAATGTAAATGTTGAGAAAGAAATAATTTAATCCGTAACGTGTATAATTAATATCCTTTTGGGACCACTTCTGTTTGCACGTTAAAATTCGTGCACACCTATCCTTTTGCGATCTATCTATAAATATGCTGTGATAAACCCTAGTCTCCTTTCTATTGTTAATTGGCTGTACGTTCATTTTTCTTCATCTCTTTCTCTGCCTCAATGGTTACAAAACCTAATCTATCTACAATTCAAATTTTCTAATAAAATTCAAACTCTCCACAAAAATTCCAGAAAATTTTATGATAAAGTTCTCGAGACACGTAATCTGCTGGTACAATTCGTTTTCTGTTTTGGATATTCGTTTGACCAGAAAAAAATTCGACGATGTGCTGTAGCTTTTAGCTGACGTGGCCATTGAAGTTAAGTGGGTTTTGTTTTATTTTATTTTATTTTATTTTTGTTTTCAAATCGTTTAAAATGAATATCTTTTTCATGCGTTCTCCGATTCACGTGAAATTTCTTTTGTTAGGATCGTAATTTAGTTCCGGATCTGATGACGCTGGTTTGGACAGATTTGGGGACCGTCGGATTTTTTGAGTTTAAATCGGGTTTAAATTCGATTTAAATTCAAAAGGTGAGTGTTTTAACCCACTCACAACTACTAGAAGCTTTTATGTTTGTTTAAATTAATTTTAGAAATGAATAGAAATTTATTTATGAGTAATTGGCATGTTTATTTTATTCATATCTGTTGAATTGCATTTATTTAATTTAACTGTTAATTTAATTAATTTATTGCGTATAAATTTACAGTTAAAAATTTATTTGTTTGTATATGAACTGCTAGTTAACAGTTATATAATTTATTACTGAATATAGACTGTAGATTAATAGCTGTTAAATTTAATTTGAATAAAATTGCCAGTATTACCTGTTATGTAGTACCAAAAATAATATTGTTATTGATTAATATTGATTGATGATTGCGATTTGGATGATGGATGATGTTGATGAATGGATGTTTATTGTATATCATTAAATTGCAAATTATCATGCATATTTCATTTCATTCGGGATTGTGGTTTGAAATGATATATAACCGCAAAATTTTATATCTTTTAAATTACGGACTGAAATGATAAATATCCGTATCACTTGACCATAGGATAGAAAATTATATACAGGCACCGCGGTATATATATAACTATTTAAATGTGATTTCTATGGTTTGGATGGAATACGGTTTATAATAATCTTAAATTTTATATTGTATAAATATTATTCTTCCATATATATACATATGAAGTTGAAAATTTTGAAATTAAAAGTGTATAAATCTCTTTATTAAAAATGGAAAAATTAAGAAAATGGAGTTTGATAATTTATATCATATGTTTAAATGTTAAGTTTGGAAATTTTAAGATATGATATTTATAATTGGATTTTTCCCAAGATAAATTGAAATGAATATTCTAGTATAATTTGAATTGAAAAAAAAAAAAATTATTACTAGAAATTGGATTTTTTATTTATTTATGGATTTTATGTGAATATTCAAGACTAATTAATAGAACATTCGATTTGTTGAAAGAATAAAATCCAACTTTAGTTTGAAATATTAATACTCCAAATGGATATACGTATATATATATATATATATAAATTGAAGTGGTTTTGGAACTTGAGAGAGATAATACAAATTTTGGTTTAGACTTTAATAAAGAAATGTATTTGTAAAGCCATGAGAACTATTCTCTTTACAAAGTAACACTTAAGTTAAACCTTTTAATTCATATACCGTTGAATATCCAAACCATTCAAGTTTTAAAAGTTATGGTTTTAAATTATGAATTTCGAAATATTATGCTTTGAAAGGATATTTGGCTTTCAGACGTTATAAATTTTAACGCATTTGGATTTTTGAAAAGGTTTATATTTGGGATAAAGGATATCATATTGTTTTGGGTTTTAAAATGATATCGTATTCATAATTTTAAAATGGAAATGTTTATTCTGGTTTTAAAGTATGAGCTATTTTTAAATGACCGCGGTGTTATAATAACGATGGGTTGGCAAAGAGACCGGGATCGGATATGGACATACTCTCTGTCGATACCGAAAACCACTTTGACTAACCGTGTACGCGGTGGAGATTCCAGAATGAAGTAGGTGGTGGCGACGTTTCCTGTAAGGTAAATACGTGGACCCGACTCCCGTGAGTTGGCATAAGGTGGCTAAAACAAGAGCGATTCTCAGGCCAATGAGGTCATTCCTCTGATCGGACCCTCCTCTTCGATATTATACTTTGACTTGGATTGATTCAGTGGCCACTTCTATATTTTGATTTTGGGGAGTTAGTCCGAGGTGGGCGGTAACTGCGGCTACGCGTTTCCACCAGCCTGGATAGCAATTGGTATATCTACCCTGGCATTGCCTAGTTGTGCCGTGTCACCTACCATACCGAGCCTTTACTACGAGTTTCTATTTGTGTTGTACCTATGGAGTATCCTCTGGTAGCTTCCCGATCAGGAGGTATTACGGTACTGTATAGACTATTGGCATTTTACGTGTTAAGGTGGAAAATGTAAAGCCTTAACGCTATTTAAAAGTAAGTTTATTTTATAAATAGACACTATTATAATAGCGCAATATACTACATAGTAAATAGTTTAACGGATCCTTAGGAGATGTAAATCCCGAACATCTCTTGAGTTACTGTACTCATATTTATTTCTGTTAATTTAACTCACATTAGATCTTTTAGTCTGACTCGAGTGTTTTTGTCTTTTCAAATTCGCTCGGGTCAGTCCGAGCGTTTCAGGATCGATGACTTTAGCTTTGGAGGACGAAGACGAAGGAGTCGTATTATTTTATTTATAGTATTGCACCACACTCATACTGTTCCGCTGCATTGATTGTATTGGTATGTGTAACTCTGATATTTATTGTATGAAGAAGAATAAATTGATTTGTAAAACATTTATGAACTGTATATTTATTATTATATTTAATCCTTCCGCTGTGAGATTCTGTTTTGTTTTTATTTCTTCTCTGTTTTTCTTATTTACCCCATAACAATCCGCCCTTGCGTATGCTTTGAATTGGCACGTGTGTCGGTTTAAAGTGTGCGAAAAGGCGGGATGTTACAGTTGGTATCAGAGCCAGGTTTAGCGATAAACCTTGGCTTTGTGGGGTTTGACTCTTTGATAATAGGGTAGTAATACCCTATGGGAGTCGCTGAGTGTATATATATGAGAGAGCGTACTTGTTAGTTTTATAAAAGGTTTTTATATTGTGTTAATCTGTTCCGTTTTGTATTTATAAATTCCGGTTGATGCATGGGACGCTGTGACATCAATAGGGGTTTCTAAACACTTAATAGGACAGACCGACATAATATTTGTTTTATTATAGGCAAATGAAATAATTTTGCCTAATCTATTTTCTATATATAAAATAAAATTTTCAAATTATATCTATATTTGGTTGATATAGATTGGTTGTTAGGAAATAATAATTGAAATAAAATTTAAGAAAATAGATAAATGAATTTAGAAATTTAGAACTCAAGTTCCGGGGTTTTGAAAATTCTTTCGAACAAATTTTGGAATAATAATATTATTTATAAGTATTTTCTGATATAATATTTCAATATAATTCGAAAGAATTGTTTTAAAGGAAGATTTTGGAAAATAAGTTTGTACTTCCCTCTCTGTCGCTGGAAAATAAATTTCGGTGATGAGTGCACGCATCATCGACATCCATTTTCGAGTTTCGAAGAGGAAAGTCCACTGTAGAAATTTACTGCAAATTTGTTTAAGAGAACTTTATCGTTTGATTATAATTAAAGTTATATAAGTAAAAAGAATATGTGTATCTACTATTTTAAACAATTTGGAATTAAACCCGGTATTTGGTTCTTAAAATTCCAGTTAATTAATAGTTCAATTTAGTATAGAAAATGTGAACCTTTAATTAAAGAAAATTTAATACCATAGGAAGATAAGAAATGTAAATAAACAATTGTAAACATTAGTAAATGAATTAGTAAACTTCTTTATTTATAAGAATTAATGTTATAGGGTAGCAAATTTAGTGTAATTAAATTTTTACTATTATTAAATATAATAGTAACGTAAACCTTTAAATAAATAAATGAAATTAAAGGTAAGTTGAAATTGAAATTTATAAAACGAATATATTTATTTAACCATTAATTAATTAAAGAAATCAAAAAGAAACTTGTATAAATTTCACTTACATTCTTAAAACATATATAACTTACCATATAATAAAAGTTGCAATGTTAGTAAGGAAATGTAAGAGAAAACTTACAAGTGAAGATTGAGGAAATGAATAATTCAATGAATTTGCTATAATTAAGGAGAATTTAATGTTATTAATTTAAGTTATAATTGAAATTCTATCGAGTAAATATAATAAAAAGGTAAGTATGACAGATAGATGATTTTAAACTCAAGTGATTAAAGTGTGAATAAATAAGATCATGAAATTTTAGTAAATAGTTCATGAAGAAGAAATAAACATTGGAAAAAGATTGAAGCTATTTGTTAACAAATAAGTATAAAGGAATAATTATAAGTAATAAGTAAATTAATGAAACAAACATTAATGAGTAAATGAAATTTAAAGGTTACGTGAATCATAAAAGGAAATCAAACAACTAAGCATGAAATCAATGTATAATAAGTGAATTTGGTCGTTGTTTTGAAATTATTATTGGTTGATTTATGGTTGGTTGGGTAAAGAAATGTGAAGTTGTTGGATGAATAAATAATCTATCTTTGTTCCATCTAAGACTGTTGAGTAGAGGATGCACTTGATAGTTATTTTCATTCCATACAAATTTCATGTTCTGAACCCGAACAACTTCTTGTTTGTTGGATAAATGGTTGCTTTGTCTTGTGTATGTATGCTGTTTGTAAGGTTGATGGTTGTTATTTGATTTGGTTGTTTAATGGTGAAATCACTTAAATATTTCACTGTATCTAAATTTGTATATTTTAGCTAAATTAACTAATTTTGTAAATTTAAAATATTGATTTCGAAATTCTTCTTTTCCCTTCTTTTCCTTTTCGGGGACGAAAAGTTTTGAGTGGGGGAGAGTGTAACGACCCGTAAATTTCGACGATTAAATTTTAGTTAAAAAGGGATTATGTAATAAAAAAAAATTTGTAAAGAAAAATAAAGATATATATATAAAAGAGATAGAATTTATGCTGGAATGAACGCTAAATGAAAATCCAATGATTGAGATAGTGTAAGATGTATACCTGTGTGTAAGTTGAATAAATAAGGGAGATTTAAATGAATAATTAATAATGAATTATAGAAACGGTTATCTAACCTAATTATTGAAAATTTAAGTAAAATATTAGTAAAGAAATAGCGTAATTGTTGCACTTGAATAAAATATAAATTTAAGAATTTATGACAAGAAATTTCAATTTCCTCTGTGTTTATATATATTGGTAAATTTGTAACTATATGTGAATTTAGGTAGTAAAATAAAAGGCAGTGAAGGATAACCAATTTAATGCAATACAAAGGTAATTGGAACGACTGTTGGGTTTAATGGAGTGTATATAAATAGTGAAAATCATTATAATCTCTTAATTTAATACAATTGTTTAATTAATACTAAAAGAATAAAATTTGAAATAGTATTAATGTAATAATAACTATAATAGATTGCAATTGTATAATGGAAGTAAATTGTTAATAAATGGATGTAAATATTAACAAATTTATGAAAAAAAATATAAATGAATGTTGGATAGAACATAAGTGAGTGCAATTGGGAAGTACGTTATTTGGAGATAAATTTAAGAAAGGATAACAACCATTATAAATTTCCTAACTTATTTTTCAATGAATGTATTTGGGAATAGAGTTCTTTTATATGTTGAATAGTTATAATGTTGTTATTAAGAATAAACGTTACTTTATTAAGTATAAATATAGTAACGGAAGTATGAATAAATCTATAGAAACGTAAGACTTACTTTAAGGTAATAATTGAGTGTAGACTTTTTTGAAATAGATTTAATAACAATAATTATTGTTCGTTACCTATCTTATTTGTTGTTAAGTTTATTTTGAAATCAATCTCAAATTTATTCACTAAATTATTGCAGTTAGTGTGGAATATTGGTAAGAGAATAAATAAGATGTAACCAAGGGAAAGGTCCATTTTATAATATAATAATTAGTGTGATCTTAGGAATGAATTAATTGAGGTTTAAGCTTTTATTTATGTGTAAAGTTAACAAAATTTCAATTAAATTGAAATCCAGTAATTTATGAAAATAAAGATGAGAATTGGGAAATATTACTGTAATGAATCATAAAAGAAATGTTAACTGTGTGGTTGAGTAATAATTGATTTATTTTGAGTTGTAATCCAATAAAATCAAATTTATTAGAATTTATTGCAATTAATTGAATTAATTGCAGTAACCTTTGGAAATTGGAACTTAGTAAAAATAATCTGGATTGGATTTCAAATAAATAGGTTAGCGTGAGTAACTGAATTACATACTATGAATAAGTAAACCAGGAAGATTAAATTTAATTAATATAAAATAGTTGATTTATTGCAAATAAAAGATTATGTAAATATTTAGTTAGGTGGAATTAAAGTTAATTACATAATAAGGTATGAATCCACTGCTAATTTTATTTATGGAAATGAAAAGAGTACCAAAAACAAGCTTTGTCAGTATATTTAAGTTTAATGTATAATAAAAAGTTAATGGTAATAAAAGAAGTTTAAACATCTAAATATTCGGTTAATAGAGAGTTGAGTTTAAATCTAAGAATATTAAGAAGTAGATTTTTGAATACAACATTTGATCCATCCACTTAAAATGTATAGATAGGATAATCACTGATTTTTGATTTAAGTAGTGCAAACGGAGATTTATCTATTTGTTTGGAATTGGAATTTATAAGTGTATAAATAGGAAATAAGTGAAATTTATTTTTTTTATTCATAAATGAAGATTTAGATGAAGGTGAGAATGGTAATGCTTTAAATAGTAGAGACGTACACAAATCAATGTAGGAAATTAGAAATAAAATGTTGTCGAAACGATAAAACGTTTCTTGTGAAAAATGGATGACATAACGAAAAAGGGTAATGTATTCACTTGAATATAAATTGAAACTTATTTAAGGTATTAATTACAATAGATAGAGATTTTGGGTAACATTGTAAATGATATGTAAGTAATGCAAATGTATGTCAATAGTTAGGGATTAGGATGAATTAAAAATTTGTAACATAGGAATTACCTGCCTATTTGTTAATAAAAATTTGAATGGTTAGTAAGTGATAATAGAATAAGTGTGCATTAGTGGAATTGGGGTAACGTTGGTTTTAATGTTGAGAGAATAAATGGGTACAGTAAAGTTTAAGTGGAATTGTAAGTATATATAGGGGAATGAATTATTGCAGGGAAATATTTGGTAACCATTGCAATAAATGTAAATTAGTGTGCATTAATATGAAATTTAGTAATAGGTGTGAATAACTTAAATTTCTTCATAGGATAAAGAATGATGGATATAACGTTTATTTAATATATCGGGATTTAATTGATCATAAAAGGTTGATTGCAAATCAAATGAAAAATGCTTAAATGGGAATTAAGTTATTTATTCATTTGGATTTAAAGCATGATTGAAATTATTGGAAACTGAATAAAACGTTTTATGTTGATTGAAATTTAAGTTGGAAGTAATTAAGATAAATAAAATATGTATAATATGGAATTCAAATGTACATAGAAATGTGGATTTTAGTATGTAAACGTAAATCTATTGAGAATGGATAGAAATTTAATCTGTAATTATTACAGTAATTTAGAAATTTTAGTTGAAATCGGAAATTTATCTATGTATTTGGAAATTTATGGAATTACGAAATATATATATGGAAATTTAAATGAAGCATCTAATTATACATGTGTGAATACGCTTAAAATGCAATGTAAATGTTGAGAAAGAAATAATTTAATCCGTAACGTGTATAATTAATATCCTTTTGGGACCACTTCTGTTTGCACGTTAAAATTCGTGCACACCTATCCTTTTGCGATCTATCTATAAATATGCTGTGATAAACCCTAGTCTCCTTTCTATTGTCAATTGGCTGTACGTTCATTTTTCTTCATCTCTTTCTCTGCCTCAATGGTTACAAAACCTAATCTATCTACAATTCAAATTTTCTAATAAAATTCAAACTCTCCACAAAAATTCCAGAAAATTTTATGATAAAGTTCTCGAGACACGTAATCTGCTGGTACAATTCGTTTTCTGTTTTGGATATTCGTTTGACCAGAAAAAAATTCGACGATGTGCTGTAGCTTTTAGCTGACGTGGCCATTGAAGTTAAGTGGGTTTTGTTTTATTTTATTTTATTTTATTTTTGTTTTCAAATCGTTTAAAATGAATATCTTTTTCATGCGTTCTCCGATTCACGCGAAATTTCTTTTGTTAGGATCGTAATTTAGTTCCGGATCTGATGACGCTGGTTTGGACAGATTTGGGGACCGTTGGATTTTTTGAGTTTAAATCGGGTTTAAATTCGATTTAAATTCAAAAGGTGAGTGTTTTAACCCACTCACAACTACTAGAAGCTTTTATGTTTGTTTAAATTAATTTTAGAAATGAATAGAAATTTATTTATGAGTAATTGGCATGTTTATTTTATTCATATCTGTTGAATTGCATTTATTTAATTTAACTGTTAATTTAATTAATTTATTGCGTATAAATTTACAGTTAAAAATTTATTTGTTTGTATATGAACTGCTAGTTAACAGTTATATAATTTATTACTGAATATAGACTGTAGATTAATAGCTGTTAAATTTAATTTGAATAAAATTGCCAGTATTACCTGTTATGTAGTACCAAAAATAATATTGTTATTGATTAATATTGATTGATGATTGCGATTTGGATGATGGATGATGTTGATGAATGGATGTTTATTGTATATCATTAAATTGCAAATTATCATGCATATTTCATTTCATTCGGGATTGTGGTTTGAAATGATATATAACCGCAAAATTTTATATCTTTTAAATTACGGACTGAAATGATAAATATCCGTATCACTTGACCATAGGATAGAAAATTATATACAGGCACCGCGGTATATATATAACTATTTAAATGTGATTTCTATGGTTTGGATGGAATACGGTTTATAATAATCTTAAATTTTATATTGTATAAATATTATTCTTCCATATATATACATATGAAGTTGAAAATTTTGAAATTAAAAGTGTATAAATCTCTTTATTAAAAATGGAAAAATTAAGAAAATGGAGTTTGATAATTTATATCATATGTTTAAATGTTAAGTTTGGAAATTTTAAGATATGATATTTATAATTGGATTTTTCCCAAGATAAATTGAAATGAATATTCTAGTATAATTTGAATTGAAAAAAAAAAAAATTATTACTAGAAATTGGATTTTTTATTTATTTATGGATTTTATGTGAATATTCAAGACTAATTAATAGAACATTCGATTTGTTGAAAGAATAAAATCCAACTTTAGTTTGAAATATTAATACTCCAAATGGATATACGTATATATATATATATATATAAATTGAAGTGGTTTTGGAACTTGAGAGAGATAATACAAATTTTGGTTTAGACTTTAATAAAGAAATGTATTTGTAAAGCCATGAGAACTATTCTCTTTACAAAGTAACACTTAAGTTAAACCTTTTAATTCATATACCGTTGAATATCCAAACCATTCAAGTTTTAAAAGTTATGGTTTTAAATTATGAATTTCGAAATATTATGCTTTGAAAGGATATTTGGCTTTCAGACGTTATAAATTTTAAAGCATTTGGATTTTTGAAAAGTTTTATATTTGGGATAAAGGATATCATATTGTTTTGGGTTTTAAAATGATATCGTATTCATAATTTTAAAATGGAAATGTTTATTCTGGTTTTAAAGTATGAGCTATTTTTAAATGACCGCCGTGTTATAATAACGATGGGTTGGCAAAGAGACCGGGATCGGATACGGACATACTCTATGTCGATACCGAAAACCACTTTGACTAACCGTGTACGCGGTGGAGATTCCAGAATGAAGTAGGTGGTGGCGACGTTTCCTGTAAGGTAAATACGTGGACCCGACTCCCGTGAGTTGGCATAAGGTGGCTAAAACAGGAGCGATTCTCAGGCCAATGAGGTCATTCCTCTGATCGGACCCTCCTCTTCGATATTATACTTTGACTTGGATTGATTCAGTGGCCACTTCTATATTTTGATTTTGGGGAGTTAGTCCGAGGTGGGCGGTA
Organism: Allium cepa; assembly: GCA_030765085.1. Lineage (NCBI taxonomy): Eukaryota > Viridiplantae > Streptophyta > Magnoliopsida > Asparagales > Amaryllidaceae > Allium > Allium cepa. The sequence goes on along the minus strand of CM060940.1, from coordinate 14,901,543 downwards.
ACTGCGGCTACGCGTTTCCACCAGCCTGGATAGCAATTGGTATATCTACCCTGGCATTGCCTAGTTGTGCCGTGTCACCTACCATACCGAGCCTTTACTACGAGTTTCTATTTGTGTTGTACCTATGGAGTATCCTCTGGTAGCTTCCCGATCAGTAGGTATTACGGTACTGTATAGACTATTGGCATTTTACGTGTTAAGGTGGAAAATGTAAAGCCTTAACGCTATTTAAAAGTAAGTTTATTTTATAAATAGACACTATTATAATAGCGCAATATACTACATAGTAAATAGTTTAACGGATCCTTAGGAGATGTAAATCCCGAACATCTCTTGAGTTACTGTACTCATATTTATATCTGTTAATTTAACTCACATAAGATCTTTTAGTCTGACTCGAGTGTTTTTGTCTTTTCAAATTCGCTCGGGTCAGTCCGAGCGTTTCAGGATCGATGACTTTAGCTTTGGAGGACGAAGACGAAGGAGTCGTATTATTTTATTTATAGTATTGCACCACACTCATACTGTTCCGCTGCATTGATTGTATTGGTATGTGTAACTCTGATATTTATTGTATGAAGAAGAATAAATTGATTTGTAAAACATTTATGAACTGTATATTTATTATTATATTTAATCCTTCCGCTGTGAGATTCTGTTTTGTTTTTATTTCTTCTATGTTTTTCTTATTTACCCCATAACAATCCGCCCTTGCGTATGCTTTGAATTGGCACGTGTGTCGGTTTAAAGTGTGCGAAAAGGCGGGATGTTACATATGTATTTACTGATAAAATAAAAGAGTGAAATGTGGTTTAAAAATAATATTTTGATGTGTAAATAAAGTTGGAATGGTTTGTTGTATTTTATTTGACAAGACAACAATTTTTGTATTAATTGTTATGTTAAAAATGGTGTTTTATGAGAATAAAAAGTGTAAATTGTGTAAGTTGTAAAATATTGTTGAAAATAAGGTTTTATTTGTAAAATTGACTTTTTATTGTTAAAATAAATTTCATATTGTTAAAATAATAATTTTGGTTACATATATTGGTTGAATAGAATTGTAATTCACTTTAAAATATGAAAATTTGCTTATATAGTGTTAGTACAGAAAAGAAATGAACATAACTTAATTTTTTTTCACTAAGAATATTTACACTTGGGCTTATTGGGTAAGAACTAGGTCCATTAGTCCTTAGCCTTCTGCCTTGAGAAATCATCCTGTACGTAGCTTTCTTTCTCATCCTCTTCTCAAAACATCTTACAGTAAAAGGAAAGGGGAAAAAAATCATGGCTTTCTCCAATTAAAATCAAAAGCCACCAAATCTGTTGCAAATTAAAAAAGATAATCAATAAAACAAGAATTTACAAGGTAATCTCCATCTAATTCCAAAAAGTTTTCATCAAAATCCTTGAATCAAGATGAGTTGTTTGCAATTTATTTTGATTTGTTTTGCATGTCTTCTTTTAAGCTTCTATAGGTGCTTAGAGCCCTAATCCACCGCCAAAGCTTGCTTCTTACCATCCAAATTCGCGGTAAACAAACCCTAAGGTGAGTAATCTCACTCACGCTAGCTGTAAACAATCTTTCTTATTCATGTATAGTGTAAAATTGGATGTTTGGAGCTATAAAAATCAAGTTTTGATCATATTTTGTGCTCAATCCAAAAACTGAATTCTGTCTATCTTTGAAGCTGAAATCAAATTAGCCATAACTTTCTCGTTTTTCATCGAAATTTGATAATTTTGGATGTTCCGGAAAGCAAAAATCGTGTGCTACAACTTTTATGTTTTATATTTTCTATAATTTTGAGGTTAGCTATGTCAAAATTTGATTTTGCTACTGCTAATCCGAGAGCAAAGTCTATATCTGCTCTGTGCTTGAAGCTGAAACAAATTTAGCAATAACTTTCTCGTTTTTGATCCGATTTCGATAATTTTAGATGTTCCGGAAAGAATAATATATGTACTACAATTTTTATGTTTTGAGTTTTCTGTAAATTTGAAGTTATCTATGTCAAAATCATGTTTTACTACTGTAATCCCGGGAGCAAAACTAATAATTGCTCTGTCGTTGAAGCTGAAACGAAATTGGTCATAAATGTTTCGTTTCTTATCCGATTTTAATAATTTTATATGTTCCAGAAAGCATATTTCATGTTCTACAACTTTTGTGTTTTATGCTTTCGGTAGTTTTGATGTTAGCTATTTCAAAATTGAGTTTCTCTATTGCAATCCCGAGAGCAAAATTATATTTTGCTCTGTTGTTGAATCTGAAACTAAAATAAGCATAACTTTTGCGTTTCTTAATAAAATTTAATGATCTTAGATGTTCTGGAAAGCACTGATATAGATCTACAATTTTCATGTTTTGTGTTTTCGAAAATTCTGAAGTTATCTATTTCAAAATTGAGTTTCTCTATTGCAATCCCGAGAGCAAAATTATATTTTGCTCTGTTGTTGAATCTGAAACTAAAATAAGCATAACTTTTGCGTTTCTTAATAAAATTTAATGATCTTAGATGTTCTGGAAAGCTCTGGTATAGAGCTACAATTTTCATGTTCTGTATTTTTCAAAATTCTGAATTTATCTATTTCAAAATTGAGTGTTTCTATTGCAATTCCGAGAGCAAAACTATTATTTGCTCTGTTGTTAGAATCTAAAACTAAATTATGCTTAAGTTATTCATTTCTTAACCAAATTACATAATTTAGGATGTTTTAGAAAGCTTAGACATAGTGCTACATGTTTTTTTGTTTTGAGCTTTCTATAATTTTGATGTTATCTGAGTCAAAATCGAGGAGAATTAAGAGTTAGAAGTTCCTATATGGAATTAAGGTTATAATTAACCATCTAAATGTTATTTTTACTTGCCGATGAGATGAGGTAAGCTTCTTTATGATGATTTTACGATGTTGAGATGTATTATGATAGTTTTTACTTGTCGATGAGATGAGACAAGTCACGATGCCACCAATACTCGTCAATGAGATGAGACGAGTATGGTATTGTATTTACTCGTTAATGAGACTAGGCGAGATATAAATTTCTGAGTTTTATGATGTTTCTAGTGCGGCATCGACTAATGGCTAGTAAACCGCTAAGTGCGAATGTGTGGTATGTGACACACGTTAACACTTTTCGGGTTCCTATCCGTGAGTTTGTGACACATTCACGATATTTACCTAACGAAACTGCTTGAAGAGGTGTCAGCGACCTTGTCATGAGGACGAACTGCTTTGGAAGGTGTCAGCGACCTTGTTAGGGCTGACAAAACGGCTTGAAGAGGTGTCAGCGACCTTGTCATGAGGACGAACTGCTTTGGGAGGTGTTAGCGACCTTGTTAGGGTTGACAAAATGGCTTGAAGAGGTGCCAGCGACCTTGTCATGAGGACGAACTGCTTTGGGAGGTGTTAGCGACCTTGTCTAAGGCTTCGGCCATCTGAGTTTAGCACATGCAGCATTGCTGCGGCATTATAATTGGGATTTGGCCAATCCGAATTTTCTGAGTTTTCTGTTTTATTGTGATTTCACCTTTTTAGGATGTTTTATTACATTGATAGCCTAGTGCTATATGAGATGTTATATATATGGTGATTTCAATTAGGATGTTTTGAACTCTTATCGAGTTCCTTGAGTTATGAGTTTAGATAATTTCAGGATTTTATAAGATATTCCGTGTTTTTCCATTTTGGCGAGTTGAGATTCAGATTTATATACATTTATACCGATGAGACGAGGTATAATTGAGTTTGGAGATTCTTTTATATTTGAGTTTTGGATCATCCTACTTGAGAATATCTTATGTTTTCCTTTTTGGCGAGATTTTATATTAATGTTTCACCTTTTGAGGAGATATGGTTCATGGAAACCATGTAGGCATTTTGTGATGTCGCCGATGATATGAGGCGAATGTTTATATTATTTGAGTATTATTATTGAACTTACCTCTTTTGAGGTCATTGTATACTTAAGTGACATTATTTCACTTAAGTCATGAGTTGTATTCTTTCTGTTGCCTCTTCTCATTCGAAAAGAATTATCACCTTGTATCTTATACTTCATCTTATCGTCTTTCCTCATTAACTGATTATTTTAGCTAGACTGACCCGTGTACTTTGTACTCGGGTCAGACCGAGTTGTTTCAGGTTAACTATCAGTTACGGTTCTTTGCTCTGATGCATTTGCTTGGATTTCAGCCTAGCACTTTTATTTAGTTTATAATTCCGCTTGATTCTGATGTATTTACATTTGATTCGATGTATATGGTGTGGTCGAATACCACATTTATTGTATTCATATTGTATTGTGCTACACATGTATCGGTGTATATGTATATATATGATGTGGATTACTGTTCTGTGATGTGCTTTACATTTAGTTATTTTTTTTTGTTCTGATAGATCCATTAACTACCTATAGTCTTGGATTAAGCATTTACTGGGTATGTCGATCCACTTGAGTAGAAGAAAAAAAAATTATATTGCATTTATCGGCGTATTCAGTAGATGTTTAAGACAAAATTATAGATAGTCGCCCTTAACCAGCCCTATTCTCCGCTTTAGTAGACGGAATTACTTGTTAATTCTCTTTGCTAAGGTGGGTCTCGGGGTAGGGCGTTACAAGCCTCTAGTCGATGCCACAATAGGAACATCATAAAACTTAGAAAATAATATCTCGCCTGATCTCATTGGCGAGTGATAAAGAGACATCATACTTGTCTCATCTCATTGACAAATATTAAATGGCATCGTAACTTGTCTCATTTCATCGACAAGTGAAAACATCGTGATGGTTCCTCATAAATTATAAATCTCAAAATATGAAATCATATACTCAAGACTTGCCTTATATCGTTGACAAGTAAATAAAACATCGTGATGGATCTCATCGACCATACTCCTACATAGGAGATCCCAAACCATAATATTCGCCAAATATTGGCCATCTTAAATAATTCCAATAAATAGGAATGATAAAACACAAAATATGCCATAAAATGGAAAAACATCTCAGAATCAATAATCTCAAATAGCTTCGATCGTACAAGTCTGGAATTAATCGAAATAGTAAACGCACATGTCCCATACCACGTGTTTTACTAAATCGTTTAATTTTCTTTGTCAGACGTTCGAATAGTGCAAAAGTGTGTGTTTTATATTTAAATAGTTTACTAGAGAAAACAAGCTTTTAAAACTTTTTCCCAAAAAGATTAATAAAACTAATACTTAATATTCCTTTATTATAGAAAATAAATAGATTTTATATTAGAAAATAATTTAAAATGACATATAATAATAATTTGAAATGTCTATTTATTTCAAAAATCACTTCAAAATGGTTTTGTGAAAACCGTGCTCGAAAACAATGAAAAACAAGAAAGATTACTCAAGACCGATAACTTGAATTCAATAAGAATTCAATTCAAATTTAACCCAAAATCAATTCAAATTCAATTTAAATTTGAATTTCAAATTCTCCCAATATAGCTAGCTTATTGATAGGAATCATAGCTATCAAAACATTTCAAAACAACATCAAAATCAAACAAGAATGATAGCAAAACTAAGCTTGTACAATTCTTAAGTCAATGATTTATTGCTAGTCAATGATTTATTGCTGTCGTTTTGCTCCCTGGACAACAACAAACAAATCTAGTTTTGACCAAGCTAACTTCGAAATTTCAAAAAACTCAAGACAAGAAAGGTTTATAAAATAATCTAAGTTTTCTAAAACATCAAGAATTATCTAAATCCGAGAAGAAACGAGGAAGATACGTCTAAGTTACTAACTGTATTTAGTTTAGATAATGTAATTATCAAAGTGACAGAGCTGAGAGTTTGCAACAGGATTTCGATCAAGCTCTACTCAAAATATGCAGATATGTTCAAAATCAAAGTTGTCACAAAAAAAATATGCTTTCCGAAATTTTAAAAATCATCCAAATCTGATAAAAACAAAGAAGATACACTCAATTTACTAACTGTGTTTAGTTTGGATAACATAATTATCAAAGTGACAGAGCTGAGAGTTTGCAACAGGATTTTGATCAACCTATGCTCAAAATACGCAAATGTGTTCAACAAGAAAGTTGTCACACATAAAATAGGCTTTCTGGAACTTCAAAAATCATCCATATTCGACAAGAAACAAGGAAGATATGCCTATTATACTAACTGTATTTAGTTTGGATAATGTAATTATCAAAGTGACAGAGCTGAGAGTTTGCAACAGGATTTTGATCAAGCTATGCTCAAAATATGCAAATGTATTCAACATGAAAGTTGTCACACATAGAGTAAGTTTTCTAGAAATTCAAAAATCATCCAAATCCGACAAGAAACATGTAAGATATGCCCAATTCACTAACTGTATTGAGTTTCAATAGTGCAATTATCAAAGTAACAGAGCTTGTAGTTTGTGATAAAATTTCGATCAACCTATGCTCAAAATTTACAAATATATTAAACATGAAAGTTATCATATATAAAGCAAGATTTCTGTAACCTTAAAAATTATCAAATTCTGATCAAAATCGAAAAAGATATGGCTAAATCAATTTCGGATTCAGACTCAGGAAATTTAGTTAAAGACAGAATTATACTCTTATTTTCAATCCTATTTCAGGTTAATAAAATTGCAAAATATCGCAAAGTAACCAAAATAAAAATTGTTCCTTATTGGATCTATTTTCTAACAAAATAAGGTTGACCTTAAATGGATAAGAAACATGAAGGTTAATGTTGTTTTACTTCAGCGTATTCCTATTATATTTCAGCAACCATCCAAAGTAAGTATTAGACATAGATACAGTAAACGATTTCTTCGTCATCTTTGCAATTACAGTCAAGATTTAGCTAGAAATGTGAGTTAATAAACTCACCTTTGAATAGAGAATATAAAATCTGGATTTGTGCTGAAAGAAGCAAGCTTTGAACATGTGAGGGCTTCAAAACTTGTACAACTCAATAACCAGACATGCAAACAAGTGATTAACTATAATCAGATAATCATTTCAAAAGATTTTGATTTGATGAAATAATTATAGTTTTTGAGTTGATTACCTGTTGTGATACTCCTTAGTCGGATAAAGTAACAATTTTTGATTTGAAGAAATGAAGATTTAAGGCTCTGGATTGAAAGAGGGGTAAGTTTCTTTCTTCTTTACCCTTTTCTGTTTGTTTACAGAAGAAGAAGAATAATGTTTGTATGTATAGGAGAAGAGATAATATTTCTCACTTCAGGTTGCTAATAAATGGGTTTGGAACCAACAAAGGGAAGAACTAATTAGTTTATGATAATAAATTTACACTAAACAATTATATACACTATGTTATAATAAAACAATGCATTTTCTTTCAAGTTTTCAACCAAACAAAATATGTAAATTGACGTATACATGAAATAAATTATTTTGCACTATATGAAAAGATTATTTTTTATTTTTTAAAACATTATTATTATTAACATCATCGACTTCACAATAATACACAATTTACTTAAATAAATGAAAAAACTCTATTTTTAACTTCTAAAATTCCACAAAATACCTTTCTCACTAAAAAATATATTTTAAACCGTTTTAAACTCAAATTTATAATTAAACTCATTTTTTAACCAATTTCCATCTTTTTATTTAAATAAACAACCTTTAAAAATATCATACTTATTTTTTAAAAATTATTAAAAGAGGTAACTGGCAATTGTTAATACAATTATTCTATTTTCATCAAATAAGGTTATTTTCTACTCATTATTCTCACAAATAAACATGATAAAGTTTTCCAAAATTTTATTTTCACATTTTATTTTCAAAATTCTTTATTGTCTAATATAAACAATTTAAATCTTCAATTTATTTTAATTCACAATATTAAATTATAACTTCTGTTATAATTTAATATTTATATGTAATCACCAAAATCAGTGTTGTTACAGACTCCCATCCTTAATAAAATTGCGTCATCGCAATTTCTAGAGAAGAGTTTGTATTCGTCTATTTTTTTCAAAGGAAGAATAGACTAGCTCGAGTCTACAAGAAATTTTTACACTCTCAAGACGACAGAAAACCAAGATAAGACTCGCTCGATTAATTCTATGGTTTTCAAATGCTAACATCGGGACTAGCAAACCATTGAATTTTTCGAGCAACATACAAGATTTAGAAGGCGTATTACCTTCTAATAAGAACAAAACAAGATGCTACCCAAGGCTCAATCAAATGAGATTGATTTCTTATGAGATCCTCAAGTAGAGTCGGGATTTAGCACAACTTCAACCCGAACTCTAATCGACAAGATGATTATTGTTATGTTCTTTCCGTATGACACTATGAAAGGAACCACACCGATGCTAGATAGAGACAATAGAGGCAAGATAGTTCAACCAAAAGGTGTTTTCTTTAAGGGCCACCAGACTTAAACAATCGCATAAATGCACGTCGTTAGAAAATAACACGAGAGTAAGATGAACACAAGGAATAGATTTTTAAACTCTCTCTTATTAATCAAATATTATTAAGGTTTTCCAACCCATTATCTTCAAGATTTAAAATTCTCAATTTTCAACACTTGAAAATTTTCAAAACTTCTTACTTAGATATTAAATTAAATTCATTACTCTTCATTAGAGTAAATAAAGTTTAAGTTGCTTATTCTCCAATTCTTCCGTAGGTATACTCTAGTTTGTAACAATTTTTTTAGCGAGTTTGCAAAAAATTATGTATATTCTTTTTGCTCAAAATATTGGCCAACAATCCTCTTTTTCCCTGTACTTGACTTGAATAGATGATATTAATGCTTATAAATAAGAAGTGATATACTTAACTATTAAGAAGAAATAAACCAATTTCATTTCAGACTTACTGTAAATAAGGTCTGCTTTGACTCATCAAACAACAAAATTGGAAGAACTTTACAAAACTAAAGTTGTTCTACTTAGTCTATTATTTCCAGCAATGTAAATTTCATAAAAATCGGATTTACGGTTTGAAAGTTATGCTGAATTTACTTTCAGCTTAACTCTTAGAGAATTTTGCAATAGGGCAGAGCTGCCTATCCACTTTCAAACCCATTTTAGTCTAAGTAAAATGAAAAATCATTAAAAGTTGTCCAAAGAAAATTTATAGATTTCTAAAATTTGTTTCATTTGAAAAAAGATTGAGCTCATTTGGAGTAATAAATCTAAAGTTATCGCTTTTTTAGTATGGCACCTTTTTTAAATAAAATTTCAGCTTTTAAAATCAATTTGAAATTTGAAATTCTCCCGAACCGTTTTAAAACTACATTTTCAACCAAGCTTTTTTTTTTCTAAATCATTTGTAAATGATCTTATTTTTCCCTAGAAAGCTAATGCATATAAAATTATTATCAACCTTATGTAATTATCATAAAATATTCTATTAAGTGCAAATATTTTCATTACTTTCCAAAATCTAGCTTTAAAAACAATTAATTATGAAAACTCATTTTGGAAGAGATAATTAATTTCTTCCATTACCAAGAGATGATTATTAATTATCCATCAAAATAAACTTTTATAGTCATCATTATTACTTGTACTAAAACATTCAGTTAATATTTTAATTTTCAAACCAAAGTATTCTTTTACCTTAAATACATTATTTTATTAATGAAAGCATCAAATGATATTTTCTTCTAATTAAGACATCTCCTTAATTATAATTATTCACTTTACTTACCTAAATTACCATATTAAATTTCATAAATTTCAAACAATTTAAGGGTATTTCCTCGCCATTGATTTCTAGTGAATGACCTCATTGATTGGCTGCAGAGTTGATCGAGTGATCAAAACTGCCTCGCCACTCATCCAACACTCACTATGGTTCAAGGGCTTTATTAAACATTTAAAATAAAATTAATACTCCATCATATTAATTATTTTCAAACTTTGCTTATTAAAACTCAATATACCGCGTCTGACTGTCTCATCATAGCGTTTAGGAAATTCCTATCGATAACGTTGGCCAACCGCATCGACAAGAATTCTTAAAGCACTAGACGGACAACCCAACAAAAAAATTCATTTTCTTTAAAAGGAAATACCTCATATATAACACTCAAAATATTCTTTGTTTTTCCCAAAAACAAAATCCAATTTCTCTTAGAAACCTATCTTCAATTTTTGAAAAATTTGAGAACACAATTTGTTACTTATTCTCAAAATCATGGAACACAAATAGAGTTCGTCGAGATGTTCCTAGAATACTCGATCCTCAAAATTGATGGAAAAGACTGGAGTGTTTATTATTCTAAACGTTATAACAAACCACTCACAAGACGTATAACGAGTGCGGAATGCGGTAAGAGTAACGATATCCCCCGCAACTCGTAGCTCATGAAAAATTGGTATAGGGTCAAGCTGAGGAATGACCCTAGCACCACTTAGTGGATTAAAAGGAGATCAACGAGATATAAGAGTAAGGTTAAGATATATTCTTGAATGAGAAGAAGAACACTAACAAAATATCATTACTTCGAGTGAAGTAGTCTCACAATTATGTCAAAAATTAAGTATCCAAAGAGGATTATCTCCTAAGATAAGATGTCATTAAGTAAATTTGGGAATATTACGAAATAAAACATATTCCTTGACATATCCCAAATTATCTACTACAATAGGCATGATAAGGCAAAGGACACGATGATTAAGGAATTCGTAACACTTATATTACACTTAGATGTACCGTAATATGTGTTTCTGTTCTGTGTTTATCGTACTTTGCTCTGAATCTCGCTCTGATACCAAGCTGTGGCGCCCCACCCCGAGACACACATTAACAAAGAGAATTACTGGGTAATTAGGTCTATTAATGCGGAGAATAAGGCTGGTTAGGAGCGACCACCTATAATTTTGTCTTAAACGTCTACTGCATACATCGATAAATGCTCTATATTTTTTTTCTTATTTCAAGTGGATCGACATATCCAATAAATGCTTAATACAAAACTATAGGTGGCTAATGGATCTATCAGAACAAAGTACAATAGCAGAATGCATATCATATCACATAGCAGTAATCATTATATATATAAATACATATACACTGATACATCCCAGTACAATACATAACGATATACAAAAGTGGTTCAGAGACCACACTATATACATCGAATCAAAATACATATCAGAGTCAAACGGAAAGAAATGTAAACTACACAAATATGCTAGGCTAATATCCAAGCAGATGCATCAAAGCTAAGTCCTGAAACTGATAGCTAACCTGAAACAACTCTGTCTGACCCTAGTATAAAATACACGGGTCTGTCTAGCAAAAACAATCAGTTAATAAGGATAGACGATAATATGAAGCATAAGATACAAGGTGATGTTTCTTCTCAAATGAGAAGAGGCAATAGAAAGAACACATACTCATGACTTAAGTGAAATAACGTCACTTAAGTATATAATTTCACTTAAATATACAAAGATCTCAAAAGAGGTAAACTCAACAATAACACTCAAATAATATAAACAATCATCGATGATAATCTCCAAATCAAAACACATGAAACTCAATAGGAGTTTATAATCCCCATACCGAAATCATCATAAAACAACATATAAAACCCTTTCTCTAACTCAATGCTATAAATAAATTCATCATCTTAAATTGGTGAAATCGAAATCGAAATCTTATAAAAATTCCTCAGATTGGCCAAATCCCATTTGCATGCCGAAGCGATGCTGCACATGCCATTCTCAAATGGCCGAAGCCTCTGACAAGGTCGCTAACACCACCCAGAGCAATTCGTCCTCCTGACAAGGTCGCTAACACCTCTCCAAACCGTTTTGTCAGCCCTAACAAGGACGCTAATACCTCCCAAAGCAGTTCGTCCTCATGACAAGTTTGCTAACACCTCTCAAAGAATTTCTGTTAGGTAAACATCGTGAATGTGTCACAAACTCACGGATAAGAACCCGAAAAGTGTTAACGTGTGTCCCATACCACTCGTTCGCACTTAGCGGTTTACTAGCCGCTAGTCGATGCCACATTAGGAACATCATAATACTTAGAAAATCATATCTCGCCCGATCTCATTGGCGAGTGATAAAGAGACACCATACTCGTCTCATCTCATCGACAAATATTAAATGGCATCGTAACTTGTCTCAGTTCATCGACGAGTGAAAACATCGTGATGGTTCCTCATAAACCATAAATCTCAAAATATGAAGTCATATACTCAAGACAAGAAAGGTTTATAAAATAATCTAAGTTTTCTAAAACATCAAGAATTATCTAAATCCGAGAAGAAACGAGAAAGATACGTCTAAGTTACTAACTGTATTTAGTTTAGATAATGTAATTATCAAAGTGACAGAGCTGAGAGTTTGCAACAGGATTTCAATCAAGCTCTGCTCAAATTATGCAGATATGTTCAAAATGAAAGTTGTCACACATAAAATAATCTTTCTGGAACTTCAAAAATCATCCAAATCCGACAAGAAACAAAGATGATATACTCAATTTACTAACTATGTCTAGTTTGGATAACGTAATTATCAAAGTGACAGAGCTGAGAATTTGCAACAGGATTTTGTTCAACCTATGCTCAAAAATGCAAATGTGTTTAACAAGAAAGTTGTCAGACATAAAGCAAGCTTTCTGGAACTATAAAAATCATCCATATCCGACAAGAAACAAGGAAGATTGCCTAATTTACTAACTGTGTTTAGTTTGGATAACGTAATTATCAAAGTGACAGAGCTGAGAGTTTGCAACAGGATTTTGATCAAGCTATGCTCAAAATATGAAAATATGTTCAACATGAAAGTTGTCACACATAAAATAATCTTTCCATAAATTCAAAAATTATCCAAATCCGACAAGAAACATGTATAATATACCCAATTCACTAACTGTATTTAGTTTCAATAGTGCAATTATCAAAGTGACAGAGCTTGCAGTTTGTGATAGAATTTCGATCAACCTAGGCTCAATATTTGCAAATATATTCAACATGAAAGTTGTCATATATAAAGTAAGCTTTCTGGACTTTTAAAGTCAACAAATTCTGATTAAAAACGAAAAAGATATGGCTAAATCAATTTTGGATCCAAACTCAGGAAATTTAGTTAAAGACAGAATTATACTCTTATTTTCAATCCTATTTCTGGTTAATAAAATTGCCAAATATCGCAAAGTAACCAAAATAAAAACGATTCCTTATTGAATCTATTTTCTAAAAAAAATAGATTGACCTCAAACGGATAAGGAACATGAAAGTTATTGTTGTTTTACTTCAGCGTATTCCTATTATATTTCAGCAGTCATCCAAAGTAAGTATTAGGCATAGATACAGTAAACGATTTCTTCCTCGCCTTTACGATTATAGTCAAGATTTAGCCAGAAATGTGAGTTAATAAACTCACCTTTGATTAGAGAAGATAAACTCCGGATTTATGCTGAAAGAAGCAAGCTTTGAACATGTAAGGGCTTCAAAACTTGTTGAACTCAATACCCAGACATGCAAACAAGAGATTAATTGTAATATGATAATCACTTCTCAAAGATTTTGATTTGATGAAATAGTTATAGTTTTTGAGTTGATTACCTGTTGTAATACTCTTTAATCAGATAAAGTTACAATTTTTGATTTGAAGAAATGGAGATTTAAAGCTCTAGATTGAAAGAGGGGTAAGTTTCTTTCATCTTTACCCTTTTCTGTTTGTTTACATAAGAAGAAGAATAATGTTTGTACGTATAAGAGAAGAGATAGTATTTCTCACTTTAGGTTGCTCATAAATGGGCTTTGGACCCAACAAGGGAAAGAACTAATTAGTTTATGATAATAAATTTACACTAAACAATTATATACACTATGTTATAATAAAACAATGCAGTTTCTTTCAAGTTTTCAACCAAACAAAATATCTAAATTGACATATACATGAAATAAATTATTTTGCACTATATGAAAAGATTAATTTTTATTTTTTAAAACATTATTATTATTAATGTCCTTTACTTCACAATAATACACAATTTACTTAAATAAATGAATAAAACTTTATTTTTAACTTCTAAAATTCCACAAAAATACTTTTCCCACTTAAAATATATATTTTAAACCATATTAAACTCAAATTTATAATTAAACTAATTTTTTAACCAATTTCCATCTTTTTATTTAAATAAAAAACCTTTAAAAATCTCATACTTCTTTTTTTAAAATTATTAAAAGAGGTAATTGGCTATGGTTAATACAATTATTGCATTTTCATAAAATAAGGTTATTTTCTACTCATTATTCTCTCAAATAAACATGATAAAGTTTTCCAAAATTTTATTTCCACATTTTATTTTCAAAATTCACTATTGTTTAATATAAACAATTTAAATCTTCAATTTATTTTAATTCACGATATTAAATTATAACTTCTGTTATAATTTAATATTTACAGGTAATCACCAAAATCAGGGTTGTTACATAGAATGTTTTAAAGAAAAGCTTTCAAAATATGAATGGGCAGTTTAAAATGTGTATTTCGAATATTTTAGAAAGAAAAAATTATTTTAATTGTTTAAAGTGTAAGTAAACATTTATTTAAGTAATTATGATATTTAATTATTTTAAAGGGCAAAGTAGTATTAAGTTTCAAGTGGAAAATTAAAATATAAATATTTGATTTAATAACTTTATTTTAAAAGTTAAATTTGGCTTAAATTACTTAAAAACCTCTATATATTTCCTTAAGTATTATTTTCAATTAAGCAATTTCTAGTAGCTTTATTCTAAATATTTTAAGCATATATTTTGAAAGTGATATTCCAGAAATAGAAATGTGTTTAGAAATAAAAAGAGGGTTTATTTTTAAAGTGTTGGAGGAATTTACGGGATTTTAAAGTAAACTTGAATTGAGATATATCGTGTAGGATTTAAGAAAGGTTCTTTGGTTTATTCTGAAATGGAAGTGTATTTCCCTGGGAAGCCAAGTACGTTTTAAAGTAGATTTTTAAGCAAAAGTTAAAAGTTTTAATTTTTTTTTAAAAAGAATGTTTTTAAGAAAATTCTTGTTTAAGTTGTAAAATTTTTAAGAGTAAATATTAAATAAATTAGTTATTGTAGTAATCATTTTAAAGGGGTTAATTGGTATATGCTTTAAAAGAATATCATTAATATTTATATTTTATAAACTAGTTTTATAGTCAAGATAGTTTGATTAAAGTTTTATTTGAAAAACTTGTATAGGATTTCATAACTTTATTTTAAAATTTAGTATGACTTAACTAGTATTTTGAAGAAAAATAGTTTATATTTTATAAAGCAATTTTATTTGAAACATTTAAAAAGTATGTATATATTTCAAGTAAAGTATGTAAATAGCTTTAATTTAAATTATTATAAGTCTAAAGTAATTGGCTTGGATGTTTTCAATGGAAATCGATATTTGGGAATTTATTCCATAAGGAGTGTGTGGTTTGAAACCGTTTTCAAGGGATTGAAAATGAAAATATATACGGTGAAGGTATTTAGAGGTTAATAAATAATTTGGGGAAATTATTTATTGTTTGATGGATGTTTGTGAATATTAATTGATAGTTAAATCACCAACTATCAATATTGGCCAATGCATTGATCGTTTCGAAGAGACCGGGATCAGGATTTATTTCTCGAAAACTACTTCGATCCGGTTTGTATGTTTTCATGGATAAAATGAGTTCGGAGTCGAAGATGGAGCAGTGAAGTGCAAGGGCTAGTCATTACTAATCACGAGAATGTTTCCAAAATGGATGTAGTAGGTGTGATGTTTCCAAAATGGATGTAGTAGGAGTGATATTTCCAAAATGGATGTAGTAGGAGTAGTGCCTTCGGTTTCGTTCGAACCCCGGACGGACTTGTATGGATGAATGCTTTCGGAACATCGTCAGGTGGACGATGGACATTCTAAGTGAAACGTTATCAAAAGGTAACGCTTAGCCTCAAGCCTCATCGACCGAGAATGACTGAAAATCAGGGGATATGCAGCAAAGCTATGTGGATAGCACCCATTATGGTAAGGTCATCCCTGTCTAGATGTCCATTTTTATTCGGCTTAATGGTACGGTTGCTGATCCCAACCGTTGGGTGATCTTAATCGGGATTACCAGTAAGGGTAGTCCCTTTCTTTTGTTGTAGGGGATTGGAAGTAATCCTCGGTACGGTGATCTAGGCCACGTACTTTGACAGGTGGTACCCCAGTGCCTAGTCATTAGTTGGAAATCCATTCTCCATACGCGCCTTTTACGAGTTTTGTTTGTATTACCCACTTTGTGGCCAATAGCTGGAATTTAATCATGTAACAATTTCGGCTATTTTAGTAAGTATTTGTATATAGACCCTATTATAATATCAGAGGATTTTGATAAAAATGTTTTAGCTATCGTAAGGTAAAAACCCGACATGTTTATTTGTGGCGTGGTCTTACGAGATGCTTTTGTTTTCAAATGATTTTGGAACTTTAATAATCTATTTAGGTGTTTTTCACTCACGTTGGTATTCCATACTGACTTGGGTGTTATTTCATTATAATGCTCGGGTCAGACCGAGTATTATATATTACAGGAAAGGATGCCATATAGCTCAGGAGAGGAGCTAGAGACATAAACGTATTATCCGTATTTGTTTATATTCGCTACTGTGATTGTTGAAATTGTCAGGCTGGTAACTGATGTGTTTGTTGTGATACTCTGATGATGTAATATATATATATATAAATAGTTATAGTTTTCATTTTGTGTAAAGATATGTTATTGACTATTATATTTTGTTCCGCTGCGATTGTGAGATTCTGTATTTGTCCAGTTCCTTCTCTCTTCTACCTTCTTTCTTTTTCATCTACAATCTGTCTTTTCCGGCACTTGATCGTCGGCAAAATTATACTTTGGAGTATTTTGTGTCCATTTTTGAGGGTCGAGAAGGGCAGGTCGTTACAGTGGTATCAGAGCATAGGTTGGCGACAACCTAGGCTTTGGTGGGGAAATTACTCATTTAATAGAGTCAATAGTACTCTATAATGAGTTGAGTGTATTAATAGATATGAAAGCGTACTTGTTTGTGAATATAAAACTATTTTTATACTGTGTTGACTTATCGGATGAGTGGTTTTGAATTCTGGTCGGTGCGGAAAGTACAACCGTATCGATAGGGGTTTCTAAACTCTTAAACAAGATAAACCGACATAATATTGTTTTTAAAGCAGGTGAATGGAATAATTTTACCCAAAATTATATTTTTATATAAAAGGAATATTTTTCTGAAATTATTATATATATTTGGATGTTTGGTTGTTAATATTATACTCAAATATAAGAATCTAAAATTTGAAATGGTTTATAACCAAATAGAATTATCTAAGTATGGTTTAAATAAAAAAGAGTATAGCTACAATTTGATTTAAACCAGAGTTTAAATCTCGGAAATTTTGAAAAGTGTTTAAATCGAAATTAAAAAAAAGTTTGGGAATTTAAAATCTTGGAAATGTTTTTCAAAGTGTTTGAAGGCATTGATGGAGTATTATTTTGGGAAATATTTTTGAATGTAAGCTGTTTTGAAATGAATTTGTGGAAATAAGGAAGCACATAACTCACTTCAATCGTTGGAAAATAATCCTGATGATGATGGCCACATCATTAGAATTCATTTTTGAGTTTCTAAGGTGATGGATTGCTACCGTGGAGATTGGTTATGACATTTGTTTGGACTTGTTGGGTATACAAGTGGTTTTAGAAATGTCAAAAAGGGAAATTTATTTTGGTAAACACAGATTGATTTGGAATCCAAAGATTTGATTTGTGTTGAATATTAATTCAAAATGGTTTTGGAATAAAACCGGGCAATTGAATTCTGGGAATTCTATTTAAAAATATGAATGTGAAGGTCAAAATGAATCAACTGTTGAACCTATAAGTGGAGTTGATTTAAATAAGAAAGGAAAAATGAAAATTTAGTCCTGGAATTAAAGTTTAACTTGAAGAATGGAAGTGAATAAAGAATATTCGAATTTAACTTGGGATAAGTTAAATAAATTGGAATTGGAATTAAATTGATTTGGGTTAAGTTGAAATGTAAAATGGTTATAACTGTGGGTTATAATGGCCGAATGAAAATTTATATCCTTAAGCAATTAAATGTTATATATACAATCTAGAATTGGGATTATAAGATAAAGTTGGACTCGAATGAGCAATATAAGCTTTAAATAAATGAGTTGGGCAACTTATAACTAGAAAATGGAATTGTAAACATAAATAAGTAATGGTTGAATGGTATGGTAAAGTCAAAATTTAAATCCTAAATGGATGTAACATGTGATATGGCAAAGAAAAATATAAGATGTGAATGGACTTAAGTTAATAAATAAGTCCTGAACTTAAATATAGAGAAATAAAATTGGATCGAATTGGATGACTTAAGTTAATAAATAAGTCCTGAACTTAAATATAGAGAAATAAAATTGGATCGAATTGGATTTAACTTAAATTAGAAGGAATCAAGTTAAATTGGATGGAAGTAAACATCAAAACTCAGTTGTGTTATAAATAATATTGAATGAAAATCAATTCTTAATTAAAACAGTAAAGGAAGTGTTATGAATTTAAGTTCGGCCAAATAAAATTTGGTTGAACCTGAATTAAATTTGAATAAGAATTGAATTGAAAGAAGATTTAATTTAGTTGAAATGATATTGGATGTATTAAATTCTCGCTCAATTAAATTTAAAAGAATAGTATGAAGATGATTTTAGTGTAAGCTAAATTCAATAGGAATTGTATTGGAATGAATAAAATTTTAGGTAGCTTGTTAAGAAAATTCGAAAAGCAAAATAAAACCCAGTTCTAGTTTAGAATAATTGGAATGGTTATGTTATTAATAAATCCAGAAATGAATTGTGAAGGTGAAATAATAGTAAATGAATTAAAATGAATTCAGGGAGTTATTGATAATATAGAATGAAATAAAAAAAATTCTTACTTAAATAAATGGAAGTAAGTTGACTTGGATTGGAATAAATAAAAGTATGCTTGGTTTAAGTAAGGATTCCGAGTTAAAATGAAATGGGAATGTGCTTAATTATAAATGAATGGAAGTATGAAAATATAAGCGCGGGACCTATGAGAATTTAAATAGTGAAATAAGGACCAATATAAATTTGTTTGGTATTTCGGAATGAAATAAAAATACATACATGAATTATAAAATGGATTAAACTCGAGAAAATTGATTAAAGTGATTTTTGATGATAAAAATCAAATATTTGAATTGTATGATGGGAGTATACTAATTTGGAATAAATTAGTTAATTGAATATGTTAATGGGATTTAAATTTGGTAATAAAAAGTTAAAAGTGTGAATGAATAATGAAATTGGATTACAATAGTGATGGTTTGAATTGTAAATAAATTCAAGTGAATGATTGTGAATAAATTTAAACGTGGAATGGAATTAGATATAAATTGAGTTGGAATCGAGTTAAATTGGGTATAAAACTTAGGCAATTATTTATTCACATGGATATCATCAAATTGCATAGAATAAATCATCGTTTGACGTAAACGAAAGTAACTAAAATTCTATGAGTTGATAGAAGTTAAATAAATTGATTTTGAGATCAATTTAATTAATATGAGTTTATTTTGATTAAAAATGAGTTGAATGAAAAGTAAGCATGTGAGATGTTAACCATTCGGATTAAGTAAAACGATGTGTGATTGGATGTAAGCAATTAAAATTTATGTTGGAACATTGAAGTTGCTTATGGAAAGTGTTTAGTGTGCACTTCTTTTAGTATTCATGAGTTGTAGTTGTTTTAAAGAGTGAAATGATACTGAATTTCATTTATATGGCACTTACATATTTAAATTGAGTAAGTACAGGTATAAAGGAGCCGTGTAGCTGGAGTTGGTTGCGCTAATTGCTAAAATAATAAGCCGCTTGCTTAAAAATGCTAAAAAGAGGTACGCCTACGCAATAAAATTGGAAAATGCTATATATTTTGTGGTATATTTTGTTTTCCGACCATGTGGTTCGATGTATATATATTTATATCTATTTTGGTATTGTGAAACGCTCTTCGTACAAAGGAGACGCTGTCCAAAATTTTAGGAGTTAGAAATTTTTTGAAAATTTTGAAAATTTTGGTTAACTAGTAAAGTTGTTTTTGAAAGGATAGTGAAAACCAAGCTTTTAGGTTAAAATAAGCAAATGATTTTGGAGTTGAGCTTGGAGTTTTGATGAATTGAGTTTAACTAAGAAGTTTGGGTAAGTAAATGAGTTTGGAAACATTTTTCTACCTTAACAAATTTTGGGGA
The DNA here is from genome assembly GCA_030765085.1 of Allium cepa. NCBI lineage: Eukaryota > Viridiplantae > Streptophyta > Magnoliopsida > Asparagales > Amaryllidaceae > Allium > Allium cepa. Next base: position 14,881,224 of record CM060940.1, on the reverse strand, counting down.
CGAAATTTTTATAAGGAGAGAGGAATGTAACGTCCCATAATTTTGGTCGTTAGATTTTGAACATTTAATTCATTTTAAATGTTGAATATGGATTATAATTTGATTTTGAAATAAAAAGATTTTGGTTAAATTAATAAAATTAGTTAAAATTTTAAATATGGCAATCCAATTGAATTTGAATAGTAATAATTAAATATTTGGGATTGTGATAATTGGTGAATATGGATATAAGTGATTATGAAAATGGTTTCTAAAATTTATTTTAACTCTATTCGGATTTAAATAATGACGTTGGACTTTTAGATGGAATCAAAAGTCGAAAGGCTAAATTTGGAATTTTACATTAATTTAATAATGGGATTTAATAATATAATAATGCAAATAATCAGATTTTGATTCGAAATGAATCAGAATGGTTTCTAATGTGATTATAAATTCTATGTGATTTATAAATGAGTTAGTAAAGTTTTAAAAGCGAAGTTTTAAAAGATTTCGATGATTTTGAAAATCGCTCGAATTAATCGACGAGTTAAAATAGCCTTTCGGGGCACAATCTTGGATTTTGATGAAACTAGTTCCATTGGATCCGTAATAGTTAATTATTATCGGATTCCAATTTTCGTTGCATTTGGAGTTACCGTTTGCTCGTACGGGTGAGAAACACGTTGAAATTAAAATCGATAATTTAATATCTAAACTCGATTCAAAAAGCTATCTTCCACAGATGATCAAATTAGCCTCCGAAACACGTTCCATTGTGTTCAAAATATGGGTAAAACATTATAAACGCCTGTCGGCACGTGTGTTTTGGAGTTCGTTTGCAAATGTTCGTTAAAATTGAATTTAATATTTAAATAATATTTATAAACGTATATACACACACACGTTTAAGGCCGAACCCTAACCCTATTTCTCCAGCCGCATCTTCTTTATTCAATAGCCGAAACCCATCCCACCTTCCTCCCATGATCTCCACTCATCCACTCAATTTCATCGAAAGGATTCAACTAGAAAATGATAGAGATCGACGTAGGCTTCACATCCATACGACGGACGGTCATGAAGCTCGTCGTGGAGGCCAGAATCTGCTGGAGAAGGTGACAGGTTTGGGCGTGTTTTTTGAGACGAGCATGGGGCTGAGTGTGGAATAGCTTCAGGTGCAAGTAGAGTCGGTGCTGGGCATCAGAGTGGTGGTCGCCGATCGTTGTAGAAGTAGCCGTAGGTGGAGCGGCGTGTAACCCTAGGTCGCGGTCATGGGTTCGGCTGTGCCTGAAAATGTCGCATGAGTGAAGGAGCCGTGTGCGGCCTGGATTTGAAATTGACGGCCAGGATCCTGTTTGGTAATAAAAAACAAAAGGAAATTTGTTTTAAATTTGTAATTGAAACTTATAAATTTCATATCTATTGCATACGTGTCAGAATTCGACGAAACTAGCGACTCTGGAATCGCAGCGACGAGAACTATGCAGTGAGCAATTCTGGGATCATTCTGAGCAAGCAAACATTTAGGTTAAATCGAAAGCCGTTTGATTTAATTTAAAATTTGAACGCTCGTCGAAAATTCAAGGTGAGTTGATCTCATTCACATCTGGAATTTCAGCTGCTTTAAATAGTTAATATTTAAATGATTGGTTGATTAGTTTAATATGAAAATTATTATCAAATTTGATCGATATCCATTTGTCGTGCTAACATCTGTGGATGAAGGGAAAAACAGGTTGGAGGGATCCAGCTAGATTCCTCGCAAATAGAAATTTTATTTATATTCTGTGATATATTTCATTGATATCCTATGACATATTGATTTGGAATTTTGTTACGCTATGTTATGGTTGGATAATATAATTTGTTTTTTTAAAATATCAATAAATTGAAATAGGAGTAAAAGGAAATAAAAGGAATTTTTAAGTAATGAATTTAAGGAAATTAAATTCAAGAAATTGGTTTGGAATTTGAAGTGTTCTTTTTTGAAATTTTGATTTAAAAGGAAATGTAAAACGAAATTTTTTTAAACTGGGTTTATAAACGAGGTAGAATATTTATCGGCAATAAATATTGAAACTATAGTTTTCCGGTGGGAATTTCTATAGGAAGTGCAAATTGCTTAAAAATAATAGTAAGATTGTTTATAAAGGATGGGAAGTATACTTTTTCTTGGAAATTTAGTATATTTTAAAGAAAAGCTTTCAAAATATAAATGGGCAGTTTAAAATGTGTTTTTCAAATACTTTAGAAAGAAAATATTATTTTAATTGTTTAAAGTGTAAGTAAACATTTATTTAAGTAATTATGATATTTAATTATTTTAAAGGGTAAAGTAGTATTAAGTTTCAAAAGGAAAATTATAATATAAATATTTGACTTAATAACTTTATTTTAAAAGTTAAATTTGGCTTAAATTACTTAAAACCCTTTATATATTTCCTTAAATATTATTTTAAATTAAGCAATTTCTAGCAACTTTATTCTAAATATTTTAAGCATATATTTTGAAAGTGATATTCCAGAAATAGAAATGTGTTTAAAAATAAAAAGAGGGTCTATTTTTAAAGTGTTGGTGGAATTTATGGGATTTAAACGTAAATATGAATTGAGATAAATCGTGTAGGATTTAAAAAAGGTTCTTTGGTTTATACTGAAATGGAAGTGTATTTCCCTGGGAAGCCAAGTACATTTTTAAAGCAGATTTTTTAGTAAAAGTTAAAATTTTTAAATTTGTTTTTAAAAGAATGCTTTTAAGAAAATTCTTGTTTGAGTTCTAAAATTTTTAAGAGTAAATATTTAATAAATTAATTATAGTTGTAAATATTTTAAAGGGATTAATTGGTATATGCTTTAAAAGAATATCGTTAATATTTATATTTTATAAACTAGTTTTATTGTCAAGATAGTGTGGTTAATGTTTTATTTGAAAAACTTGTATAGGAATTCATAACTTTATTTTAAAATTTAGTATGACTTAAATTGTATTTTCAAGAAAAACAGTTTATATTTTATAAAGCAGTTTCATTTGAAACATTTAAAAAGCATGTATATATTTCAAGTAAAGTATGTAAATAGCTTTAATTTAAATTATTATAAATCTAAAGTAATTGGCTTGGATGTTTTTAATGGAAATCTATATTTAGGAATTTATTCCATAAGGAGTGTGTGGTTTGAAACTGTTTTCAAGGGATTGAAAATGGAAATATATCCGGTGAAGGTATTTAGAGGTTAATAAATAATTTCGGGAAATTATTTATTGTTTGATGGATGTTTGTGAATGTTAATTGATAGTTAAACCACCGACCATCAATATTGGCCAATGCGTTGATCATTTCGAAGAGACCGAGATCGGGATTTATTTCTCGAAAACCACTTCGTTCCAGTTTGTACGTTTTCGTGGGAAAAACGAGTTCGGAGTCGAAGATGGAGCGGTAAAGTGCAAGGGCTAGTCGCTACTAATCCTGAGTATGTTTCCAAAATGGATGCAGTAGAAGTAGTGCATTCGGTTCCGTTCGAACCCGGGACGGACTTTCATGGATGAATGCTTTCGGAACATCGTCAGGTGGACGATGGACATTCTAAGTGAAACGTTCTTAAAAGGTATCGCTTAGCCTCAAGCCACATCAACCGAGAATGACTAAAAATCAAGGGATATGCAGCAAGGCTATGTGGGTAGCACCCATTAGGGTAAGGTCATCCCTATCTAGATGTCCCTTTTTATTCGGCTTAGTGGTGCGGTTGCTGATCCAAACCGTGGGGTGATCTTACTCAGGATTATCCAGTAAGGGGTAGTCCCGGTCTTGTATTGCAGGGGATTGGGATTAATCCTCGATACGGTGATTTAGGCCACGTACTGTGATAGGTGGTACCCGAGTACCTAGTCATTAGTTGGAAATCCACTCTCCCCACACGCCTTTTACGAGTTTTGTTTGTATTACCCACCTTGTGGCTAGTAGCTGGAATTTAATCATATAACAATTTCGGCAATCTTAGTAAGTATTTTATATAGACCCTATTATAATATCAGAGGATTTTGATAAAAATGTTTTAGCTATCGTAAGGTAAAAGCCCGACATGTTTATTTGTGGCATGGTCTTACGAGATGCTTTTGTTTTCAAAGGTATTTGGAACTTTAATAATCAATTTGGATGTATGTAACAACCCGCATATTTATCGATTTTATATTTAAATATTTTATCATTCGTCGGGTTTTAGTCCGAAAACCTACTTTTTGCATACGGTCGAATTAGGACTCGAGACCACCTCCATTGAGTTCAAAATGCCATTTGCGACCTTTTTGAGTATAAGCTTCGATATGTTTGGAGAAAGTTGATTTTTGCTACTTTTTCCCGCTTAGGGTTTTGGTTGGGCTGAGCCAATTAACCACTTAACTCAGTTCCAACACTCTCCTCTTCATTCACTTCTCTTCTATTTTCCTAATACTCAAGCTTTTATGTTAATGGAGGGTGGAAGAGGAAATTAAAACTCCAAGCCCTAACTTCCCTTGCAAATCAAATTCCTAGCTCCAAACTCAAGAAGAACCCATTGGTAAGCTTCTCTTCTTCTTCTCCAACTTATTCTCTTACCAATTTCAGAAATTCCTAAACCTAATTTTGGGAATGTTCTTGTTTTTGAGCTTAGATTCAAGCTTCTAGAGTTGGTTTTGAAGTGTGGTTGATTTCCATTTGCTTTCAAGCTTCATCTTCATAAATTTAGTTCAAAGGTGAGATTTTTATCTCACATCTATGACTATAATTATCTTTGGTTGTTGGGTATGAATTCCTAACACTTCTTCATGAGAATTTGCTCTTGATTTGGATTGGTTTTGTGAATATTCCAATTTTTGGGTTTTTAAGTCAAATTTGTGTGAAAATCCTTTTATGGATGTTTGATCATGCTTTTAGTGATGCACCGAGGAGCATATAGGGCCGGGTTGCCGATTGGCATAAACCCTTAGAGCCAATGTTCGTCCGGTTGCATTTTGGAAGAATTTGCTCTTCATTTGAATAGGCTGAAAAACAGCCCAGACATGATTCAGTCGACTGAAAAGTCTGTTCAGTCGACTGAACCTGGAACCCGAAAGTTTCCAGGTATGATTCAGTCGACTGAAAACTCTGTTCAGTAGACTGAACCTGGAAACAGAAAGTTTCCTGAACCTGGAAAATTTTCAGGTACGGGGTCAGTCGACTGAAAACTTTGTTCAGTCGACTGAACCTGCTGTTTGAGTCCATTTTGCCTTTTTGGATTGAATTTCCAATTTAAATCGATTCGTGATGATCCTATTTGTTGTTATCATTTATTATGACTTTGATGACCTTTTCTTTGGGAATTTTAGATATATCCACTTTGATGGATTTGATATCGATTTCTTTGGATTTTATTCACGTCTTCGAATGTGAATTTTGTAATTGGTTGTTCTTACAATCTTCTTTGTGATTTGTCACTTTAAAAATATAAAGGTTTTCTATACTAGTAGTAAATATCAAAACTCTTTCTTCAAATGATTTCAACTCTACTTTAATACCAAATTCGTTTATAAAACAGTTTTCCAATCTATTAGTATATACAAACCTTTACCTCACTCGTATGAGAAATCTAATTAAACGACTTAGTAAAACAAGTGGTATGAAACGCTTGCGTTTACTTCGTCGGTTAATTCTTGGACTTGTTCGATTGAATCTCTTGTGACAATTTTCTAGTGGAGATCTACAATTTGTTCGTAAATATTTAAGTTAAGCTAGTGGTTATGGGACATGAAGCTAAGCTCATATATTTACTAACTTATTGTAATTGACACTTCTCTTTAATTATGACGATCATCTTTGTGGTTTAGACTAGCAATGTGCGATGTCTCTTTGTCTATGTGGAGGACTGTTCCTCATTTTATTGAGTTTCGTCTCATTCTATACATGGGTCGTACCTTTCTAGGTGCGTCATTGTTTATTTATGCATGGGGTGTACCTTTCTAGGTGCATCGATGTTTATTTACTTCGTGGAGCAAACGGCTCAATAAGTCGGGACATGGGGCGTATCTTTCTAGGTGCGTCGATGTTCGTCTATGCATGGGGCGTATCTTTCTAGGTGCGTCGATGTTCGACTTTGCATGGGGTGTATCTTTCTAGGTGCACCGATGTTAGACATTACATGGGGTGTTTCTTTCTAGGTGCATCGATGTTTATTTATGCATGGGATGTATCTTTCTAGGTGCATCGATGTTTATTTGTGCATAGGGCGTATCTTTCTAGGTGCGTCGATGTTCGACTGTTCATAGGGCGTGTCTTTCTTGGTAAGTCGATGTCCAGTTTGTGGGATTGGCCATCCTTTTTATTGTGATTTGGTTCATCGGATGTCCCGTTGTACGACGTCGTTGTTCCTTTTTATTGTGATTTCTGGATTTCGTGTGTTGATTTCTGGAATTTGTGTTTCACCAACTTTTACGTTTGGCATGGATATATATATGTCATTTATTGTGGCTTGGTGAATGAAATCAGGAGTATGACGTTCCTTTTTATCTTGAGTAGATTATTGTGATATTGATTAATCTCTTGTTGATTTTCAATTACTTATTTATCACAGCTTGGCATTGTGATTATTATATGTTTATGTCATATCTCCTATTCTATATCATTTCTTCTGATATTTATAGCTAGACTGATCCGTTTATTATTTTCTTCTTAAATAATACTCGGGTCAGACCGAGATGTTGCAGGTGCTTCTGCTTGACTTCTCATCCATGATCATTACTCTGACTTTTGGCTAACTACTTAAATTAGTAGTTTATTTTGTTGTATACACTTGAGACATAGACTCATAGTTGTATTCCTTTGTATAGCACGTGTTGCTATTCTTTTGTATTATTGTGGATCTTTTGACCACTACTCTGATATACACTTTCATGTGTAATATTCATATCTATTTCCGCCTTTGTGATATGAATTGTCTGTGACTGATTTATTTTATGTTTATTTCTATATTTGTTTCCGAAGACCTTTATAGCCACTGTGTAGTGGCTTTGAGTTTGTGTCGGTATGTCGGATTTCCTCTTGAGATGAAAAGTTATATTTTTATCCGGTATATCGGTACTCGAACAAAGCAATTTTATACAGATGGTCGCCCCTCAACAGCCTTATTCTCCGTGCTAGTTGACAGCATTCACAGTAGTGTTCTTGGCTAGCGTGGGTATAGAGGTGGGGCGTCACAGCTTGGTATCAGAGCCAAACTTCGGAACAATGTAGAATAATTTAACAAGGATCATCGTCTTAAGTCCATCTTAGGAGTCGTGCTTTAGGATTTTATTCGGGTCTTCGTACCGTCCTATCCTATTTTCTTTTATGATTCCTTGTTTTATCAATCAATTTTGATTGAAATTTATTCTGAGAATAACTGTTTCCTCTTCTTTCTTTCTTTCTTAAAGAAGAGAAATGGTTAGACCTGGCCGTCCCAGCGCCGGTCATTCTAGTGCTACTCCCCAGGATGGAGTATTTATGTCTTTCCAGCAGCTTCTAGATCTTGTTAAGAACGCACAAGCAGCCGGTCCCAATCCAGAGCCTACTCATCCTAGATCCGGTTTTGCACGCTTGTGCCGAGACTATACCGATTTGGGTGGAGGGCCATTCAAGGGGTTCGAGAGTGTTATAGAAATTCAAGCTTGGCTCAAATCATGCGATCGCATCTTTTCTCGCATGAACCTTATTGACCTTCATCGAGTCCAAGTGGCTTCTAGCATGCTCCAAGAAAGAGCGATAGATTGGTATGAGCTTTTAATTTCTGAAATCGTTGAGGTGGATCTTACTTGGGAACAATTCCGGGGAAGATTCGTATTGAAATTTGTGCCGGAGGCCGAAAAAGTAACTTTGGCCCGGCGTTTTATTGACCTTGTTCAAGGTGAATCTTCTGTGACAGACTATGTCGCATCTTTCGAATCTCTGTCCAAATACGGGGTGGAGTATATTAATACCCCGATGAAGAAAAATCAGAGATTTGTCTATGGCTTGAATAAGAATCTTAAGAAGCCATTACTTCTGAAACTTGGGGTTTCATTTGATCAGCTTATTGATATCGCTCTTCGTCTTGAAGAGGCCGATAATGAAGGTGATGTTGAAGTTGTGCGTGCCCAACAGAACTTCAACAATAACTCGAAGAGGCCAATTAAGTTCAAAGGCCCCAATTCTAATAAGAAAGGGAAGCAGCAAACTCCGGTAGCAAAGACTCCTACCTCTAGTAGTGGACAATGCTACAATTGTGTTTCAACAGACCACTATGCAAGGGAGTGTCTGAGACCCCTCTTTTGTCGCTATTGCAAAAATTCGGGTCACCACATTACTGCATATCCCGCACTTCAAAGTAAGAAGGAGGGAGAGCTCAATGTAGTGCAAGCTCCTGGTAATACTTCTCTTGGTCAAGGTATTTCTCATTCAATCCTTGATGACATTTGCTTTGAGATTATCTTGTTCGTGTTCTTTTTGATATAGGTTCCATCTCACTATTTTATATCAAAAGAACTTGTTGATTCTTTTTCTTTGAAAATATTTTGGGTTTGATGACTTCTTTGAGGATTGTGAAGCCCATATCCTATTTTTCCGAGTGGATTATTCATCTTTGACATTTTCAATCTGTTAAGCAGATTTCTATTTTTCCTTTATGATTTTGATTCCAACTTGATGGCATCATTTTATTCTTTAAACCCTCAAGATGAGAAAAGTGTTATTTCTCTTATCTAGATGATTTGTTAAACTTTCCGGTATTTTTGAGTTTGTATTAGGATCATCACCTAAGTAATCTTTTGTGTGGTGCTAAGGCCTTTTCAGTTTGACCTTGCCACCGGTTTTCGTTTGCTACGAGTTGCGGAAATTAGCATTCCACTTACCGCATTCCGCACTTGTTATGATTCTTATGAATGACTTATTATGTCATTCAATTTGTCCAGCTCATTTCATCCATTTTAAAAATCAAATATTCTATGAATATTTCGATGAGACCATTCTTGTATTTATTGATTTTGGATGAAAATAGTAATTTAAAATTTTGCAAATCTTTTTCATAAGATTTATTTATATGTAAAACTGCATTTTTGTTCTTGAAACGAACAAAGAATATTCTTAAAACTTTTTAAGAGATTTATTTATCCTATAAAAGATGATTTTTGATTGTATTGCCCGTTGAGTGCTTTAAGAATTTTGGTCGATGCGCTTGATCAACGTTATCGATAGGAATCTCCTAAATGCTTTAATGTGACAATCAGACACGATATATTAACTTGTAAAATGTAAATTCTTCTACAAATAATTTTTTTACATTGAAATAAATGTAATTTTGAAAGTTTTAACTTTTCGGGGAAGAGAATTATTTAAAAGAAGTTCTTTCTTTTCGATACTCTTATTCTTTCTTGTGATTCCTGAAGGGGAACCAAGACTTTGCTATTTGTACCGATACTAGTCGTAATGGTTTGGATGCGATTCTCTTGCCATAGAGAACGTGCTATCACTTATGCTTCTAAATCATTATAGTTTATCGAGACTAGATATGCCACTCATGATCTAGTGTTCGTGGCTATTGTTTTTGCTTTTGGAATTTGGCATCATCATATTTGGATGAGAAATTTGTTCTCTACCTCGATCATAAATCTTTGGAATATTTATGTTCTCTTAAGGAACTGCATGTTGACTCGAGTTCCTAGCTTCTTATGATCTTGATATTCTTTTTATTCCTGAAAGGGAAATCGTGTTGCCAATGCGTTTAGTCGTAAGCAACAAGGGGTTGTTTCTTTGTTGATGACCGAATGAAATTATCTTTTTATCAAGTTCATCGGGCGTTTTTATGTACTTCGTTTTATTGAGTTTCATCTCATTTCTTTTATGAGCTTGCGTCCGATGTTCTTTTATTGTGTTCGGTTCATTGGACGTACCGTTTTTGTACTACGTCGGTGTTTCGAAAATCATTCGGGTTTCGGTTCATTGGACGTACCGTTTTTGTTCTACGTCGGTGTTCCAAATTATTCGAGTTTCTAGTTTCTCGGGCGTACCGTGATTGTACTACGCCGTTGCACCGGCTCAACTTTCTGCTATTCTTGACGTTTTCCACGTCTTTTAACTATGGAAATGCTTTTATGCTTCCGGTTTTTATTCTTGAGCCCGATATTATTGAGGGATTGAAGTTTCACCAAATTTGACTTTTGAGCAACATCCTATTCGAATTATTGCTTCGGAGCTCAAACGACTTCGAAATATAGATGTCCTTCTTGTGAGAGTTCAATGGTTCTCAAATCTTAGGGATTACTCTTGGGAATCTAGAGGATTCATTGAGCGATCCCGTTCTTGCTAACTCTTTCGTGCTCTTTATGGTGAACTTCTTATTTCAATTTTCTTTTGTGTTGATATGCTTCCATGGTCGTTACTTCTTATTTTCCTCTTAAGTAATGCGAGGACGCAATTACTTTAAGGAGGGGAGTCTGTAACAACCCGCATATTTATCGATTTTATATTTAAATATTTTATTTAAATATTTTAACATTCGTCGGGTTTTGGTCCGAAAACCTACTTTTTGCATACGGTCGAATTAGGACTCGAGACCACCTCCATTGAGTTCAAAATGCCGTTTGCGACCTTTTTGAGTATAAGCTTCGATATGTTTGGAGAAAGTTGATTTTTGCTACTTTTTCCCGCTTAGGGTTTTGGTTGGGCTGAGCCAATTAACCACTTAACTCAGTTCCAACACTCTCCTCTTCATTCACTTCTCTTCTATTTTCCTAATACTCAAGCTTTTATGTTAATGGAGGGTGGAAGAGGAAATTAAAACTCCAAGCCCTAACTTCCCTTGCAAATCAAATTCCTAGCTCCAAACTCAAGAAGAACCCATTGGTAAGCTTCTCTTCTTCTTCTCCAACTTATTCTCTTACCAATTTCAGAAATTCCTAAACCTAATTTTGGGAATGTTCTTGTTTTTGAGCTTAGATTCAAGCATCTAGAGTTGGTTTTGAAGTGTGGTTGATTTCCATTTGCTTTCAAGCTTCATCTTCATAAATTTAGTTCAAAGGTGAGATTTTTATCTCACATCTATGACTATAATTATCTTTGGTTGTTGGGTATGAATTCCTAACACTTCTTCATGAGAATTTGCTCTTTATTTGGATTGGTTTTGTGAATATTCCAATTTTTGGGTTTTTAAGTCAAATTTGTGTGAAAATTCTTTTATGGATGTTTGATCATGCTTTTAGTGATGCACCGAGGAGCATATAGGGCCGGGTTGCCGATTGGCATAAACCCTTAGAGCCAATGTTCGTCCGGTTGCATTTTGGAAGAATTTGCTCTTCATTTGAATAGGCTGAAAAACAGCCCAGGCATGATTCAGTCGACTGAAAAGTCTGTTCAGTCGACTGAACCTGGAACCCGAAAGTTTCCAGGTATGATTCAGTCGACTGAAAACTCTGTTCAGTCGACTGAACCTGGAAACAGAAAGTTTCCTGAACCTGGAAAATTTCCAGGTACAGGGTCAATCGACTGAAAACTCTGTTCAGTTGACTGAACCTGCTGTTTGAGTCCATTTTGCCTTTTTGGATTGAATTTCCAATTTAAATCGATTCGTGATGATCCTATTTGTTATTATCATTTATTATGACTTTGATGACCTTTTCTTTGGGAATTTTAGATATATCAACTTTGATGGATTTGATATCGATTTCTTTGGATTTTATTCACGTCTTCGAATGTGAATTTTGTAATTGGTTGTTCTTACAATCTTCTTTGTGATTTGTCACTTTAAAAATATAAAGGTTTTCTATACTACTAGTAAATATCAAAACTCTTTCTTCAAATGGTTTCAACTCTACTTTAATACCAAATTCGTTTATAAAACAGTTTTCCAATCTATTAGTATATACAAACCTTTACCTCACTCGTATGAGAAATCTAATTAAACGACTTAGTAAAACAAGTGGTATGAAACGCTTGCGTTTACTTCGTCGGTTAATTCTTGGACTTGTTCGATTGAATCTCTTGTGACAATTTTCTAGTGGAGATCTATAATTTGTTCGTAAATATTTAAGTTAAGCTAGAGGTTATGGGACATGAAGCTAAGCTCATATATTTACTAGCTATTGTAATTGACACTTCTCTTTGATCATGTCGATCATCTTTGTGGTGTAGACTAGCAATGTGCGATGTCTCTTTGTCTATGTGGAGGACTGTTCCTCATTTTATTGAGTTTCGTCTCATTCTATACATAGGTCGTACCTTTCTAGGTGCGTCGATGTTTATTTATGCATGGGGTGTACCTTTCTAGGTGCATCGATGTTTATTTACTTCGTGGAGCAATCGGCTCAATAAGTCGGGACATGGGGCGTATCTTTCTAGGCGCGTCGATGTTCGTCTATGCATGGGGCGTATCTTTCTAGGTGCGTCGATGTTCGACTTTGCATGGGGTGTATCTTTCTAGGTGCACCGATGTTAGACATTACATGGGGTGTATCTTTCTAGGTGCATCGATGTTTATTTATGCATGGGATGTATCTTTCTAGGTGCATCGATGTTTATTTATGCATGGGGCATATCTTTCTAGGTGCGTCGATGCTAGAGCATGGGGCGTATCTTTCTAGGTGCGTCGATGTTCGACTGTTCATGGGGCGTGTCTTTCTAGGTACGTCAATGTCCAGTTTGTGGGATTGACCATCCTTTTTATTGTGATTTGGTTCATCGGATGTCCCGCTGTACGACGTCGTTGTTCCTTTTTATTGTGATTTCTGGATTTCGTGTGTTGATTTCTGGAATTTGTGTTTCACCAACTTTTACGATTGGCATGGATATATATATGTCATTTATTGTGGCTTGGTGAATGAAATCAGGAGTATGACATTCCTTTTTATCTTGGGTAGATTATTGTGATATTGATTAATCTCTTGTTGATTTTCAATTACTTATTTATCACAGCTTGGCATTGTGATTATTATATGTTTATGTCATATCTCCTATTCTATAACATTTCTTCTGATATTTATAGCTAGACTGATCCGTTTATTATTTTCTTCTTAAATAATACTTGGGTCAGACCGAGATGTTGCAGGTGCTTCTGCTTGACTTCTCATCCAGGATCATTACTCTGACTTTTGGCAAACTACTTAAATTAGTAGTTTATTTTGTTGTATACACTTGAGACATAGACTCATAGTTGTATTCCTTTGTATAGCACGTGTTGCTATTTTTTTGTATTATTGTGGATCTTTTGACCACTACTCTGATATACACTTTCACGTGTAATATTCATATCTATTTCCGCCTTTGTGCTATGAATTGTCTGTGACTGATTTATGTTATGTTTATTTCTATATTTGTTTCCGAAGACCTTTGTAGCCACTGTGTAGTAGCTTTGAGTTTGTGTCGGTATGTCGGATTTCCTCTTGAGATGAAAAGTTATATTTTTATCCGGTATATCGGTACTCGCACAAAGCAATTTTATACAGATGGTCGCTCCTCAACAGCCTTATTCTCCGTGCTAGTTGACAGCATTCACAGTAGTGTTCTTGGCTAGCGTGGGTATAGAGGTGGGGCGTCACAACGTATTTCTCTCACGCTGGAATTACAGACTGACTCGGGTGTTGTTTCATCATAATGCTCAGGTCAAACCGAGTATTATAGATTACTGGAAAGGATGCTGTGGAGCTCAGGAGAGGAGATGGAGACAGAGACGTATTATCCATATTTGTTTATATCCGCTACTGTTATTGTTGAAATTGTTAGGCTAGTATGATGTGTTTGTTCTGATACTCTGACGATTTAATATATATAAATATATATAAATAGATATAGTTTTCATTTTATGAAAGATCTGTTATTGACTATTATATTTTGTTCCGCTGTGATTGTGAGATTCTGTATTTGTCTAGTTCCTTCTCTCTTCTACCTTCTTTCTTTTTCCTCAACAATCTGTCTTTTCCGGCACTTGATCGTCGGCATAATTATAATTTGGGGTATTTTTCGAGGATCGAGAAGGGCGGGTCGTCACATAAATTATTAAAATAATAAATTTAATCTTTTAAATTCAAAACTTTATTTTAGTTTCAAAATTTTATTTTAATTTTAAACAGATTTTGAAAATTAGCCTAAGGCCCAGATCAATTTGGGCCTTTATATTGGGGATGAAATTTAAGCTTACCTTATCCTTCCTAGCCAAGCTAATAGCCAGGTAGGATAGATTATTAATTACTCAAATCCAATCTTAGACACTACTTTTCTAGACACCCTACTAAATAGGTAGGTTTTAACAAGTTAACCCTAATACTGCAAATTTAGACCGCATAGGCTATTTGTAACGACTTGGGTTTCTCGACCCACGAAAATCGACACTAATACGTCCACTGTATTGTCTCGAGCATTCAAGTGCTGGAAAGAACGATCGTTAGGGGAAAGAAAGAAGATAGAAGATAAGAAGAAACTAAACAATCACAAAATCTCAAAATGCAATGGAATAACATATATTAATCACCATAATTCTTTACAGGGTCATTTTCAAAATGATACGTCAGAGTCATAATAATACAAATTTTACCCTAGGGCAGTTATAACTACCCGTCCCTACCTAACTGATACAATATACATATACACAGCGGAAACAAGATAATAACTAGTTATCGATGAAGCCTGCTACTCCAAGCTCTTCCAAATGCATCCGTGTAAAACCTGAACTACTTGGTTGCTCATATAAATTTGAGCACCTAAGATTTTTAAGGAAAGAAGATAAAACTCCGGGTCATACAACGGTCTGGTGTGAGTAAACTCAAACAACTAAATTATTTCTTTTAAAACACTTTTAAAATCTAGGGTATCTCATAAGAACATGCCGCACATAAACATGGACAGGCTTTTACCTTACGATAACCAAAACACTTTTATACGAAACCTAATGATATTATAATAATGTCTAGAGGTCAAAGTAAAATATGAAAATAGCTTAAATGATTGCATCTCACATTTCAACATAGTTAGGCACAATCAAAACAGTACGACGCTTATTGGAGAATGGATTACATACTATTACAAGGCATTGAGGTACCAACTTTCATGGTACATGTCTAGAAGATGTACAAAGGACCTCGCAAGGATCCCTTGTCAATACA
This sequence comes from Allium cepa, assembly GCA_030765085.1. NCBI lineage: Eukaryota > Viridiplantae > Streptophyta > Magnoliopsida > Asparagales > Amaryllidaceae > Allium > Allium cepa. The sequence continues at coordinate 14,866,136 of CM060940.1, read as the reverse complement.
AGACCGGCTTACCCCTTCTTGGATAGTAGTACCGAATATGTCATCACCCCAGTTGCTTTGCAACCTTTTTTTATTAAGATCTCATACGTAACCAATCCATAAATATGTAGACGTATCTAGAATGGTGATGACATACCCTAATGGGAGCGACCTACTTAGCTCTGTTTCATCTCCCATGTTTTCGTCATTCCCGATTGATGAGGCTTTAGGCTACATTTAACCATTTTGAATAGCAATCCCACTTGGAATGCTAACACTACCCTTTAGAAAGTAATGCATTGCCAACATTCATTTATATAAGTTGTCCAGGATAAGAACAAACTGAAGACACTATTTCTACTACACTCATTTTGGAATCACCTTCAGAATTAGTAGCAAGCAGCCCTTGCACTTCAATGGCTCTATCTTTGGTTCCATACTCTTCAAGATGTTTTTCATTTCGAAATGCTTGAGTTGGATCAAAGTGGTTTTCAGATAACATATCTAATCCCGGTCTCTTCGAAACAGCTTCTAATAGTTTTCGGTAAACTCAACCTCGGTTCTTTAGGAAATTAGCAGGCAAAGATAAAAGCGGTGTTGACCTCTTAACTGTTTGTAGACGGATTATCTTATCATTTATCCTAGAAGAATGAAAGATACTTATATGCACGATACAACATCATTGGGGATGGCTATGCCCTATAAGTCACGTGTTTCCTTTAGATATTTCCAATGCTATGCTTTGATCCAGATTTGATAGTCGATTATTTAATTATCAAATAAATAATCATTCAATATTGATTTGATTTCATATGGGATGTACCAAGCCTTTATTAGTTAATCTTCTACTAATTAAAATACTTTGTAAAACCGATCAAAAGATCTCCTCAAAACACTATTCCCGAAACCCCTAACATTCCTTTTACACTTGGAAGACATTAATATATTTATCTCAATGGTATAAGTATAGTATCAAAACATTTGGCAAATTTCCTCCTTTCAAGTTCTCCTTTTTTACAACTATTACTTACTATAAAATCAAACCTCTTATCCTTTATAATAATTCTCTTTTTAAGATCCCACTTCATAATTCAAATAACCTATAATTTCCAAAGTCAATTTATGAAACACTTTTATAATCTCCTAGTCAATTTACAAAACCTCTTTACAAACCTCTAAAATCATTTATAAAACATTTCCCTATTTCAAACTCCCTTGATAAATCTTCTTGAAGAAAAATCCTTTACAAAATATGTTTTGCAACTCATCCTTTTAATTCACTTCAAATAAACCTTTTTACTTAGCAAAACCCATTTTTATAAACATGTAATTATTTATAAATATCTTTATAAAATACTAATATAACATGAAAATCGCATATAAACTTTAGACCCAAATAGATTAAAGAATTGAAATTAATTCAAAACCACACTTTATAATTTCAAAACAAGGCTTAGCATTCTCAATGGTAGTGTTTTAAGTTACCATTTAACATCAATTTCATTTTCAAGTCACTTAACCTTTGTTTACATAAGTTAATATATATTTAAATGCAATTCATATCCAAATCAAGGAATAACATGTCAATACAACTCAACTAGCATATACATGTGCAAATAGCATAATAGCAGGATGATTTGTCCTGCTAAGTAAATGTCCAAATAATTCAATACTTAGTTCAAAATGGGAATTTATTCTACTAAACATATGTCCATACAATAACAATTACAATATAGCAGAATGAGGATTTATTCTGCTATTAGGTGTTCAAACAATCAACATAGGGATGTATCCTACTAACACATATTCGCACAATCAAACACTCATTCACAATGGTTAGTCAACTTAATGGTATCGACATTTGAATCCCTTGTGTTCAAAACCATCTTTGGAAAAGAAGTACCTATAAATCAATTTGATTCTTGAAAAATAAGGATTACAATCTTAAAACTTCATTTTAAAATGATAAATTATAAGCCAAACACTTATGAAATCGTAATTAATCTTTATTAAATGTCAATATATTGTAATTATAAATTAATAAATAATTAAACCTTTAGCAAATAATTTATCTATAAATTAAACCTTTAATTAATCCTTTATTAATTATTAAATAATAATTTTAAACCCATATTAATAATTAACTATTAATTAATCTCAATTAATAAATAAAATAGTCTTTAACTAAAACTTAAATAATAAATTAAACCTTAAATAAATAATTTATTTTAAATAAACTTTAACTAATTTATAATTACAAATAATTGAACACTTGACTAATAGTTAATTAATAATTAACCTTATACATAATTAATTAAAAATAAATCATATACTTAACTCATAATTAAATAAAAATAAATCTTTCCAAATCAAAAATTAATTAAAATTAATCTTACTTTTAAAAGATAATTAATTAGTAATTGACCTTGAGTTAATTATAACTAATGAACCTTGTTTAATACTTAATTTATTATTAATTATCAAAACAAATTAATTAATAATTAATTAATTCTTAATTAACTTTATAAAACACCATTATTAAGTTTATAAAACATTTTTCAAACACTTTTAGCTATAAAAACTAAATTTTGCAAAAATCAGATCTTTTTAAGTGAAACTTCATCCAAAGCGACTATCGCTATGGATGTCATAATTTAAAAATGTTTTAGCTTCCCTCTTCAAAAACTTAACCCTTTAAAAGCTTACTAGCTTTTCAAAATACAAAATAAATAATTTGAAACCATGTTTCTAACTTTAAAATCGATTTTTGATTGCAAACCAAAACTCGTACTCTTTACAAAGGATTCCCCATTGATAGCCAAATTTAATTGTTAGCTTTGTTAACTTTTCTATGCACAACAACCACATAACTATGTTCATAACAACTTATTCACACCACAAATCAAAACAAATAAGATCACACTTTTACATCATTCACAAAAATCTAGACTTCACATTCAAGCACACACTGACTTAACCATATGCATTCATATATATAAGCAACATATATATACATCCAAATCATATAATAAACCAATCAAATAATCAAATTATTTTATCACCAAATATCAGTAAATACAAAGGTAAAAGATTTTCCAAAAATTAAGAAGTTTACTCACCAAAATTTTGCAATTTTTTTTGGAAACTTGAAATACTTTAGAACTCACAAAGCATGGAAAACCACAAAATCAGCACGAAAATGGGTCATCTAATCCTCAATTTTTAGCCATGTTACTCTCAAAATATTTAAAAGTGATCAAAATAAAAGTTCTTGAAATTTATTTTCTTTAACATTTCAAAAAAAATAATCTCAATTTAGATTTGTTTTGTGGGACATATGGTCAAAAGAAGGAATGCTATTTTCGGGCTTGAAAATATAGGTTCGAAAATAGGTCTAAAAGAAACGCATGTTTGACATAGCTAAGCTCAAAATTTGAATAGGTGGTACAAATGAAAGTTGTAGTCACTAAAATTTTATAGGTTTAAAAAAAATGAATTTCTCTATTTGGGTTGGATACGAGGAAAATGTGATAGGAGGAAGAGAAGGAAAAATGTAAGAAGGAAAGGTCTATTTAAAAGTAAAAAAAAATTTACCTAAACACCACCTTATCCTTTATCCCCCACCGCCTTATGCCACCGCACCAAGCTTTCCCTCCCCTAAAACTTAATGTTCCGACATGTTAAAACATGTTTTGTACTTAATTGTCTTATGTAACGACCCGGCTTTTTCAACAGTAAATTTGTGATATTTAAAATGAATTTAAATAATTAATTTGAAATATAATTTGTTTTCAATACGAAAAGTTGATTTTATTTAATATAAAAGTGATTCAGAATTTAAATACAATCATTAATTGAACAAATTAATGAATTATTAAAGTGATACTTAGATATCGGGTAAAATATAAAGAATTTGGACTTATAAGTTTGTTGAAAATATTTTAACAGCTTATAAAATTTATATTGATAATATTGAAAGTTATAGATGGATTATAATTGAATTTAACTGTCATTTGTTTAATTTTAATTTTGCATCGTTTAATCGACATTTAAAATAGCCTTCCGAGTCATAGTCTCGGAATTCGACGAAACCTGTACCGTTGGATCCGTAATATTAAATTATTATCGGATTTCAAATTTCATAATTTTTGGAGTGACCGTGAGTTTGTACGATAAGTAAACGCGCTATAATTTATATTGAATTCGAGAAGATTTTAAAATATAACATTTAAAAAAAAATTAGCGTAGCTTCCTCAACACACTATTGTTCGTCTTCTTGAATACGCTTCCTATCTTCCTTTTCATCACGATGCTGCCTGTTTCATTTTTTCCATCAGAACTTAAATTTACTTTAATAATGGCCGAAGCCTTGTATTCCAAATCGTGTTTCTTTCTCCTATCTCTCAAACTCAAAACCCTCACTTCTTTGTTTTCGAATCCTCCTTCATTTCCCTTTTCTCCTCAAAGCCGATTCACGGCCTTTGTTAAAAAAAATAATCCTATTCGAGCTGTGCAAGAGAGAGAGAGGGAAAACCCTATGTCGAATCGCAATTTCATGGCAAATGCAAACGATGGTTGCGCACGTGTAGGGGACTCGCGAGGTTAGCAAGGCTAGGGCTTGGGGGTTGGGGGCAGCCTGATTGGGTTCGACAGTTGAGAGGGGGCGGTTGCGTCTCAGGCGCGTAGTGGGCGATGGCATCGGCTTCGCGTACAATCCAGTGACGAAGCACGCGAACGATGGTGAGTTGTATCGGGGTTGGGGATGCCGTTCTTGATTTCGTAAGATGCTCGGTGAAGTACAAGTCGCGCGCGTAGGGGGGTTGCTGTCGCTAGGAGGCCAGGGACGCGCGTTGGATGGATGCAGTGGCCTTGTGTCTGTTGCCAGTGAGGTATTTTATTTATCTGCAATTAGATTTAAATAACTATACATATTTTAAAAACTTGTAAGTCTATTTTTGATAATAATGCTCTGGTGAAAATTTGTTTAATTAACTTGTTTTAATTATTTCAGCTAATAAAAAGTTTTTTTGAAGAAAATGTTTTCAGTTGAAAACTAAGTAATTAGTAAATGCAATTTATTAAAAGGAAATAATGTTTAAATTTGTTCCAAATACTTATAAAATTCAATTTTGGATTGTCAGATCATTAAATTTTAAAATAGAAATTTATGGATCGATTATTTTGAATATTTATAAAATTCATATGAATTGTTATATAAAGTTTAAAATCGGTAAATAAATAGCTTAAATAAATTGTAAGTCGATTAAAATGTTAAACGATAAATTTATTATTCGATTGTTCGAATATTAATAAAATTCATATAACTGTTATTCAAGGTCAAAAATATGGAAACAAGTCGAGATTGGGAATGATTGCAACTTAAAAGCAAAGGTGAGATTTTCTCACTCATTTGGATACCCTAAATTAAATTTAAATGTTAAATTTATATTATTGGATGTGATTGATGGATTGATAATAATTCATTCACTGGTTAATATTATAACCCACATGTTGTAATATCCATTTGAAAGTGGATTGATATGTTACTGTGCTAACATTTGTGGATGTAGGGAAAACAGGTTGGAGGGATCCAACAGGATTCCTCAAATATATATATTGTTGGTGCCATATGACAGGATGAATGATAGTGATATGGATTTGCATGCGAATTAAATTTATATGGAAATTGGAATATACTAATTTTTAAAATGCTATAAATAATTTAATTGAAGGAAGTTAAATGAAATTTAAATTATAAACATATTCTTTAGAATTTGAATTAACTTCTGTTGAGACTAAAGTAAAATTTAAAGAATAATTGTTACTTTGGTTGAACTTAAATTTAGTAAAGTTGAGTTTGGGAAAAATTAAATTATGTACAATGACTTAAAGAAATATCGTAATCGATGAATGGATTTGAAGTAAAGCAAAACTATATTAAGAAATAAAATAAGAGAACTATACTAAGAAATAAAATAAGGGAATGTTATTAAGAAATGAAATGGAATTTTATTAAGGAACAATATGGAATTGAATTGAGGAATAAAATTATAAAATAGAATTTGTGAATAAATTATTTTCATAAATAAATGGAGAAGAGAAACTCAGGGAGTTTATAATTTTATAAACGGAGTTTATAAATGAGATAGAAAGTATTAGCGAATATGTAATGAGATAAGTCACGGTAAGGACTTGATATGAGTTATGAAAATTGGTTTGGAGGGAAATAGTTAAATATTTCCGAAAGTAAGAATTGTGAATTTGGACAAGAGGCATTATAGATGGATATTGGCTTTCTTAAAATTATAAACTTATGTTTTTTAAAAGGAATATTTTAAATTACTACACTATAAAAATTTCTTGTAAACTATTACTTGAATTTAAAATGTTTCGAATTAGTTATGTTTAAAAGATAGGCAATTATTTATAATAAACTTTAATATTCTAAAACCAGTTTTACAATTTATCATTTACTGGATATGAACTCTAATTTTTATGTTAAATATTTCTTTTAAACCGTAAATTGTATAAAAACTATGCTTCTTATTTTATAAACCAAAATGTTTTCAAATGTTTTTAAAATCCAATTAATAATCCTCTTGTGTTGGTAAGTGAGTTATTAAATGAGATAAGATTTAGGAGAAATCTTATTTAATGGAGAAAGTAAATTTGTGAGATTATAAGGAAAGTGTAAATTGATTTTGGAGATAGGGATGAGAAAATAAGAAATATTCTCAAAGGTAAAATCAAATTGAGTGTATATGAGAAATCAGTTAAGAGATTTCATGGAAATAAAAGAACTGTGAAATTTATTTCAAATGGGTTAAGTTGGGACTAATATCTGACTGATATTGAGATAAATAATTTGTGGAAATTATTTGATGGTTGCTTGTGAATGATTAATTGATAGTTAAATAACCGACTATCAATATTGAACAACGCGCTGATCGTTTCGAAGAGTCAGGGATCCAATTTAATTATCCGAAAACCATTTCGATCCGGTTTGAACGATTACGATTGAAGACCGTGAAGAGTTGAAGACGGTGTTTCGGTTTGTCCAGACCCAGGGCAACTTGTATGGATTGAATGTTTTCAGAACATCGTCAGGTGGACGATGAGCGTTCTAAGTGATGCGTTCTTGAAAGGTAACGTTTAACCTCAAGCCTCATCAACCGGGAATGGCTAAAACAGGGGAGGTGCAGCAAGGTTAGGTGGGTCATGCCCAAGCAGGACAAGATTTTCCCCTGTCTAGATGTCCCTTTATATTCGGCTTAGTGGGTGGTTGGTCGCGCCAACCAAGGGGTTATCTTGTTCGGGACTGTTCAGTAAGGAATGGTTCCGGCCTTGTGTAGCAGGGGAGCGGGCGTACTCCTCGGTACTCTGATCTAGGCCAGGTACTATGACGGGCGGTACCCCAGTAGCCCAGCCATTGATGGAAATCCATTCTCCCTACGAGCCTTGTACGAGTTTTGTTTGTATTACCCACTCTGTGGCTAGTAGTTGGAATTTAATGAATGTAACAATTTCGGCTATTTTATATGTATTTGTATATAGACCCTATTATAATATCAGAGGATTTCTATAAAAATTGTTTTAGCTATCGTAAGGTAAAAACCCGACATGTTTATTTGTGGCGTGGTCTTACGAGATGCTTTTGTTTCAAAAGATTTTCAAAACTTTAATAATCCAATTGAGTGTGATTTTCTCACGCTGGTATTCCAGACTGACTCGGGTGTTGTTTTATATGATGCTCGGGTCAGACCGAGTTAAATAGGATTCAGGTTATATGCTGGAGCTCAGGAGACGAACTGGTGACAGAGCGTATTTCCGTATTTGTCTATTATTTCCGCTATGTATGGACATGTACGATTGATTGATGTACTCTGATGATGATATGTATGTATATGTATACAATACAGATTTCTTGGATTTAAAACTGTATTCTATATATTATATATTTTTCCGCTGCGATGTGAGATTCTGATGTTGTTTTTGTTCTTCTTCTTCTACCCCTTTCTTCTTTTTCACAACTATCTGGAGTTTTCGGGTTTGAAATTCCGGGTTGTTACACTTGGTATCAGAGCTGAAAGGTTAAGCGAGAACCTTGGCTCTGGTGGGGATTACTCATTCGAATTAGAGTCAATGGTACTCTAGAATGAGTTTGAGCGTATATCTAGATATGAGCGCGTATTTTTTAGTGAATATAAAATGGTTTTATATTGTGTTGATTGATTTATTGAGTGGTATATGAACCTTCGTCGGCACAGCCTCAAAAACTGTATCGAAGCGGTTTCTAAACACTAAAATAGAGCAATTCGACACAATATTGATTTTCAAAAGTGGGTGAATGAAATAATTTCATCCAAAATTTATTTTGATATAATAGAATATTTTCTAAAATTATTATAACATGGATATTTGGATGATAATATTGTTTACAAATGAGATGATTAAATTTAAAATAGTTATCTAATCAGGGAAAACATTAAATGTTGAATTTTGGAATTAAAATTTAAAGTAAAAAGTTAAGGATGGATATTTAACTTGGATTAAAATTTAAAACTTGAAATTTAATTAATGATTTGGAAGAAATAAATTAGTAGATTTTAAATGAAATGGGTAATAAAACTTAAAGTGGATTGAAATTAATTCAAGTTATGTGAATGGAAGTAAATTGAATTAAACTGAAATAAATTTCAGTTGTATTTGAATTAAATTGAAATTTGAATTAAAAATGGAATTTAGGATGGAACCCGAGTTATAAATAGAAATTCCATTGAATGATAAGTAAAATTAAATATGAATCTCAATTACTATGAATTGGACTAAAGTAAAGATAGTTTGAATTTACAAATAAGATCCAAATCAAGTATGGATGGAATAAATTGGCCTTGAATATTATCCTAACAAATTAGATGGTTAATTAAAATCACATGGGATTTGATCTAGATGAGTATCAAATAAATTGCAATGAATTTAAGTACGAAGTTGCAAAAAATAAAATTTACTTAAGATTTAAATTTAAGTAAAGGTGACTTTGAAGAAAGTGGAAATTCATATAATAAAATAGATTGGTGAAGTACCTTGACTTTGAATAGAAGTAGCCAATTTAATTGGATTGAGAACTTTGATTTAACTGGACTTAACTTAAGCTAATTGTTTGCGTCAAAATTGGGCACAACACTCTTCGGGAGCCGTTGAAGAGATAATAGTTAAGAATGCAAGTTCAAAACAGATATTATCTAACAAAAACTCCAATCAACAGTAAGGAAAATGCGTAGACAATCGATTTATAGTGGTTCGGCGCGTTGCCTACGTCCACTGTGAAGTTTTTTGATATTTTATTGATTCTCTTTCAATGTTTACAAGTTGTTACAGCGATCAACAGCAAGTTACAACTGGAAATTCGAAATCAACAATCAAATTATGATATAGTATGATGGAGATATTGATCCGGCAGAGTCTGGGCGCCTCCGAGTCAGAAGATCAAGAAGCTCCCTTTTCTGTTGGCCCTAGGGCTCTATTTATAGATGTAGGTTGTTGGTATCTCGCTGAAAACTCGGGAGACCACGTCTGGCACGTGAGGGGGCCCACATGCACGGTCTCAGGAAGTTTGGGCCCACTTCGGCATCGGTTCGAACTCCATTCGAACCGATCAAGAATTCATCCAATCGAGGTGAAATTTGGCGTGGACATTCTTCAACATGTACGCAAGCTTCAGTGAAAATTTCGTGGCATTTGGATCAATAGGTTAGGAGATATGATGGATTCGAAATTGGGTTTGTTGCCCGGCTGTTTGGTTCGAAACCAAGGTTTCGAATCGATCCTTTCGAATCCATGGAGGCACGTGGCTTCGCGTTGACGTGGAGCGCAAACTTCGAATCGATCCGGTCTTCACTCCGTGTTGACCGCTTCGACTCCATATATCTCAGCGTATTCGAATCGATGGAAGACACGTCATCATGGTTGGTTGACCCAGTGGTTTCGAATGAAGCTGCACAGTTGGGTTCGAACAATGACTCCGTGATGGGTTCGAACAAGCACTCCGCGGTGGGTTCGAACAATGACTCCGTGGTGGGTTCGAATAAGGACTCCGTGATGGGTTCGAACAAGGAGATGGATTCGAAGTGGGTTGAGCTGAAGGTGAGGCGCTTTGATGGTTTCGAAACCGATGCATCCTGATGGTTTCGAACCTGATGGGTTCGAAGGTGGTGGAGACGAACCTGAGGTGGTTCGGTGGATTCGAATCTTATGGATTCGAACGCGATGGTTTCGAAACATTGGTCAACAATGGATTCGAAACCTAAGCCTTGCCCTTCAAATTGAATCGATCATAACTCGAGCATATGAACTCGGATTGACTTGAAATTTGAAATGCTGACTCCTATAGTCTTTCTTGCCGTGTCCTATCAATTGTAGCTCAATCTGGACTCGGATAAAATTCAGTGATATCCATGGCGAAACGAAGTATGACCAGCCTCTGAGACGAACTGTTCTCTGTTTCTGACCGATCTTTTAGTATCGCGGCTTTGCCAAAAAGCGGGATAACATTTTTCCCCCCAAAGTACGTCTTGTGGGAACATGACGTGCTTTGAATAGCTGCAATCTCTCTCTGAACAATCATTGCTCTCTTTTTTGCTGAAACTCGTATGCTGTGTTGTTGTAACCTTGTGTTGACATGATTGATTGCTGTATAATAGTGCTTAGCCGTTGGCTGTTGCATTTGTAACAGGATGAGTGTTTGACCCCTGTAAATGTTTAAAATCGATTGTTAGTTCGACTTTTATGCATATATGTTAGTTTGACCCTCGCAAACGTTATGCGTTCACGAGTCATTGTCAGCTTGGTTGGCTATTGAATTCCATATCGATTCTCTCCTGAACCGATTTGGAAACTTGAGTTGAGACAACGCTTGACGGTTGTTTAGAAAAACCCCTTCGTATCGATCCTCTCCTGAATTGATATTGAAGGTTGAAGGAATTGAATTCTGTATTGCGTGAGTGTAATGCTTCGAACCGATGCATTCGAGCATCGATGGGTTCGAAATTCACGTTTGTATGGACGCGGTATGCTTGTGCTATGATGGGTTCGAAGTCAACATTCGAACCGGTTTGAGGGAATGGATATGGAATTACTATTCGAGTCGATTCGAATTGGAAGAAGATGGGTACGAAGTCATCTGTCGTATCGATAGGCCATGGATGGATTCGAAGTGGTGGGTGTGAACAAGGTCTTCGAACCGATACGCCTATAGTTCGTTTCGCATCGATGCAGCCTGTCACTCTGTAGTGCATTTCGTACCGTTGAAGCACGAGGTGAACTCCGAATCGATAGGGCTTTAGGCAGATGGGTTCGAAAGCTAACCTCGAACCGATCTGGTACTTGACCGGTTGTGGCCGGTTGGGTTGGCTGGGAGAGCAATCGTCTCGGTCACATCCTAGGCTCCATATAAATAGCAGTGGTTTTCACTTTTTTCATTTTTTACTTTTACTCTTGCTTGCTTTTACTGTGCTCTTCATCGTTTCGGAGCTCCAAAAGAGAAAACACTGCATCGCATCATCGAATCGACCAAGATTCAAGCCTTCAATCTCTCGAATTCATTGTTCAAAGTAGGAAATTAGCGTCGAATTCAAACGGCGAACGACAAAGTTACTTCGAACCCGCGCCTTTCTATCAATTGATAAAGTCAGATCTGGCCTGGCAGAGGGCTTCGAAGCCTTATGGGGACTCGTGCTCGAATCAGTTTCTTGGACGACCCTACGGGGGTGACGCAGCTTGTACCCATTGATGGGTTCGATGGGTTCACTCGAATCGATGGATTCGAACCCATCGGCTGTGGTTTCGAAGTCCACAACTTCGCATCGATACGAAGAGTATCGATGCGAACGTGGATGACGTTAAGTTGGGGATTCCCCTTGTCGTTTCGAACTTGTCAAGCAATGATCGATTCGAAGTTGTCCCTTATCGATCGGTTCGAATTTGGCATCTTGTTATCGATTCGAAGCGTGTCTAACTGCATGGGTTCGAAGCGATGTCAGGATGGATTCGAACGAAGAGACGTCCGGTTGGGTTCGAACGAAGTCTTTGTGATGGTTTCGAACCCTCTATGATGGATACCAAAGTTTGATATTTTCTAGGCATAACTCCGACGAGCTTCACTCTTGCACACTTGGACTTGAATATTAAACTGCATACATGACCGCCCTTCGAAGCTCGTCGATGGAACCATAACAATTTTTACCCGGATCAACTTCCATCATGGAAACGGATTGGTGATGACGGTCAGCGATGACGGTTATTATAGCTAGACTCCGTAGCTTTGTCGTTTGCATATTTCTTTAACTCTGCAACATTTATTCAAGTAATGCATGTCACTGCACAACATACACTCATACACGCTACACTGGGGAACGCACGGGTTTTTGTCGTCTAACGATGGTTTCTCGTGAGTTAGCTAGTTATGGAACCGTCAAGTTCACAGCCGCAGGAGACTCAAGTTACAGTCTCTCCAAGGCTAGAGATTCCGGACATTGATCCTGAGATTATTGGTCCAGCCCCGGATGAACTTCCCGATGCGTCGTTCATTGCCAATCCATCAGATTCCGTTCCATCCAATATCTCTGAAGACATGTTGGGGAGAATATGTTTGAGACACGGCCTGTCGCTGGATGATGTGCTACTGCCGGGGCCGAATGATAGACCGCATAATCCGCCGGAGGGATATACAGCATTTAACCGCCACGCGTGCGCGGCCGGGACACTTCCTCCGTTCAACGAGTATATAAGGGGAGTATTGTCGTTTTTGAGGATCGCCCCATCTCAACTGCACCCGAACGGATATGCATCGATCAATAGCTTGTTCATTGCATTTATGGAATATCTCCATCGACCACCGCTCCCAATTGAGATCAGATACTTGTTCAATTTCAAAACTCGGGGTGACTACCCCTCCTTCACATTCCAGGAAGCGGTGAGAAATTGCCAAGTGGTTACCGGGTCTTGGACCAGGTTGAGCTATTATAGGACAGAATGGTTTTATGTCAGATGTCCTCATGGATTTGCCCGACGATGGCTATTCAGACGTGAGTATAGCTGAGTTCGTAAATAATTACTACGACAATTGCAGCCGAAGTGGAACTTATATTTATTCTTTTTTACAGCGGTGATTCAGCGACCGGAGGGCGAGCACTATAGGGAGATGGTGCGAGTGCTTCGAGAAGTCCCGAGTGGAGATAGGGATATCGACGTGTTATTGACGGATTGGAATCTCCGGGCCTGCGGTTTGATCGAACAAGGGCAGAGCATAAGCTTTGAGGTGGCACTAAGGGTCGTCTCGAAAAAACGAGTCAAGCACAAGAAACCCGGAGTTACTGCAGCTGAGGAAGCTGACTCTGAAAGAACCCACAACGATGATGAACCGCTGACCGGGCCTACTGACGCAGTTCCGGTTGTCGCGGAGCAGAGAAAAGGCAAGGCTGCCATGGTTAAGTCAAGTAAGAAGGGAAGAAGGAAATCGGTTGTCACGGCCCGTTCTGCTCCCGGAGTTAGAATCTCGAAGATGTCTCCTCCGAGAACCGAAAATCTTTTTGAAGGGCTTGCCGATCTCCCAATCCCGGACGATGTGTCTTTTCAACATGATGCCGGGTTGGAGGAATTCCATCGCACTCTAGAATTGCACGAGCCTCTTATTACTAGCGAGGTCGACACTTCCGGTTGGTCGGGGGGAATGCATATTCATACACATTTCACGACACTGCGTAACCTTTGATTGTAAACTACTTGTTTTGAAAGGTGATTAATTCTATTTTATGTCGCTTCGCAGATATCATGTCTAAGCGCGGTTCAATGCTTGGGAGTCTTCGTCATGCCCGCAAGCCTTCATATTACGACTCGCGCAGATGAGAAGGGGATAGAGGTTATGATCAGGGGCGCTCTGGGCATTATGACCAGGGACGCTCTGGGTATTCTAGTCACGAGAGATATGACACGGACAGGGGCTATAAGCGTCGCGATCGCGTACCCCTCCTCCTTCCAGAGATCCCGTACAACCTCCTGCTCATGTCCCTCATCCTTCCGAGTCTTCTCGATATACGTCGGTTTCTCAACCTTCCCGATCTGAGGCGATGGCCCCGATAATCGCGGAGCAGCCTCCTACTGAAATCTCGGGGGAAGGGGCAATCAGACTTGCGCAACTAAAGAGGGAGTTCCCGAATATTTGTTTCGATAACTACGTCTTTCCTCCGAACCTGAAAAGAATCCCGCCGGAGGCCGAGCGGTTAGCGCTCGACTATGTGCATGACTTTTACACCCAATACAAGGCGTGGTATAGGGCGGCCGACAATGCATCGGCGTTGGCCTTCGAACGAGCGGCTACCATTGAAAAGCTTCAAACCGAGCTGGCTCAAAGAGACTGCATCATACAAGTGCTGAATACTGAGGCTGAATCGTCTCGAAAATCATAGATGGAGGCTCTTACAAAGGTTGATGAAGCTCAAGCAGCCATGGATAGAATGAAAAAGGAGCACTATGTTACGGTGGAAGACATGGGCCACCGGAACACTGTCGTCACTGCTGAGCGTGATGCGGCGTTAAAAGAACTTAATGAGCTCAAGGCTAAATTTGCCGAGATTATTAAAGACAGAGATAACGCGCTTAACACGGCGCAAGAAGCCTGCGATCAAGCCGTAGTGCTTCGCACTGCAAGAGATGCGACCGCGGCCAAAGTTCAGGCGGTCGAAGCAGAGGTGGGGAAGAAGGTTCAACAGGCAGAGGCCAGGCTAGAGGCCGATATCGAAGATTTGCTCATAACTTACAACGCCAATGAGTTAAAGCACAGAAACTTGGCCTGGCTTCAAGATTATCCAGTTCACCTTCGTAGCTCTTGGGACCGATTGGTTGAGGAGGAAGAGGAAGCGCATCCAGGTGAGTCGGTCGATCGATTCGAACTTGAGAACCGGCTGCTCACAGATGATGAGAAGAAGGTTCTTCATGACGCTATCATAGCTCATGAGAAGGAGATGATTGGCGGTCGTTCCCTAGAAGTCGGAGAGGGATCAGGTGTTGAGCACCATTCTGCTGTCACTGAAGTCACCACACCATCTTCGTCGGTTTCTGTATCTGTGGTCGGTTTGCAACCTGTTCCTGCCTACGACCCGGAACGGCCGCGCTTATCTCCTATTCATGAGCGTATTTCCGAGGCCGTTCAGCCGTCTGCGAGCCAAACTGGGGAAGGTATTCCGACGTTATCTCAAGCATTTTCTGAATAGAGTGTTTGTTTTGTAGCAGTTACTAATAACTTCTTATTTTTTGCCTATTGACTGGAGTTGCGCCGACTGTTGTGGCTCAAGAATCAAGCAGAGGAGATAAGGCCATCGCCACCGAGACTACTGTTGTAACCGCGGTATCTGCTGAGGCGGCGCGGGGGGATCCTTATCTGATGACGAACAAATGGTGAGCGAACTGCTCGGCGAGCAGGGTGGTTCTTTCTCTGACTTGCCATTTATCATCGTTAGTAGCCTCCCGCCGTCCTCAAGTTCTTCGATGCAGGCCGTGGATGCCCCCAGCCATGCCCATGCGACTCGTGATGAGGAAATTTTGGCTGAGATCAACGCCGAAATAGAGGCTGCGGGGCAGAGCGGTACCGTCAGTGGCAGCACGGCGGCGCAGAGTCCAGCACCTGCTATGGTAGCGCCATCGGGTGGCACTATCTCAACTTCCGTTACGGATCCAGTCCCCCCTACTCCTCCGGCGAGAAGCCCCCATGTAGATTCAAGCTCCGAGGAGGATATTGACATCATGCCTCCAGCCGAAGAGCCACCGCCGGAGAGGAGACACTCAAAACGAAGAATTTCTGTCCCTAGTGACACGGAAGATGTACCACTAGTGAGAAGGACGAAAAAGAAGAAATAAATCAGCTTCTCAAGTAGATGTTTTGGTAGATAGGTACTTGTCTTCGTTTTTTGTCAGTAGGTCGTGTATAGATGCAGGTTCGGCCCCTACTAGCAGGCATTCTTTTTTGGAAGAACTTATTTGCGTGTAAGTTCTTGTTTCAAGTTAGTTGAAATAAAATTTTATTTCTTTGTTTCAACTCTTGTTTTATTTGTGCTTAAGTACTTGCAGTGTCTTGTTTTCGGTCCGGTGTACTTGTGGTGTTTTTACCGTTTAAGTAGAGTTCGTTTCATTTGCCAAGCCTGAAAATCTTGGTCACAAGTTGTGATTGATGAATGAGTTGAACTTCGGACGTTGTATCACTTCGGTTAGTGATTAATATTTAGCTTTCGTGCCCCCCAGTTTTGGGGAACAACACTTGTATTTTTGGTGGTTGATCGCACTTGTTGCAAGTCTTGGCACACGTCCGCACTCCGGGGACTTAAGATACGTGAGATCGGTAATCTTGTTCGCACTTTGGGAACTCGAGAGTTATCGATGCTTGTAACACGGTTCGCGCTCGGGGAACTTGGAAATAATGTTCACATTCCAATTCGCACTCTACGAACTCGGAGTTAGTATTAACATTTTAGTTCGCCCTACGGGAACTTTAACTTGGTGTTTGTGCTCCGATTCGCACGCCGGGAACTTGGATAAAACATGTATGTTTGGGTTCGTACTTCAGGAACCTGGAATTGACGTTTATACTCCAACTCGCACTTCGGGAATCTGGAGTATGCACGGATGCTTCGGTTCGCACTCCGGGAACTTTAAATTGATGTTTATACTCCAATTCACACTCTGGGAATTTGGAGTCCGCATTGATGGGTTGGTTCGCGCAGTGGGAACGAATTATTGAATGTTTATACTCCAATTCGCGCTCCGGGAATTTGGAGTCCGTTCGCGCTCTGGGAACGAATTGTTAAATGTTTATACTCCAATTCGCGATGTGGGAAGTTGGAGTCCGTTCGCACTCTGGGAACGATTTGTTGAATGTTTATACTCCAATTCACGCTGTGGGAAGTTGGAGTCCGCTCGCGCTCTAGGAGCGAATTGTTAAATGTTTATACTCCAATTCGCTCTGTGGGAAGTTGGAGTCCGTTCGCGCTCTGGGAACGAATTGTTAAATGTTTATACTCCAATTCGCGCTGTGGGAAGTTGGAGTCCGTTCGCACTCTGGGAACGACTTGTTGAATGTTTATACTCCAATTCACGCTGTGGGAAGTTGGAGTCCGCTCGCGCTCTGGGAGCGAATTGTTAAATGTTTATACTCCAATTCGCGCTGTGGGAAGTTGGAGTCCGTTCGCACTCTGGGAACGAATTGTTTAATGTTTATACTCCAATTTGCGCTCCGGGAATTTGGAGTCCGTTCGCACTCTGGGAACGAATTATGGAATGGGCTGTCGTGTGTTGGTCCAGTTCAGCCTTCGATGTGTTGGCTTGCACCCGAGCTGGGGTTTCACTTAGTGAGTGGCCGGTTGTAACGCAGTCACTTGCTATTTGAATAAATTCCATTGTTCGATGGAACTTAGCTCTTCGTGTGTCGTGATTGTTGAACGTTGTATTCGGTGAATCACAGCTTTAGCTTGAAGAGATAGCATTTCATTCGCTGAAATGAGAAAATGTGGCAAAGTCGGTGCCTTATTACAAATTCAAAATTCAGAATGTAAAGGAAGCTACAAAGCATTCATAGACTGAAGGAGCCTGTCACGTGTGACATTGACGAGGTTCTTCGTCGTTCGAGGCTTCTGAATGAGTAGGCCCGCCACTGATGGCGTTTATCACCAATCTCCCACGGGGACAAGTCGGGTCCTCCTGCCTCGGTCGATTGGGTTCATTGATTGGATTGGATAGGCCCGCATCTCTGGGCTGCGGTGTCCGCACAAACTGTTCCAGTTTCCCTTCCCTGACCAGTTTTTCAACAAGATCTTGTAAGTGACGACACTCGTTCGTATCGTGCCCGTAGCCTTCATGGAACCTGCAAAATTTTCCCATATGGATTTGTCTCTTCGACGACGGTCTTGGAGCAGGTTTTTCATATTGAATCGCATTACGGGTCCGCAAATACAAGTCCTCCAATGAAATATTCAAAGGAGTATAACTGTCGAACTTCGGATTCTTGCGTTGCGGGCCGTGATTTTGATCTTGTTTTTTAAGTTGATTCACGCTCTCTCTTCGCCGAGCTTGTTTATTTTTAATGTTCAACTGAACTTTTCCGGAGCTCTCGCCGGACTGTTTTATTGCAACATTGCCTTGGGTTCCTCCCGCATTTGGCCCTGCGTCAGTTTGCTTCCTAGACTGTTTCGCGTCTTCCCATCTCAGGAATTGAGCTGCTTTGGCATGGAAACGGTCCAATGACGCAGGTGGTTTCCCAGCTAGCCAATTGCCAAATTCAGAATCGGGGTCTATCCCCTTAGTTAACGCCATAAGGATGGAGTTATCGTTTGGATTAATAATCTCCGCACATGCAGTATGGAATCTTTCTAAGTAGTGTCTGAGTGTCTCTCCGGGAGCTTGTGTGACACTAGATAGAGTGTTGACATCTTTCGGCCTTGCGACGTGCATGCGAAATTGCTCAACGAATTTTGTGGCCAGCTGGTCGAATGAGGAGATGGATCGAGGAGGCAATCGGGTGAACCACATGGTGGCGATGCCCCCAAGGATATGGGGAAACTACGACATTTCACAGCGTCGTCGGCTCTGGCAGTAGTCATCGACCATTCATATTTTAGAATATGTTGGTTGGGATCGGAGTTTCCCTCATACATGGGCAGAGTGGGCATTCGGAATCGCCGTGGGGGTTCAGCATTAAGAATATCGTCCGTAAAAGGAGTGTGACTTCGGGAAATTCCCCAATCGTCGTTTGTGAACCCCTGACTCTCACGGATCATCTGACGTATCATAGTTGAAAGATCCGGCATTTGCGCCGGAGTGTGGTCACGTTCCATACTTTGGGTTTGAACCGGATATCGTCGACGGTTCACATCTTGCCTTCTCGGCTCATAGTCCTCTGGGACGTACGGTTCAGGAGTACGACCGCTATGACGATGGTCTAGGTCCGACTGGTCTTGAGCGTCGACCCCTGGTTCAGCCGCAACGCTAGTGGTGCGGTATTCTGCGGCGTGATGAGGAACGGCGCCTCCTCGGGAGGAGGGTCCGGTTTGGAAGCTGGCTGACGGGCCAACTCTTATTTGTCCAACGGTCAATGTCGGTTGGTTTCCAATGGATGGCATACGACTCCCATCTAACCGGGGTCGTGGAGGTCGATTATGATAATCAGAAGATGAAGAACTTTCGCTGGAAGAGCGAGAAGCACGATCTCCCATGGATCTCTTTCGTTTTTGGCGATCCAGCTCGTTGATTAGCTCAGCGTTAGCGCGTAGCTGTTCTTCTAGTTGTCGCCGACTCTGGGTCAGCTCTTGGAGTAACAACTGCAATTCTTGTCCGGTAACCGGACCCGACGGCTCTGAGTGCCCAGCGGCATCTTGAATAGGTGGAGGTACAGGGGCAGGATTCTGTCTATCCTGTCCTTCTTGATTGACGGCGTTCGAGGTGGTTCTTGTGATAACCATCTTTAGAGTTGAGTTCCTTTCCTAGACTTTATGCAAATCTGAATAGAAGGGAAGGAAGTTGGATTTAACGATCTGGATCTCTCTCTTAGATTTATTCAATCCGGTATCGATGACAGATCCAACGAGCAGGAGAAAATCTGGGTTTTCTCAGTGAAAGCACCAAAGTGTTTGCGTCAAAATTGGGCACAACACTCTTCGGGAGTCGTTGAAGAGATAATAGTTAAGAATGCAAGTTCAAAACAGATATTATCTAACAAAAACTCCAATCAACAGTAAGGAAAATGCGTAGACAATCGATTTATAGTGGTTTGGCGCGTTGCCTACGTCCACTGTGAAGTTTTTTGATATTTTATTGATTCTCTTTCAATGTTTACAAGTTGTTACAGCAATCAACAGCAAGTTACAACTGGAAATTCGAAATCAACAATCAAATTATGATATAGGATGATGGAGATATTGATCCGGCAGAGTCTGGGCGCCTCCGAGTCAGAAGATCAAGAAGCTCCCTATTCTGTTGGCCCTAGGGCTCTATTTATAGATGTAGGTTGTTGGTATCTCGCTGAAAACTCGGGAGACCACGTCTGGCATGTGAGGGGGCCCACATGCACGGTCTCAGGAAGCTTGGGCCCACTTCGGCATCGGTTCGAACTCCATTCGAACCGATCAAGAATTCATCCAATCGAGGTGAAATTTGGCGTGGACATTCTTCAACATGTACGCAAGCTTCAGTGAAAATTTCGTGGCATTTGGATCAATAGGTTAGGAGATATGATGGGTTCGAAATTGGGTTTGTTGCCCGGTTGTTTGGTTCGAAACCAAGGTTTCGAATCGATCCTTTCGAATCCATGGAGGCACGTGGCTTCGCGTTGAAGTGGAGCGCAAACTTCGAATGGATCCGGTCTTCACTCCGTGTTGACCGCTTCGACTCCATATATCTCGGCGTATTCGCATCGATGGAAGACACGTCATCATGGTTGGTTGACCCGGTGGTTTCGAATGAAGCTGCACAGTTGGGTTCGAACAATGACTCATTGATGGGTTCGAACAAGCACTCCATGGTGGGTTCGAACAATGACTCCGTGATGGGTTCGAATAAGGACTCCGTGATGGGTTCGAACAAGGAGATGGATTCGAAGTGGGTGGAGCTGAAGGTGAGGCGCTTTGATGGTTTCGAAACCGATGCATCCTGATGGTTTCGAACCTGATGGGTTCGAAGGTGGTGGAGACGAACCTGAGGTGGTTCAGTGGATTCGAATCTTATGGATTCGAGCGCGATGGTTTCGAAACATTGGTCAACAATGGATTCGAAACCTAAGCCTTGCCCTTCAAATTGAATCGATCATAACTCGAGCATATGAACTCGTATTGACTTGAAATTTGAAATGCTGACTCCTATAGTCTTTCTTGCCGTGTCCTATCAATTGTAGCTCAATCTGGACTCGGATAAAATTCAGTGATATCCATGGCGAAACGAAGTATGACCAGCCTCTGAGACGAACTATTCTCTGTTTCTGACCGATCTTTTGGTATCGCGGCTTTGCCAAAAAGCGGGATAACACTAATTATGTTTGGAATTTGAATGAAGATGAATTAAATTGAGATGTAGATGGTATTGTAATAAAATTTTCACTTAAGTAAAATTCATAATAATGAAATGAGGTTGAATTTAATGTAAGCTAAGTGAAATTTGAATAAATAAGACTTCGATAGCTTGTAAAAGAAGTGAGTAGCGTTGAAATAAAAATATATACTTGGCTAAGTAAAAATGTATAAACCTGAATTAAAATAATGGGAATGTGGTTAACTATAAATAAATGGAAGTGTGAAGATAAATAAGAAGTGGACTTATAAAATTAAGATGGAATAAATAAGTCAAATAGAATTGTTTGAATCTGGAAGATGAATAGAAATCCAAACCTGAATTTTAAAATAGAATTGAGCCAAAGAAATTTAAATGAAGAGATTTGTGAAGCTAAAAAGTCAAGTATTGAATTATAAATTGAGAGTAAGCTAATTTGGGATAAATTAGTAACTTGAATATATGAATAAACTTTGAATTAGTTAAATAAAGGTTGAATGGTAAATTAATAAAAGTGGGTTGTGAATTTAAGTGAATGGTAGAAAGAGAACTTGAGCTATATATCTAAAATTCAACTTGGATTGGTTGGTAAATAAAATGAAATTGGATTAAATATAAATGGTTAGAAGTGCAAACAAAATCCAATTGTATATAAATTAAGTGAAAGTGGTCTTGTAATAAGATAAATAAGCTCGAGAATGAATCGAACATGGGAATTGAAATTTTTAACTGAAATAATTAATTGAGTTAAGAAGTAAATGAAAGAGATTTGATTTGAATAAAATCAAATTAAATTGGAAAAGAATTTATGGGCAAAAGAAATAAATTTAAGTTATGAAAGTAAATAATTTGAAGTGGATTAACTTAAGTTTAAAATTAAATGAGGCATGACTTATGTAAATTTGGGACACGATTGTTAAATTTTAAGCATTAAAGTTGTCGAGCTTAATAGAAAATGGTTTGAATGCAATCAATGCAAGGATATGGTTTATAAATAAATTAGAAATGGAATGAAATTTCATATAACTTGAGTTGGATTTAATTTTAAACAGTTGTATAACTAAAAAAAAGTTCTATGGAATAATAGAAGTCAATAAATTTGATTTTTGCATAAAGTGCCATGAATACAAATAGTTAGGGTTAAGAATGAATTGAATAAAAGAATGATGTGAAAATCGTTCTAAATAGGATATGATATTATAAATTGAGTAAAAACAATTGGATTTAACTGGAACCTTATCAATTATTTATAAAACTGGATTCGCGTCTAATTTTTCATAAAATATGGTTTTGAATTGTTAAGAAGCAGAAATTGATTTTTGAAACCAATTAAATGGAGAACAGGTTTTTTTGGGAACAATTATTAATTGGAGTAAGTAAATGTGTGAACCCACTTAAAGTTGAATGCAAACGGTGTTTGTGTTAGTTATAAACTATTGGAACTAGTTTGGAAAACTATAAATTTGTTATGAAGTTATTTATACTGCATTGCATATGTTATTGATGTGTTGTAGTTGCTTATATGAACGCAATGTTATAAATTTCATAAATAAGTTGCTTATGTGTTTAAATTGAGTAAGTACAGGTACCAGAAGATCGTTTAGCGGGATTTTGGACATGCATATGCTAAAATTAAATAAGCCGCTTGCTTAAAATGCTAAATAAGGTACGCCTACGCAATAAAAACTAGGAAATATGTACTGTTTTGGTTTTTCCGACCGTGTGGGTCAATGTATATATATTTATATCTATTGTCAAATTGCAAAAGCTCCTCCGTACAGAGGGGACTCTGCCAAAAATTTTCAGAAATTTTGGGAGTTAGAAATTTTTTGGAAATCTTTGAAAATTTTGTTAACGACAAATGTTTTCAAATTTGAAATTGAATAAATTAGTGAATGAAACTAATTTCAAACAACGACATGAATTTGTTATAAATGAAGAAATAAAATTTAAATATTCAGAGTTAAAGATAAAATTGAATTCATATGGAAATGGAATAATCAATTGAATAAGAATGAATATAAACTAAAGTCGTAGGATGAAAATAAATATAAGAAACACATAAGATGTTTATCCTAACTTAAGTAAGGAAAATGCATTCCCAATTGGAAATTGATATTTCAAATATAATCTAAAATAATATTTGAATGAATGGATATGGACATTTGTAAAAATGTCGATAAAGCGTTTTTGAATAGTGTGATTGGATATATTGTTGTGTAAGATATGCAGGTAATATAAAGGTAAAGAGAATTGAGTTTGGTTTCAAAAGATAAAATTGAAATGCTCGACATAAAGGTATGTGTTTAAATTTATATATGGAAATTGATTGGGTTTTTGATTGAGCCACTTGGCTTTTTGTTTTCTTTTGGGTTTTTGAGAGGCCGTAGAGACATTTTGTAGTTGTACCGAGCTAGCCGCGCAAAGAAGACGCTGGCAAAATTTTTAGGGAATTTAGGGTGTTAGAAAAATTTTGAGAAAATTTTGATAAATCAAAATTTGAGTTTAAATTGAAACTTGAATAGTTAAGCATATAGTATAGTTTGAAGCTAAGGAAAGATTTGGAAAGTAAATATGAAGGGTAATACGTCGTTTATTAAAAAGATAGTTTGGTAGGATGTTGAATTGTTAGTTTTGAAAATAGTAACGGCTTTTGGGCCATTCTTCCTAACTAGTAATTTCGGGGACGAAATTCTTTTAAGGAGTGAGGAATGTAACGACTCGGCTTTTTCAACAGTAAATTTATGATATTTAAAATGAATTTAAATAATTAATTTGAAATATAATTTGTTTTCAATATGAAAAGTTGGTTTTATTTAATATAAAAGTGATTCAGAATTTAAATATAATCATTAATTGAACAAATTAATGAATTATTAAAGTGATACTTAGATATCGGGTAAAATATAAAGAATTTGGACTTATAAATTTGTTGAAAATATTTTAACAGCTTATAAAATTTATATTGATAATATTGAAAGTAATAGATGGACTAAAATTGAATTAAACTGTCATTTGTTTAATTTTAATTTTGCATCGCTTAATCGACATTTAAAATAGCCTTCCGAGTCACAGTCTCGGAATTCGACGAAACCTATACCGTTGGATCCGTAATATTAAATTATTATCGGATTTCAAATTTCGTAATTTTTGGAGTGACCGTGAGTTTGTACGATAAGTAAACGTGCTATAATTTATATTGAATTCGAAAAGATTTTAAAATGTAACATTTAAAAAAAAAATTAGCGTAGCTTCCTCAACGCACTATTGTTCGTCTTCTTGAATACGCTTCCTATCTTCCTTTTTATCACGATGCTGCCTATTTCATTTTTTCCATCAGAACTTAAATTTACTTTAATAATGGCCGAAGCCTTGTGTTCCTAATCGTGTTTCTTTCTCCTATCTCTCAAACTCAAAACCCTCACCTCTTTGTTTTCGAATCCTCCTTCATTTCCCTTTTCTCCTCAAAGCCGATTCACGGCCTTTGTTAAATAAAAAAATCCTATTCGAGCTGTGCAAGAGAGAGAGAGAGGGAAAACCCAATGTCGAACCGTAATTTCGTGGCCAATGCAATCGATGGTTGCGCACGTGTAGGGGAGTCGCGAGGTTAGCAAGGCTAGGGCTTAGGGGTTGGGGCCAGCGTGATTGGGTTCAACAGTTGAGAGGGGGCGGTCGCGTCTCAGGCGCATAGTGGGCGATGGCGTCGGCTTCGCGTACAATCCAGTGACGAAGCGCGTGAACGATGGTGAGTTGTATCGGGGTTGGGGATGCCGGTCTCGATTTCGAAAGATGCTCAGTGAAGTAGAAGTCGTGCGCGTAGGGAGGGTTGTTGTCGCTAGGAGGCCAGGGACGCGCGTTGGATGGATGCAGTGGCCTCGTGTCTGTTGCCAGTGAGGTATTTTATTTATCTGCAATTAGATTTAAATAACTATACATATTTTAAAACTTGTTAAGTCTATTTTTGATAATAATGCTCTGGTGAAAATTTGTTTAATTAACTTGTTTTAATTATTTCAGCTAACAAAAAGTGTTTTTGAAGAAAATGTTTTCAGTTTAAAACTAAGTAATTAGTAAATGCAATTTATTAAAAGGAAGTAATGTTTAAATTTGTTCCAAATACTTATAAAATTCAATTTTGGATTGTCATTTCATTAAATTTTAAAATGGAAATTTATGGATCGATTGTTTTGAATATTTATAAATTCTTCATGTATAGTTATATAAAGTTTAAAATCGGGAAATAAATAGCTTAAATAAATTGTAAGTCGATTAAAATGTTAAACGATAAATTTATTATTCGATTGTTCGAATATTAATAAAATTCATATAACTGTTATTCAAGGTCAAAAATATGGAAACAAGTCGAGATTGGGAATGATTGCAACTTAAAAGCAAAGGTGAGATTTTCTCACTCATTTGGACACCCTAAATTAAATTTAAATGTTAAATTTAAATTATTGGATGTGATTGATTGATTGATAATAATTCATTCACTGGCTAATATTATAACCCATATGCTGTAATATCCATTTGAAAGTGGATTGATATGTTACTGTGCTAACAATTGTGGATGTAGGGAAAACAGGTTGGAGGGATCCAACATGATTCCTCAAATATATTTATTTGTTATATATATTGTTGTTGCCATATGATAGGATGAATGATAGTGATATGGATTTGCATGCGAATTAAATTTATATGGAAATTGGAATATACTAATTTTTAAAATGCTATAAATGTAACGATTCTGAATTTTTATTTAATTTAAATTGATAATTAAATGAAATTTTGAATAAAAATTTATAAAATTAATTATAAATAGTGATGTGAGTTTCCCCGAGTTCAAATATATTCTATATAAATCATTTAAATTTTTAAATATTATGTATATATGTATATATGTGAATATATATATATATATATGTATATTTGGGTATATATGAGTCAATTTGAAATTTTAAAATCTTGTGTGTATATATATATTTTGATTTGAATTTAAATCTTATATTAATGGTTTGAAAAATAAATATTAAAGTATATACTTTGGACACAAGTATAAAAATAAATAAATAAATTGATTTAAAATTTATAAATAATGATAATTTGAGTTATATAAAATATATGTGTATATATAGAGAAATATAAAACAATAATTTTTAAAGTAAAATTTATGATAATTATTTAAACTAAAAATAGAAGTAAATTTAAAATGCAAGAATAAGAGCAAATAAAAATATGTTATTTATCAAAATAAAGATAGTTTCTTTTATAAATTGTTTTAATTAAATAAGGAGTTGTATTTAAACAATATTGATAGTATAATATTTATACAAATGGATTTTTATAGATAGAAGTGGTTATTTCAGATTTATATATATATATATGTATGTATGTATGTATGTATTTTTTTTAAAGAAAACTAGGATTTGTGAATTTAAAATGAAATAAATTACAAACAAATGTATGCATACAAACATAATTAAAATAGAAAATTATTTGTAATACAAAGTGAACTAAACAAACATATATGCAAAAGCTTGTGAAAGAAAATAAAGTAAAATAAATATCCACAAAACAAAAATAAAAGCAAACCTGAATAAATACAAGACAATATGTGATGAACTCAACGATAAAGGCAAACACAAATCAAACAGCATATCTATATAAGTGTATGCATAATGTACTTGTAAGAATTAAAATAAGATGGTTGTTACATTGAAGCATGAAGCATTTAATGCTTTCAAACCAGCCCATACCTATTGTACAAAACTGTTTCCATATATTTATATACATCCATATTAGCTAATATTCATTCAAAAACAAAACATAAACAAGCCAGAAAAAAAAAGAAATTCAAAAACTGAAGACTTAAAAGCTTCAGCAAGCAAAGAACTCAAGCCTGTTCAACATTATCAACTCTGTTTTTTTTTCTTTCCTGGAAAAACATGTGAGCAAACCTCTTAACTCTGATTTTTATCTGGATGTTTGGATTCGTATGAGAAGCTATGTTGTGAATATATTTGAATGTTGTGCCTGCTTTATGTGTATATAAGTGTGTGGTTGGGTTTATAACTGATGACAGGTATGAACATATCCTGTTCAAACTTACAGGCTGCAAATGAAAAAAAAAAAAACAATACTCCTTTCTCTGATCCATTATAGGCTTCAAGATTTAAACAAACTTTGTTCAAAAAATCAGAATCTAACTTTTAAAAATTGTTTTAAGTTAATTTTGAAAATAACTTTTACTGGAAGAAGAGATATGAAGTAAAACTCAAATTAATGTCAAAATTAAGGTATCATAAATTTTTGATTTCTTATATGGCATGATTTACTTTAAGAAATCATGATTTTTAAAAGAGAAACCACGATTTTTAAATTAGTAAATTATGAAAACTTGCTGGTTGAACTTAAATTTGGTTTTAACGAAATTATGATGCTCAGAGGGTTTTTAGATCTCGATATTGAAGTTGAAGCTCGCTGGAAGATTGAAGACCATCAGAAAAATATTCGATAATTTTATAATGGGTTGTGGATGGCTAACGAGGTTGATTTTGGATTTAACCCTAGTTTGGCAAGGTTGGAGGAATGAGATCACCCCGTGGTCTCTGGTGCATCGAGTTCAACAAGGGCTCGGGAATTTGAAGCTTTGACATGGTCGAAGTGATTGACGGAGCCGCTGTTTCTCTGATGGACGGAGGAGCGAAGGGGAGGCGATGCCAGGTTTGTGGATTTGGGTTTAATTCAATCGAACTGCTTGATTTTGATTTGATGAATTTCTCACTTGTTTGGGTGGTCGTGAAGCTTGAAGGGGTTGCCGTCGACTTGGCAACGTGATCGTGGTTGATCGGAAGAGCTCCGATGGGCCGTGCACGTAAACGTGTATCACTGTGTATCAGTGTGGTTAATGTTTTGGAAATGGAGGAGAAGAGGTTGTATTGGGTTTGGCTCGGGGAGATGCTCGAACAGCTGAAGGGATTCGCGGGGTTGTACTCGAGTTCGAGGAGTGGGTATAAAACTAACAGTTTATACTTGAACTAAAAAAAAAAAAAAGAAGAAGAAGAAGAAGAAGAAGGCTCGGGTTCGTCTCGAGGAAATTGTGAAAATACTCGGGGGAGATGGTGCTTGGCTTCGGGAAGAAAGTCGTATTCGCGAATGTGCTTCCTGTTGCCTGGTTTGAACAATTTAAGTTAAACAAAAGAAGAAGAAAAAAAGGGGAGTTTTAAAATAGGCTCGGGTTCGTTCAACTCGTTACCAGATTTCAAATTTTAAGCAAGCTTTAAAATAAGATTTTAAGAAATATCAATTATGTTTTCAAAAGTAAAATAGGCAAGTTTTATGGATTTAGATTTTAAAAGTTTAATTGTTTTTAAAACTTGTTTGGTTCATATAATTTGGTATTAAGTTAATTATCCTATTAAATTTTGATTGTTTTCAAATTCAATTAAATGAAATTACTTGATGTATTAAAGAATGGATAATTAAGATAAATTGTCAAGGGATTAATACTTGATTACGTAAAGACTTATTTAATGTGATCAATTAAGTGATCAATTATGGGATGAATTAAAGATTACTTGAGGTGATTAATTTATAGTAATTAATGGTTAAAATTGATCGAGTGGTTAGGGATGATCACTTATTGTAATTTTATTAAAGTAAATGGTAATTAATCAAGTGATCAATATATAATTACATTTAATGTAATAAAAAGTTGATTTATTTATAAAGGTAATAAATTACTTAAAGATAGTTATTTAACGAAATTAATTAAGGTTGAATGATTTGGTAATTAACTTAAGGTTAATTTAATTAATTTATTAATTAAGAATAATTTAATTAATTTAAGAGTTTGATTAATTAATTATATCAAATGATTTGTAATTTATAAATCAAGATTGGGTAATTAATTCGTAAGCAATTAATTTACTTGGAAATAAATTAGGATTAAATGATTTATGAATCCTACTTATAAATGATTATTGAGTGTTGGCCTTACTTATGAATGATTGTATTGAATGAGTTGCCTTGAATTGTTTTTCCTATCTGATCTGTGATATTTTGTTCTGTAGATTGTGGTATGTATAATTTGTTCATTTATGGATGATACATTTGTATATTATCTGTGAATCTGTGAATATATGATAAGCGTTATTGTTTATACCGCTTATCAACTATATTTCTGTGTTTAATTTGTGATGATTGAATAATGTTGCACTATTGTGTGTTAAAACCCCTGGACCACACCATACACACACAAATATGGATTTCACGAGGAAATCGATTAAGTCGCAGATTTTTGAAATAGTTAAATTTGAATTTTTAAATTCAAATGTTTTGGAAATGGAATCGGAATAAATGTGAAAAGCTTTTGGAATGGAATTTCAAAATAAAATTTATAATTTTTAAATTACTTGATTAAGTTTTGGAATTTAAATAATTTGATTTAAATTTAAATTCAATACTTGAAATTGAATTCTATGATTTGAAATTAAGGATTAAAGATGTCATATTGGTTATATAGGGATTAAACCACTTTTAAGTATTGTTTTTGGGAATTTGAATTTAACCTAACGATTTCAACTCCTATAAATGAATCAGATTTCCAAAATGAAAACTGTTGTTTTCAAATGATAAACACTTTTAGATAAGAACTGAGATTCCAGTTAATCATGGAAATTTCAAGATTGAATAGAGAAATGATTTTCCTAAAGTTATGAATGAATTCTTTTTGAAAGCTATGAATTAAATCTGTTTATTTTTAACAGATTTAAATTGATGATTTGTTTAAATCAAATTGAAATGAAATTGTTAAAAGCTATAAGTTAAATCTTTGATTTAAAGATTTAACGAGTTAATCAAATTGAAACGAAAATTGATTTGGAAAATCTGTGAATGAATCTTTTTTTTTAAAAGATTAAAATGTGAAAATTGTTTAAACCGTTAAAGGTTGTGAAAATGAATCTTTTTGTTTAAAGATTGAAATGGTAATTGGATTAAACCATTGAAAAGAAAGTTTTGAATTATTAAGTTGTGACTTAATTGAAATCCCAATATCCATATATTTTTAAAATGTTTCGCTCACTATTCGGTTTAACCGGGAAAGGACCTTTGGGTCGTATAACCCATTCTGAATATGTGATTCGTCGTTATGGATAGCATTTGAAGACCGGTGATGAAGACCGGGTATTTGCGAAAGCGATAGGATGACCTATCGATCGTTTCTGCACCGAGTCGCGCCGGTATAGAAACTCCCTAAGTGATGGGAAAATCCGATCGGGATTGTGAATATCCGGGTTGCAAGGATTTCTTTGTAAGTGCCTTCGGTTCTGTTCGATCCCGGAACAGACTTGTATGGATTGTATGTCTGACATTACAAATTGAGATATAAAGCCGATTTCTTTCAAATATATTTCTGTGGTGGCGGAGAATTTATTCTCTTAGCTTAAAACCCTTCTCTGAGACGTACGAGCTCAGAGGTTATGTAGTTGAAGTTATCAGCGATATATTCCCAATTTTGGTAATGTGACATACTGAGTGTTGCTGAAATGATCATTGTGTTGATTATTGTGATAGGATCATTTATTTGATCGTCTATCTTGGTGATCATTTCTATGATCATTTGTTGACCCAAAGCATGGCTTTTGAATAAAGTATGTTTTTGTGGACGTGACTTCGTCGAGCCTCACACCCCGGAAATGGTCAAAACAGGAAAGATGCGGCAAGGTTATGAGGGGTAGCTCCCTTTAGGGTATGTACATTTCCTTCTGGATAGAGGTGGTATCATGGTATGGAGCCCAGATATTTAACCTATGTGGTTACTACGAATTTATTACTTTGTGGTTGTTGGTTTTCGGGATCCCGTGAGAAAGGTCGTTTACGATCGGGGAATGGCGTGCTCGTGTCAGTAGTTACCCAGTTAGGGGTAACCCGGCCTTGTGTTGGCAGAGTTCCGGTTTGGTTCTCGGGGATGTCTTTCCAGAGGCATTCTCATGTGGCAATGGGAAGTTCCTTGGCCTGACCATTTGTTGGAAATCCAAAGAAACAATACGAGACTTGTACGGTATTAGTTGTAGAACCTATCATTCACTTATGGTGTCGCAACACTGTTTGGATGGTAGCTATAGTAGGCATAGTTCGAAATGTCTATGTTGGCTAAGATTTATATCTTTACTTTCGAAATGAATTTTTCTCTACACTATGCACTAGTAATAATATCAAATGTCTTTTTAATGCGTATCAAGCATCTTTGACTATCATAAGGAGAAATCTCCTCCGATTCTGCGTTTGCATTGTGTGTGTGTGCGGGAGGCCTTATGGTAGTCTCATTTTTCAAAATCATTGCGAATTGACTTTGAAAATCCTTTGTTGAATGTTTTTAATAGATAAAATGTTTTTGTTGCTCACACCAGTCCCACGACTGATCCGGAGTTTATTGTTTTCGTTCCTAAACTCTGGGTGCTCATTATTTTCTACACGAGCAGTCTAGAGTTGGGTTTTTCAGATAGTCAGGTTTAGTAGATTATCTAGAGTTAGTTGAATCTTTGGACCGCACCAGTCTTGCTGAGCTTGGTGATATGTTATTGGGAGTTCGAGCTACTGCTGGATTGATTTTTGGAATGGAGTTACAGTTCCGATTTGGAGTTCTTCGTTGAAGACTATCTTAGAGTTAATTGTTCTGTATGTTCGATGTCATCTATTTTCTTTTCCGCTGCTATTTTATTGTATCATATCTCTGATGTATATTGATATCTATTGGATCATCTGTTGTATCAGATATTGTATCAAAGCTGTATATCAATGTATTATTCTTTTATTCCGCTGTGTTGTTTACTTAATGATTGTTATAAGCTCCGGCGAATCGGATTTGAACGATCGAATCTATGGCATTCGAATACGATTTGAAGTATGGATGTCGATTTTCGAGCAGGCAAAATCCGACTCGTCACATTTGGTATCAGAGCTAAGGGTTGAACTTTAGCTCAGGAGTGTAACACATTAAGTAACTCATTAGAGATAGGGTGAAGTAAATCCTAGAATGAGTAATCCTTAAGATATCTGTTTGATTGCCTCAGTAAATTCTCTTACTATCTACTAATAGTGAGTATGAGTGCAAGAAGAGAACGAGATAGGGGACAGGTAAATACGACTATAATTAGTCAAAACTCTGTAACAACGGTGGAAATAACTTTCTCTATCAATTTTCTTTGATTGGTTTCCAAAATTCTTTTGAATTGCTTCGTGACAGCTCCAGAGAAAGAAGTTTCGGTGTAATGGCAGCCCTACGAATCGTTGTGGGAAATCTTTACTTCGTATCTTCATCGGTTTTTATCGGTTTTTGATTTTAAAACCTTATTGAATATGAATTTGCAAATTGAAATTGAGAATTTTAAATAAATTAGAAATTTTAATTGAATTAAATTGATTAATAGAAGAAGAAGCTAAATTGAATTGTATCGATAAAACGACATCGTTTAAAACCGAATTTGAAATTCTATTATAATTTCTTGTATCTATTGTTGATATTCTGATTTGATGAGCCAAATCCAGAATCAATATCCAGTTTGATCTGAAAAGATATTTCTTCTATCTTTCGTCTATCTCTGTATTGTTTTCGTGCCTGCGAATTTCGAGGACGAAATTCTTTTAAGGGGGGAAGTCTGTAACGATTCTGAATTTTTATTTAATTTAAATTGATAATTAAATGAAATTTTGAATAAAAATTTATAAAATTAATTATAAATAGTGATGTGAGTTTCCCCGAGTTCAAATATATTCTATATAAATCATTTAAATTTTTAAATATTATGTATATATGTATATATGTGAATATATATATATATATATGTATATTTGGGTATATATGAGTCAATTTGAAATTTTAAAATCTTGTGTGTATATATATATATATTTTGATTTGAATTTAAATCTTATATTAATGGTTTGAAAAATAAATATTAAAGTATATACTTTGGACACAAGTATAAAAATAAATAAATAAATTGATTTAAAATTTATAAATAATGATAATTTGAGTTATATAAAATATATGTGTATATATAGAGAAATATAAAACAATAATTTTTAAAGTAAAATTTATGATAATTATTTAAACTAAAAATAGAAGTAAATTTAAAATGCAAGAATAAGAGCAAATAAAAATATGTTATTTATCAAAATAAAGATAGTTTCTTTTATAAATTTTTTTAATTAAATAAGGAGTTGTATTTAAACAATATTGATAGTATAATATTTATACAAATGGATTTTTATAGATAGAAGTGGTTATTTCAGATTTATATATATATATATATATATATATATATATATATATGTATGTATGTATGTATGTATGTATTTTTTTTAAAGAAAACTAGGATTTGTGAATTTAAAATGAAATAAATTACAAACAAATGTATGCATACAAACATAATTAAAATAGAAAATTATTTGTAATACAAAGTGAACTAAACAAACATATATGCAAAAGCTTGTGAAAGAAAATAAAGTAAAATAAATATCCACAAAACAAAAATAAAAGCAAACCTGAATAAATACAAGACAATATGTGATGAACTCAATGATAAAGGCAAACACAAATCAAACAGCATATCTATATAAGTGTATGCATAATGTACTTGTAAGAATTAAAATAAGATGGTTGTTACATTGAAGCATGAAGCATTTAATGCTTTCAAACCAGCCCATACCTATTGTACAAAACTGTTTCCATATATTTATATACATCCATATTAGCTGATATTCATTCAAAAACAAAACATAAACAAGCCAGAAAAAAAGGAAATTCAAAAACTGAAGACTTAAAAGCTTCAGCAAGCAAAGAACTCAAGCCTGTTCAACATTATCAACTCTGTTTTTTTTTCTTTCCTGGAAAAACATGTGAGCAAACCTCTTAACTCTGATTTTTATCTGGATGTTTGGATTCGTATGAGAAGCTATGTTGTGAATATATTTGAATGTTGTGCCTGCTTTATGTGTATATAAGTGTGTGGTTGGGTTTATAACTGATGACAGGTATGAACATATCCTGTTCAAACTTACAGGCTGCAAATGAAAAAAAAAACAATACTCCTTTCTCTGATCCATTATAGGCTTCAAGATTTAAACACTTTGTTCAAAAAATCAGAATCTAACTTTTAAAAATTGTTTTAAGTTAATTTTGAAAATAACTTTTACTGGAAGAAGAGATATGCAGTAAAACTCAAATTAATGTCAAAATTAAGGTATCATAAATTTTTGATTTACTTATATGGCATGATTTACTTTAAGAAATCATGATTTTTAAAAGAGAAACCACGATTTTTAAATTAGTAAATTATGAAAACTTGCTGGTTGAACTTAAATTTGGTTTTAACGAAATTATGATGCTCAGAGGGTTTTTAGATCTCGATATTGAAGTTGAAGCTCGCTGGAAGATTGAAGACCATCAGAAAAATATTCGATAATTTTATAATGGGTTGTGGATGGCGAACGAGGTTGATTTTGGATTTAACCCTAGTTTGGCAAGGCTGGAGGAATGAGATCACCCCGTGGTCTCTGGTGCATCGAGTTCAACAAGGGCTCGGGAATTTGAAGCTTTGACATGGTCGAAGTGATTGACGGAGCCGCTGTTTCTCTGATGGACGGAGGAGCGAAGGGGAGGCGATGCCAGGTTTGTGGATTTGGGTTTAATTCAATCGAACTGCTCGATTTTGATTTGATGAATTTCTCACTTGTTTGGGTGGTCGTGAAGCTTGAAGGGGTTGCCGTCGACTTGGCAACGTGATCGTGGTTGATCGGAAGAGCTCCGATGGGCCGTGCACGTAAACGTGTATCACTGTGTATCAGTGTGGTTAATGTTTTGGAAATGGAGGAGAAGAGGTTGTATTGGGTTTGGCTCGGGGAGATGCTCGAACAGCTGAAGGGATTCGCGGGGTTGTACTCGAGTTCGAGGAGTGGGTATAAAACTAACAGTTTATACTTGAACTAAAAAAAGAAAAAGAAGAAGAAGAAGAAGAAGAAGAAGAAGGCTCGGGTTCGTCTCGAGGAAATTGTGAAAATACTCGGGGGAGATGGTGCTTGGCTTCGGGAAGAAAGTCGTATTCGCGAATGTGCTTCCTGTTGCCTGGTTTGAACAATTTAAGTTAAACAAAAGAAGAAGAAAAAAATGGGAGTTTTAAAATAGGCTCGGGTTCGTTCAACTCGTTACCAGATTTCAAATTTTAAGCAAGCTTTAAAATAAGATTTTAATAAATATCAATTATGTTTTCAAAAGTAAAATAGGCAAGTTTTATGGATTTAGATTTTAAAAGTTTAATTGTTTTCAAAACTTGTTTGGTTCATATAATTTGGTATTAAGTTAATTATCCTATTAAATTTTGATTGTTTTCAAATTCAATTAAATGAAATTACTTGATGTATTAAAGAATGGATAATTAAGATAAATTGTCAAGGGATTAATACTTGATTACGTAAAGACTTATTTAATGTGATCAATTAAGTGATCAATTATGGGATGAATTAAAGATTACTTGAGGTGATTAATTTATAGAATTAATGGTTAAAATTGATCGAGTGGTTAGGGATGATCACTTATTGGAATTTTATTAAAGTAAATGGTAATTAATCAAGTGATCAATATATAATTACATTTAATGTAATAAAAAGTTGATTTATTTATAAAGGTAATAAATTACTTAAAGATAGTTATTTAACGAAATTAATTAAGGTTGAATGATTTGGTAATTAACTTAAGGTTAATTTAATTAATTTATTAATTAAGAATAATTTAATTAATTTAAGAGTTTGATTAATTAATTATATCAAATGATTTGTAATTAATAAATCAAGATTGGGTAATTAATTCGTAAGCAATTAATTTACTTGGAAATAAATTAGGATTAAATGATTTATGAATCGTACTTATAAATGATTATTGAGTGTTTGCCTTACTTGTGAATGATTGTATTGAATGAGTTGCCTTGAATTGTTTTTCCTATCTGATCTGTGATATTTTATTCTGTAGATTGTGGTATGTATAATTTGTTCATTTATGGATGATACATTTGTATATTATCTGTGAATCTGTGAATATATGATAAGCATTATTGTTTATACCGCTTATCAACTATATTTCTGTGTTTAATTTGTGATGATTGAATGATGTTGCACTATTGTGTGTTGAAACCCCTGGACCACACCATACACACACAAATATGGATTTCACGAGGAAATCGATTAAGTCGCAGATTTTTGAAATAGTTAAATTTGAATTTTTAAATTCAAATGTTTTGGAAATGGAATCGGAATAAATGTGAAAAGCTTTTGGAATGGAATTTCAAAATAAAATTTATTATTTTTAAATTACTTGATTAAGTTTTGGAATTTAAATAATTTGATTTAAATTTAAATTCAATACTTGAAATTGAATTCTATGATTTGAAATTAAGGATTAAAGATGTCATATTGGTTATATAGGGATTAAACCACTTTTAAGTATTGTTTTTGGGAATTTGAATTTAACCTAACGATTTCAACTCCTATAAATGAATCAGATTTCCAAAATGAAAACTGTTGTTTTCAAATGATAAACACTTTTAGATAAGAACTGAGATTCCAGTTAATCATGGAAATTTCAAGATTGAATAGAGAAATGATTTTCCTAAAGTTATGAATGAATTCTTTTTGAAAGCTATGAATTAAATCTGTTTATTTTTAACAGATTTAAATTGATGATTTGTTTAAATCAAATTGAAATGAAATTGTTAAAAGCTATAAGTTAAATCTTTGATTTAAAGATTTAACGAGTTAATCAAATTGAAACGAAAATTGATTTGGAAAATCTGTGAATGAATCTTTTTTTTTAAAAGATTAAAATGTGAAAATTGTTTAAACCGTTAAAGGTTGTGAAAATGAATCTTTTTGTTTAAAGATTGAAATGGTAATTGGATTAAACCATTGAAAAGAAAGTTTTGAATTATTAAGTTGTGACTTAATTGAAATCCCAATATCCATATATTTTTAAAATGTTTCGCTCACTATTCGGTTTAACCGGGAAAGGACCTTTGGGTCGTATAACCCATTCTGAATATGTGATTCGTCGTTATGGATAGCATTTGAAGACCGGTGATGAAGACCGGGTATTTGCGAAAGCGATAGGATGACCTATCGATCGTTTCTGCACCGAGTCGCGCCGGTATAGAAACTCCCTAAGTGATATGAAAATCCGATCGGGATTGTGAATATCCGGGTTGCAAGGACTTCTTTGTAAGTGCCTTCGGTTCTGTTCGATCCCGGAACAGACTTGTATGGATTGTTTGTCTGACATTACAAATTGAGATATAAAGCCGATTTCTTTCAAATATATTTCTGTGGTGGCGGAGAATTTATTCTCTTAGCTTAACACCCTTCTCTGAGACGTACGAGCTCAGAGGTTATGTAGTTGAAGTTATCAGCGATATATTCCCAATTTTGGTAATGTGACATACTGAGTGTTGCTGAAATGATCATTGTGTTGATTATTGTGATAGGATCATTTATTTGATCGTCTATCTTGGTGATCATTTCTATGATCATTTGTTGACCCAAAGCATGGCTTTTGTATAAAGTATGTTTTTGTGGATGTGACTTCGTCGAGCCTCACACCCCGGAAATGGTCAAAACAGGAAAGATGCGGCAAGGTTATGAGGGGTAGCTCCCTTTAGGGTATGTACATTTCCTTCTGGATAGAGGTGGTATCATGGTATGGAGCCCAGATATTTAACCTATGTGGTTACTATGAATTTATTACTTTGTGGTTGTTGGTTTTCGGGATCCCGTGAGAAAGGTCGTTTACGATCGGGGAATGGCGTGCTCGTGTCAGTAGTTACCCAGTTAGGGGTAACCCAGCCTTGTGTTGGCAGAGTTCCGGTTTGGTTCTCGGGGATGTCTTTCCAGAGGCATTCTCATGTGGCAATGGGAAGTTCCTTGGCCTGACCATTTGTTGGAAATCCAAAGAAACAATACGAGACTTGTACGGTATTAGTTGTAGAACCTATCATTCACTTATGGTGTCCCAACACTGTTTGGATGGTAGCTATAGTAGGCATAGTTCGAAATGTCTATGTTGGCTAAGATTTATATCTTTACTTTCGAAATGAATTTTTCTCTACACTATGCACTAGTAATAATATCAAATGTCGTTTTAATGCGTATCAAGCATCTTTGACTATCATAAGGAGAAATCTCCTCCGATTCTGCGTTTGCATTGTGTGTGTGTGCGGGAGGCCTTATGGTAGTCTCATTTTTCAAAAGCATTGCGAATTGACTTTGAAAATCCTTTGTTGAATGTTTTTAATAGATAAACTGTTTTTGTTGCTCACACCAGTCCCACGACTGATCCGGAGTTTAATATTTTCGTTCCTAAACTCTGGGTGCTCATTATTTTCTACACGAGCAGTCTAGAGTTGGGTTTTTCAAATAGTCAGGTTTAGTAGATTATCTAGAGTTAGTTCAATCTTTGGACCGCACCAGTCTTGCTGAGCTTGGTGATATGTTATTGGGAGTTCGAGCTACTGCTGGATTGATTTTTGGAATGGACTTACAGTTCCGATTTGGAGTTCTTCGTTGAAGACTATCTTAGAGTTAATTGTTCCGTATGTTAGATGTCATCTATTTTCTTTTCCGCTGCTATTTTATTGTATCATATCTCTGATGTATATTGATATCTATTGGATCATCTGTTGTATCAGATATTGTATCAAAGCTGTATATCAATGTATTATTCTTTTATTCCGCTGTGTTGTTTACTTAATGATTGTTATAAGCTCCGGCGAATCGGATTTGAACGATCGAATCTATGGCATTCGAATACGATTTGAAGTATGGATGTCGATTTTCGAGCGGGCAAAATCCGACTCGTCACAATAAATAATTTAATTGAAGGAAGTTAAATGAAATTTAAATTATAAACATATTCTTTAGAATTTGAATTCACTTCTGTTGAAACTAAAGTAAATTTAAAGAATAATTATTACTTTGGTCGAACTTAAATTTAGTAAAGTTGAGTTTGGGAAAAATTAAATTATGTACAAAGACTTAAAGAAATATCATAATCGATGAATGGATTTGAAGTAAAGCAAAACTATATTAAGAAATAAAATAAGAGAAATATATTAAGAAATAAAATAAGGGAATGTTATTAAGAAATGAAATGGAATTTTATTAAGGAACAATATGGAATTGAATTGAGGAATAAAACTATAAAATAGAATTTGTGAATAAATTGTTTTCATAAATAAATAGAGAAGAGAAACTCAGGGAGTTTATAATTTTATAAATGGAGTTTATAAATGAGATAGAAAGTATTAGCGAATATGTAATGAAATAAGTCACGGTAAGGACTTGATATGATTTATGAAAATTGGTTTAGAGGGAAATAGTTAAATATTTCCGAAAGTAAGAAGTGTGAATTTGGACAAGAGCCATAATAGATGGATATTGGCTTTCTTAAAATTATAAACTTATGTTTTTTAAAAGGAATATTTTAAATTACTACACTATAAAAATTTCTTGTAAACTATTACTTGAATTTAAAATGTTTCGAATTAGTTATTTTTAAAGGACAGGCAATTATTTATAAGAAACTTTAATTTTCTAAAACCAGTTTTACAATTTATCATTTACTGGATATGAACTCTAATTTTTATGTTAAATATTTCTTTTAAACCGTAAATTGTATAAAAACTACGCTTCTTATTTTATAAACCTAAATGTTTTCAAATGTTTTTAAAATCTAATTAATAATCCTCTTGTGTTGGTAAGTGAGTTATTAAATAAGATAAGATTTAGGAGAAATCTTATTTAATGGAGAAAGTAAATTTGTGAGATTATAAGGAAAGTGTAAATTGATTTTTGAGATAGGGAAGAGAAAATAAGAAATATTCTCAAAGGTAAAATCAAATTGAGTGTATATGAGAAATCATTTAAGAGATTTCATGGAAATAAAATAACTGTGAAATTTATTTCAAATGGGTTAAGTTGGGAATAATATCTGACTGATATTGAGATAAATAATTTGTGGAAATTATTTGATGGTTGCTTGTGAATGATTAATTGATAGTTAAATAACCGACTATCAATATTGGACAATGCGCTGATCGTTTCGAAGAGTCCGGGATCGGATTTAATTATCCGAAAACCATTTCGATCCGGTATGAACGATTACGATTGAAGACCGTGAAGAGTTGAAGACGGTGTTTCGGTTTGTCCAGACCCAAGGCAACTTGTATGGATAGAATGTTTTCAGAACATCGTCAGGTGGACGATGAGCATTCTAAGTGATGCGTTCTTGAAAGGTAACGTTTAACCTCAAGCCTCATCAACCGGGAATGGCTCAAACAGGGGAGGTGCATCAAGGTTAGGTGGGTCACACACAAGCAGGAAAAGATTTTCCCCTGTCTAGATGTCCCTTTATATTCGGCATAGTGGGTGGTTGGTCGCGCCAACCACGGGGTTATCTTGTTCGAGACTGTTCAGTAAGGAATGGTTCTGGCCTTGTGTAGCAGGGTAGCGGTCGTACTCCTCGGTACTCTGATCTAGGCCAGGTACTATGACGGGCGGTACCCCAGCAGCCTAGCCATTGATGGAAATCCATTCTCCCTACGAGCCTTGTACGAGTTTTGTTTGTATTACCCACTATGTGGCTAGTAGCTGGAATTTAATGAATGTAACAATTTCGACTATTTTATAAGTATTTGTATATAGACCCTATTATAATATCAGAGGATTTCTATAAAAA
Organism: Allium cepa; assembly: GCA_030765085.1. NCBI lineage: Eukaryota > Viridiplantae > Streptophyta > Magnoliopsida > Asparagales > Amaryllidaceae > Allium > Allium cepa. Next base: position 14,825,302 of record CM060940.1, on the reverse strand, counting down.
TTGTTTTAGCTATCGTAAGGTAAAAACCCTACATGTTTATTTGTGGCGTGGTATTACGAGATGCTTTTGTTTCAAAGGATTTTCAAAACTTTAATAATCCAATTGAGTGTGATTTTCTCCCGCTGGTATTCCAGACTGACTCGGGTTTTGTTTTATATGATGCTCGGGTCAGACCGAGTTAAACAGGATTCAGGTTATGTGCTGGAGCTCAGGAGACGAGCTGGTGAAAGAGCGTATTTCCGTATTTGTCTATTATTTCCGCTGTGTATGGACATGTATGATTGATTCATGTACTCTGATGATGATATGTATGTATATGTATACAGTACAGATTTCTTGGATTTAAAACTGTATTCTATATATTATATATTATCCCGCTGCGATGTGAGATTCTGATGTTGTTTTTGTTCTTCTTCTTCTACCCCTTTCTTCTTTTTCATAACTATCTGGTGTTTTCGGTTTCGAAAATTCCGGGTTGTTACATCTTATGACGAGAAAAGCATCTTTTTATTATATAATATATTAACTTTTATAATAAAATATTATCTTATATATATAGACACACACACACACACTTAAGTGTACATACATGTCCACATATGCATTTCCATGTCAAAATGTTTGTAAATGTATATATGTGTATGTGTGTATACCAAAGTTTCACGACATTTTCGACACTCTTGGCCGACGAAAAATTGAAAATTCAAAAAACGTATTCCGGTCACATATTCTGTTTTTGGAAATATATATTTTTGCAAACAAAATTCAAAACTATATGGCCATCATTATTTAATATTTAAAAGAGTTTTATTTTCATTATAAAACCTATATATTGAATATTTGAAATTAATTAAATATTCACAAAATAAAACACTGAAATTTCGGGTCATTACACTATTTGTCTTTGATACCATTGTTGGATCTCGGCCAGCACGTAGCAGGTTAAATGAGTAAATTTCAATTTTTTTTCCATTTTGGATCTTATTAGGCCTATTAAGTCTAATTTATTTAGATATGATCCAAATTAATTTTAATTGAAATTATTATTTTATTTAATTGTAAATAAAATTATATTTTGATATCATAATGTTACATAGTATGAACATGTTATATATACATGTGTGTGTACGTGCACTTGCAAAATGTACATAGTACATGGTTTAATATGCCCGTATATAAGTATTGGGATTTACACCACAATAAATATATTAGGCCTTCATATATGTGATGTGTGTGTATCTATACACACACGCGTATGTATGTATGTTATAGAGTTTAATATAAAAAACTAAAGTTATGTAGTGTGTATTGATCCGGTAAACGTAAACGTAGTTGATGATAGGAATATGAGTGAGACTGCTATGACAGAAGGCACTCGTGTACAAGAGGGTTCACTTTCATTGGATCTAGGAACATACTCGCCTGATGCTTGTAGAAATGTCGAGCCCAATCTCCCAAATGTTAACACTGAACAATCTATAAGGCAGCGTGTGAAGTCTACACTCTAAATACTAAAATTAAATGGACTTCCCTTTTCTCTGCTTTGCTACGAAATACTGGCAAATACATACCTCGATCGTTTGGTACTATTAAGATCAATGGAGCAATGGTACTGCTGGTAGAAGTATTGGAAGGGGAGTTAAATATTGGTATGAGTGCTTAGTGGGGGATTTTCCTTCGATTATAACCCATCATACCAAGTTGTTAATGATCATTATCGATAATTTAATTTGAAAAATTAGGGGTGGTCTTTAAGTGCAATTTGATAATTCTTTATTCTCTTCAAGTTTTCTAGAAAGAGAAAAGGTTATGTATTTTAGAGGCATTTCATTGTTGAAGGTAAGCCTTTGATTATTACCCCTTGGTCTGCTACGGTGGAGAAAGCCAAGGAATATGTTCTTTCTATCCCTATTTAGGCATATTTCTCTAATATCCTCTGTGTTTGTTTGCAACCATTGATTGGGGTTAGTTAGTTGGCTAGTCTATTTGGTAACCTAAAAAATTTTGATGCTAATATTATGGCTCAGAAAAACTTAGTGTATGCCAAGGCTTTTATTGGAATCACTCCAGAGGAACCATTGCCCTCCAAACTTTCAATACATATTGTAGAAGGACATGTTGCAGCTGTTGATGTTTGTTACAGTTGAAAATTAGAAATTTGCACAATTTTCCACTTTTGGTCACATTAAGGAATCATGTAAAGTTATGATTGATGGTGCTCCTCTGCCTTTCTCCAATTGGATTCCGCTTCCTCGACCTCAGTAATGAAGTGGGTTCTGAAGAATGTTCGCCCAGATATTGCTCCTTCTCCTTCTAGGATATTACCATCTATTACCTCAGATTCCCCTATTGTTATAGTCAAAGAGAATTTAAAGGACATTCCTGGTACCGATGATTCCTTTTGGACCTCGTCTGAAAAAGCTTGGATCCTTGAGCCTTCATAAATGAGATATGATCCTAAGGGTGATAGTTTCTTTTTTAAGTATGTGGGTAGTGATGATGAAGAATGTCGTTTGTATTATCATATTAAGGGTGAGGGTATGTACCTTTTTGTTCTTGGATAGACTGGAGATTTGAATAAGATTGTATTATCAGATGGTTCCTGGGATAGGAAATTTCTTTACTGCCATGATTCTATGGATTTTATTCCTAACCTATCATCTTGCATCATTGGATATTATCATGTTATTAGGCTTGATTTTTTAGATGATGGTAATAGTGCTTCCTCTTCGAAGGGGAACAAGTTTTGATTTTATATTTAGTAGCTTTGGTATGTTTGCAAAACTTATATACTTTATTTTTTTCAAGTTGTTTGGTGCATTTGCCAAACACCTATTTTATATTGATTTACAAATGTGGAGGACCCACTCTAAAGCTGGCTAGTTTAGCTAAAATAATTATATTTATAACAGTACAAATATTTGTTTGTGTGTGTGTATGCATATAACGATGGAGAATAATAATATTTGCAAATACAAGTGTAAATAATTTCTAATTTAAATTTCAAATTTTAGATCTAGATCTAGACTATAAAATATCTCATAATTTCAAATTCAAAACTATTTTATAATAAACTATACAAACGAAAATAATGTACATGTTTGTACATATATTATTAAATGAAATTATGTACAATATATATTTAAGTTTAATTTCACAATATTTATATTTTGTGTTTATTAAACATATATTTATATGTATTATAATATGTATATTTTAAATCAAGTTGGTACATTATATTTCAAAATATATATTTACATATTTATATATAGTTTTATAAATTAATATATATACGTGAAAATTCCTTTTTTGTTCCACACATTGTTATGCACATGATTTTGTTGGAACTAAGTCAGCTAGCAATGGAAGAGATCCATGAATTTAAAATAATTACCATTTTGGATTTTTAAGGGGCCTATGAAGTCTAAATTCATTTAGGGCTTTTCTAAGCTTTTAAATAAATTGATATTTTGTATAATACAATCTTTTGTTTTATTAATTTAATCTTAAAACAATTAAGTGTAGGATATTAAAAAGGTTTGAATATATCAATTTCTTAATTGTATGATTGTATAGTCAAATATAAGGCAAGTATGATCAGTTGATAATATGGTATATATGAATAAATAAGAATAACTAGAGGTAACCACATAAGTGATGAAAATGAAATAAATAAAAGATGAAAAAGATGATTGATTCACCTTCCCTCTTTGGTGAACTTAATATATGCAGCATTTTATTAACATCAATGAATCATTATGACATAAGAATAGGTACAGCGAACAATAATTAATGTGCATATACTATTGCCTTATTTTAAATAGTGATGATAATAAAGCATTTAAATTATACAATTTCAAATATGAAGATTAAATTTTATATGCAAATACATATATATGTAATTATATGTATATAAAGATTAAAGGAAAACTTCTTAATTATTCAAAATAAACTTCCATATTACATTTAAAATTTTTGATGTGTTTGTGAACTTATGTAAACATAAGTTAGTTAACAAAATACATATATATACTTTAATCAAGAGATTTAACCTATGTGAATATATATATATATATATGTATATATATATATATTATAAAAAAGTGAAACATACTAAACTAAGCAATATATTAACAATCCTTTGAATATTTAAGAAGGATATTTGTGATGTCACGTATGGTAACAAATATAGGAAATTATTGCTATTAGTTTATTATCAAAACATCCTTTAATCATAAGTAAGTTTCTATTATAGTACAAATGCGAATAATAAGAACATATTAGCTTTCAAATAAATATACTTTGATTAAATGCTTAAACATAGATTTATAATTATAACATTATACTAACCATATACAAATTTCAGTTTTGATTTATCAAAATAAAATCCAATCAATTAATATGAGCATACAAACTTTCGTATATAAAGAATTACATGTTGATTTGAACGTTTAAAGTATAGATCTAAAATAAACACATAGCACTAATCATATTCAAATTTTAGCTTTGATTTGTCAAATTTAAAAACCTAATAAATTATTATGAACATGCAAACTTCCATATCTAAATAATTCAGTTTGATTTGGATGTTTAAAACATAGATCTAAAATTAAAACACTATTAAATCATATATAAATTTCAATTTTAATTTATCTAAATAAAAAACTTTAAGCAATTCATATAGTAGATAATTCAAACTACATAACTATTTTCAAATCAAATGAGATAATATTATACACATATTCATTCTGATATTCAATATTTATTCATTAAAACATTATATCAAAATCATTAGAATAAAAGGGATCATTCCTTAATTCCAAAGCCTTGAAGTAATCCTTGGTTGTTTTAATTAAACCATTAAGAGTCTTGACTCTATGACATGATATGATGCATAAATCCAAAGAATTCCAAATATGTTATCAAAATATGATTTTCGTAGTCATGACTGAAGGGATATGATCCATCAGTCGCGACTGTGTCTTTATGAGCAAGACTAATGCAGTTGGAATTTAATGAGCAAAGTTGATAAGAATATCCTCGTAAATTTCAATTGTTGAAATTAACGAATAGATTTGTTATTCAACGCACTCAAGTTATTTTAGACTTACTCACAAAATTATCGCTTGGTAATGCTACATGCTAGAATTTTGATGTTTTGATTGTGACAACTATATAAGTAAATATTATATGAACTAACGATAATTGCAAGAGAATGTATTGTTTTTACTCGAGACCAGATTCCAAATTGAAGCTTTAACGTAGTATTAAGTTTAAAACTTTGAGTTTAGTAGTAAATATATGTCAAAATCTCTTTGAACTGGTATATGCATGCACATACAATTGCTTGATTCTGAGTTTAGTAGTAAATTTTTCAAAATATTTTTGATATGCCAGAAAACAAGATAGTCAACCGGTTGAATAGCTTGATTCAGAAGGCTGAATAGCTTGATTCGGACGGCTGAATGTTGTGCATGTGCATAAATTTCTTTGAATATTCAAATGGATGATCTTGCTAATTAAACCGGCTGAATTATGTCTATTTTGCATTGTTTCCTTACCGGTTCGTTTTTAAATCCATTCAGCTAGTTAAATTGCTCGATTCAAATGGCTGAATCTTCGTAGCAGCTATATTTTCAACAGACACTTCAATTCAATAAACATAAACAACTCTTGATTCAAGAGCTGCTTCTCTATCTCTCTATGGATATCTTTCATGAACGACTACAACTCTTTAGTCTCTATAAATAGCCATGAATTCCATTATTTTAATCACCGATACCCATTCTAATTCTCATTCCTATTTTCTAATCTATCCTGTTATTTGAACTCTAAGCATTCAATACTTCATTCTAATCACTTGTTCATTTAAGCATATTTTATTACTAATTCAATAAACTTTCTATCCTAATTACACGATATACGACATAGGAGAAGATTATAGAAAGGGTGTACTCTAAAGACTTATGCGTGCAATTAAAAGAGCACGTTCAGGCAAGATAATTTTCTGTATTGTTGAAGTCCTGTTCGGTTGCTCAACTGGTTGAAGTCTTGTTCTGTTACTTAGGCATTAAAGTCTAGTTCAGTTGCTTAGGTGGCATAATGCATGTTCCTTTGGGTTAAGTGGGGGTTGATAGTTATATTCCAAAAGAAGTCTGCGATTGGACGTGGAATGGAAAGTTCGAACCAGAATAAAAATCTCTAGTGTCATTTACTTCATTATTTTAGTTCTATATTTATATTCCGCACAAGTAAATGATTTAGTTAATATTCCATACTGCACGATTCTTAGTCACTTTCATTTGGTATCAGAGCGTAAAATTCTATCGATCGTCACAACATCATATAATAATGGCCAAAAAAAGATCAAGTCGAAATACAACATGCAAAAAGCCCGAAACTATCAGAGCTACAACCATAGGGGACTATGAAAAGATACTTTCTGATTTACTAATTTCGATAAAAGATAATAATAAATTAGTTAGTATAAGTGATAAGACCTCAAAGCTTAATTTTATTATTTTAGAAAACATGAAATGTGTCGAACTTGAAAATGGGAAATTGAAAATTGAGAAATTAAATTTAGAAAATCAACTTGGTTTTTAAATTTTTTTTATAACTCTTAAAGATTTTCTAAATGAACAAAACACCTTATTTGAAAACGAGGAAGAAAATTTTTAGAAGAATTTTTTAATTTGAAAAGACAGAATAATTTATTACAGTCCTCTTTCGATAATTCAGAATCTCATAATTTTCTTCTAAAAAATGAGAACTGTATGTTAAAAAACAAGAATTCTGAATTAAATGAGAAAATTAATATTTTGAAAAATAGTAACATTTCTTTCGAAAATAATATTTTCCACTTTAAAACTGAATTTGAAAAACGTAAAAATGATTTCATAAAATTTAATAAAGGTCAAAATAATTTAAACATTATTTTGCCTAGTTCTAGACCTTTACATGATTAAAATAGTTTAGGATACAATAAAATTGATCGTATAAATAGCACAAGATACGCTTTTATGTATAGTAAAAATGTTAGTGCTAGTACTAGATTTCAAGTAAACTCTAAATCTAATTTTTGTAGCAATTCAAGTACTGATATGACCAATTATGTTTATAATATCTCTAGAGTACAAAATCATTGAAGGGAAATATTAACAAGAATTGTCTAAGTATTTGGGTCCCTGTTAAATGGAAAAACAGAGAAAAATACATTGATGATTATTTTGATATAGTGTTAATAATGAAAATTATATTTTTGATGGATCCACTGAATCCTCTTGGATATGGTTAACTTTGACCTAACCCTTTGATCCTAACATAGGAAGTGGGTACCAAAATATAGAATTTTTTTGCAGCTACCCAAGAAAGTTAAAAGGATGAGATGGATTTCGAATAACAAATTCCATACATATGATGGAGAATGAGCATTTACAAATAATGGAACTGCAGCAAAATTCAGTATATCTAACTCATTTTTTTTATAAATTGTTTGGGATAGGTATTTTTATTAGAGTACCAAAAAGAAATATTTTTGAAATAAATAAATTAGATACTCTTTTTATATAATACATGATTTCAAAGGTGCTAGAAATATAGTGTGAAAATTATTTCAAAGAAAATAAAATTATTTTATCAAGGCAAAAAATAATTTTTTAAAAAATATTTACCAATTTATGATAGTTCTCTTGTTGAATAATTGTTTTCCTTTTTTTCGATGTCAAAGGGAGAGAATATGATTGATATGTGGTGTATCTTGTCTGGGAGAGAAAATTACTCTATATATTTAAGAACATACATAGTTGTCATCATCAAGAAAAGGGAGAATGTTATAACCTAGAATTTTGATGTTTTGATTGTGACAACTATATAAGTAAATATTACATGAACTAACCAAAATTGCTGGAGAAGATATTTTTTTTACTCAAGACTAGATTTTAGATTAAAGCTTCAGCGTAGTATTAAGTTGAAAAGTCTGAGTTTAGTAGTAAATATATGTCAATATCTCTCCACAGTGGTATATGCATGCACACACAATAGCTTGATTCTGATGTTAATAGTAAAGTTTTTCAAAACATTTTTGATATGCTATAAAACAAGAAATTCAGCTGGCTGAATAACTTGATTCAGACGGCTGAATGCTGTGCATGTGCACAAATTTCTTTGAATATTCAAACGGCTGACCTTGCTAATTCAGCCGACTAAATTGTGTTTGTTTTGCATTGTTTCCTTGCTGGTTCATTTTTAAATCCATTCAGCTGGCTGTATTGCTCCATGTAGACGACTGAATCTTCATAATGGTTATATTTTCAAAAGACACTTCAATTCTATGAACAGAAACAACCCTTGATTCAAGAGTTGCTTCCATATCTCTTCATGGCTATCTTTCACGAACGATTAAAACTCTTTAATCCTTATAAACAGCCATGAATTCCATTGTTTTAATCACTAATACCAATTCTAATTCTCATTCTTATTTTCTAGTCTATCTTGCTATTTGAACTCCAAGCATTTAATACTTTATTCTGATCACTTATTCATTCAAGCTTATTTCATTAGTGATTTAATAAACTTCCTATCTTTACGAATTATATGATATACCATAAAGGGGAAGACTATGGAAAAGGTGTACGTTAAAGACTTATCCATGCTATTAAATGAGCAATTCAATTAAGATAGTTCTCTGTATTATTGAAGTCATGTTCGGTTGCTCAGGCAATTGAAGTCCTATTCTGTTGCTTATGCATTTTAAGTTCTGTTCGGTTGCTCAGGCGGCAAAATACCTATTCCTTCTGGTTAGATGAGGGTTGATAGTTAAATTCCAGAAGGAGTCTGCGATTGGATGCAGAAAGGGAAGTTCAAACCAGTAAAAAAATCTCTTGTGTCATTTACTTTATTATTTTACTTTCATATTTGTATCACACAAAAGTAAATGGTTTAATTAATATTTCATATTACACGATCCTTAGCCACTTTCAGATAAGACCTAATGTTTTGGCCTATATTTGCTGAAATAGAAAAGTCTAAATAATGGTTTAGAATAGTCCATTTGCACATTACAACCAAAATGTCTTGAAGTAAATTAGAGCGATATAAAGGTTGTGAGATTTCAAATATGATACAAGAAATGATGCAAAAGTATCATTTTATAAGCATCAAAATTTAATAAATATTTTGATAGAAATATCAAATAGTTTGATTTTCAATCAAAGTGTAGAGGAAGTGTATGTTTATTAAGAAAGAATGTTAGAAGATACACTAAAATTTCAAAACTATATATAAACAACACACTGTTGATTTAAACGACATACATCTGTTATATAAACCTTAGTTGTTTTAATACTCAACTTTGGATTGTAAATGATGACTTTTAAAGAAAGTATAAAAGATATTTAATACGAAACATGTGAGATGAGTTCCTTATGCATTGGTAGTAGGAATTATCATACATTTTATGTTGTCTACAATATTGTGATTTATTTATGTATTTGATACATGAAGCAAATATCAAATCCAAATAAATATCACTAAATGGTTGTTTAAAATGTTCTCGTGTATTTATGAAATACCAGAGAATTGTTTATAGAAACAAAAACTCATTGTGAAGGAGTGTACAGACTTAAACATCATAAGTGATATTGAATATAATATGTCGATAATAAATTCAAGTTAAGAATCTTTAAGTTGGAAATGTTCCAAATGAAATACCGTGGCTGATTCAATGAAAAAGGCTATGTACATCGCGTTGAATAGCACAAGAATAAAAGCATGTATATATATGCATAAATTTATAACTTAACCGATTCCAAATGTTGAAAATCCTATAACATTGTTACATGATAACAATGTCACGATATAGTTCATAAACAGAAATTAGAGCCATTATAAGTCGAAAGCATGCTCCGAATTGTTCCAAGTGATAAAAAAGTTTGTCACCGTCGGAGAGAGTTGATTGACAGAGTAAAAAATCGAAACACAATAGCATTCTCGTCCACCGAGGGACTGATCCAATTGGTTTTGAGAAAACCGATAGGAGAAGTAGGAATAAGAATCCATAATTGACCCCAAGTGTAAGTGGGAGATTGATAGAGTTTAGGATATGCCCTGGAAGCAATTAATTAATTTGTTACATATATTTAACTCGTTGACTAATCTTGTTTGAAATAAAGATATTTCTTTTCTATTATATACTAGATGTAATGTAGTTATATTAATTAATTAAAAGTATATTTAAGATAAAAATCCATAAACGATATGTTCGTTGATAGTGGTCACAAAGTATTCTGGCCATGAGTAATTTATCATAATAAAAATAAATATATCATTTAAATATATCATTTTAAATGTTCTATCCATGAGATTAGAGTTTTGAGATGTGTGGTTGAGATTATTATTTGCTTCCTTATCCTACCCACGTAAAAGCTAATCTCCAAGCCCTAGTCAATGGCTAATTCATTTTTTTGATTCGCCACTATCTTCTTCTTTCTCCTTATCTTAATGGCAGCAACACTCCCCTAAAATCATCCCCAAAATTCTCAAATTTAAATTAAACTAAAAGGATACTAGTTTGTAGTATAAGGTCTCCAATTCCGGATAAGCAGTCTGATGGATTAGGAATTGTTCTTAGAAGAGAATTTATTGTTCAGCTTGGACTCAAAGGCTTCATTAGGAGGTGAACTTTTATTTATTATTATTGTTTTGATTTCAAGTTTATCATATGAATGTTGATTTACATCCAAATCATTTGTTTGTGTTCAGATCTGTTTATTATTTTGTTTAGGTGAGGTTTTTGTGGGTGTATGTGTTTGTTACAAATGGATTAGTCATGTGCTTATTGTACTATTTTTTATATTAATTTATTTTTTAATTTTTTTTCTAGAAAGAAATAATTTTTATTTATATTAATATATATAAATAGATCTGATTAAATGTATACAGATTTGCAAATCGTGTCTATATATATATATATAAAATTGTATATACATTTATATCTTATATATATTTAATCTAAAAAATTATTATAATATTTTATACCTATTGTGAGTCATAAAAACTATGTTTTTATTAGTTATGCATATAAATATTTTATTATTATTTAATGATTTTGTGAATTTTTTACGCATAAAATAACTAATGGTTTAAAATTTCAATTTATATGTTTTATATTTTCTTCAGCATGTCAAAAGCTGTATGAAAATTTTTACAATTTTTTGAACTTAATTTATTATTTTTTAAAATTAATTTACTTTCGTCCTACAATCAATTATTTAACTAAGTATAAATTCAATCCATAAAATTCTACAAAATTTTCATAAGCAGTAGATATTTCATAAATGCCTTTAGGAAAATTTCATGTTTTTACAATTTGATTTAATATTTTTATAATTAATTTATTTTAGAGCTATAGTTAATTATTTAATTAAAATTATATTTTCAGTTTAGAAAATTCTAGAAAATTTTTCTAAGCCCAAAATGTTTCTCATCTACCTTCAAAAAAGTTTTGGATTTTTCAAATTTATTTCTTTTTTTAAGAATTAGTTTGTTTGATTCTTTATTGAAATTTACTACTTGTACTCGATTGGGTATTAATATTGTATTAATGTCCATTACTTTATCTCTATTTTTCTAACATTATTACTCTATTGCTGATAACAAAAGGGGGAGAGGAAATTAAGATTTTGCAAATAATGATCAAATATTTTATTTTTTATTTGCATATTCCCATATAGGTTCATTTGCATATTTTTATTTGTTTTCATGCATATACAAAGGGGAAGCTATGTTGTAGAGAGGGATCATTCAAATAAGGGGAGCTAATAAAGTTCATCAATGACCAAATACATTTAATAAATTCAAAATCTTAAATATATGTTTGTTATCATCAAAAGGGGAGATTGTTGAATATCCTAATATACGATTTTTGTTTGATGATAAAAAAACTATTTATATCCATTTAAATGTATTTGTTATTGTACTACTTTAATTTTACATAATTAAATAAGTATTTACTGAATAAAATAAATAACACAGAATTTAAATTCAAAAAAATATTTTATTACAATTTTTAAATAGTACAAAATTTGAGCTCTCATTATATATACGAAATTTCAATTACAATACAATTTCAAATCACAACACAATTTGTCACTGTACAATTGTCATTTACATTTGCACCTCACTACATATCACTCGTACACTCATATTTGTTCTTCAACTGTATTCCAATGTGTATCCAACATCTGAATTATCTGCAAAATAAACACTAACACGGTAAAATTGTAAAAGAAATACTTTTGCAGTGTAAAATAAAATGTGTGTTTTTGAATATATTATTTGCCATCGTTATTTGGGTTGTTCGTCATCATTTTCGTTTTGAATTCATCAAACAAGAACAACCTGTGACATGCATAATGTATCACTGTACATGCCACAAGGCCGTGCATACAATATAAACTTGATAAAACTGCAGGGACAGGTGAGCACAAGGTCAAACCCGAGCCGAGATTGGATTAAACTCAGGTGCAATACCAAAACATCACCAAACTGTCAAGTACGAGTTCTCATGCAACCAAAATCAGGGCCAGCCAACACAAGCCGGACCATGCTAACAATTGCATAAATGTGCGCACATGAGAGCACACTCGACAGGGAAGTCATAAAGGAATATGAAATGAAAACAACTCAACCATTCAAACTGAACACGAGTGCAACATACATGAGTATGCACATCAAAAGTGTAGACCTCAACTTTAACATTTACAGCTTTATATGTAGTATCATACAAATATGTATACTGTATAGACAACATGCACAGACTCGAAATTACAGCATGGCATGAACTTACATATGCAATTAAACTCAACCTGACCAGGCACAAGTCGAAACTCATTGAACAACAATAAATCAAAACTTCACAATAAATGCATTCAGACTTAAATGAACCAAACTGGAAATATTTATGAAAGAGGATAAAGCAACTGGACACGTATACAACTATACATGAACACATAATACACCACCAAACAAGAATTGATGCCAATCTCACACACATACATACATAAATATATGTATATATATGTATGGAGACCATCAATCAAAGTGCGGACAAATTCCAAAATCAAGATGAAGTTCAAGTGAAATCAGAAATAGACATACAAACAATCGTGGACAACATTGATTGAAATAACTCAGGCAAGCAAACAAGAGGCAACAGTGAAGACCAGAGAATACAAGACTACAGTGCACTGAATCAGATTGCACATCTACAAGGCTCGGTACAAAACAACATAGAAAGTGGATGTACAAATGAAGTTCAAAAGCTAAACCAGAAATGTATTAATAAATAACCAGTGGTGAACACAATACTGGATGAAGTTCATGAAGACCGGATAAATGAACAAGACTTAGGCAGTGAATAATACAAAATGAATAGAGCATTCGTATACATCAACATGAACACATACATATATACATATGTTTGTACACATGTGTGTGTGTGTGTATCTATGCAGTTAATGCGCTCGGTGGATTCAAAGCGGTGGAGGTGCAAAAAGTCATAGCGAGGATATAGCGGGATATAGCGGATGGCTCTAAAATAGCATATATAACTCATACTTAATGTTTTTACAAATATATAAATGCTAATTAAATGAAAAATTATCATTCAATCAAATTATAAATAACACATAAATAATTTTAAATAAAAACATGTGCGAATATACTTTACATAAACGAAGAACTGTTATATAACATTATTGAATTTGGTAGAATATTAGAGTATTTTCATTTCTGAAAATATATTAAAAACTAAATCACATAAATTAGTTTCATAATTTTATACTATATAAATGCAATTTTTCATTTCATTTTATTAAAAAAGATATAGCGGGAATAGTGGAATGCAGCGGAAATAACGGCATATAGCGGAAGTAGCGGGGATTAAAGCGGAAAGGCTATATTCTGGGATTATATGGAAAAATCGTAGCGGTAGAAATCCCCTATGAGATATAGCGGGGTTGTAGTGGGATAATAGCGGAGCATTAACTGCACACACAAACACACACACACACACACACACACACACACACACACATATAGGTCCAACTAAACAAAGTTCAAGCCAGAGAACCAAATACACATGCACATGACAATAATGCATATAACATACTAACAACAACTCAAAAATGAAGATATCAAGACCTGACTGCATGGCTACAACAACAAACTTCAAATTGAAATACAAGTGCACAAATCAAATGCACAAGTGACTCGAAGAAGATGAAGCAATGCAAAACTTTTAGCATGAACGCACAAAAATGAATGCAACCATAAGTGCATAAGAAAACAATGAAGCATGGTCAAATATGGAACCAGACTCCAAATGAAACTTAACAAGCTTGCAAATCAAACAAGAATGCAAAACAACATGCAAGCACTCAGTTTCAACAAGCCATTGAAACAAGGAAACAGTAATGTACTCAATGAATGTGTAGGCACAAGTCAATGAACAACCATAGGACATTAAGGCTATCAAGTACATTAGCACACAAAACACACATATATACATGTGGAATACACATGCATACATGTATGTAGTATGAAACGAAGGCAGTGAAAACAAGTCAGAGTTTATCAAGTCAACTTTTATCTCAATGTCTAGAATATCACAAATTCAAATGATAGAGAAAATCAAGTCAAGGTTCAAAGAGAAATGATATGCTACAATTCAAACAAAATAATGTCGCAGGGGATTTCAAAATGAACAAATCAAGTTTATCTCAAAATTCAAACGGCCGAAATCAAAGGAGCAAAAAGAGTGGAAGAAAAATTCAAACGATGATAAAATGAATGAGCTAAGAATCACACGGTTGTTCGATTACAAATCAACGCATAATCTCGAATATCACAGAATTCAAATCCAAATATACGAATTGAACATTCAGGGATTTATCCCTATTTAAAGTCCAAATCATCTTTGGCATTAAGGATATTCGAGTTCAACAAAAATACCAGAGCTAATCATTGAAGAAAATAAACCAAAAAACTTGAATCAAGTCGAGCACAATCGAAATTGAAAAAGAATATCATGTACCAATTTTAAACCAAGTATACGTGCTCGGGAAATTAAAGTTGCTGCAAACTATAAAGGCCATAGAATCGGTCGACAAAGTCAATCAAGTGAAATCGTATTTCGATCGATCAATTTTTCAGCATGGCTTCAATTGGAAAAACCCTAAAGTTCAGATCAAAGAGAAAAAGGAAGGAGACGGCCAGCATATAAGAATAAAGTAGAAGATGTTTATTCTTTTTAGTGTTTTGGGCCGGCCTCTATATAATTACCGTGGGCTTAAATTAAATAATTAGGATTTTGCTTTGTTTTAATTTTTATTTTGTAGTTTTACTTCTAAAATTGTATAACTTTCTAATTGTGTGACTAGGTACAAACTACGGGGCATAGTTTGAGAATTTGCAACTCAGTGGCTGAGTTGTGGCAAGGTTTTGAGAGTAGAGTTAGGTTAGTCGATAGTGGGTGTCGCAAGTTTACGTGTGTAAGCGTCTGACTACTTAATCTGTAGTGGAAACGTTGGGGGCAACAAGTAGGCAAGGTTTTGCCGAAGCCGGGTAAATCTGTGTTGTTCTATTTCTGCCTTTATTATTCTGCCGTTATCTGTGCTGTAATTATTTTCTATATTTTCGCATTAATTTTGTTATTATTAGTATCCCTCTATTCACCCCTCTTTTAGGGTGAAATCGATCCTACAAGTGGTATTAGAACTGGGAGCAAAAACCAATTTTTGTTTAAAATTTTGACCATTTTCTGTTTTAAAATTTTGATTTTTTTTAAAATGGCTTCTTTTAATAATGCTTTTGTTGAAGGACATTCCATAGTTAGACCACCCATGTTCAATGGTGAATATGCTTACCGGAATAATAGAATGAAAAATTTTCTGAAAACTATTGATGCATGGAATATTGCTGAGATAGGATACAGAACACCAACTATAGTGGTAGATAATCAAGAAACTGGAAAGCCAATAGATCAATGGGTAGATCTTGAAGATAAACTATAGAATGCTAATGCTAAAGCTATGAATTCTATTATTTGTTCATCGGATCAAATTTAACTTAACTGTGTCTCACATTGTCTATCCGCGTAGGAAATTTGATACACACTTGAAGTGACTCACAAAAGAACATCTCAAGTAAAGGAATATCACTTTGCCATGCTTAGTAGCAAATATGAGAACTTCGCAATGGACAAGGATGAGAATGTCAAAAAGATGTATGGACAACTTTCTAATCTTGTATACAAATCAAAATCTCTTGGAAAACCATACAAATAATTAGAAATAATCCGAAAAATACTTAGAGTCCTCCCACGAAATTTTGAAGAAAAAGTTACTGCCATTCAAAAATCGAAGGATTTGAAACAGATTAAAGTTGAGGAACTTATTGGAAATCTCACCACTTATGAGCTAGAAATGAAATTTAAGGAAGAACATGAAGGAGGTGAAGCTCAAAAGAAATCAATAGCTCTCAAAGGAACAACCAAAAGTGAAGATGATGATGATGATGGTGCAGCAGAACTGGTGCTGATAATGAAAAAATCAAAAGGTGGAATCACAAGTATGGAAATCTAACTCTAGATCAACAACTGAAAAGTAGAATAATCAAAGTTTTAGACAACCCAGAAGAGCAGGAGAACATATGTCACAAGTGAAAAAAACTCGGAAATATCAAGCCAAATTATGCTCAGAATCGACTCACCTGAGGAAAGAAATCGAAAAGGAGAAGTTTTGCAACCATATGGAATAAAAGTGACGATGATAATAAAAGTACTAGCAGTGAGAGTGAAAGAGCAGATCTATGTCTTCAAGAAGAAATAAGTGATAGCGATGATGACGAGCCAAGCGAGGTATCAATACTTACTCATTCGAAATTACTTATATATTTTTACGAAGTAAATGGCTGTTTTGAACGATTTAAGGGAGAAATACGCTACAATTGAATCAAAAAGAGATAATTTGATAGAATTAAATAAAAAGTTTAATCAATTGGTTAAAAAATATCGACACAAGAGCCCTAAGTGTGACAAGTGTCCATCACTCGAAGAAGAAATTAAAAATCAAAAATTAAATCACTTGAAAATGAAATTCTGATTTTGAAAGAAAGTGAAAACACGAGGAGGAAAAATTCTATTAAAAAGTGCACTTTGTTATTGAACGAAAATGAATCACTCAAACACAAGTCTAACAATTGTCTACGACTTTAGAAAAATTTTCAAAAGAAGAAAGATCGCTAAATATGCTATTATGAAAACAAACTGTTAATACTGTTAGACAAGGACTTGGATATAATCAATCTGAACTTCCTAGAAGCGCGAACTTAATCAACTCAAATCTGAGTGCACAATTTCTAGAAAAATTGGACACAATCAAAAAATTTGTTGGTATGGGCCCAAACATGTGATAACCATACCAATTTGTGTTCCTAAAGGAACAAATATAAACTCACTTAAAGTCAAACAAATCTGGATGCCAAATGGAAAAAATATTAATTGTTTTGGGTATACTCAAACATATTTTTCAAAATCTTCTGTCATAACAACCATGGACCTATAAAAACAAATATGTCACAAAAATCTTTTCTCGTGTAGATGTGGTGACACGCTAAGGAACAACAACGGTCTTATCTGGACTCTTGCTGTTCCAGGCACACGACAGGAAACAAATCGAAGTTCTTTAGCCTAGTACAAGATGGCAGAATCACAATGGGAAACAACGAAAAATTATCGGCAAAGGTAAAATATGTATCGATACATTTATCTTGAATGATATATTAAATGTGAAAATCCGCACCTTAATCTTATTCAATTTAGCTAGTTATGTGATAAGGAAATAAATGTTGATTTTGATTCTGATTTATGCAAAAATGTTGACCGATCATCTTTTCATATTTGAACTAGATCATAAAAATTTGTTTGGACTAGTGATGGTGTTTTATTGGTTGATGATTATTCTAGATACATATGGTTATATTTGACCCGACATTATATTTTGTGGTTGTTTATATGCACATTTTCAATCAAATCTTAAGAAATCACATTTTAAAGGCTGTAAAAATGATTTTAAGGTACTTGTTGTACACTCCACGTTTGGTCTAAGATATCTTCTAATGATAACCTTGAGTCAAAGGAAAATTAAGATGCTGATTTCACTGGTAGTCTAGTTGATAGAAAAAGTACTAATGAACGTGTTTTTTGTTGAGACATTTATAAGTTGCATCACATTTTCAAAGAAAATATCTGCATGTTTTTCATTTCCACTGATTTTCAAATTAGCAGACATTTTTCACATTTTTCTTATTAAACCTTTCTAGAAAATAGTTTTTTGTCAACCAGATTGGTCATTTTAGGAAATTTGATTTTACAATTATTTTTGGATTTGATTTTACATGACTACATTAACTAATCTGACTCCCTACAGATTATCGAAAAAATAAATAGTGATTGAAAAAGTGATGAGTGTTGATATTCATCATATATTATGACTTGAGATAGTATATTTAGTAAATTTAATTAAAAATTTAAACAGGATTTATAATAACTTCTGATTGGTAAAAATTCCATGACCATCTCTATTTTTACTATATTTCTAACGACCATCACTCATCAAAATCCAATATAGTATGTCAATATGCGGTATTTTAAATGGGAAATTGCTTGTTTTCATTTTATTTTTAGCAATAAAAGCATCCAAAGTATTCACTCTCATTTGAAAGTCCTCACGGTTACGCCTGTATGGAACACATATCAAAATTGATTATTAAATAGATAAGTTGATTCTAATCCCATTTAAAAGTACTCACGGTTATGCGTGGTTAGAAAATGCTGGAAATTCACTTTTTATAAAAATTGGGAATACTACTAATCTCATTTAAAAGTCCTAATGGCTATGCATGGTTAGTAGATATTCAAATTCTGGATATAAATATACCACAAGTAGGCACTACTACATGGTTTTATGTGCCGACATCATCCCTCTCATTCTAAAGTGGAATATGCACGTAATAGAGTATTTATAATATTTGTTTGATTCTTTATTGAAACTTAATATTTATATTAGATTGAGTATTAATATTGTATTAATGTCTATCACTTTATCTCTATTTTTCTAACACCATTACCCTTTTGCTGATAACAAAAGAGGGAGGGAAAAGTCAAGATTTTGGCAAATAAAGGTCAAACATTTTGTTTTTTTATTTGCATATTCCCATATAGGTTCATTTGCATATATTTATTTACTTTCATGCATATATGAAGGGGGAGCTTTGTTGTAGAGAGGAAGCATTCAAATAGGGGGAGAAAAAAGAGTTCATCAATGACCAAATTGTGATGACCCACCCTTCTCGACCCTCGAAAATCGACACAAAATACTCCACGGTATAATATGGTGATGATCAAGTGTCGAAAAAGACATATTGTTAAGGGAAAAGAAAGGAGATAGAAGAGAGAAGGAACTAAACAATATCATAATCTAACCATCGCAGCGGAATAAAATATAATAGTCAATAATAGATCTTTACACAAAATGAAAACTATACCTGTTTTATATTTTACATTACCAGAGTATCACAAACAAACAATAATTACAAGCCTGAAAATTTCAAACGAGCGCAGCAGCGGATATAAACAAACACAGATAATACGTCTCGGACTCCAGCTCCTCTCCTGCTCCGTGGCATCCTATCCTGTAATCTATCACACTTGGTCTGACCCGAGCATTATAATGAATAACACTCGAGTTAGTCTGGAATACCAGCTGATAAAATACACCCAATTTGATTATTAAAGTTTCAAATAAAATCCTTTGGAAACAAAAGCATCTCGTAAGACCATGCCACAAATAAACATGTCGGGTTTTTACCTTCCGATAGCTAAACCACTTTTTATAAAAATCCTCTGATATTATAATAGGGTCTCTATGCAAATACTTATTAAAATAGCCGAAATTGTTACATCTATTAAATTCTAGCTACTAGCCACAAAGTGGGTAATACAAACAAAACTCGTAAAAGGCGCGTAGGGAGAATGGATTTCCAACTAATGACCAAGCACTGGGGTACCACCTATCACAGTACCTGGCCTAGATCAGTACACCGAAGACCACACCTGATCCCCTACAACGCAAGGCCAGGACTACCCCTTACTGGATAATCCTGAGTAAGACCACCCCACGGTTGGCATCGGCAACCGCAACACTAAGCCGAATAAAAAGGGACATCTAGACAGGGATGACCGCACCCTGAAATGGTGCTACCCACCTTGCCTTGCTGCATAACCACTGATTTTCAGTCATTCCCGGTTGATGAGGCTTGAGGCTAAGCGTTACCTTTTTAGAACGTTTCACTTAGAATGCCCATCGTCCACCTGACGATGTTTCGAAAGCATTCATTCATACAAGTCCGTCCCAGGTTCAAACGGGACCGAAGGCACTATTCCTACTACATCCATTTTGGAAACATCCTCCGGATTAGTAGCAACTAGCCCTTGCTCTTCATTGCTCCATCTTCGACTCCAAACTCGTTTTTCGCACGAAAGCGTACAAACCGGATCGAAGTGGTTTTCGAGAAATTAATCCTAATCTCGGTCTCTTCGAAACGATCAACGCATTGGCCTATATCGATAATCGGTTATTTAACTATCAATTAACATCTATAAGCATCCATCAACAATAAATAATTTCCCACATTATTTATTTTCCTCAAAAATACCTTTGCAAGATATATTTTCATTTTCCAGTCCTTTTGGAACAGTTTTCAAACCTAACTCTTTTCATGGAGTAAATTCTCAAGTCTTTACTTCCTCTAAAAACATTCAAGTACCAATACTTAAGGTTTGAAATAATTTAAATTCTTTATTCTTGAAAATACATTGAAACGTTTATATTAAAACATCTTACATACTTAATTTAAAATATACATATACTTTTGAAAATATTACGAATAAACTGCTTTATAAAATATATACTATTTTCTTTAAAATAAAGTTAAGTCATACTAACTTTTAAAATAAAGCTATAAAATCCTATACAAGATTTCAAATAAAACTTTATCTTTAACAAAAAACCATTTTATAAAGTATAAATATGAATAATATTCCTTAAAACATAATACTAATTACCCCTTTTTAATAATTACTTCTATAACTAATTTGATAAATGTTCACTTTTAAAATTCTTACAACTTAAATAATTTCTTGAAATCTTTCTTTAATACAACTTCAAAACTTCGAACCTTTTCAAAAATCTACTCTAAAAACGTACTTGGATTTTAAGGGACATACACTTCCATTTTAGGATAACCCAAGAATTTTTCTTATAAATCCTACCTGATTTACCCCAATTCAATTTTACGTTCATCCCATAAATTCCTTTCCATACTTTAAAAATAAACTCCTTTTATTTTTATACACATTGCTATTTCCTGGAAATCACTTCCAAAATATATGTTTAAAATATTTAAATAAAGCTTCTAGAAATTACTCAATTGAAAATATTACTTAAGGAAATATTAGAGGTTTTCTAAGTAATTTAAGCCGAATTTAACTTTTAAAATAAACTTATTAAATGAAATATTTACGTTTAATTTCCTTTAAAACTTAATACTACTTTACTTTTTAAAATAATTAAATACCATAATTACTTAAATAAATGTTTACTTACACTTTAAACAATTAAAATAATATTTCTTTTCAAAATATTTTAAACTTCCCATTTATATTTTGAAAGCCTTTCTTTAAAACATACTAAAGTTTCCAGGAAAAAGCACACTTCCCATCCTTTAAAAATAAATCTCGCTATTATATTTAAAACAAACCACATTTCCCTTTTAAATCACAATTTCAAACACTTCAAATTTTCAACCAATTTCTTGAATTTAATACCTATTAAATTATTTACTTAAGAATTTCTTTTATTTCCTCTTAAACCCAATTTATCTTAATTATTTTTAAATTCTCAGATTGTATTCACCCAATCATAGCACAACACAATTTAATTTTCAAATTAATCTATCACAATATATAAATTGAACGCAGCATATCAAGATCTATACCAATTTATCATAGGATATCAATGAGATATATCACAAATTATAAATAAAATTTCTATTTGTGAGGAATCCAGTTGGATCCCTCCAACCTGTTTTTTCCTACATCGGCAGATATTAGCACAACCAATAAATATCGATTCAATCTGATAATAATTATCATATTCAGCTAAACAACCAATCAAACATTTAAATATTAGCTGTTTAAATTAATTGGTATCCAGATGTGAGTGAGATTAATTACCTTGAATTTCGACGAGCGTTCAAATTTTAAATTAAATAGAAGGGCGTTCGACTTAACATAAATTTTACTTGATCAGAATGATTCCAGAATTGCTCCACTACGTAATACTTGTCGCTGCGATTTCGGCGCTTCTTGTTTCGTTTGAATCTGATAATGAACGCACGAGATATGAATTTATAAAGTTAAATTACCAATTTAAAAACAAATTTCTTTTTTTTTATTTATTTCCCAAACGAAAATCGATCGTCAAACCTTTCTTCCCCCTCGTTCATCTATAGGCAACAAAACGAACCCAAAACACCTCCGTTCAATCCCAAAACGCGACCACCCACGCTGCCATACCCAGATCCAAACCCGCCATGACGAAGCCCACTACATCCTCCATGCTCGACCCAGATATGGCGGAACCCGGTGCTATCATCCACAAGCAAACTCGGCTCGAATGGTTGACAATCGAAGCCATACCCCGGCTCCAAACGGCGATTAAAATCAAGATCCACCTATGGATATGTAGAGCTCGGAGAGCTCTACCCTTTCTATGGTGAGAGTTTTCAAAATAAACGTGTGGATCAAGTGGAAAAGAGGAAACAAGCTCACGAGATATCGGCCATTAAAACTAAAAGTGGCAGCCGAAAGAAAATAATTAGGATTCGGCCTATTAGACGTATATATATATATATATATATACATATAACCCAATTATATTATTATTTAATTCACTTTTAAACAACTTTCTCAAACGATCTCCAAACAACGCATGCCGACAAGCGTTTATAAGATTTTACCCTTATTTCAAACATAATGGAACGTGTTTCGGAGGCTAATTCGACCATATGCGTGAGTGACGGAAATAAACGATCAAATTTAAATTAAATCGATTAAAATATTTTCTATGCATTTTGAGCTGCCAGGGTCAAACGACAACTCCGATTTCTACGAAAATTTAAATTCGATAAAAACTAACTATACGGATCCAATGGAACTAGTTTCGTCGAATTCCGAGACTGTACCCTGGAAGGCTATTTTAACTCGTCGATTAATTCGAGCGATTTTCGAAATTGTCGAAATCACTAAAAATTTAACTTTTAAATTTTACTAGGCTTTTTATAAATCATACAGAATTTATATTCACATCAGAAATCATTCTGATTCATTTCGAACCACAATCTGATTATTTGCGTTATTATATTATTAAATTCCATTACTAATTAATATAAAAATTCCAAATATTAAACTTATCGACTTTGGATTCCATCCAAATGCCCAATATTATATTTCTAATCCATATAGACCTTAAATAAATTTAAGAAACCATTTTCGTTCTATTTGCCTCCAGATTCACAAATTATTTCCATTTAAATAGTTAATTATTATTAAAATTCAATTGAATCATCATATTTGAAATTATAACTCATTTATTAATTTAACCAAAATATTTTCATTCAAAATCTACATTTAACATTTAAAATGAATTAAATGTTCAAAATTAATGACTAGAAATTCAGGGTAGTTACACAAATACATTTAATAAATTCAAAATTTTAAGTATATGTTTGTTATCATCAAAAGGGGGAGATTGTTGAATATTATAGTATATGATTTTTGTTTGATGATAATAAACATATATATATATATATATTCATTTAAATGTTCTTTTTTATTGTACTATTTTATTTTAACATAATTAAATAAATATTTGCTGAATAAAATAAATAACACAAAATTTAAATTCAAATAGATATTTTATTCAAACAAATAATTTATTACAATTTTTGAATAGTACAGAATTTGAGCTCTCACTATATATATATATATATATATATATATATATATATATAATATTTCAATTACAATACAATTTCAAATCACAACACAATTTTATCATATACAATTGCCATTTACATTTGCACCTCACTACATACCACTCGTACACTCATATTTGTTCTTCAACTATGTTCCAATTTGTATCCAATATCAGAATTATTTGCCAAATAAACACTGACGCGGTAAAATTGTAAAAGAAATATTTTTACAGTGTAAAATAAAATGTGTGTTTATGAAAATATTATTTGCCTCAGTTATTTAGGTCATTCATCATCACTTTCATTTTCAATTCATCAAACATGAACACTTGTGACATGCACAGTGTATCGCTGTACATGCCATATGGCCATGCCCACCGACATACACTTGATAAAACTGCAGGGATAGGTGAGCACAAGGTAAAACGAGCCGAGGCTAGATTCAACTCTGGTGTAATACAAAAACATCACAAAACTGTCAAGTACAAATTCTCATGCAACCAAAATCGAGGCCAACCAACACAAATCAGACCATGCTAACAAGTGCGCAATGTGTTCACATGAGAAAGGACTCGAGGGTGAAGTCATGAAACAATACGAAATGAAAACAACTCAACCACTCAAACTTAAGGCGAGTGCAAAAGGCATGAGCATGCACATCACATGTGCAGACCTCAACTTCAACATTTACATGTTTATATGCAGTGTCATACAAATATATAAATAATATAGACAACATGCACAGACTCGAAATTACAGCCTTGCATGAACTCGCATATGCAACTAAACTCAACCTTACTAGGCACAAGTCCAGACTCATTGACAATAATAAATCAGAACTCCACAATAAATGCATCCAGACTTAAATGAATTAAACTCAAATTGCTTATCAAAGAGGATAAAGTAACTGGACATGTATACAGCTATACATGAACACATACTACTCCACTAAATCAGAATTGTTGCCATTCTCACACACATATATACATACATATATGTATAGATATGTATGGAGACCACCAACCAAAGTGCAGGTAAATTCCAAAATCAAGATGAAGTTCAAGTGAGACCAGATATACGCATACAAATAGTTGTGGACAGTCGTGACCAAAATAACTCAAGCAAGCAAACCAGAGGCAACATGAAGACCAGAGAATACAAGACTATAGTGCAATGAATCCGATTGCACATCTACAAGGCTCAAAACAACATAGAAAATGGATGTACACTTGAAGTTCAGAAGCTAAACCAGAAATGTATTAGTACATAACCAGTGGTGAACACAATACAGGATGAACTTCATGAAGACCCGATAAATGAACAAGGTCAGGGGAGTGAATAATGAATGAAGCATGCATATACATCAACATGACCAGATACATATATAAATATGTTTGTACACATGTATACATACATATACATATATACACACACACACACATATATAGATATATACACACACACACACACACACACACACACATATATATAGGTCCAACCAAACAAAGTTCAAGCCAGAGAACCAAACGCATATGCACATGACAATAATGCATATGACATAGTGACATCACCTTAAAAATGAAGATATCAAGACCTGAATGCTACGAAAATAAACTTCAAATGGAAATACAAGTGCACAAATCAAATGCAAAAGTGACTTGAAGCAGATGAAGTAATGCAAAACTTTCAACATGAAAACACAAAAATGAATGCAACCACAAGTGCAGAAGAAAACAATAAAGCATGGTCAGATATTGAACTAGATTCCAAATGCAACTCAACAAGCTAGTAAATTAGACATGAACGCAAAACAACACGCAAGCAATCAATTTCATCAAGCTATTGAAACAAGGAACCAACAATGTACTCAATAAATATGCAGGCATAATTCAATGAACAACCATGGGACATCAAGGCTACCAAGTACATAAGCACACAACACACACAACACTCATATATACATTGGGAAGACACATGTATAGATATATGCAGTATGAAACGAAGACAGTAAACAAGTCAGAGTTTATCAAGTCAATTTTTATCTCAAAGTCCGGAATATCACAAATTCAAATGACAGAGAAAATTAAGTCACGTTTCAAAGATAAATGACATGTAGCAGTTCAAACAAAATAATGCCTCACGATTTCAAAATGAAAAAGTGAAGTTTGTCTCAAAATTCAAAAGTCCAAAATCAAAGAAGCGTAAAGAACGGAAGGCAAATTCAAATGACGATGAAATGAAAGAGTAAAGAATCACACGATCATTCGATTACAAATCAATGCATAATCTAGAATACTGAAGAATTCAAATCCAAATATACAAATCGAATATTTAGGGATTTATCCTTATTTAAAACCCAAGTCATCATCGGCATTAAGGGCATTCAAGTTTAACAAAAATACCAGAGCTAATCACTGAAGTAAATTAAAGCAAAAAACTCGAATCAATTGAGCACAATCGAAATTGAAAAGGATTATCGTGAACCAATTTTAAACCAAGTATACATGCTCGAGAAATTGAAGCAGCTGCGAACTACCAAGGCTAGAGAATCGGTCAACAAAGTCAATCATGTGAAAGCATATTTCAATCGAACAATTTTCAAGCAAGGCTTCAATTGGAAAAACCCTAAATTTGAGATCGAAGAAAAAGGAATAAGACAGCAAATATATACGAATAAAGGAGAAGACATCTATTTTTTATTTAGGGATTTAGGTCGGCCTCTATATAATTAACGTGGGCTTAAATTAAATAATTATGGTTTTTGTAATGATCCTCCATTTCGTACCATTCAAATCGACAATAATCCACACATGTCAGACTTGAATGATGCAAAATAGCAGACTGTAAATAAATTTGGAACAAATGAAATCAAATACACAGAATCACAGACACAGAACAATCAGAATAACTCATAACGGAATATAAAAATAACATAGTAGTTCATGAAGCTACTATAACGGAGTCTCAAAAAAAATACATAATATCAGTCTGAAACAACATAATAGAAATCCCAAATACATAGAAGTTCACTAATACATGAGATAAACTAGAACAGCTGAAACAGAAATAGATATATAAATAGATAGGCAGAATCTCCAGCAAAGATCAGCTCCAGAAAGAGAATCCAAAGCTGTGAATACTCAGGCTGACCCGAGCGTAAAGCAGAACACAAAACACTCGAGTCAAGACAATATATACTTATATAATGTAAACCAACTCAAGTGAACTGTAATGAGGTACGAGTAACTTAAAGGATGCCTGGGACCGCCCATCCTTTAATGATCCGTTAAACTATTTACTATATAGTAATATTGCGCTATTATAATAATGTCTACAGTGAAATAAACTTACTTTTAAATAGCGTTTCGGGCTACCCATATCATCCTTCACACATAATAGTCCCAGTAGTCCATCCAGTATCAACATATCTCCAGATCGGAAGACTACCCTAAATACTCCATGGGCTACGGGAGAAAAACAAACTCGTAGTAAAGGCTCGGTATGGTAGGTGACACGGCACACAAGGCAATGCCAGGGTAGATATACCAATTACGCACACGGGCTGGTGTTAACGCAATAGCCACATACGCCCACCTCAGAACACACGCCCATATCAAAATCGGAGGATGGCCATCTAATCAATCACAAGAGTATATTATTGAAGGAATGTGTCCGACCAGAGGAGCTACCCCTTTGCCCCGAGATCGCTCCTGTTTTAGGCACCTTAAGCCAACTCACGGGAGTTGGGTCCACATAATATACCTCAAGAACGTCGCAACCATCCTACTTCATTCTGGAAACTCAACCACATACACAGTTGTTAAAGTGGTTTTCGGTACCGATAGAGAGTATGTCCATATCCGATCATGGTCTCTTTAACAACCAATCGTTATTATAACTATAGTTATAATTTAAAAATAATAGTTTATACTTCAAAATAAAGTATCATTTCAAATTCAAATCATCATCAAAATAAAGATCTAATCATTTCCAAACCATTTCAATATATTGAAATATCATATCTTTCAAAATTCATTTCAAATCATTATTTGAATTCAAATCCAAATATACACATTTAAATACCCTTTTAATTCAAAGATATCATTCATTTATTATCATTTTTAATTCAAAGACATCATTCATTTATTATCATTTCAAATCACCTTTTAAATATTTTATATTTAAATCAAAAAAATTCATTTAAACCATTTAAAAATGAATTCATTATATTTAAAATCAAATATTCAGTTCCCAAAATTTTAGACAAATTTTGAGCTTATTTATTAAATCAAAACCTCAAACATTCATTTCAGCCTACCGCAACACTTATCAAGTGCTACTGTAGCCCTTTATTTAGTTTCAGATTTTAATTATCTTTCTGCTATCACAGCACTTACCAAGTGCTGCAATACCACTTAGTTATAATTTATACATAGTTCATTTTTATTAACCACATCACTTACAAAGCGCAGTAATATCATTTACATTAGAAATAATAGCATTTCAAAATACTGTTAATTACATTTCCAATATTCAATATAATTTCACAAACAATTAATCTTTTTTTCTTTTAATCATTTTAAACATATAAAATCATATAACTTCACCTTTAAAACCATCATTTAATTTTCCTTAAATTCATGATTTTATAAGGTTAACTTTGCTTTCAAAAATCAATATTTAATAATAATTCACTTATTACATTCCAACATTCAAATTTAAATTCATTAAATTAATTTTTAACCTAAAACTTAAGTTTACATTTTCAAATATAACTCATTTTCATTTTATTTACTTAACTTCAAAATTTACTTTTAAAACAAGATTCATAAATTCCAATTTAAGTTATATTTCCAAATTTCAACTTAAATATTAATTCATTTAACATTTTAACTTCATTCAAAAATCATTAATATGTTGTAAAATCATTTTAAATTCATTTTAATCCAAATTATCATATTTCCATATTTAATTTAAATTTCATTTATCACCAAATTCTAATTTCCAAAATAACTTACATTTCAAATTTTCTAACTTTACCATTTATTTATTTCACCTATAAATTCTTAGAAAATAAATAATACTCTACAAAATCCATTTTTAATTAAGTTTTAAATCAAAATATTACAATATTTACATTTTAAACAAATTTTAAAAATTTTAGAAAAATATATTTAACTACGGGTCTGTATATAATTTTCTAGCCTAAGTAAAGTGATATGGGTAATATATCATTTCAACCCGTAATTTACAAAGAAAACCGGGTTTTATCATTTCAAACCCACAGTCCCAAGTAAACGAAAATAATTGAAAATCATTTAGGCCTATCATTTCAGCCCATAACGATTTTCCCTTATTCTAAAGTTCGTTCGGGTATGTATCATTTCAACCCATAGTGATTCTAATCTAAAGGGAACTTGCAGTGTGATAAACTGATATAAATAACAGAACAACATTATATAACAGTACAGGTGGTATAACATGTGTATAAGCATGGGTTAACATCATATGATCATAATATAACAGATATAATATGGTGACGCATTTTACAGATTCAAATGGAATCAATTCACAATTCATATAAGTACAAAGCTGTCTGGTGAGAATAACTCACTGGTATAAGCTGGAGACGACCACTGAAACACACTAACTGAGATCTACAAAAGCACGATAGCACGACAAAGATTCGAGATCGAGAGAGCCAAAGATTTATTTCCTTGAACACATTCAAACAAAACAATACAAACAACATAAGATTCAACCAAAAATACGATTAAACAATGGTAGAAATGAATGCATAAATCATATCCAAACCACTAGCACTTGCCTTCTACCACTAATGCTCAGCCATAGGTCAGGCTTGCACGGCCAAAGTGTGTGTTAGGGTCTGGTTTGGGTTCATAAGAGGTTGGCCTAGTGACGCAGCGGATATTACGAAAACAAATGTAATCGTTGAAATGTAGCAATCGGTGGATTGAAGATACTGAAATGCCCAAATTCGTTGATCACAAAGATACCGAATTCTAGCTATTCTCGTCACGTTGATCGCGCACAATACCGTGATAGAAGATCTTCGATTCTTCAAGCGTTGATCGAGCGCACTTGATTCCGCGAATCAGCTTCAACAATCGTTGATTCGAGCGCACTCGAATAACCGAAAGTGGAGATAGGAGATTACACTCAACTACCAATTTAGGATGAAAGCACTCAGCAATCAACAAGAAATTTTATTCAAAAATCAACCCCCTTTACAATGACTCCACATGCCTATTTATAGGCTACAACTCATTACAACACTATGCACAGGACCACCGACCTAACATAGGTCGTTCACGACCTAACTTCCCACCCTAGGTCGCACGCGACCTAACACCAATACACGACCTAGACACGAATCTCACAAATTCACGACCTACGACCTAAACAAGGTCGTTAACGACCTACGTATTACATCAGGCGACTCAACTTATATACAACACGGAACAGTACAAAACACAACATACATGACTCGACTTACGACCTGTCATAGGTCGAAAACGACTTAAGAAACAATAGTACAAACAACTTATTACAACACAAGTACACGCGAGCTAAATCACACACGAGTTACGACCTATATGTACAACACTCTTATCTTCCTGGAGCGACTTAACGACCTTTCTTCCCAGCGACCTATACATGAGCGACTTAAGTAGGTCGTCCGCGATCTAGCGGTCTTAAGGAGGTATGCGACCTAACCAAACCCGCTTCTGGTTCCCTTCACGCGACCCAAGCTTTATGCGACCTTGAGCCATAGGGTGCGGCATTGAGTGAGTTAACTCGTTAGGTCGTTCGAGTGTCTTCATGCTTAGCTCGTTAACTCGAGAGCGACCTTCGTTATGTCGCGAGATTCCGCTAGGTCGCAAGCGACCTAAAAACTGTTTTGTTAACTCGCTGGGTTGGACCATTGCAGTCATTAGGTCGCTTGATCGACTCATCATCACGTTAGGTCGTGAACGGCCTTCACTAGGTCGTGAGCGACCTAAAATTCCCGAGCGACCTAAAACCGAGGTTTCCTCCGAACGACCTAAAACAATGTCAGCTTGCGCTGCATCATCCTCTCCCGGTTGACAGAAATTCGACCTCGAATTTTTACTATCTTCTTCCACCACAAGTTCATTTCCATAATACGGAATTAAACATTTGACGTTGAAAACATCAGAAGTATGGACGTCATCTGGTAACTTCAATTGATACGCATTCTCATTGATTTTCTTCAGAATCTCAACTGGACCAACTTTCCGCGCCTTCAATTTATTGTATGTTCCCATTGGAAAGCGATCTTTTGTTAACACTGCATAA
Source organism: Allium cepa (assembly GCA_030765085.1). Taxonomy (NCBI): domain Eukaryota; kingdom Viridiplantae; phylum Streptophyta; class Magnoliopsida; order Asparagales; family Amaryllidaceae; genus Allium; species Allium cepa. Next base: position 14,793,805 of record CM060940.1, on the reverse strand, counting down.
ACCAAATCACCTTCCTCGAAATTCACACTTCTCCGTTTCTTATTCGCCAGTCGTTTATACTTCTCATTAGATGCAAGCAACCGTTCATGAACAGTTTTGTGGCACTCCTGTAATTCATTTACGAAGTCACTAGCCCGCTTAACAACTTTCTTCTGATGTGGCGTTGTTGTCAAATCCAACGGTCCTTTCGAAATTGCAGAGTATACAACTTGAAATGGACTAAATCCAGTACTTCGATTCACCGCATGATTATGTGCAAACTCCACTTGACATAACTTCATATCCCAACTTCTCAGATTATCTTTCACCAAACATCTCAATAAATTCCCCAACGATCTGTTAACCACCTCCGTTTGTCCATCAGTTTGCGGATGATAAGCGCTACTAAAATTCAGCTTCGTTCCCACCATCTTCCACAAACTTAGCCAAAAGTGACTCAGAAAACGAGTATCTCTATCCGAAACAATAGACTCTGGTAACCCATGTAAACGATAGATCTCTTTAAAGAACAATTGTGCCACATGAACTGCATCCGCTGTCTTCTTACAGGCAACAAAATGTACCATCTTCGAGAAACGATCCACCACAACATATATAGAATCATTTCCCCTTTGAGTTCTAGGCAAATCCAAAAAAAAATCCATGCTGATATCAACCCATGGTTTAGTCGGTACAGGTAACGGCATATACAACCCTGCATTTGTCGTTGTTCCTTTCGAAACCTGACAGATATGACATCTCTGAACAATCCTTTCAACTTCCTTCCTCATCGACGGCCAAAAATAAGATTGAGAAATCAAATGCAACGTACGATCACGGCCCACATGTCCTTCCTCATGCAACTCCTTGATAATCTTCATTCTCAAACTACAGTCTGGAATACATAATCGATTCCCCTTGAACAAGAATCCATCAACCAACACAAATTCATCAGTATTCTCATCCTTAACTTTCTCAACGAGCTTTGCAAAGTAAGAATCCTCCTCAATCAATTCCGGCAATAATTCGAATCCTGTCACTTTAACCTTCAGCGTTGTCAACAAGTGATTCCTCCTGCTCAAAGCATCCGCTACACGATTTGTCACCCCTGATTTGTGTTTCACAACGAAAGTAAACTGCTGCAAATAAGCAATCCATGATGCATGTCTCGCTGAAATCTTGTCTTGCCCCTGCAAATGCTTCAAAGCTTCATGATCTGTGTAAAGAACAAACTCCTTATGGAACAGATAGTGTCTCCAATGTTTCACTGTTTGCACGGCAGCATAAAACTCTACATCATACGTATTATATCTCATCTTTGCCCCTGATAACTTCTCACTGAAATAAGCAACGGATTTCCCACTCTAACTCAAGACTCCACCAATTCCCACCTTCGACGCATCAGTATGCAATTCAAACAACAACTGATAATCTGGTAAAACAAGAATCGGTGCTGTCGTCAATAGTTCTTTGATCTGTTCAAAAGCAACTCCTGCTTCCTCTGACCAAGAAAACTGCTTTCCTTTCGTACAATCGGTAACTGGTGCCATCACGCTACTGAAGTGTGGAATGAATCTTCGGTAGAATGATGCCAACCCATGAAAACTTCTAACTTCAGTGATAGTCCTCGGCTGCGGCCAATTTCTAATTGCTTCAACTTTACTCTGGTCCACCTGGATTCCCTTCTCAAACACAACATATCCTAGAAATAAAATACTTCGAGTCATGAATACACATTTCTTCGTAGCTGCATAAAATTGTTCCTTACGAAGAATGATTAACACCTTTCTCAAATGCTCTACATGCTCCTCTGTACTCGCACTATAAATCAAAATATCATCAAAGCAAACTACAACAAACTTCCCAATGTACGGTCTGAAAATTTGGTTCATCACCCTCATAAATGTACTCGGTGCATTCGATAGACCAAACAGCATAACCAACCATTCATATAATCCTTCCCTCGTCTTGAATGCTGTCTTCCATTCGTCTCCTGGTCTAATTCGAATTTGATGATATCCGCTCTTCAAATCAATCTTCGAAAATATAATAGCCCCACTCAACTAATCTAGCAAGTCATCCAATCTTGGCATAGGAAATCTATAGCGAACAGTAATCTTGTTCAATGCTCTACTATCGGTACACATTCTCCATGTTCCATCCTTCTTCGGTACCAACAAAGCCGGCACAACACATGGACTTAAACTTTCCTGAACACGTCCCTGCTCTAACAACTCTTCCACCTGCCTTCGTAACTCTTCATGTTCCTTCGGAATCATTCGATAATGTGGTCTATGCGGTAATACTGCTCCCGGAACAAGATCGATTTGATGTTGAATGTCTCTCAGTGGCGGTAACTCCTTAGGTAACTCCTCTGGAAATACGTCTTCAAATTCTTTCAAAACTGGCTTCGCTTCTTTTGGAATTTCAACCCCTTCACTACACTCTCGCCCAATCAACAAAAAGACTTCAGGCTCCTCTTCAACTTCTTTAACAAACTCCTTCAAAGATAGCAAAGTTTTCAGCTCTTCAATCTCCTCCAACTTGCTTTCCTTCTGTTGTTGCTTCTTAGGAACTAAAATAATCTTAGTACCTTCAAACATGAAACTGTAACTATTAGCACGACCATCATGTTGTACTGCTCTATTAAACTGCCATGGTCTGCCCAACAACAGATGACACACATCCATGTCCACAACATCACGCCAGATTTCATCTTTGTACTTCTTCCCAATTGAAAAATTCACACAAGCTCTTCGCCCAACTTTCACTTCACCACCCTTCCTTAACCATGATAGCTTGTACGGTTTAGGATGCTTCTCAGTTTTCAAGTTCAACTTCCTCACTGCTTCAGTAGAGATAATATTGTCACAACTCCCAGCATCAATGATGAACTTGCAAACCTTTCCCAGAATAGTGCATCTGGACTGAAATATATTGCTCCTCAACCAACTAGAATCTTCCTCTTGTTTCGGTGTAAGACAAGATCTTCTCATCATCAAATTACACCCTTCATCTCCTGACAACAAATCTTCCTCCTCAACTGGTAATGAATTGGAAAATTCTGCATCTACTTCCTCTTCTTCAATCTCTACTACCATTGCTCTCTTCTTCGGCTTCAGACATTCATTGCTTTTGTGACTCAACTCCTGACAATTGTAACATTTGAAACTGCTATTAACCTTTTCCTTCTCAGCCTCCTTCACAACTGGTTTACTGATAGGTTTAGAAACATTAGAACTTCCACTAGCACCCTTCACTAGATTATTGGAATTAGTAAACACACCACCTCCACGCCTTCCCTGCTTCTCCCAAGCCAACGCTTTCTGATGTGCTTCTGCAACAGATCTCGGATCAAACATATTAACCATATCCTGGATCTGCATTCTCAGTCCTCCAACAAATCTAGCAGTCAATTGTTCCTCTGTCTCCATAATATCATTCCTGGCAATGAGTTGGTTAAATTCATCTGCATAATCATTAACTGATTTCGTCCCTTGCCTCAAATTCTGCAATCTCTGGTACATAAGTGATTGATAATTGTATGGTAAAAATGTAGCTCTCATCATCCTCTTCATCTTATCCCAAGACTCAACCTTAGACTTCCCCATTCTCTCTCTCGTAAGTTTAGTTTGCTTCCACCATGCCAAAGCTCTCCCCTTTAACCTAGTAGCAACCATCTTTACTCTACGATTCTCCGGAACCTCCTTGAAATCAAAGATCTCTTCAACATTAGACAACCAATCTAAGAACTCTTCAGCTACCATCCCTCCTTTAAACTCCGGAATTTCCATCTTCATACCCGACTCCCATCGACGATCTTCTTCAACATCCCGATAAGAATTTCGAACTTGGTCTCGATCTCGATAATGAATACTTGCTCTATCACCCTATTCATCAAAATCAAATGTACGTCTATATCGATCTCGACCATCGACATCCCTTCGATCACGCATGTCTCTTCTACTATGTCTCTCTTCATCTCTATATGGTTCATCTTCAAACTCTCATGGAGTTCTCTCTTCATGTCCATAGTCACGGTGATCTCTCCTTAATGAAATTGATGTTTCTCTTCTCTCTCTAAAAGATTGCGGTGATACCCTCCTCGCTTCCGTAACCGATGGCGAAACTCGGTTTCCTCCATGGTTCGAGATTGGTGATCTCCTCCTTTGATTTTGATTCAAATCATTCATCAACTTCTCTAACTTTCTAATGCCTTCTTCAAATTTCTCATTAATACGTTGTTCCATAAGCTCGGCTTCTTCTCTTCTATACAAAGCTTCAACATTTTGATGACGATTAGCTCTCCTCGACGGCATGATTGAAAACTTCTCAAAAACTTCACAAATACTTCAAAACTCAAACTCCAACTCTAACTTGTACAACAAGTCGCGGCCTCAAACTTCAAATAAACTTCACCAAGGCTCGGCTACTTTCACAAGTATACACGGCCTACTCTTCAAACTCTCGGCTCAAATTCAAACACCTTTCCAACTTTGATCCAAAATGAAATGAATCAAAAGCTTCTAACTTGTTGCAACTTCAAGATGAACACGATGAACTTCAACTTCAAATTCCTTGGCTCCAAGACTCGTCTTAGCTATGATTGGCTAAGTCAAGCTCTGATTTCAAAAACTGACGCAGCGGATATTACGAAAACAAATGTAATCGTTGAAATGTAGCAATCGGTGGATTGAAGATACTGAAAAGCCCAAATTCGTTGATCAAAAAGATACCGAATTCTAGCTATCCTCGTCACGTTGATCGCGCACGATACCGTGATAGAAGATCATCAATTCTTCAAGCGTTGATCAAGCGCACTTGATTCCGCGAATCGGCTTCAACAATAGTTGATTCGAGCGCACTCGAATAACCGAAAGTGAAGATAGGAGATTACACTCAACTGTCAATTTAGGATGAAAGCACTCAGCAATCAACAAGAAATTTTATTCAAAAATCAACCCCCTTTACAATGACTCCACATGCCTATTTATAGGCTACAACTCATTACAACACTATGCATAGGACCACTGACCTAACATAGGTCATTCACGACCTAACTTCCCACCCTAGGTCGCACGCGACCTAACACCAATACACGACCTAGACACGAATCTCACAAATTCACGACCTACGACCTAAACAAGGTCGTTAACGACCTACGTATTACACAGGCGACTCAACTTATATACAGCACGGAACAGTACAAAACACAACATACATGACTCGACTTACGACCTGTCATAGGTCGAAAACGACTTAAGAAACAATAGTACAAACAACTTATTACAACACAAGTACACGCGACCTAAAACACACACGAATTACGACCTGTATGTACAACACTCTTATCTTCCTGGTGCGACTTAACGGCCTTTCTTCCCAACGACCTATACGTGAGCGACTTAAGTAGGTCGTCCACGATCTAGCGGCCTTAAGGAGGTATGCGACCTAACCAAACCCGCTTCTGGTTCCCTTCACGCGACCCAAGCTTTATGCGACCTTGAGCTATAGGGTGCGGCATTGAGTGAGTTAACTCGTTAGGTCGTTCGAGTGTCTTCAAGCTTAGCTCGTTAACTCGCGAGCGACCTTCGTTATGTCGCGAGATTCCGCTAGGTCGCAAGCGACCTAAAAACTGTTTTGTTAACTCGCTGGGTTGGACCATTGCACTCATTAGGTCGCTTGATCGACTCATCATCACGTTAGGCCGTGAACGGCCTTCACTAGGTCGTGAGCGACCTAAAATTCCCAAGCGACCTAAAACCGAGGTTTCCTCCGAATGACCTAAAACAATGTTAGCTTGCGTTGCATCACCTAGCATGGATGGTGATGGAGCAAAAGTAGTGATGCATGAAATAACACACCAATGCAACAAAACAAGATTTCAAGGCAACATAAGGCTCGGCCCAAGCAAGACCAGGCACGACCATCTTTGTAGAGGACTAGAGGACGGTGTGGCAGTGGGTTTCAGGTTGTCTATGGGTGGTGGAGGAGGAGTAGGTGGCAGCCAAAGGAAGGTTGAAGGTGATGTATGGTCATGGTGATTGGCAATGCATGTAATCAAGTGGATGTTGCAATTTTAGGTGGAGTTTGATCAACTATTGGGCACGGCCAGTGGCTTGGGGCTAGACCAGAGGAGGTAATGGATGGTTCAGGTGGTGGAGGAGGCGGCCATGGTGAAGAAGTGGAGAGGAGCCGAGCTACAAACGTGAGAAAGCAATTGAAAAACATCAATAAACAAGAAGAAAACAATGAAAAGAGAAAAGAATTTTACCAAACTTCTTGTAGACGATGGTAGCCAAAATTTTCAGAGACGAGAAGTGTTTTCTTACATGAAAAAAATGAGGAAAAGATATGGCTGAAGATAGAATTAGGGTTGGCAAAATTGAAAGCAAATGTTGGTTGAAATGTGAAAAGGTGGGGAGGTGAAAAGTCAAGGGATATAAAAGGTTTCAATACCTCTTCAAATTTCCAATATTTTCTTTTTAATTTTATATAACTGAAAAATATATATACATTCAGACAAAAATAAGAAAATTTAGTAAATAAACGAAATAAATAAATAAATCTTAATTATATGTAATTAAATTAAGAAAATAACAAAGAAAATGTAAATTAGTCTTGAAAATTTGAAAATAAATGGAACAAACTTTGGAAAATTTTTATATACTTGAAAAAAATTAGTAAACAAAGATAAGAACACAAAATAAAATTCATTCACAAAAATAAATAAATAAATTATAATTAAATATAATTAAATTAAGAAAATAGCAAAGAAAATAGAAACTAGGCTCTAAAATTTGAAAATAAATTCAATAAGCTTTGGAAAAATTTAAACATCACTTTAAAAATATTTCAAAGACAAACATATATGTAACATAACAAAGAATATAAATCTGAATAAGATATGACAAATAAAAATATTATTTATATAATTTAAAATAAACAATATTGTTAAATAAAACAATTTACACCCAATATTGAAAAAAAACATAACTTTCGCAATATAAATCCAATTTCGATGTAATGAAAAGCAATATTCTTAAAACTTAATTTACTTTGATAACAAAAGATAAAATTCAAAAAATTAAATATTTAAATTTAAAATTTAAAAGTCAAAATTTGACCATATTGACCAAAAATTCAATTTCTAGAAAATACTCAATTTATTCAAGTTTTGAATTATAATTCACATAATAATAAAAATTTATATTTAAATAAAAAATTTATTTATTTAATAAATAAAATAAAGTTTTTAAATCAAGATATTCAAATTAACAGAAATAAAATATGCAATAAAATAGTCACAAAATACAGGGTTGTTACACTCTACCCCACTCAAGACTTTTCGTCCCCGAAATGGAATGAAGTACGGAAAACAAAGAAAAATAGAATAATTGAACGACAAGGAAAAGAAAAAGAAAAAGAAAGAAATATTTCCATTGATCGCAGCAATCATGACTGAATCAACAGAAATTCTATTACTAGAAACAATATGTCCACAGAATCGAACTTCATCTTTCCAGCAATGGCATATAGAAATTTTATTAAGCACAGCACGAAAACAAGATTCATCAAATCAACAAAGAAAGCAAGAGCATTAGTCAAACCAAAAGGCATGACTAACCATTTATAGAACCCATTTCCAGAGTTCTAGGAATAAGATCTGTACGAAAAGAAATTTCCCGCTTAGGAGGTAAAGCAGTGACTTTACCAATATATATCGGGATAGAATCTGACTACAGGAGTCAAATAAAGATCACCACTAAAGCAATGATCAGAATAGAAAATTGCATATGCTTACAAATCCTACTAAGGTTTGCGGAGCCTCAATTGGATTTGAAACACATAAAAGAACAGAAGCAAACTCAGGACAAAGTAGATACTCAAACTTATCACACAAATCAACAGAAATAAGACTATGGAAAACTCTAGTATCAAATAAAACACGAATATGACACAGAAATAAAGAAAGGTTGCACTGAAGAGTGCCTTGGTCATCACTAGGAGTAGAAGCAGGTGGAGGAACTGGAGAAGATGCAGATGAGATATCATATATACCAGAAGGCTTAATGTCGGCAGGAGAAAGAATAGCTGCACCAGCTAAGGTAGGACAACTATTGGCATAGTGTCCCTTCTGATCACATCTGAAGCAAGTGATGGCAGAAAGGTCAATAGGTTGCCTATGAGAAGGAGGAGATGAAGAAGATCCCAAACCCGAATTCTAGAGCCAAATCTGCTACTGCTGCTGGAAATTAGGCTTTCTCTTCCTAGAATTGGCAGAGCAAGATTGAGATGAATGAGTACCATTAGGAGTAGGAGCAGGAGCAGGACCCTTAGAAGTAGGGTTCTCATAACGGATAGCCATATCCATAAGTTGGGTGAAAGTGCCATGGATATGAGAAATGAGACGATCATAATACTCGGGACGAGCACCAGATATGAACTTCTCATTCTACTTAAGAGGAGTGTCAATCAGGCTAGGAGCGAACTTAGAAAGTTCGTTGAACTTCCTCTCATACTCAGCAAAAGACATGGTACCCTGCTTGAGATCCATAAATTCACGATAAAGCTGAGATTTCCCGGCTTCGGTGATCCATTTTGCCACAAAAGCCTCTCTGGAAAGATGGTAGATAAACCTATAAAAGCACAAAAAGAGAGAAAAAACAGAATTCAAAGAAACACGAGAAGATACCTAAACTGTTCCCAAGTAACATCAGCTTCTACGGTGCTAGCCGTGGCAGACTCCCACCAATCTAGAGCAGACTCATGCAACTGCCAAGTTGTTAACTGACGCTTCTGGGCATAAGTAATCTCAAGACAAGCAAATATCCTCTCAAGACTCCTCACCATTGCTGAGCCTCAATGATGCTCTCCGAACCGGTGAATGGGGTTCCACCAAGTTGAGTGAATTCCTTACAGAGAACAGTGAATCTAACAGGAGCAACAGGCTGAGGAGCTGGGGCAATACCACGACCCCTACCTCTGGCATTTCCTCGATTCATCCTAAAAAAATCAAGAATGAATTTAGGACAAGATAAAGACAAGCCAAGGATAAATTAAGATAGGACAAGAGAATTCACTTGGATGAATATCCTAAAGAAAGAAAAATCTAACAAAGAAGATACGAAAGAAAGGAAGTTAGAAAACATTTCAAAAATTCTTTAAAGCAAGAAATTTTTTATATCAAAATAATCTTGAAAATCATTTTGAAAATCATTTTGTACCTTGAAAATATGTCTCCCACAAAGAAAGTGATTATGAGATTGATTTCACTCATTCTAGGGTATTTCTATCCTCTCTAATGAGTTTTTTCTCCTAAGGCAATGGTTTGCCAAAAACCAAATCTCTGATACCACATGTAACGACCTGCCATTTAATACCATTCAAATCGAAAATAATCCACACATGTCAGACTTGAATGATGCAAAATAACATATTGTAAATAAATTTGGAACAAATGAATCAAATACATAGAATCACAGACACGGAACAATCAGAATCACTCGCAGCGGAATATAAAAATAACTTAGTAGTTCATGAAGCTACTATAATAGAGTCTCAAAACAAATACCTAATATCAGTCTGAATCAACATAATAGAAATCCCAAATACATAGAAATTCACTAATACATGAGATAAACTAGAACAGTTGAAACAGAAATAGGTATATAAATAGATAGGCAGAATCTCCAGCAAAGACCAGCTCCAGAAAGAGAATCCAAAGCTGTGAATACTAAGGCTGACCCGAGCGTAAAGCAAAACACAAAACACTCGAGTCAGGACAATATATACTTATATAATGTAAACCAACTCAAGTGAACTGTAATAAGGGAGAAGTAACATAAAGGATGCCTGGGACCGCCCATCCTCTAAGGATCCGTTAAACTATTTACTATATAGTAATATTGTGCGATTATAATAATGTATACAGTAAAATAAACTTACTTTTAAATAGAGTCCTGGGCTACCCATATCACCCTTTACACATAATAGTCCCAGTAGTCCATCCAGTATCAGCATATCTCCAGATCGGGAGACTACCCTATATACTCCATGGGCTACGGGAGAAAAACAAACTCGTAGTAAAGGCTCGGTATGGTAGGTGACATGACACACAAGGAAATGCCAGGGTAGATATACCAATTACGCACACAGGCTAGTGGTAACGCAGCAGCCACATACACGCACCTCGGAACACACTCCCATATCAAAATCGGAGGATGGCCATCTAATCAATCACAAGTAAGAGTATAGTATCGAAGGAATGTGTCCGACCAGAGGAGCTACCCCTTTTGGCCCGAGATCGCTCCTGTTTGAGCCACCTTAAGCCAACTCATGGGAGTCGGCTCCACGTAATATATCTCAAGAACGTCGCTACCATCCTACTTCATTCTAGAAACTCCACCTCGTACACAGTTGTTAAAGTGGTTTTCGGTATCGACAGAGAGCATGTCCATATCTGATACCGGTCTCTTTAACAACCAATCATTATTATAACCCGTAGTTATAATTTAAAAATCATAGTTTATACTTCAAAATAAAGTATCATTTCAAATTCAAATCTTTATCAAAATAAAGATCTAATCATTTCCAAACCATTTCAATATATCACAATATCATATCTTTCAAAATTCATTTGAAATCATTATTTGAATTCAAATCCAAATGTACACATTTCAATATCCTTTTAATTCAAAGGTATCATTCATTTATTATAATTTTTAATTTTAAGATATCGTTCATTTATTATCATTTCAAATCACCTTTTAAATAGTTTATAGTTAAATCAAAACAATTCATTTAAACCATTTAAAAGTCAAGTCATTATATTTAAAATCAAATATTTAGTTCCCAAAACTTTAGACAAATTCTATGCTCATTTCAAAACCTCAAACATTCATTTCAACCTACCGCAACACTTATCAAGTGCTAATGTAGCCCTTTGTTTAGTTTCAGATTTTAATCATCTTTCTGCTATCACAACACTTACCAAGTGCTGTAATACCACTTAGTTGTAATTTATACATAGTTCATTTGTATCAACCAAAGCACTTACAAAGCGCAGTAATATCATTTACGTTAGAAATGATAGTGATGCAGCGCATCATGATAAGTCGCAACCAACATATGTCGCTCAATCTTATGTCGCAACCAACATATGCCTTAAGTCGCACCAACATATGTCGCTCAACGACCTTAAGCCGCCCCAACCATCAACGCATCATGATAAGCGAGTTATGTCGCTTAAGTCGCTCAACGACCTTAAGTCGCCCCAACCATCCTTAAGTCGCATGCCATGAGTCACAATATTATAAGATAACGACTCAAGAAATCAAGCCGCATCTCTATAGGTCGTTCACTTATGCCGCATTTCCATAAGTCGCATTTCTATAAGTCGCTCAGTTAAATAGCATGGAGCCTACGTCGCTTAAGTCGTTCCTGAAGCTGTGCTATCTTCTTGAGTCGCATGTGTTGAGTCGCATTTGATGTTGTAACTCGTATGTGTTAAGTCGTGTGATGTTAAGTCGCATTGTTGTTAGGTCGTGTGTTGTATTGTAAGTCGCATGATGTTGTAATGATGTTAAGTCGCATTGTTGTTAGGTTATGAGTCGCAAGTATTGGGTCGCGTGTGTTGTAATTTCATATAAATAGGGGTGTGTTGTCATTTGTAAAGGGGAGTTGATTTGCAATAAATTTTTGTGTGAGCTTTGGCCAGCATTGTTGGAAGTTGAGTGTGATCTCCTTCTACTTTCCATCTTCGGGTTATTCGTGAGCGAATCAACGAATCAGAAGCCAATTCTCGGTATCACTTACGAGTGATCAACGATCAAATTGTAGATCTTTCAACACGGCATTTTGCGTGATCAACGGGTTGGAGATAGCTAGACTCCGGCATCATCACGATCAACGGAATTGAGCATTTATCGTTCTATCGGTTTATTTGACACGAAATCATCATTTCGTGAGGAAGACCTGGAGAGGTTGTGACAGTTTGATATCTAAACTGTTCGAGCCTAGAAGAAGCTGCGTCAATTGGTATCAGAGCCAAATCAGAGATGAGAAAAAGATTGTTTAATAATCATGCCTCCGAGACGTGCTAATCACTATCATAATGTTGAAGATTTGTATTGAAGAAAAGAAGCTGAGAAGATGGAGCAGCGTATTAATGAAAAGTTCAATGAGGGTATTGAAAAATTAGAGAAATTGATGAACGACATGAATCAAAATCAAAGGAGAACGTCACCAGTTTCAAACCAGAATGGAAACAGGGTTTCACCATCGGTTTCGGGAGAAAGGAGGATGTCACCCCAGTCTTATCAAGATAGGAGAGAATCATCAGTGTCAATGATGCAAAACCACCATGGGTATCGAAATGAAGAGGGAAGAACTCAATGTGGGTTCGAAAATGAACCATATCGTGATGTTGAAAGATAGGGTAGAAGGGACATGCGTGGTCGTAGGGACGTAGATGGTCAGGATCGATATCGAAATACATATTACTTTGTGGAAGATGGTGATGGAGGTAGTATTCATTATCAAAATTGAGGCCAAGTGCTAAATCAATATCTGGATGCAAAAAATGATCGTAAATGGGAGTCAGGTATGAGGATGGAAATTCCAGAATTCAAAGGTGGTATGCAAGCAGAAGAATTTATTGATTGGTTGTCGAATGTTGAAGAAATTGTGAAATTTAAGGAGGTGCCTGAGAATGGCAGAATCCAATTAGTTGCTACAAAACTAAGGGGAAGAGCTATGGCTTGGTGGCAACAAATTAAACTAACTCGGGAGAGAATGGGAAAATCAAAAGTTGTCACTTGGGAGAAGATGAGAAAGATGATGAAAGCGACTTTCTTGCCGTACAATTATCAATCTCTTATGTATCAACGTTTGCAGAATTTGAGGCAATGGACGAAGACAGTTAATGACTATGCAGATGAATTCTATCAATTAATTGCAAGGAATGATATTATGGAAACCGAGGAACAGCTAAAGTCTAGATACGTTGGAGGGTTACGAATGCAAATTCAAGATATGGTTAATATGTTTAATCCAATGTCTGTGGCTGAAGCACATCAGAAAGCTCTAGCTTGGGAGAAACAAGGGAGACGAGGAAGTGGTGTCTTTACGGGTTCTAACAACCAGAATAAGGGTGCTAGTAGCAGTGCTAATGTTTCCAAGGCAGTCAATAAACCAATTTTCAATGAAGCCGCTAAAGAAAAGGTCACTAACAGTATCAATTGCTATAATTGTCAGAAGTTTGGCCATAGAAGTAATGAATGTGCAAAGCCAAAGAAGAGAGCATTAGTTGCAGAGGAATGTGAGTATGAGGATGTGGAAGCTGAAATCGATTATTCTAGACCTTCAAAGTTTGATGAAGATGAAGAAGTTGTGTTAGGAGACGAAGGGCGTAACTTGATGATAAGGAGTTCTTGTTTAGTGCCAAAGCATGAGAATGATTCTAGTTGTCCGAGAAGCAATATTTTTCAGTCTACATGTACTATCTTGGGAAAGTTTGTCGATTTGTTATTGATGCGAGAAGCTGCGATAACATCATTTCTGAAGAAGCTGTCAAGAAGTTAGGGTTGAAGACTAAAAAACACCCTAGACCTTATAAACTGGCATGGCTAAAGAAAGGGGGAGAAGTGATAGTGGGAAGACGAGCATTTGTTACATTTTCTATTGGGAAGAAGTACAAAGATGATATATGGTGTGATGTTGTCGATATGGACGTGTGTCATCTACTATTGGGAAGACCATGGAAATATGATAGAGTTGTACAACATAATGGTCGCACCAACAGCTACAGTTTCATGTTCGAAGGAACCCAAGTTACCTTAGTTCCTAAGAAGCGTGAACAAAGCGAAAGCAAGTCAGAGAAGAAAGTGAAATCAACTAGTCTATTATCTACGAGAGAATTTGTTAAAGAAGTGAAAGATAGTGCTGAATTGTTTATGTTGATTGGGTATGAAACAAGTGAAGATCTTGAAATTCCTTCGGAAGCTAGACCGGTGTTAAATGAATTTGAAGATGTCTTTCCTGCGGAATTACCCAAGGAATTACCACCACTGAGAGATATACAACATCAAATTGATCTAGTGCCAGGTGCTGTTTTACCGCATAGGCCGCATTATCGTATGAGTCCAAAAGAGCATGAAGAGTTGAGGAGACAGGTTGAGGAGTTGCTTAAGCAAGGGATTGTTCGAGAGAGTCTCAGTCCATGTGCTGCACCAGCTCTGTTGCTACCGAAGAAAGATGGTTCATGGAGAATGTGTACAGACAGCAGGGCACTCAACAAAATAACCGTCAGATACAGATTTCCTATGCCAAGACTTGATGATCTATTGGATCAGCTGAGTGGGTCTGTAATCTTTTCTAAGATCGACCTTAAGAGTGGTTATCATTTGATTCGCATAAGACCAGGTGATGAATGGAAGACAACATTCAAGACTCGGGAAGGATTATATGAATGGCTGGTCATGCCATTTGGTCTATCTAATGCACCAAGCACATTTTTGAGGGTGATGAATCAAATTTTCAGACCTTACATCGGGAAATTTGTTATAGTCTACTTTGATGATATCTTGATATATAGTACTAGCACAGAGGAGCACATTCAACACTTGCGAAAGGTGTTAACTATTCTTCGTCAAGAACAGTTCTATGCAGCGACAAAGAAATGCGTGTTCATGACGCCAAGTGTTTTATTTCTGGGTTATGTCGTATCAACGGAAGAAATACAAGTGGACGAGAGAAAAGTAGCCGCAATCAAAAATTGGCCACAGCACAAAACTATAACAGAAATCAGAAGTTTCCATGGGTTAACTTCATTTTATCGAGGATTTATACCGCACTTTAGTAGTGTAATGGCTCCTATTACTGATTGTATGAGAGGAAAGCAGTTTTCATGGATGAAAGAGGCAGAGTCTGCTTTTGAACAAATCAAGGAACTTCTAATCTCAGCACCGATTCTAGTGTTGCCAGATTTTATGTTACTATTTGAGTTACATACAGATGCGTCCAAAGTTGGAATCGGAGGAGTGTTAAGTCAGAAGGGACGTCCAGTTGCCTATTTCAGTGAAAAACTTTCTGGATCAAAAATGAGTTACGGTACTTATGATGTGGAGTTTTATGCTATTGTGCAGGCCATGAAGCATTGGAGACATTACTTGTTCCACAAAGAATTTGTTTTGTATACAGATCATGAAGCATTAAAACATTTACAAGGGCAGACTAAAATTGCAGCTAGGCATGCATCGTGGATAGCTTATTTGCAACAATTTACATTCGTCGTAAAGCACTGAAAAGTGCGGTGTGTATACAATTATATGTGCTAATATAGTATACACGGATCGTGTAATATGGATTACAATACAAATGCGGAAATAGATGATAATAGCATTGTAAATAGAAAAATAGAAAAATCACACCAGAGATTTTTATACTGGTTCGGAGCACCGTCCTACGTCCAGTCCCAGACTCCTATCTGGATTTTCACTATTAACTACCTCGCTTCACCCGGAGGAACAGGTTTACAATACCCGAACAGCCGAACGGGATTTCACGCCTCTAATACACTGAGGACTTCAACACTTGCCTCTTACAACACCGAGGACTTCAACACTTGCCTCTTACAACACGAGGACTTCAACAAAAAAAATACAATTGTTGTTGACAACTTGTGTTCTTGAAAACACGGATTTGTCACTAGTAGTACACCCTTCCTATAATCTTATCCTCAAAGAATATGAATGATGTTTTGTAAAGATTAAAGAAGGTATATTGCTTATTGAATCGAAAAGGTATAAAATAGTTTCAATGATTCAATAAGCTATTAATTAAATGAGTGCTTTTAGAATGCAAGAATGTTAGAAAGTAAGATCAGAGAAAGCATATAATAATCATATATATTCATGTTTTAATCAACGATTTAGATGAGTATATATAAGAAGAAATAGTTGTAACTCTTGGTGAAACAGTTGCCATTAAGAGTTGTGATTATTGGTGAAAGGTAGGAGATGCAACTCTTGGAGAAGAGAAGTGTCTTTTGGAAAACTTGCTTTCTGTTTAAAAACGGTCGACAGGTCAAAAAATGACCGGTAGACAGGATTTTAAATATATAGTCGTTATGTGCATGTGTGCACGTTTATTGTGCACATTTAACAGGAACGGTCGACCGTTCATTTTTGGACCGGTCGACCGGTATCTGTTAAGTTGCACAATAAATGTGCACATTACTATAAATGTATATATATATTGATTATATTTTGTGCATGACTATTTGAGGATAGATTTTAACAAGTTTATTACTATTATAACATCAAATAATCAATCTATAATCTAGAGAACCATATGAAGGTCTTGATTTGTCGATTGCCTTTATATTGTTGTCAGCAAACAAAATCTTCATAGAAGCTGTGTCTCAACATTCTCCCCCTTTTTGATTGATGACAATATATAATTAAAGTATTGAGTCTCCCCCTGAATATGTGATTTCCTGCATATAGTTATTAGCACCTTTCTCCCTGCAAACAATTATTAGCACCTTTCTCCCCCTTTGTCATCGACAAAAAGGAGTAAAAAAGAATATGAACCAAAAAGACCAATGCATAACACACATTCAAACACAAGATGTTTTGAAACTACCATACATGCCAAAGTTCACTAAAAAAGATGGACACTAATTAGTACAAGTGTCACAAATGGTTTTAAAGGACTAAAAAAAATAAACAAACTAGCTTTAGTCCGACTGAATCTCCTCCTCATCATCTTCATCATCATCATCATCGTCATCATCGTCATCGTCATCATCGTCATCGTCATCACCTCTAGACGTCTCTCCATGACCTTGTCCGCTTGTACCAGCAGATTCCTCGGATGTTGACCAAGTGAAAGTGGGAGGAGCCGGACACTTTCCGGGGTCTTGATGTTGGGTAGAGACAGATGTGCTACATGATATAGCATCCCATATAGCACTGAAGAAAGACTTGACCTTGTTGAATCGTTTGTCAATTTTTGAATCCATACGTTTGAGTCTCGCTTCAAGTAAGAATTGATTACGAGCGATGGTTTCAAGAGATTCTCTTGTAGACGACTTAGATTTCAACAACCTAACTTCTCCGGAACGAGGTCGCGAAGATGGAGCTTGTTGTGCTTGTGTACCTCGTTGTTGCCATTGTTCGAATGGCATAATCTGAACATAGGGAGGAGGAAGTTTCATGCGCTTGATGGTAGTGGAGTCAATGCATTTTGGTGTAGATGTTGCTGAATCAGGGGCTGTTACTCCACATGCTAGCAATATGCGCATAACATACTCATTATAGAAGAAATGAGGTCGAGTGGAGTTATTTACTTTTAAAATTTCATCGAAAATCATGTGAGCCCAGTTGATTTCGATTTCCCCGTATATAGCATAAAGAGCCTTAAAATTTTCCTTGTAGACGGCATCATAATTTCCTAATCGAGGAAATAGAGAGTGCATCAAGACACGATGTAATAGCCTTGCTGTCGGTCGTAGCCCAATCGATTTGGTGCCGTCACTATTATCTTCTATAAACTTATGGCTAGTGCTATTTCGGGTGAATACTTCACAAAATGTCGATGAAAATTCTTCACCTCTATTTGGTATTCCAAGAATAGAAGCTATTCTATCATGAGTAAGATAAATTCGTTTGCCGCAAACTACCGACCAAATAACTCCATTTGGATTATCCGGTGTATATTCTTCTAAATTCATATTTGCGTAGAATAATTTAATCATTAAGTGATTAATTTCTACGCTATTATCTGAAAAATCTATGAGAGGAGAAATATTGGAATTGTTTGCTAAACGACGAATACCGTATGAAGTGAAGTCTTCGAATTTGATGAATGAGCCCGGATGGAACTTATAATTTGTCATTTGATTCCATCGAGTTACGGCAACTGGAGTTTCAAGCCACTTTCTGGCAGAGAGAGTTAGAGATGAAGATTCTGAAGATGCTCTTTTCTTTGATTTCTTTTGTGGTGGAGCCATTGATGAGGATTTGGGAGTTTTGGAGCTTGAGAAATATGAACTAGGGTTTGGAAATTGGGAATGCTTTCAGTAGGAAGTAGAAAGAAATGAGTGGGGGGTAAAAATATATACGTGGAGTATATAAAAAACTGTAAAATGCTCGACCGGTCGACCGCCTAATTTTTACCGGTCGACCGTTTTCAACCCGAGAGCCTTTTTGGTCGACCGGTAGAAATTTCGGTGGTCGACCGGTTTTGCTCTGTGTTGAAAAACTGATTGTTTTCGCAAAATTTTTTTTTTTTTTTAAAAAAAAAAAATCGATTGTATATATTATATATCATATTATTATTACAGAATATATGTTATTATAAACAATATATGAAAACAAAACAATATACATTATGGAAATCTAATGAGAAGTAGAGTTGTCATTAGAATTTTTGTTGTCTCCAATGCGTTTAGCCCATGGACTCCAGTTATTTCGAGCTCCTTCGTTCTCGTTATAATTTCTATCCCAAGAGTTTGGAGTCGTTGAAGTCGATGGCCTGCATGGCATTGGTTCATGAACATCGTGCTTGTTTGATCCGCAGAAGAACGATGCCATTCTTTCTAAGACGGATAAACGTGTCGACGTACGTTGTTGTTCATGATAGAGTTGGTTTTGTCCATAATGCAATTGTCTTTGTAGGTCGATTTGATGCTTTTGGTAGTGATGTATCTCATCGATTTGTGCCTTCGTGCGTGGAGAGCAAAATAGTGCTTTCTTTACACGTTTAGATGATGGCGTATGACCAGGAGTGCGAGAACAATGGTGATAGCACTCCGATTTCTGTTTCGGTGTAATCGGAGAGTAATTCTCCTCCGAATCCGAGCTTGTGATTGAAATATGGGATTCTTGTGCGCATTTGTCACAAATGTGTGCCATGATAGCTTGTTTATGGTGAGTATAATTTTCAGCAAAGAAGGGAATGATTAGAGATGTAGTTTTCATAAGTTTATATAGGAAAATTTGCAAAAGAACTTATGGATAAAATTTGGTAGAAAGAATTGACCGTAAACATAAACAAAGGTTTATAATATTTGGTTTAAAAATAGCTAGAGTTGGTTTCTAGTTCTGAATTTTAAGATTGTTATCATATTAAAACATATAGTTTAAGAATGTGAATAATTTATTCTATTCTAGATCTTTCCGAGATACTAAGCCAAGCTCTCTTCGTAGTTTAATAAAACTAGATTCAAGTAAAGGCTTAGTGAAAATATCGGCTAATTGATTGTCAGTATGAACATATTCAAGACATATATTTCCTTTTTCAATATTATCTCGAAGAAAATGATGACGAATATCAATGTGTTTAGTTCGAGAGTGATTCACTGGATTTTTAGAAAGATTTATAGCACTTGTGTTATCACAGTATATAATAGAATTCGATAAATGAATATCAAAATCTTGAAGTGTCTGTTGCATATATAGTACTTGAGTACAAGCGAGAGCCGCTGATATATATTCAGCTTCACATGTTGATAGTGAAACACAATTCTGTTTCTTACTAAACCAAGAGACAAGTGATTTTCCAATAAAATGGCACGTACCACTTGTACTTTTTCTATCCGTTCGTGAGCCACCAAAATCAGCATCACTATATGATACTAATTCAAATGGACATTCTTTTGGATAGAAAAGACCAAAATCTTTGGTATTATTAAGATAACGAATTATACGTTTCACTGCTCGTAAATGTGATTCCTTTGGATCGGCTTGAAAACGAGCACATAAACAAACACTCATTAATATATCTGGACGACTAGCTGTAAGATAAAGAAGAGAACCAATCATGCTCCGATATAATTTCTGGTCAACATTCTTACCACTTTCATCTTTTTCAAGATGTGTAGTTGTACTCATAGGAGTTGGTTTACCAGATGTATTTTGTAATCCGAAGCGTTTGATAAGATTTTCACAGTATTTTTCTTGATTGATAAAAATACCGTTTGAAAGTTGTTTGATTTGAAGTCCAAGAAAATAAGATAGTTCTCCCATATGAGACATTTCGAATTCTTTGGTCATAATACTTGCAAATTCCTTGCAGAGTTTATCGTTTGTTGAACCAAAGATGATATCGTCTACATATATTTGGATAACCAGAATATTTTTTCGAGAATGTTTAATAAACAAAGTTTGATCGACTTTGCCTATTTCAAATCCTGAATTAATAAGATAGCTACGTAATCGTTCATACCAAGCACGAGGTGCTTGTTTTAAACCATACAGAGCTTTCTTAAGTTTGAACACATGGTCAGGATATTTTTCATGTA
The DNA here is from genome assembly GCA_030765085.1 of Allium cepa. Classification (NCBI taxonomy): domain Eukaryota; kingdom Viridiplantae; phylum Streptophyta; class Magnoliopsida; order Asparagales; family Amaryllidaceae; genus Allium; species Allium cepa. Next base: position 14,773,518 of record CM060940.1, on the reverse strand, counting down.
CGAATAAAGGAGGTTGTTCGACATAGACATTCTCTTTGATAAATCCATTGAGAAAAGCACTTTTGACATCCATCTGATAAAGTTTGAAATTATGATGACAAGCAAAAGATAATAGAATTCTAATAGCTTCTAGTCGAGCAACTGGTGCAAAAGTTTCTTCATAATCGATACCTTCTTCCTGATTGTATCCTTGTGCTACTAATCTTGCTTTATTTTTGGTGATATTTCCTTGTTCGTCAGCCTTATTTTTATAGACCCATTTAGTACCAATTACTGACTGATCAGTTGGTCTCGGAACAAGTTCCCAAACGTCATTGCGCTCAAACTGATTTAGTTCTTCCTGCATGGCAATGATCCAGTAATCATCTGTAGCAGCTTCTTTTGGATTCTTGGGTTCGATATTTGAGAGAAAAGCGACATGACCCATTTGATTGAGTTGACTCCTTGTTCTGACATGTGATGTTATTTCACCTATTATATTTTGGGCCGGATGGTCTCTTAATATTCTTGGTGGTGATTGTAATTCACATATTTGAGGAGTATTCTCAATAATTACTTCTGAGTCAGAATCAGTATTTGAGATGATTGGATTATCAATGACTATTGATTCGTCATCATCTGATATTGTGTGAGGATGCTGATAAATTTCATCAAAAGAGACATGAAGTGATTCTTCAATAGTTTTGGTTCGTTTATTAAATATCCGATAGGCCTTACTTCGTTTCGAATAACCGACAAATATTCCTTCATCGGCTTTTGGATCGAATTTTCCAAGCTGGTCTTTCGTATTTAAAATAAAGCACTTGGAACCAAAAACTTTGAAGTATGAGATTTTGGGCTTTCTTTTGTTAAACAATTCATAAGGAGTATTCTTGGTAAGAGGTCTTATGGACACACGATTTAAAACATAACAGGCAGTTGCGACAGCTTCTGCCCAAAAATGTTTTGGTAAGGTGGTTCCATTCAATAATGTTCTTGCACATTCTTGTAAAGTTCGGTTCTTTCGTTCTACTACTCCGTTCTGTTGTGGAGTTCTGGGAAACGAAAAATTATGATATATACCTTTCTTTGTACAAAAATGTTCAAATTCATTATTTTCAAACTCTCCGCCATGATCACTTCTTATATTTTTAACTTTAATCCCTTTTGATTTTTGAATTCTTTTGACGAAATATTTGAAATGATCGAAAGTATCACTTTTATTTTTTTAAGAAAATTGTCCATGTATAACGAGAGAAATCATCAACAATTACAAGCACATATTGACTGTGATTTATTGATTGAACTCTAGTAGGTCCAAATAAATCCATGTGCAGTAACTCAAGCGGTTGTAATGTTGATATGACTTTCTTGGATTTAAACGATGATTTGGTCAATTTTCCTAATTGACATGCATCACAAATGTTGTTAACTTTAAAACTCATTTTGGGTAGTCCTCTAACTAGATTGTTTTTGGCTAGCTTGTCAATAGTTCTGAAGTTTATATGACAGAAACGTTTGTGCCATAGCCATGGATCATTGTCATTAGCCACAAGACACATATCTGAATTATGATTAATATTCATATTTAGAATATATATATTTCTGTCTCTATAACCTTCAAAAACCAAATTATGGTCTTTATCTAAAATACTACACTTATTATTTGAAAAGGAAATTATAAAACCCTTGTCACATAACTGACTAATACTAAGTAAATTGTGTTTTAAATTTCTAACTAGCATGACATTAGTAATAAGAGGTAAGTTAGATGTACCGCAATTGCTCACATCGCCTTTGCCGATGATATAACCTTTTGAATTGTCTCCAAAAGTGACTGAGCCACCATCTGAGTATTTAATATTTGTTAATAAGCTCTTGTCTCCCGTCATATGCTTTGAGCAACCACTGTCCAATATCCACTTTCCTCTTTTCTTCAGTGGGACCTGCAAAAAATAGAATTAAGTTCATGGTACCCACTTTTTATAGGGTCCTAAGAGTTAGGTCTTAGGAGTCCAAACCCATTTGGGTCCGGTATCCCCTTTATATATATAATTGTTATTAAAATGTACATTATTCATGAATTGCTGAATGTATTTGTTCCTAATCAAATTATTATTTGTTTTAGGAACCCATATTTTGATAGTCTTGACATTTCTCTTTTGAAATTTCACAACTGGTTTTGGTTTGAAATATAATAAACTAAGATTTTTCTTAGCTTCAGTTTTTTGTACTTTCTTCTTCCTTTTATTTCTAAGATGTTTCTTAGTTTCATGTTTGTTATATCCCAAACCTTGTTTATCTGAAATAGATTGTGAACTTTCAATGATTTTAGTCAAATTTTCTCGACCTTTGTTAAAGTTAGAAATATTTTGAGTAATGTCATCAAACTTTGTTTGTAAACTAGCTTTTTCTAGGTCTAGAATTTTGACTTTTGCTTTAAGTTCATGATTTTCAGTAGTGAGAGCATTATTTTTCTCTTTTTGAGCTTCTATTTCTTGACTCAAAAGAGATATTTGAGAGTCAACATTAGATGATGATTCTTGAATATTTTCAAGTTCTTCTTCTAATATTTTCTTCTCATCTTTTAACATATCTCGTTCAAACTCTGCTCTACTTAAATCTGCTTTGACTACTTTTAATTGACGTTTTAAGTCTTTATATTTGACTATCAATTCAGCATTAATATCAAGTAATTCATCAAATGTAGGAATTTGTACCTCATCTTCTGTTGCCATAAAGCAAACATTAGCTTGTTCATTCTCCGAATCACTTTCAATTTCTGATGAAGATGACTCTGAATCATCCCATGTTACTGAGAAGGCTCGTTTCTTTGATTTGTCCTTCTTATATTTGAATTTGTCATTTTCTGACTTTTTCTTTTGTTCTGGACAATCCTTCTGCATGTGTCCCTTTTTATGGCAGTTGAAACATTCTATAGCAGATGAAGATGGTTTATTTGATCCCAGTTTCCTTTTATTGTAGCGACTGGCTTTTCGATATTTTAGGAATTTTTTGAAACCTTTAGCAATGAACGCCAAATCTTCATCTTCAGAATCTGATTCATTTTCATCTTTCTCAACATGAAATGCTACATTTTTCTTTTCTTCTTTCTGTTCTTTTCTAGCCTGCAAATTTGCTTCATAGGACATTAAATTTCCTATCAATTCATCTGGCTTCATGACGGAAAGATCATTAGCTTCTTCAATTGCTAATACTTTTCCTTCCCATTCATTAGTCAGAGAATGTAGGACTGTTGAAACAACATCAAAATCAGAATACTTTTGTCCTAACCCAATAAGTGCATGGTGAATAGTTTGAAACCGTGAATACATGTCATTGATTGTTTCATTAGGTTTCATTTTGAAATTTTGAAATTGACTTTTCAGCATGGCTATTTTGGCTTGTTTAACCTTGTTAGTACCTTCATGAGTGATTTTTAGCGTTTGCCAAATTTGATATGCAGTAGTGCAGATACTAACACGGTTATATTCATTTTGGTCTAATGCACAGAACAACATATTTATTGCTCTTGCATTTACGGCTGCTGCCGTTTTCTCAGCCACAGTCCATTCTGAATAATCAGTTGTTGGATTTACTATTTCTCTTTGAGTAGCATTCCAAGCATCATAGCTACTTGATTGCATAAAGAATGACATACGTGTTGCCCAATAACTGTAGTTAAGACCATTGAAAAATGGAGGTCTTTGTGTCAATTGCCCTTCTGTGTAAGTGGTGTTTTGAGTGCTAGTACTTGCGTTATTTGCCATATTACAAGAATATATCAAATAACTGTGTTACGGTTATATGATGACCGTGCTCTGATACCAATTGAAAAGTGCGGTGTGTATAAAATTATATGTGCTAATATAGTATACACGGATCGTGTAATATGGATTACAATACAAATGCGGAAATAGATGATAATAGCATTGTAAATAGAAAAATAGAAAAATCACACCAGAGATTTTTATACTGGTTCGGAGCACCGTCCTACGTCCAGTCCCAGACTCCTATCTGGATTTTCACTATTAACTACCTCGCTTCACCCGGAGGAACAGGTTTACAATACCCGAACAACCGAACGGGATTTCACGCCTCTAATACACTGAGGACTTCAACACTTGCCTCTTACAACACCGAGGACTTCAACACTTGCCTCTTACAACACGAGGACTTCAACAAAAAAAATACAATTGTTGTTGACAACTTGTGTTCTTGAAAACACGGATTTGTCACTAGTAGTACACCCTTCCTATAATCTTATCCTCAAAGAATATGAATGATGTTTTGTAAAGATTAAAGAAGGTATATTGCTTATTGAATCGAAAAGGTATAAAATAGTTTCAATGATTCAATAAGCTATTAATTAAATGAGTGCTTTTAGAATGCAAGAATGTTAGAAAGTAAGATCAGAGAAAGCATATAATAATCATATATATTCATGTTTTAATCAACGATTTAGATGAGTATATATAAGAAGAAATAGTTGTAACTCTTGGTGAAACAGTTGCCATTAAGAGTTGTGATTATTGGTGAAAGGTAGGAGATGCAACTCTTGGAGAAGAGAAGTGTCTTTTGGAAAACTTGCTTTCTGTTTAAAAACGGTCGACAGGTCAAAAAATGAACGGTAGACAGGATTTTAAATATATAGTCGTTATATGCATGTATGCACGTTTATTGTGCACATTTAACAGGAACGGTCGACCGTTCATTTTTGGACCGGTCGACCGGTATCTGTTAAGTTGCACAATAAATGTGCACATTACTATAAATGTATATATATATATTGATTATATTTTGTGCATGACTATTTGAGGATAGATTTTAACAAGTTTGTTACTATTATAACATCAAATAATCAATCTATAATCTAGAGAACCATATGAAGGTCTTGATTTGTCGATTGCCTTTATATTGTTGTCAGCAATCAAAATCTTCATAGAAGCTGTGTCTCAACAAGCACAAGTCTGGAGTAACTAATCGCGTTGCCGATGCATTGAATCGGAGGAATAATTTACTTACAACCATGCGAATAGAGGTGATGGGTTTTGACTTACTTCCAGATCTTCTTACTTCAGATTCATATTTTTCCGAAATCCTAGACAAAGTCAAGCAGGGAAACATGGCTGGATATATGCTGGTTGAAGGTTTTCGATTCAAAGGAAATCAGTTGTGTATTCCAGATTGCAGTCTACGAATGAAAATCATTAAATAATTACATGAAGAAGGACATGTGGGCCGCGGCCGTACTATGCAGTTGATCTCAAAGTCTTATTTTTGGCCATCAATGAGGAAGGAATTTGAAAAGTTCGTTCAGAGGTGCCATATTTGTCAAGTTTCAAAGGGGACCGCAACAAATGCAGGTTTATTTATGTCGTTGCCTATACCTACTAAACCATGGGTGGATGTTAGTATATATGGACTTTGTATTGGGCTTGCCGAGGATGCAACGTGGCAATGATTCTATCTATGTGGTAGTTGATCGGTTTTCAAAAATGGTACATTTTATCGCATGCAAGAAGACTGTAGATGCAGTTAATGTCGTACAGTTATACTTCAGAGAGATATACCGTCTTCACGGGTTACCTGAATCTATTGTATCGGATAGAGACACTCGCTTTTTGAGTCATTTTTGGATGAGTCTATGGAGAATGGTTGGGACAAAGCTAAAATTTAGTAGTGCTTATCATCCACAGACGGATGGACAGACAGAAGTTGTGAATAGATCCCTAGGTAATGTATTGAGATGCCTCGTGAATGACAATTTGAAGAGTTGGGATTCCAAGCTGTGTCAAGCTGAATTAGCACTGGGTTCAGTCCATTCCAGATCATTTACTCAACAATTCCTAAAGGACCATTAGATTTATCTATAGTACCACAGCAGAATGGAGTGATCAAACGAGGTAGTGATTTTGTGAATGAATTGCAACAGTGCGCCAAGGTTGTGTAGGAACGATTGCTTAAGGAGAATGAGAAATATAAGCAATCCACAGATATTAAACGATGAAATGTTGAGTTCAAAGAAGGAGATTTTGTATATGCAGAATTGACTAAGTATCGATTTCCTATTGGTACGTACAACAAACTAGCCGCTAGAATGATTGGTCCTTTGGAAATCGTAAAGAAGATTAATGAGAATGCTTATCAGTTAAAATTGGTGGATCATATCCATACCGCTGACGTTTTCAACGTCAAACACTTGACTCCATGTCATGAGAATAAGTACGTTGAAGAAGGGGAAAGTGTAAATTCGGGGTCGAATTCTTTTCAACCAGGGGAGGATGATGCATCGCATCATGATAAGTCGCAACCAACATATGTCGCTTAATCTTATGTCGCAACCAACATATGCCTTAAGTCGCACCAACATATGTCGCTCAACGACCTTAAGCCGCCCCAACCATCAGCGCATCATGATAAGCGAGTTATGTCGCTTAAGTCGCTCAACGACCTTAAGTCGCCCCAACCATCCTTAAGTCGCATGCCATGAGTCACAATATTATAAGATAACGACTCAAGAAATCAAGCCGCATCTCTATAGGTCGTTCACTTATGCCGCATTTCCATAAGTCGCATTTCTATAAGTCACTCAGTTAAGTCGCATGGAGCCTACGTCACTTAAGTTGTTCCTAAAGTTGTGCTATCTGCTTGAGTCCCATGTGTTGAGTCATGTATGATGTTGTAACTCATATGTGTTAAGTCGTGTGATGTTAATTCGCATTGTTATTAGGTCGTGTGTTGTATTGTAAGTCGCATGATGTTGTAATGATGTTAAGTCACATTCTTGTTAGGTCGTGAGTCGCAAGTATTGTGTTGTGTGTGTTGTAATTTCCTATAAATAGGGGTGTGTTGTCATTTGTAAAGGGGAGTTGATTTGAAATAAATTTTTGTGTGAGCTTTGGCCACCATTGTTGGAAGTTAAGTGTGACCTCCTTCTACTTTCCATCTTCTGGTTATTCGTGAGCGAATGAACGAATTTGAAGCCAGTTCTCGGTATCACTTACGAGTGATCAACGATTGAATTGTAGATGTTTCAACACGGCATCTTGCGAGATCAACGAGTTGGAGATAGCTAGATCCTGGCATCATCACGATCAACGGAATTGAGCATTTATCGTTCTATTGGTTTATTTAACACGAAATCATTATTTCGTGAGGAAGATCCTGGATAGGTTGTGACAGTTTGATATCTAAACTGTTCGAGCCTAGAAGAAGCTGCGTCAGATAGCATTTCAAAATACTTTTAATTACATTTCTAATATTCAATATAATTTCACAAACAATTAATCTTTTTTTGTTTTAATCATTTTAAACATATAAAATCATATATTTCACCTTTAAAACCATCATTTAATTTTTCTTAAATTCATGATTTTATAAGGTTAACTTTCCATTCAAAAATCAATATTTGATAATAATTCACTTATTAAATTCCAACATTCAAATTTAAAATCATTAAATTAAATATTAACTTAACACTTAAGTTTACATTCTTTAATATAACTCATTTTCATTTTATTTACTTAACTTCAAAATTTACTTTTAAAACAAGATTCATAAATTCCAATTTAAGTTATATTTCCAAATTTCAACTTAAGTATTCATTCATTTAACATTTTAACTTTATTCAAAAATCACTAATATATTATAAAATCATTTTAAATTCATTTTAATCCAAATTATCATAAATTTATCATATTTCCATATTTAATTTAAATTCCACTTATCACCAAATTCTAATTTTCAAAATAACTTACATTTCAAATTTTCTAACTTTACCATTTATTTATTCACCTATATATTCTTAGAAACTCAATAATACTCTACAAAAATCATTTTTAATTAAGTTTTAAATCAAAATCGTACAATATTTACATTTCAAACATATTTTAAAAATTTTGGAAAAATATATTTAACTACGGGTCTGTATATAATTTTCTAGCCTAAGTAAAGTGATACAAGTAATACATCATTTCAACCCGTAATTTACAAAGAAAATCGGGTTTTATCATTTCTAACCCGCAGTCCCAAGTAAATGAAAAGAATTGAAAATCATTCAAGCCTATCATTTCAGCCCATAACGATTTTCCCTTATTCTAAAGTCCGTTCGGGTATGTATCATTTCAACCCATAGTGATTCTAATCTAATGGGAACTTGTAGTGTAATAAACTGATATAAATAGCAGAACAACATTATATAACGGTAACAAATGGTATAACATGTGCATAAGCATGGGTGAACATCATATGATCATAATATAGCAGATATAATATGGTGATGCATTTTACAGATTCAAATGAAATCAGTTCACAAGTCATATAAGTACAAAACCGTCTGGTGAGAATAACTCACTGGTATAAGCTGGAGATGACCACCGAAACACACAAACTGAGATCTACAAAGGCACGATAGCATGACAAGGATTTGAGATTAAGAGAGCTAAATATTTATTTCCTTGAACACATTCAAACAAAACAATACAAACAACATAAGATTAAACCCAAAATACGATTAAACAATGGTAGAAATGAATGCATAAATCATCTCCAAACCACTAGCACTTGCATTCTACCACTAATGCTCAGCCATAGGTCAGGATTGCACGGCCAAAGTGTGTGTTAGGGTCTAGTTTGGGTTCATTAGAGGTCGGCCTAGCATGGATGGTGATGGAGCAAAAGTAGTGATGTATGAAATAACATACCAATGCAACAAAACAAGATTTCAAGGCAACATAAGGCTCGGCCCAAGCAAGACCAGGCACGGCCATCTCTATAGAGAACTGGAAAATAGTGTAGCAGTAGGTTTCAGGTCGTCTATGGGTGGTGGAGGTGGAGTAGGTGGCGGCCAAGGGAAGGTTGAAGGTGATGTATGGTCATGGTAATTGGCAATGCATGTAATCAAGTGGATGTTGTAATTTTAGGTGGAGTTTGATCAACTATTGGGCACAGCCAGTGGCCTGGGGCTTGCCTGGAGGAGGTGGTGGGTGGTTCAAGTGGTGGAGGAGGTGTCCATGGTGAAGGAGTGGAGAGGAGCTGAGCTACAAAGGTGGGAAAACAAGTGAAAAACATCAACAGACAAGAAGAAAACAATGAAAAGAGAAAAGAATTTTACCAAACTTCTTGGAGATGATGGTGGCCGAAATTTTCAGAGACGAGAAGTGTTTTCTTACATGAAAAAAATGAGGAAAAGATATGGCTGAAGATAGAAGTAGGGTCGGCAAAATTGAAAGCAAATGTTGGTTGAAATGTGAAAAGGTGGGGAGGTGAAAAGTCAAGGGATATAAAAGGTTTCAATAACTCTTCAAATTACCAATATTTTCTTTTTAAATTTTATATAACAGAAAAATATATATACATTCAGATAAAAATACGAAAATTTAGTAAATAAACAAAATAAATAAATAAATATTAATTGTATATAATTAAATTAAGAAAATAACAAAGAAAATGTAAACTAGTCTTGAAATTTTGAAAATAAATGGAACAAACTTTGGAAATTTTTTATATACTTGAAAAATATTTATAAACAAAGATAAGAACAAAAAATAAAATACATTCACAAAAATAAATAGATAAATTTTAATTAAATATAATTAAATTAAGAAAATAGCAAAGAAAATAGAAACTAGGCTTTAAAATTTGAAAATAAATTTAATAAGCGTTGGAAAAATTTAAATATCACTTTAAAAATATCTAAAAGACAAAAATATATGTAACATAACACATAATCAAAATTTGAATAAGATATGACAAATAAAAATATTATTTATATAATTTAAAATAAACAATATTGTTAAATAAAACAATTTACGCCCAATATTGAAAAAAACATAACTTTCACAATATAAATCCAATTTCAGCGAAACGAAAAGCAGTATTCTTAAAATTTAATCTATATTCATAATAAAAGATAAAATTAAAAAATTTAAATATTTAAATTTAAAATTTAAAAGACAAAGTTTGACCATATTGACCAAAAATTCAATTTCTAGAAAATATTCAGTTTATTCAAGTTTGGAATTATAATTCACATAATAATCAAATTTTATATTTAAATAACAAAATTTATTCATTTAATAAATAAAATAAAGTTTTTAAATCAGGAAATTCAATTTAACAGAAATAAAATATACAATAAAATAGTCAGAAAATACAGGACTGTTGCAGTTTTGCTTCGTTTTAATTTTATTTTCTAATTTTCCTTTTAAAATTGTGTAACTTTCGTGTCGAGTGACTAGGTACAAACTACGGGGTATAGGTTGGGAATTTGCAACTCAATGGTTGAGTTATCGTAGGGTTTTGAGCGTCGATTTAAGATAGTCGATAGCGGGTGTCGTAAATTTACGTGTGTAAGTGTCTGACTACTTCATTTCTAGTTGAAACCTTGTGGGAAGCACGTAGGCAGGGTTTTTCCAAAGCTGGGTAAATCAGTGTTGTTCTATTTCTGCTTTTATCATTCTGCTATTAGTTGTGCTGCAATTATTTTCTATATTTCTATATTACTTTTTATTATATTAGTATCACCCTATTCACTCCCCCTGTAGGGTGAAATCTATCCTACAACAGGTACATTATATCCTTCATGGTTTATGATGTTACATATGCACGCACATATATATGTGTGTGTGTTGGTTTATATATATATATATATATATAATTGTATAAATAAATAAAACAAAATTAAATAAATCTCAAACTACAATTTGTAGCGTTAGAAGACATATGGACATAGTGATAAATTTTGCCATGAATAAATTATTAATTAATGACATTTGATGTATAAATCAATTCAAATTAAAGAGAGAAAATTGAAAGGTTTTTCCTTCTATTTAATGCAATTAATACTCTCAACTATTCCCTTTTAAGGAAAGAAATGAAAGGTTTCATTCCCTTTACATTAAGTAAATGTTATGTGTATTTGATACACTATACATTCGAAATTAAAAACTTCCCTTTAACTAATTTAAATAAAATAAATGATTTTATTAAAAATAAATTTAGAAATTTTCTAAATAAATTAAGCTTCATAGGCACAACTAAGATGCAATAGGGTAAAAAAATTTGAAATTCACTCATTCTTTCGCTGAAGGCTGGCCTAGTTCATTCAATGGTATCAGAGCCCAATAACCAATGTGGCCTAAATTAGTCATATTATGGCTAACTAATTAAGCTTTCCCACTTAGTATGGTGTCCAAAAACGTAATGTCTAGGGTTGAAATTGGGTAATTAAGTACCCTGTCCTACCAGATTACCAGCCTAGCCTAAAAGTTGATGTGAGCCAAAAGATTGCCCCTAATAGAAAATGCCCAACTTGAACAGGGCATTGGGATAATTTTCAAAAGGTTTTGAAAATTAAAGTTAAAAAATTTAAATTTAGCTGTTAAATTTAAAATAAAATATGTTTATTATAAAAATTATAATATAACATAATTTTTCAAAATGTTTGAAAAACAATTCACATTAATTTCAAATTTATTAATAACATTAATAACATTAAATTAATCAAATAAGTCAATTGATTAATGAACATGTGCGTGTATTATATACTGAGATATATGTTATGTTGTTTCTAAATTGTTTTAAATAACAAAAGTATACATGTATGTATATGAACTAAAATTTGAAATTAATATAAGTTAATTAAAATAGTTTAATTAAATAAATAAATTAAAGGTTACTTAACTAAAACACATATATCTAAGATATATGTGTTATACTATAAAGTTTATAACATACATTATAAAGGTTATAGTAGTTATGTCCAATATAAACGTTATATTGGAATACTAATATAAAATTAATTAAAGGGTTAGTCGACTAAAATTAATTAAATAAGATTTACCTTATATAATGTTATATATTAGAGTATTATATAAGTAATATGAAATATAAAAGTTATATGATAATAAAACTTATATAGTACATGAATATATAATTAAAGGTGGAACATTAAAGAAACCCTAAATAGACTTGTAGAATAAATACATATGTATATGTACGTATACCATGATTTATGATGTGTCTGACACTTGAATCAAGAGAGTAAGAAATACACTATTCTATAAGTCGATATCACTCTATATAATATGTAACGACCCGAAAATTTTAACAATTTTAAATGATGTAATTAACTAAATTTTTCTCGAAATTAAAAAGTAAAATTTTACAATGGAAATTTGATATTGGTAATACGTCTATTTAAACGTAGAAAATGTCGAATTTTCATCAAAAATATATTCTGTTGTGTAATTTTCAATTTCAATTTAAGTCAGCGAAATTCGATAGAAATAATATTTTTTTGAAATATGAATATTTTTATATAATAAAATTATGAACCATTTTCTGAGTGAGACGTCATATTTCGTTTTGCCAAATTTGGATTGCACTAGCTCCATTTATATTATCTTCGACGTATTAGCAGCAGTTTTGGCAGTGAATATCAAGTTCTGATAGGTGGGTCATATAGCTTATATCTATATACCATTCTATTCGTCTCGTCGTGCTGATCTCCACAGTATATTCAGTTGGGCATTTCGAAGTCCAGTACATGGCGAAATCTTCGAAATGATTAGCTGTATCGGTTTCGCATTTAAGCCTTTTGGGTTTCTATGTCTATTCAATTATCCAACGGGTTAAACGAACAGGCATTTGCTTTTATAATTCCCTAAATTCTCCTATATGACTTTTATCATTCCCATTTTTCAATATAATCAGTTTGTTGATTCGTTTTATGCTCTCTCTCTCACACATTCTTTCCAGTTGTTCTTCCATTTATCTGTTTAAAAAATATATAATATAACATAAAGTATACTAAGGCCATCACCATCTATATCACTGAAACCTATTATTTCTTTTTTTCATCTGCCTCTACTTCGCCTTCAACCATTTACCAACCTAGATCCATAACTCAGCTCGCAGACCCACTGCTACGTTTTCCTGCTCCGATCGCTCTCAGCCCTTCCACCTCAACCATCTCCGTTCCCACCGGTTCAAGCACACAACCGCGCCCATCATCTTTTTCCACCCACAACTTGAACCCAACTTCCCTCATCCATCCATCACTCCAAAACCACTACCTTGCCTTCCATCTTGCCAAGATTCCTTCACCGCCTGTGACCATCCCATCCCCTTTTCGAACCCAGATCTGGCAGCACCCACATCCCCTTGCCTGCAACCCATTTTGCTCCACTTTCCCCTCCGCCAATGTCCTCCAGCCTAACCTCACTCCCCCCCTAAGCCCCTCATAGCTGACCGCCCTTCACTCCAGTGACCAGACCCCATCCACATCGCCACCACCAATGACCGCACAACACCATAACACATAGCTCCCTCTTTGACCAAGCCTGCAATACCACACACCACCTCAAAGAAACACAGTCCGAGCTCCTCCTTCCCTCTATCAACCACCTCGCCCTGCCATCACTTCGCACAATCACCCGATCACCCTCGCGGAACACACAGCAGCCGAGCAACATTCTCTCTCTCTCTATATATATATATAAGTGTATATATCTTATTTTTAAAAGGGCAACTATATATTATATTGTTTTATAGAGTTATATTCTTTGTTCTGTTAAAAAAAAGATATTGAATTTTGAATATTGTTTAAAAAAAATATGATGTACATATATTTTGATTTTAATATATGTATCTTAAGGAAAATGATTTTTGAAATGTAATGTACAAAGTTTTATTTTAATATGTGTATTAAATTAAATATTTGTTTTAATATATATATATATATAATATGTATGTATGTAAAGATTTTATTTTGACAGTTGTTTTAAACTGAATATTGACTTTACAATGTAATATATAAAGGTTTGTTTAAATATATGAGTAACTTATAGTTTTAAAATTTTTATATGTATTGTTTTCATCGATCTCGAGTCCAACTTGCTTTGCTTTGGGATTGTCGTTTGGATTTGTCGATTTTCAAGTTCGTGATTCAATTCGTAGCCTATAATGTTGTCTAATCTTTATAGGCTCAAAAGGTGAGCGATTACTCAAGATAAACATTCTTATATTTAGTAAATTTAATTCCCATGAAATGACGATTGAAATGTGTTGTTAAATTTTAATTCATTAATAATTAATTTATTGAATATGATATGTTATTATTTTAATTGTTCACATATGATTGGTATATGGCACCATAACATTGTTGTATAGATATATGATATTTAAATTTGTCAATTATGATATATGCCTATCATTGATATGTTATGTAATTTTATTGTTCTCATTCGACAAGTTCTCTATTAGTTTAGAAATCCCTATGGGTCGAAACGATATATACCCGAACGATATTATTAATTAGGGAAAATCGTTATGGGTTAAAATGATGAGCCAATCGATTTTATTGAATTTAATTTTGGGATTGCGGGTTGAAATGATATATACCCGTATATATTAAATTTAAATTGCAGACTGAAATGATAAATATCCGTATCACTTGATCATAGGATATAAAATTATATACGGACACCGTTGGTTTGTTTTTGAAAATGATTTCCAAAGTTTGAAAATGAAATATAAGGGTTTTATTAAATATGATTTTTAAATATAATTTAAAGATTTTAATTTTAATTTGTGTAAAATTTAGATTTTAAAATTTATATGTTTTGGAAATTTTAAAATTATAAGTTAAGTTTTAAATGTAAATTATGAAATTTGACTTATAACTTTATTATTTGTAAATATTTACGATAAGATTTAAATTAGATTTAATAATAATAAGATTTATTTTAATAATAATTAGTTTAATAAAATTAAATAAGAATTTAATTTAACTATCATATATATAATATGTTTAAATATTTATTTAAATTTATATTAATATTTTAAAAATATTTTGCAATAACTTTAATAAATAGAATTTGGAAAGATAAATAAAAGTTGGCTTGAAATTTAAATTGGTTAATAATTGAATTTAAATAAGGTTTGATTTGGAACTTATCGATTTTGAGATTTAAAGATATGTTTCTATAGCTTAATAACTTGATTCTTATAAAGCCTGTTAAATGAATATTCCAAATTAAAATAAAATTGTAATTGAATATTTAATTTTGATTCAAATTTGTAATATGAATTTTGTTTGAAATATTATAAAAATGGTTAAGTGAATATTTCAAATCTAGATAAAACTAAAGTTGGATTTTTGAAATACAAATGAAAATTTTCAAATTGGGTTATTGCAAATTGTTTGAATATTTAAATTTTGAAACCTGTTGAATTGGTAGTGCTTTAGAATTTTAGTTCAAACCTGAATTTGAAGTGGGTGTAAGTTAGAAATGGTTTTGATAAGAATTTGGATTGAACTTTTAATCTTTTTAATTGAAAATTTTGAACTGAGATTGATTTTAAATTGAATTGTGGAAATAAAGTTGATTTGAATTGTTGGAAGATACAATTCTAATTGAAACTATTTTCGATATAAACTCTTTAATTTATACTGAATTTTAATATATAAACTATTTTAATCTATAAACTAAATTTCAAATTGAATTTGAATGATGGTTTTGAGCGATTTCTTTGATTTTAAGCATGGATTTTTCCAAATGATTTTGAAATAATTTTCAAATAAATTTGCATTTAAAATTATCATTATGTATTTTTAAATTATTTTAAGCTGCAAAATCTATTTATTCTGTATAATAAGGGATTTTCAAACGTTGTTTTCAAAATTGATTTCAAAAAATGGTTTTAAAAGCTTGTTTTCTCAAGGAAATTATTTTATGTATATAAAATACATGTTTTTGCACTATTTGAGCGAATGTGATAGAGATTTAAATGGTTTGGTAAAACATGTGGTTTGAGGGCATCACAGCTTGTTTTAAATATAAACTATCATAATGTATAACTATTTCAATATTTACGCTATTTAAGTAGAAATTGTTAAAATTTAGATTTAATGGATTTAAATGCGAATATTTGATATGATGGTTTAAACTACTTTGTAGTTATGATTTTGGAAGTGAATATAATTTCGAAAGCGATATTATTTCGAAAGTGAATATGATTTTGAAAGTGATATGATTTTGAAATGAATATAATATTTTGATATATATAGTATGAACTGTTTGAAAATATAAAATGAACACGGTGTGAAATAAGCGTTTGGTTGTTAAAGAGACCGGGATCAGATATTGTCATACTCTCCGCCAATATCGAAAACCACTTTAACAACTGTGCATGCGGTGGAGATTCAAGAACGAAGTAGGATGGTTTGGCGACGCTTTTGTATGAGGTATTAATGCAATCCTGACTCCCGCTAGTCAGCTTGATGTGACTAAAATAGGAGCCATGTTGGGCCAAGTGAGGTTGCACCTCCGTTCAGGCACATTTCTTCGATAACATTCTATTACTTTGTGATTTAATTGGGTGCACCTTTTATTTTGGAAGTGTGTCTCGAGGCGGGCGGTAGTAGCTGTTATGCATAACCACCATTCCAGATCCACAAAATAATATTATCCTACCCTGCGCATTGCTCGCATGGCTTTTCACACGCCTTATCGCACCCTCTACGAGTTTGTGTTATACCATGACTATGGAGTGCCCTCAAATAGCCCTCCAATTTACATAGGAATTACGGAACAATATAGACTACGAGAATATATATAAAATGTGTTAAGAGGGATATACGCCTTAACGCTATTTTAATATTTTACTTTATTGTAGAGATTATATATGTAGCATTTTGTACTATGTATGTAGACTGTTTAACAGATCCTTAAAGGATGGGAATTTCAAACATCCTTTAAATTATATTTCATTTCACTTGGACATTTCACTTGAGTTTATTTACTTGTATAAGAATGTTAATCCTGACTCGAGCATTTTGTATTTGTTTTATGCTTGGGTCGGATTGAGTGTCACGACATTTGAGACTCGCTTTTGGAGCTTAGAGCTTTGCACGTAGATCTATTTCCATCTGATCAGCTTTTAGTTATTTCTGTTATTCCAGTTGTTTATTTCCAGACTTGTTAGTTGCTTTTATATTAGTGACTCCTATGTATTCGGGATTTCTGCTGTATTTTGTTTTAACTTTGATTTTTTTTTTGAAATAGCCTCATGAACCATTATTTGTCTATTCCGCTGCTTACTGTTGTGTTTCACTGTGTTTGTGATTCTATGATTGATTTTATCTACTGTATATGTTGAGTTTTTCCAAATATAAATTAACAATTTGTTGTTTTGAGCAATTCAAGTCAGACATGTGTGGATGATTGTCGATTTGAATAGTTCGAAATGGAAGGTCGTTACAAGTGGTATCAAAGCTCTAGTTTACGCAAAAATTAGCATATGGAGTAAAAACTCATTAGAAATAGGGTAGTAATTCCCTAGAATGAGTAAAATTAATCACAGAATCATCTTTGTTCGAGCTTGAAATTCTTGTTAGGATTCCCCTGGATTAGGATTTCTTTTGAAATTTGGAACTTCCCTTTGTTCTTAAATCCATTCTCGTCTTTATTTTGCTCGTGTTCCTCTTGATACTGGAGCATAGCCTCTATTTTTGTTGATCTCTGTAGTAAATTGAGCACATCTTGGTACCTCAATTGGCAACTTCATCCTTATGTGTACCTAATTCCATCGATGGTTTCGCCAATCTTAGTGCGATTTATAAATGGGTGAAACTCCTTGACAATAGGCATCATTTCACCGGAAATTTCTATGTCCTTGGTTTTGATGCTATTATTTCTTGCAAAGCCCGAACCGTTTCTCTAGTAGACGGCCAGATAATTCTCTTGCGATTGTATGTCAATTTCCTTAAGATTTTTTAGGCAGTTTTATCCTTTCGCTTGATTCTCAGCTTAGTGATCTTGATTCCACCCTTGTTATCCAACTCTTTTCGGATATCTTTGGGGAAGTCACTTCTCTACTTCCCAAGTGCGAAATTGAATTCGACGTCGATCTTTTTCTTTGATTTTGACCTGTTGTCCTTCCTCCCAGTGAATGGCTCTAAGAATGGTTGGTCATGCCCTTTGGATTAACCAGGGCTCTTGCCTTCTTCATCGATCTCATGAATTGCGTTTTCTAAATTGTTCTCAATTGGTTTGTTCTGGATTCTGTTGATGACATTCTCGTTTTCTAAGTTTCGTTGACCCACTTAAGGTTGCAACGATTAATATAAATCTATCCATCTTCCCTCTTTGTAATTTAATTAACTTATCCTACTTTTGAGCCTATCTTCTAAGTTAAATTTCCCTTGATTAGGGTCTCTCTAAATTTGGATCTCTATCCTTGCTCTATAATCCACTCTTGAATCATCCAATGAGAGAATGTATTTGTAATTGGTATGGATTTTTTTATATTGTGTTGTTTGAGTTGTTAAGTTTAATTTTTAGGTTTCAATCGACTCGTTTAGCCAATGCCATCTTAGAATTCCAAAACCACTTGAATAGTGCAAACAGACATAGTATTGTTTTTGAAATAGGTAAATGAAATAATTTTATGTGTTTATAATCTATATATAAGTTTGATTTTCTAAAATAGAAGGTTTATGAAATCATTTGTAAGAAATGATAATACTATATTATTATTTACTATTTTGTCAACATTTCTAAACTGTTAACTAATGTTGTATGTTATAAGGAGATGAAATTTTGAAAACATGGTCTATATATCTGATTTGCAAATAAAATGATTTTAAATTAAGGATTTAAGAATTTAATTTTTGGTGCTTTTCAAAATTTGATTTTCAAAGTTTTGAAATATATATTATTTGAAAGTTTTTTCGAATGGAAATGGTTTCCAAAGAATTTTAAAAGAAGTAAGTCAGTACTCTCCTCTTTTGTCCCTGGAAAATAATTTCGGTGATGATTGCAGCATCATCGACATTTATTTTCGAGTCTCAAAGTGGAGAGACTTAGTGGTTTTGCTTTAATTTTTTTGAAAATGGATTTGATTGAATTTCTTGAGTATGATTTGATGTATAAATTATATATATGTGTGTGTGTGTGTGTGTGTGTGTGTGTGTGTGTGTGTGTCTATATCTATTTCAGACTGGTTTGAAATGAAATCGAAAATTTAATTCTTAAGATTCATATTAGGTGATGGTTTTCAATTATTGAAATAAAGCAATTTTTTTAATAAGTGGAGTGTATAAATGAGAAATGAAATTGAAACAATTTGAAATAGTTGAACTAGGATAAAATTTATGTGTATAATACTCAATTGCATTTTAAAACATATTTAACATACCTGAAATATTCAAAAGTTTAAATGTTAGTGTGAATGTGTAAGTGAAGGTCTTACAAGAGAAAATTTTAGTAAATAAAATGTTCAACTAATTTTTTTCTTAATAGAAATGAAGTAAAAGGTAAATTATATGGTGCTCAATTATACTCTATTACATTAATAAAACTTTCATGGAAAAGTTTGAATGTCATGAGAAAATGTAATTGAATAGTATACAATATAAATGTAAGTAATAGGATATCCAAAAATGATATTTTGTTAAGGGAATTTATAAATAATAAATTGAATAATAAAAAGGGAATTATTTAATTTAATAATAAATGGTTATAATAATTATTTATACACTAAATATATGTTGTAAGATATGATAAGTGAAATAAGTTGAATAATAAAAGAGAATGCTGTTTAAGTATATAAATATGCAATGTTCATATTAAACTTAAATAAATTTGTTGGGTTAATTTAGTCATATGGTGGGATAATAACAAATGAAATTTATATGGCTTTAAATTAATTGTTGTATCTGGTACTATGTATTTTGAATCTATCTTTCTTTCTAGTTGTTTATATTCTCCAATCTCATTCCTTTTCGGGGATGAAAAGTTTTGAGTGGTGGAGAGTGTAACATCCTGGAAATTTTAACGATTTTAAATAAGGAAATTAATTAAATTTTTCTCGAAATTAAATAATTAAATTTTGCAATGGAAATTTGATATTTGTAATACATCTATTTAACGTAGCAAATGTCAAATTTTCATCAGGAAATATACAAGTTTGTTCTGTTGTGTAGTTTTCAATATTAATTTAAATTAGTTAAATTTGATAGAAATAGAATATGTCTGAAATCTAAATATTTCCATGTAATAAAAATATAAACCATTTTCTGAGTGAGACGACATATTTCGTTTTGCCAAATTTGGACTGGTCGAGCTCCATTTATATTATTTTCAAAGTTTTAGCAGCAGTATTGGCAGCGAATATCGTGTTTTGATAGGTGGATCGTATTGCATATATCTATGTACTATTCTTTTTGTCTCGTCGTGCTGATCTCCGTAGTATATTCAGTTGTGCATTTCGGTGTTCTGGTACACGGCGAAATATGCAAAATGATTAGCCCTATCGGTTTCGCATTTAAGCCTTCTGGGTTCCTATGTACATTTAGTTTTCCACGGGTGAAACCAATAGGAATTTTCTTTTATAATTACTGAATTCTCGTGTATGACTTTTACCATTCCCACTTTTTAATATAAATAATTTGTTGATTTGTTTCATACTCTCTCACATTCTTTCCTATTGTTCTTCCATTCCTTTGTTTAAAAAGAATAATAATATAATATAATATAAAATTTACCGAGGCCATCACCATCTATACCATTGAAACCTTCTCATTCTTTTTTTCATCCGCCTCTACTTCGCCTTCCACCAATTGCTAACCTAAACCCGCAATTCAGCTCACCGACCCACTACACATTTTCCTGCTTCGATCGCGCTCAGCCCTTCCACCTCAACCATCTCCGTTCCTACTGGTTCAAGCACACAACTGCGCTTATCATCTTGTTCCACCCACAACTTGAACCCAATAACCCGCATCCACCCATCACTCTCCAAAACCACTACCTTGCCTTCCACATCACCAAGATTCCATCCCCGCCTATGACCACCCTATCCCTTTTCGACCGCACATCTGGCAGCACTCACTTCCCCTTGCCTACAACCCCTTTTTGTGATAACCCGGATTTTGTACATCTGTTAATTGATAATTAACCGTAGTGAGTTAGTAGAATACTGATTTATAGGATGAAAAAATTGTATTCTGATGATAAAAAATATAGGAATGTTATAAATGGATTTGAAACTAATAAATTTTGCCATGAATTAATAAATCCTATAGTGTTAAAACTTTTAAATGTATACGTATATAAATAAATAAGCGTGTATATCTTATATATATGTATATATAATATATATTTTGATTTCGAAGTTATATTTTGAATTAAAAATAAAATATGAAAAACAAGATTAAATAGGAAGCTTAATATATACATTAATAAAACATAGTAATAAATCATAAAGAATATATGTATGAACCTAAGGAGACTAGCATTTATTGCATATTTTAACTCAAGCATACCTTGTTCATTTCAAGTTTAAAAATAAAATCAAATCAGGTCAGCTGGTGTTAAATAAAAAAAATCTAAGATGACCTTTGACCAAAGACAAAAGAAAATATAATGAAGAACCTTGCTGTGTACACCAGAGAAAAGCCTATATACCTCTATATTGCCTTCTTCATTTCTGTCTGGGTCCGTGAATTTGATAAGTAAAAAAGAAGAAGAAAACAAATCAGAGTTCAGGCAAGTAAGCAGCAACTTTGGTTCAGTTGAATCATCTCAACAAATAAGTGTCAACATAACAGGTTCCAGGTCTTCTGCTTTCAAAGCAAGGTGAGTAAATATATATTTAAAGGCTTAAGTAGGGCCGAATCTGGATATATGAATACTTGAATTAGATTTGTGCTTTACCTATATATATATATATATATATATATATATATCTTTGAAAATATGTGTATATCTGATCTGAGTCTGTTGATGTGTTTGTTCTTCTCTGTTAATTCAGGTCAGAGCTTAAAACGATTCTAAAAAAATCAATACTTTTATCTAATCATGTTTTGTGTTAACGCTCAAATTTAAACGCTAACACCCTGGTGTATAGGATGTGATTGTGAAAGCACCACCCGTTCGTACGGGAAACAGAAATAAGCAGAAAGTATGCAGAAAAACAGTAAGAGACACAGTATTTATAGTGGTTCGGCTTATAATCCAGCCTACGTCCACTTTAATCTTTTTATCACTAGTTTGATTACAATCCTTTACAAGATCTTTCAATTACAACACACTTCAAGTGATAGGATATGTAAAACAAGTAGCTCAAGCTTTGATGTTGACAATCATCTTCAAATCCATGGTGAATGTGGATGATTCCTTCATGGAGTTCCTTTAGAAGTTTGTTGGATCTAAAAAGCTTTGAAGTAGTCTGGAATTCGGCAGAGCAATGGCGCTTGAAGAGAATGAGCCCAAAAAGTCCTTCGCATGTTGGAGATGGTTGCATATTTATAGAGAGTTCTGGGCGAAAAAAAAAAGTGCTAAGTCCTAACTCGTGGCCGACTTAAGATAAGTCGTGTTCGACTTAAGGTAAGTCGTCCCCGAGTCACTGAGCTGAGTCTATGGCAGTTCGCCTTTTTTGAACCCATCCCTAAGTTCTAAGTCGTGTATGAGTTATCTGGCTGCAATTGCTAATTTCCTTTCTTTAGTCGTATACGACTCTTTCTATGCCGTAAGTCGTAGTCGACTTAACTAATTGCAACTGGTTTAAAGCAAGTCTTAACTCGTAGACGAGTTAAGAGATGTGTCTTTAGGTCGTATCCTCTTTAAGTCGTAAGGGTCTTAAGTCGTACAAACTGCAGTTATCATTAAGTCGTAGGCCATCCATTTCGTTAAGTCGTGAGCCGCTTATCTCGTAAGCCTATTATCTCGGGTTCCTGTTTATCTCGTAGAGGCTTAACTCGTGGATGATCTTAACTCGTACACTTGCTAATTTGCAGATCTGCTAATCTCGTAAAGGCTTACCTCGCAAGTAGCTTAACTCGGGTACTCCTTAACTCGTAGGCCGCTTATCTCGTAAGCTTGCCAACTCGTAGAGGTCTTTAAGTCGTAGGAAGTTACTGACTCATGTATCCTTTAACTTGTACATGCCTTGAGTCGTACATGGCTTAACTCGTGGACCTGTTAACTCGTGAACGAGTTAGGGTTAACATTTGCCCCTCGAAGCACACGCTTAAATCGTAAGTCGTGTGCTTCGACTTATCATAACTCGGTCATGTTGTTTCAAATCCCAACCTTTCTAGATATAAAAGCCTGAGTCGTCCTTCTTCTCATCACTTAACCTTTTAAACCGCTTTCTGCCATTAACGCATCTTCAAGCTCTCCGAGGCGATTTCGACCCGATTCATCTCCGATTCTTTCTAGCATCAAACAATCGTAAGCGATCTTGCTTCAAACTTCGACCGTTAACCATTGTTACTTTATGTATTCAGTTCTTCGTTTCTGGCCTGCCCCTTCAAACCCTACGAGTTCTGCCAAATCGATCACTGATGAATTCAAACTTGTTTGGCTTGACTTATGGCGATTTGTGATTTGAGGCGACCTAATGTGATAGATTTAGGTCGTTGTTTATTGTGAGGTTATTAGGTTTTCGGGTTGGGAATTGGAGAGGAAGGCAGGTTGGTTGAGAAATTTGACTGAATAGAGTGAAGAATTGTCTCATATACAACCCAGAGATTCTCCATGCGACCTAGCGAATTCCATGAATCGTAGCCGAGATAAGACTTAAAGGATTTCCAGTTGATTTGCATCATAGCCTTTTTCTTGTTCCTCGAGTTACGACTTAGGACTTAGGGGATTACCAGCTTGATGTGTTGACGACTTAGGATAGGAACGACTCATCCCTTGAGTCGGTTACGACTTAGTACTTGTGTTTTTTAGGATCTGCTTAAACCTTGAATTGTTGCAGTGATGTTGAACTGTTGAACTTTGATGCCTTCTTTTACAAATTACTTTGACTCGCAAGCTAACAACCTGTCCAATACAACATTTACAGAAAAACCGGGGCGAATATACTGCCATTGATCGCCCTCTTCGAATGACAGATTAGCTAATAACAGTCATTAAACTTAAACAGATTGTGTGAATGAAGTGCTCAACTTATTAACTTCAAGTAAAATACTAAAGCAATACTGAAATAGTCAATTAAAATTGACCAGCTCGCATTAATATTACACTTGAACTAAAGACTAACAAGTTCTGAAATTTTTGTAATCGATCAATCGTCGACTAGTCTTATTTCAGTTATATTTACTTGTTATTTTTTTATTAGTTTTTTGCACAACACTTCACACTTTTTTAGGAAACGTGCACCTTCATATTTGAATATCCAGTTGTTTGTGTAGAATGACTTCTCAGGAAGGTGATGCAACAGTTCGGACTGGAGAGGTAACTGTTCTTCCGGCTCCACTGGTTAATCCTCCCGAAAGAGCTCCTACTTCACTATCATACAAAGTTTTTCGCCAGTTGTGTGCTCAGTTTGGTATCGTTGAATCAGATGCCATTCTTCCCGAAAGAAATAACACTGCCGATATAGCTCCTTCTGGCTTTGTGACAATTAACCGGCAAATGTGCCTAAGTGGAGGCATTCCTCCTTTCAACGACTTTTTCCAACAACTTCTTCATCAACTGGCCATTGCTCCATCCCAGCTACACCCCAATGGCTATGCCATTCTAATGGGGTTGTGTGTGCTTTTTAGGAGAACACTTGATCGACTTCCAAGCTTTGGTGAAGTTTGTTATCTATGCTCTTTTACTCGGACTAAGGATCATCCTTCCATTACTGTTGTGAGGAGCGCCCGAAACCGCAAACTGATTGTTGGCCTCCCTGATACTGCTCACGGGTTTTTAACCCAATTCTTCTATGTTCGTTGCCCTCCGGGGTTTTATGGTGTGTGGAGAGTTGGAAGTAAGGGCGTTCAGCTTTATTCCTGACACATGTTTTCCTTATAAAATCTTTTCATAGCCTGAGTAGTTAGATGTTAATTTCCCTTTTTACTTTTCAGCGCTTCCACCTCCTTCTAGAGACCCAGGCTATAAGCAAATTTTTGAAAGATTGAATGCTGTGCCAGTAGAAGAGAGGAGTATAAAGTTTTTGCTGAGAGATGACTTTTTACATCAATACGGGCTTCTTCACTCTTCTCGCTATACTCAGCCTCGTGAAGCCCCGACTGAAGTTCCCGATTCCCCGACTGAAGCATCGGATGCCCCCGTTACTATCGAACAACCCTCATCAAAAGAGTCCAACATCGAAGCTTCATTGGTGAAATGTTCCACCCCTACCGACATTATGGGGTCATCTAGTAAGACGGCACTTGCCCCGATTGAGGAAGAAGAAGAACCTTCACAGCCTCTCGGGGGATTAGCTGATGTAGGAACTGAGAAAACAAGTCTCACCGAGCATGATGGTGACGATGTTTATGATGGGTTGAGCGACATAATAGTGACCTCACAGGAGCTTTTTAGAGATGACGTGTCTAAAACTATCTCTCCTATAATTGAGGCGACGTCCCTTCTTCGACTAACACCAACACAAACACCAACTCCTCATACCCAAGCTATCACCACCTCTACACCAATGAGTGGTTTGTAGCTTAATGCGCGTAGCTTGCACATCACACAACACTTAGGATTTTTTGGCATTTGTTCACATTTAACTTCTTTTCTCCGGAAGTTTCTAAGACTTGCTATTTTTGCCTTTTCAGATTCCTCTATGGGGCGCAGCGGCAGCGGTTCTTATTACAAAGACTTTCGACGCTATGGAGGGCGTGGCAGCTATGATTACAAGCAATACTATACCGATCCCAGAGAGACCAATGAGCAGAGAGCTGCGCGAAAAGCTGAAGAGAGGAGAAGGTATGAAGAACGTCATGAGGGAGCGGGCACGCGACATGAATCCTTCCCAAGGGATGATGATTCCCATAAACGTAAAACGCACGATGATAGGGGGAAGAGCCATGTTGAGGATTCGAGAAAGCGGACCAAACTTGGCGAGGAGCACGTGCCCGTGACATCTGAGAGACCTGGCGCCTCAGTTTCTATTGACATCCCTTCCAAATCTCCTGCTCTTGAAGGAAGTGCCATCCAAACACTTCTCAACAGGCCTTCATACCATGTTGAAAGGGGCCCCCCGACTTTGCAGAGCCGATTCCCGAACTGGTGTTTGAGGGGGGTACGCTTCGACCTTGATTTGGTCCCCATTGACAAAGAAGCTATGTACAGAAATATCGATGCTGTCAAGCTTGATATCGATAGAATGTCTGGATGGCAAAAGCTGGTTGATGAACTTCAAAGAGTTAATCGGGCTAACATCGAAGCAACGCTGACCATGGAAAATGACAAATCAGAATGGCAGAAGATTCTTGATCAACACAACGCTGAGATGAAGGAGATAGCCGAATACAATGAAAAACTCGAAGCTGAAGTAAAGCAGCTCAAAGATGATCTTGCCTCTTCTACTAATACTTACACCCAAAGAGAAGAGGTATTGCAAAAACAAGTGCGAGATGCGCACGCCAGCCAGAGGGACGCTGAAGCTAAAGCTGAGAGGTTAGAACAAGCTGTAGAGAACCACCGCACTGATGTCACCCAGTTGTAGAATAAACTGAGCGCCCGGGACATGGAGATTGAAGCGCTAAAAGCCCAACTTGCTCAGACCGAAAAAGATCGAGATGAGGCCATGGCTGGCAAAATTGCAGCCGAAGAAACTGCTCAGACCATGGAAACCGACATCAATTCGACTTTATTCGATTTTTATGTACACTGTGTCTTGGGACGCGGCAGCCTCTCTTTTCTTGGTCCTAAGTATGAAATCACCCTGGCCGAGGTGTGGGAAGCTGCTCTTAACATGTTTAAAGACGCCGGGTATGGCGATGGAGATTTTGAGGCGCGTTACCTGGATGAGGAAGCTCGCGCTGCTCTTGCGAAGGGGCGAGAACAACTTGCCAGGATGAGAACTGGAATGGCGGAAGAGGAACGTTCTGGAAAGGAATTAACGCTTACTTCCTCTATCCAACCTCCAGTTTCTCCTGTGGTTGACATCACGGGTTCTAGCTCCTATACTCCGCCTGCAACTAAGACAGTAACTGAAACTACAAGTGCACAAGGCGGGGATGAAGGTGGTGAAAGCAACGAAGCACAGCGATATGAAATCAGCCTCAGAGATCCAACTGCCCCAGGTAAACTTGACACCGGACCAGCCCAAGTGGTGAACTGCTCGTTCGCTCCTTGTGAACTTGACGATCTTCTTGATTATTTTTCAAATGTCAATGAATTCCCGACTTTTGATTATTCCTCAAATGTCAATGAATTCCCGACTTTTGACGAGCCGTCATCCCCTCTCTTTTCGAAAGATACTGATATTTTAAGTTTTTTCTCCTTTGTAGAGAAAGCACCGAGCCAAACTCAAGCTTCTTCTCCCCCGGTGATCCTTCCTCCATCTCTTCAAGTGGCGCCTCCTTCTGCCTCGCAACCTGGGTCACAAGAAGAACAAATAGAGGCTCTTCACGGCTTGGATGATCCCATTGCTTCACAAGAGCAGAAAGATGAAAGGCCTGAGGGAGGTGACACATCTTCAGAGCGAACTCCCTCTGACGAGATTGTTCTATCTAAACTTGTTACTCCCGGGAGTGAGTCTTCCTCAAAAAGAAGAAAAAAGAAGCGTGGGACACCAAAGAGGAGGGGGAAGATAGTCACCACCACTGAAGAGGAGCTGAAAGCTGGACCGGTTGCGCCTTCCTCTCCCACTTCCCTTATGCCCACCGACCGCCCTGATAAGCTGATCATTCGGCCGGGTAAAGGGTCTAAAGGCAGCAAAAAGAAGTGAAGATCTTCAGTTTCTAGTTTTTTGTGTTTTGCATGCACTGGCCGAGAATTGTGCGGGTACCGGCCCCCGCTTTTCCTTATTTTGAAACCTGTACCTGCATTGTAATTGAATAAAATGATTCCTCGTTTGTACAAACTTTTGTTTGAATTAAAGAATACATTTGTTATTCGTTTTGGCATGAGTTTATTTGATATTGCAGCGAGCTTATGGTATGTTACTTGAGCGTTACCTTTTGCTGGTTTAGTTATACCATATCGTGTGTAATTATACTATATTGCCCCCATTCCATAAGTATGCTGCAATATTCTATACCTCGAGGGGACTTGCACTCTTATTTGCTAAAGAATAATTATTTTATTTTTATTTTAAAAAGAATTCTTGTAGAGTGCAACCCCCTTCATATGAGTTTCTACGCGCTTTGTCCTTTGAAGAAATCACTTCTTTCTTTTTTGCTTAAGTACATTTTCTTTTTTACCGAGTGATTTCTTTTATGTAGCAAAGCGGACCTCTGAATGGTACTTTAACTCCTTTTCTCTTCTCTTCTTCCTTTTTTTTTTTTTAAAAAAGAAGATCATTTTCCAGAATAGGTAAATTACTCTTCCTTTGTGAGTTAAAGCATGCCCCTGATGAGGATTTATCTTTTTTTTATATATGGAAAGTTGTACCTCTACGGAGGGATTTTTTCACGTTTCAACACTTGGAAGTTTTATTTCAATCTCGGCGAAACGTGTACCTCCAAAGAGTTTTGCCTTAGAAAGCTTTTCCACGTTTCGACACTTGGAAGTTTTATTTCAATCTCGGCGAAACGTGGGCTTCCGAAGAGGTCTTTCTTCTTGATTGTGCCTCCGAAGAGGTCCTTATTTTGCTTGTTTTTCAACTCCGGTGAAGTGAAATTCCGAAGAGCGGCTGTTACACTTCAACTCCTGGTGAAATATGCCTCCGAAGAGGTCTTTATTTTATTTGCATTTCAACTTTGGTGAAGTGAAACTCTGAAGAGTAACTACCCCGACTCTTGGTGAAATGTGCCCCCGAAGAGGTCTTTATTTTGTTTGCATTTCAACTTTGGTGAAGTGAAACTCTGAAGAGCAACTACTTCGACTCCTGGTGAAATGTGCCTCCGAAGAGGTCTTTATTTTGTTTGCATTTCAACTTTGGTGAAGTGATACTCTGAAGAGTAACTACTTCGACTCCTGGTGAAATGTGCCTCAGAGAGGGTTTTCATTGCCTGGAAGTTGCTCTCTCATGGTTGGAGGGTCATGACTCCTCCAATCTTTTTTGTTGAGTAGAGAACTTTCTTTTTTGTGGCATATGACCCATTAGAGGTCTTTTATCCTCCGAAGAGTTGTGCCTCTGAAGAGGACTTGTGTTGCTGATGATGGATTTTGGTTGTTTCCTCGTCTTCTTGCTTATGCCTTTCAATTCCTCTATTCTTCCTTTCCAAGTCGTCATTTCCCCTTTTTTGCAAGTAGCTGGTTTAATCCAAGGAAGTATACTTCATTGACAGGCAAGTTCGTGAGAACGGGCACTAGCTTCCTAATTGGATGTTTGTTTGTTCAAACAATCTCAATTTATTAGCAAGGGCTCGTTTTTACGAAATCATTAGCCGTTCAATTGAAATATTTCCTATCTAGGATTTGAATTCGGGTTTTTTATGACTTGAAATTTGTTTGTTGAATGATGGAGTGAATTGCTCGGTCTTATTACGTGCAAGTTTTACTTCCATTGTCTGCAAAAATTTAAATCGACATTTTAGCAATACATTCTATGTACTTTTTATATCGAAAATAAAGCAAACATGTAATAAAAGTAAGGAACACAAGATTTATAGTGGTTCGGCCAAAAATCTGGGCCTACATCCACTTTATATTCATTCATCATTCACTTTCATCAGTTTTACAATTGCTTTCAATTACAAGAATCATACATTCACAATTCTTTTTACAATATTTCAACAAGAATTTCAAGTAAAATATGGACGCAAATGATTGCTGTTCCATGCCCTTGGAATTTGATCTCCTTCAACAGTAGTGAGTTTGAATGTGCCGTCAAGAAGCTTCTGACCTATCACATACGGTCCTTCCCAATTGGGCCCAAACACACCTGTCGCGGTCATAATTCTTTTCAGGACTAGATCTCCGATTTCAAAGCTGCGTTGGCGAACTTTAGAATTGAAATGTCTGGCTATTCTTTGTTGATGAGCTGCAACTCTGAGTTCTGCTTCTTCTCTTTTCTCATCAAGAAGATCTAGTGCTTCAGATTGCAACTTTTCATTTTCCATTTGACTGAAGTGGATTCTTCTATGTGAAGGGATCTCTGTTTCTACCGGAATCATTGCTTCCGACCCGTATGCTAATGAAAACGGAGTATGCCCAGTTGCAGTTTTGTGGGTAGTTCTATATGCCCATAGTGCTAGTGGTAGCTTATCGACCCAACCACCCTTAGCTCTTTCAAGCTGCTTTTTGATGGTTGACTTGATAATTTTATTTACTGCTTCCACTTGCCCGTTTGCCTGCGGATGAGCTACTGCTGAGAAGCTTTTCAGGATTTTGAATCGTTTACAAAAATCTTGGAATTCTTCACTTTCAAATTGAGTACCATTATCTGTAATTATCTTTTGAGGCACACCGTATCTGCAAATGATATTCTTAGTCACAAAATTTATCATCTTTTTGGAGGTGATGGTTGCCAATGGTTCAGCTTCAGCCCATTTAGTGAAATAATCTACAGCAACAATGGCATATTTGATTCCAGATTTGGCGGTTGGTAAAGGTCCGATCAAATCTATTCCCCAAATTGCAAACGGCCACGGACTGGTCATTTGTGTGAGTTCAGTAGAAGGTGCTCTAGGAATTTTGGCAAATCTTTGACATCTGTCACATTTTCGAGAGTAATCTGCAGCATCTCGATTAATTTCTGGCCAAAAATATCCATATCGGAGAATTTTCTTTGCTAAAGTTTGACCACCTGAATGATCCCCACATTCTCCTCCATGTACCTCTGATAGGATTATTTTGGCTTCTTCTTTGGATACACATCGAAGTAGTGGCATTGAGAATCCTCGTCTGTATAATTGACCATCCTGGATTATATATCGAGAAGCTTTTCTCAGTAGCTTTTGTCGTTCTTTAGAGTTTTCTGGTAAAGAGCCATTGAGTAGATACTTTGTTATTGGAGTCATCCATGATTCTTGCTCTTGCGACATACTCATAACCCAATCGATATCCATTTCATCAATGCTTGGATTTGACAAAACCTCCACTGGAACTAACCCTAAGGATTGGGCTTCGCCAGAACTTGAGTATTTTGCGAGAGAATCTGCTTTCATGTTTTCTTCTCGAGGAATATGACTTATCGTGTAATGGTCGAATTCACATAAAAGTTCCCAAGCCTTTGACACATAAGCGGGCAGATTTCCTCCTTTCGTTTGAAACTCCTTCTTGACTTGGCATACTATAAGCTGAGAATCACTGAAGATCTGTAACGCTCGAATGTTTAGTTCTTTAGCAATTTTCAAACAAGCAATCAGAGCTTCATATTCTGCTTCATTGTTTGTTGAAGGAAATTCTAATCTTAGCGCATAGCATAATGACCGGCCTTCAGGAGTTTCAAGAACAATTCCAGCACCTGAACAGTAATCATTTCTTGCGCCATCTACAAATAACTTCCATTGGATTGGGGAGTTCTCGATTGTTTCTTCCTCGCTGTTACCCTTGTCTGTAAATTCTGCAATAAAATCTGCCAAAGCTTGTCCGTTGATCGCTTTTCTAGGATGATAAGTGATGTCATATTGGCTCAATTCAATATTCCACTTTAAAAGGCGGCCCGAAGTCTCGGGGCGAAACAAGACTTGCTTTAAAGGTTGATCAGTGAGGACTTTGATAGGATGAGCCTGGAAATATTGCCTCAACTTTCTTGAGGCAATCAATAGACAATAGGCGAGTTTTTCCAACTTGGAGTAATTCATTTCTGCCCCAGTGAGTCTTTTGCTGATATAGTAAACTGGATGTTGAATCCTTTTGTCTTCCCGTACCAGCGCTGCACTTAAAGCATGAGATGAAACTGCCAAGTATATAAGAAGATCCTCGCCATTGCCGGGCCTAGAAAGTATTGGAGGCTTTTCCATATGTTGAATCAATTCTTCAAAAGCTTTCTGGCATTCGGGAGTCCAGTCAAAGTTTTTCTTTCCTTTCTTTAGAGCGTCGAAGAATGGAATGCATTTATCAGTAGCTTTGGATATGAACCGACTTAAGGCGGCAATTTTTCCATTGAGACTTTGCAATTCCCTCTTTGTTTTAGGAGCTTTGACTTCTTTTAAAGCGGTGATTTGAGCTGGACTAGCTTCAATGCCCCTAGCGCTCACGATGAAACCCAAGAACTTTCCAGATTCTACCCCGAAAGAACATTTTAAAGGGTTAAGCTTCATTCCGTATCTTCGGAGGATTGCGAACATTTCTGCTAAGTGTTCAATGTGATCCACTGCTTTCTTAGATTTTACTAGCATGTCATCAACGTAAACTTCCATAGTCTTTCCCAACTGCGGTTTGAACATAGCATTGACCAGTCTTTGGTATGTTGCCCCCGCATTCTTCAACCCAAAGGGCATAACTCTGTAACAGTAAAGACCGACATCGGTGATAAAGCTTGTGTCCTCCTGATCTGGCTCATGCATCATGATCTGATTATATCCGGAGTAGGCATCCATAAAAGACAACAATTCATGACCCGCTGTTCCATCTACCAGTTGATCGATCCTGGGTAATGGGAAGCAGTCTTTGGGACAGGCCTTGTTTAGATCTGAAAAGTCGATGCACACTCTCCATTTACCATTGGCTTTCTTAACCAGCACTGGATTTGAAACCCAATTTGGATAGGTAGATTCTCTGATGAAATTATTCTCCATGAGCCGGTCAACTTCCTCTTTCAATGCTGTCGACCTTTCTGGACCTTGGATTCTTCTTTTCTGCTTTACTGGCGTGAACTTTGGGTCAATATTCAGAGCATGTACCGCAACTTCTGGGGATATTCCGCACATATCGGCATGGGTCCAAGCGAAAACATCCAGGTTTGCTTTCAAAAAAGATATCAAGGCATTCTGAACTGACACATTAAGTTGTGAACCCACATTCAGCACCTTGTTTGGGTCCTTCAGATCAACGGGCACCGGTATCGTTGTTTCTGCTGGCACCACCCTACTCTCCCCCGCACTGGCCTTTCTAGGATCCATCACTTTTCGTGCCCCGCTATGCTCGCCAGTGCAGGGTCCGCCCTGTAGTTGCTATAGGGTTGGTGTTTTGATGCGGATTGGGGTTGCCGCATCTTTTCCCATTTCTCTCTTCCTTGTTTCTCGCAGCTCTGTCATATAACATTCTCGCCCAGCGTTCTGGTCTCCTTTAATAACTCCTACCCCATTGTCTGTAGGGAATTTAATAGTAAGACACCATGGGGCAAGGACAGCTTTGAATGCAGCAAGAATAGGTCGACCAAAGAAAGCATTATAAGCAGAAAATTCATCTACTATCACAAAAGTCTGCTTGCGAACTACTTTTCTTTCTCCTTCTCCGAGTTCCACAAGCAAGTCAATGGTTCCTACTGGTTGCTTTGGCTCCCCTGCGAAGCCAGCAATTTTTTGCAATGATGCCTGCACTTCAACCATAGGAATCTTCATCTGGTCGAAGGTTTTCTTAAAGAGGATATTACAGGATGCGCCGCTGTCGATAAGAATCCTTCTGACGATGGCTGGCCCAATGCCAGCCGAGATGACCAAAGGATCCAAGGTTGGGGCTTCAATACCGATGGAATCCCTGGTTTTGAATACAATGTCATCATTGAATGTCTTTCGTTGCTTCAAAGGCGTAGTGTCTTCTAGAACAAAAACATTTTCTTCCTCCGGTGCATATTTCAGGGCCCGGGAATACCTTTCCATCTCACCCCAGCTTCTGCCCGCTGGGTGAGGTCCGCCTGTAATGATATTGATAACAGGCCTTCCAGACTCAAAACCTGCATCTTTGCCATTAGTCCCAGATTGATGAGCAGGAGTTTGCTGTCCTTGGTTCGACGAAGCAGGATTATTATTATCATTCTTATTCACAAATTGTTGTAGTTTATTTTCCCTTAACAATTCTTCAATTAGATTCTTCAATTGACGGCAGTCATCAGTATCATGACCGGGCTGATTATGGAAGCGACAGAACCTCCCACTTTGCACAGCTTTTTTCCCGGTTCTCAAGACTGGGGGTTTAGGATAATTGACAGAATCTTTGGTAGCCAGGTAGATTCGTTCTGGAGTATCTGACAAAGGTGTGTATTCTGATGGCTTGAAGGATCTATGCTTCTTCTGATTATTCTGTTGTTTTCCATTGCTGTTCTCCCTCTTCTGTCCCACAGACTCATTTTTGCGTGGAGCATTGGTGTTAGCTTCAACCTTTTCCAATGCTGCTTTTGTCGATACAGGGCGGCTCTCCAGACGCATGAACTCGTTTGCTTTCTTGTAGAACTTTTCGAGAGAGCTTGGTTCCTTCATATTCAACCATCTTCCAAACTCACTAGATTTATCTATGGCCCTCATCAAATAGGTCAAGACCATGCGGGGTTCTGCATTATCCACCTCAGCTAACGCTATATTAAAGTGATTTAAAAAAGACTTGATAGTTTCCCCCGGATTCGGTTCCAAACCGGATAACGACATGATGTCTTTTGCCTTTGAAGCATATAGCCTAAATTGCTCTTTAAATTTCCTGGTTAGGTCTGAAAACTGATCGATGGACCGGACAGGTAGTTTTGTGAACCAAAGCAGAGCTACGCCTTCCAAATATACGGGGAAATATCTGCATTTTACTTCATCTGAGGCTCGGGCACCCGTCATATGCCAATCATACTTATACAGAAATTCGTTTGGATCACTTGTCCCCCTATAAGCTGGGATAGTTGGAGGAGCAAATTTTCGTGGGAATTCAGCCTTTAGAATTTTTTCAGTAAATGGAGTCTTGCTTGGAGCAAAGCCCCATTCTTTCTCATCTTCGACTCTTTGCATGCTCTCCTTCATAATTTGGCGAACCATTCCAGAGAGATATTCTTCATCATTGCGAGCCCTAGATCCGCCAACCTCAGGAAGTATTTGCTCAGCGGGGTTAGTGTCCCTTTCGGAAACATTCCTTTCTTCAGTTTCATGAATATTACCAGCAAAATTCCTTTCATTAGCTGTTGATTGACGGTTTTCCCCGAGCAAATCGTTCAACTTATTCAGGATTAAGGCGTTTTGGGCATTCTGGGCTTCCATTTGCACATTTTGAGCATGTATCTGTCTGTTCAACCCCAAAACTGCGGCATCCAACTCTGCTTTCGTAACCCCAACAGTTGGAGTAGCTTGATTTGGTGTTGGGGAAGCAAAGGTTCCCTCTTGAACGTTTGCAGATCTCACAGATTTACTTTTCCTTCCAGGAGCCATGATTTCGGATAGACTTCTGGTTCTTAAAGAAACTTTATCTACAAATCTTTCTGAAGCAATGATGATAGATGTCCTGAGTTCAATTCTCAGTGAAAGCACCAAAATGTTAACGCTCAAATTTAAACGCTAACACCCTGGTGTATAGGATGTGATTGTGAAAGCACCACCCGTTCGTACGGGAAACAGAAATAAGCAGAAAGTATGCAGAAAAACAGTAAGAGACACAGTATTTATAGTGGTTCGGCTTATAATCCAGCCTACGTCCACTTTAATCTTTTTATCACTAGTTTGATTACAATCCTTTACAAGATCTTTCAATTACAACACACTTCAAGTGATAGGATATGTAAAACAAGTAGCTCAAGCTTTGATGTTGACAATCATCTTCAAATCCATGGTGAATGTGGATGATTCCTTCATGGAGTTCCTTTAGAAGTTTGTTGGATCTAAAAAGCTTTGAAGTAGTCTGGAATTCGGCAGAGCAATGGCGCTTGAAGAGAATGAGCCCAAAAAGTCCTTCGCATGTTGGAGATGGTTGCATATTTATAGAGAGTTCTGGGCGGAAAAAAAAAGTGCTAAGTCCTAACTCGTGGCCGACTTAAGATAAGTCGTGTTCGACTTAAGGTAAGTCGTCCCCGAGTCACTGAGCTGAGTCTATGGCAGTTCGCCTTTTTTGAACCCATCCCTAAGTTCTAAGTCGTGTATGAGTTATCTGGCTGCAATTGCTAATTTCCTTTCTTTAGTCGTATACGACTCTTTCTATGCCGTAAGTCGTAGTCGACTTAACTAATTGCAACTGGTTTAAAGCAAGTCTTAACTCGTAGACGAGTTAAGAGATGTGTCTTTAGGTCGTATCCTCTTTAAGTCGTAAGGGTCTTAAGTCGTACAAACTGCAGTTATCATTAAGTCGTAGGCCATCCATTTCGTTAAGTCGTGAGCCGCTTATCTCGTAAGCCTATTATCTCGGGTTCCTGTTTATCTCGTAGAGGCTTAACTCGTGGATGATCTTAACTCGTACACTTGCTAATTTGCAGATCTGCTAATCTCGTAAAGGCTTACCTCGCAAGTAGCTTAACTCGGGTACTCCTTAACTCGTAGGCCGCTTATCTCGTAAGCTTGCCAACTCGTAGAGGTCTTTAAGTCGTAGGAAGTTACTGACTCATGTATCCTTTAACTTGTACATGCCTTGAGTCGTACATGCCTTAACTCGTGGACCTGTTAACTCGTGAACGAGTTTGGGTTAACATTTTGGCTTTGAGATTCGAACAAAATACGATGGTCCAAACACAGATTAGAATTTAAAATTTGTATTCAACAAAACAAGTTTGAAAATCCTTTGAACTTAAGCTAAGACAGTGAAATGTTTTAAAAATGTTAAAAATCAAACTATATATTTTGTAGATTCAAGCATGCAGCTTGATTCGACTTTGAAGAACTTGATTTTTAAAATAAAATTCATGAATTTTCGTTTGGATTTGGGATCGCATTTCTGTGATGATCAGAAAAGGGAAATCGAGCTAATTACGGCGATTGGGGGACATTGGATGTCGTCGTTTTCGACGAAGCTAGCTGAAGGATAGATGCATTCGAGAAAAATAGGGAATGATTTTTCTAGTAGCTGTGTTGGTCGAAAAGAGTCGTAGTAGGGTTTCGAAGTTTGGGTTGTGTATCCATATGATTGAGACATTCGCGGTGCAGTGAGAAGGATGGAAGGAATCGCGACCTGAGGAATCGATTTATCAGGTGAAGGCGATGCTCTAGTATGATCAAAAATGGTACTCAGGGACGAAGTCATCAATGGTTGGTTGTTTTTTTGGAGTGATGGGTTTTGTGTATTTGCCGAGGGAATCAAAATTTTCGACAGATTGTTCGATCGGGTTTTTGAGTGGTCTAAGGTCTTGCTGGGCTCGGAGTGGATGGATATGGATGGTCGGAGGCGTGGTGGACGTCCAGAGGGTGGCGTGGATGTACATCGTGATATGGTGTAAAGGTGGACGGAAGAACGGGAAGGAGAAGATAAAGGAAGAGTGAGAGCAGGGGGTAGTTATGTTTATCTCGGGGAAATAGAGTTTACTCGAGATTTGACCCGAGTGTTTTGATTTGTGGCTGGTGTATTTTCTTTAAGAAATCAGGTAAGCTTAAATTTTAAAGTTTTAAAATAAAGAAATTTAGGTCAGTTTTCAAATAAGTTAGGTGAACAGGTTCTCAAAGCCTATACCAAATAGGTTTTCAAACATAGCATATTAAACTTTAATAAGAAGTGTTTTGACTAAGTTAATTTCAAAACTTTCAGATTTCAAATAAGTTTATTAATGAACTAAGTATTTAATTTAAGTATGTGGATTATCTTAATTATTTAAGATTTTACAAATTGAAATATAGTCTATTAATATAAATTAATGGGTAGTTAATTACTTAGTAAGTAATTGAAGAATAATTGTTGAATGTAATTCATTAAAGGGTATTTAATTACTTGATGTGATAATTTAGAATAAATAAATGAAAAAGGTTAAAAATAAATTGACTATTAAAAAATAACTAAGGGAATAGTTTATTTATCTTGAGTGATTTGAATAATTACTTGGTGGAAATGAATATAAGGGGATTACATACTTAATGTAAGTAATTTAAAGGATTAATCTATTGAGGGTTAATTAAATAAATTAGTAATTAAAGACTCAATTAATTAATGATTAAAATTATTTAATTGAGTGATTGTCCAATGGGATAATCACTTGATGGAAGTAATTAAAGGTAAATCACTTAAGGAAAGTGATTAAGGACTAGTTACTTAGCGTAGTCAATTAAAGAATTGATTAAGGGATAGTCAATTAATGAATATGTTTTATTAAGAGATCATTAAAAAAAATGTAAGTAGTTATAGGACAATTAAATTGAGTAATTAATTAAGGTTAAATGTAATAAGTCATTGTTAATTACTTTATTTGACTAATTAAGATATTATTTAAATGTGATGAGGGAAAGCTAATTTAGTTGGGTAATTAATTGTGAATTAGTTACTTATTGTTAAGATGGGTAATTAAAAGAAAATTAGTTAACTGATATGTGATTAATTAATGAAAAGTAATTCAAGTTGTTAAAATTAGTGATTAATTTGATTAGAGTTAGTATGGGTGATCAATCTTGCTTACGGATGATTGAATGATGTTAAATGCCTTGAATGAGTTGATATCTCTGATATGAAATGTTTTATGATATGATATGTTTGGGGTGGACAATGATAATGTGTTACCTATCGATGGTGAGTTGCTGTGTAAAGAGTGACATCTTTTATTTAAAATTGATTAGCAATTCATTTGGACAACTTGGGTAAGATGACATTGGATTCGAAGAGACCGGAGTCCGGTATTAGTAAATACCCGAAACCACTTCGATCCTTTATAAATTGATTTGTGAAATAAATAAGCTAGTATGGAATGATTTAAGTAAATTGGACCATTTAATCTATGTTTGGTACTTAGAAATTAATGTGTGATGTAAGTGATGTCTATAACGACTTGTGAAGTTGTAAATTGATACAAGTTTCCCGGGGTTTATATAAGTTGTATGCTTTGCATTCTATGTTAGATGGGTTTACTCACGCTGGTTTCCGGCCTGACCTGGGTGTTGCTTTGATGTAATGCTCGGGTCAGACTGAGTATTACAGATTTTCAGGTAAGGACGTTCTGGAGCTCAGAAGACGAGCTGGATGGCGAGAACGTAAGGAGTGTTTCCGCTGTATTGTATTTGTACATCAGAGAGGTGATGATTATATGTATCTAGCAATCGCGTGTGTAACTATGATATATAAAAATGTAATTGGCAGATACTATTTTCCTTTGTACAACTGTTATTATTATTTGATATTAAAATTTATCTGCTGCGAATGTGAGAATCTGTGTTGTGTTTCTCTTTCTTCTTCTTCTTCTACCTCTTTCTTCTCCTTCTTCGAACTATCTGGAGTTTTCGAGATCGAAAATTCTAGGTCGTTACAGTTGGTATCAGAGCTGAAAGGTTAACCAAGAATCTTGGCTCTGGTGGGGATTACTCCTTAAATAGATTCTGTAGTACTCTAGGATGAGTTGAGTGTGTGTGTGTGTGTGTGTGTGTGTGTGTGTGTGTGTGTATATATATGAGAGCGTACTTGTTATTTTCTTATATAAAGGTTTTAAATGATTTTATATAAGATTATATTTTGATATATAAAGCAATATTTCATTCTAATAAATATTAAGGAAATTGGCGGTTAAATTATTAGAATTAAATTAAGAAGTAATATAATACAACCAAACTGAAATTAAATAAAGATAAGTTTGAAATGGATTAAAAATGAAATTGGAATTTTGAATTGGAGAAGTGTTTCAGAATAAGACGATAATGAATGGTTTTAGATATGATAATCTTGGTTATTATCCTAAATGATAGTTGTGTTTAATAATTAATGAGTAAGCAAAATGAAATGTTTTAAAGAAATAAAACATTTAGGCAAGTATAACTTATAAATTGGAACTGGAGTTGATCTGAGTTGTGGAGTTTTAAATCTGGGTCCGGAATTTGAAAATTTTGTTTCAAAGTAATGAAAAAATAATAAATA
Source organism: Allium cepa (assembly GCA_030765085.1). Classification (NCBI taxonomy): domain Eukaryota; kingdom Viridiplantae; phylum Streptophyta; class Magnoliopsida; order Asparagales; family Amaryllidaceae; genus Allium; species Allium cepa. The sequence goes on along the minus strand of CM060940.1, from coordinate 14,733,811 downwards.
TTGTTACTTAAAATTATTTGAATGATAGAACTTGATTAAACAAGATTCGTTTGAAAATCTTAAAAGAATATGTTTGAATTTAAAACCAAAGGTGGTTTAAAATTTAAAAGTAACCGGGTGTGTAAAGGAAATAAATATGAAATAAACCCTAAGGTTGAGTTTTGAATTTTCCTTGGAATATGATGTAAAACCCAAAGTGAAGTAAATATTAAACTTAAGTGGGAAGATTATAAATCTGAAGTATAAAATTTGAATGGAAAATTCAAATTGTGCAAATTTGACTGGATTAAGTAAATTGAACTTAACTTGGATGAAGTTAAATAAGTTTGAATGAACAACTTGAATTGGAAATTTCAAGATGGAATTGGAATGTAACTTGGAAAGTTAAGTGGTTAATTTGAATTGGAAGTTTGTGTGGTCTCAAAATGGGTTTGAGATCTGGAGATTGAAAATGGATGTTTTAAAATAAATTGGATAATATCATCCTACTGTTATTAAAAATCTTAAAATTGCAAATTAGATTTGTTAAAATAAATGAGAAATGAAGTATGGTAATATATCCATTATTGAGATAAAAAGAAAATTACGCTTTAATTTGAAATTTAGGATAAGGAATTACTTTGAACTGAAAATTTGAATAAATACATTTGTAAATTAAGTTTTTTTAAGGAACTAGTTTCAAACTGGAAGATAAAATTGAGTGATAAATCAAAATTTTAAGATAAAATTATTTAGAATTTTTATTTAAACTTTGAAATAAGTACATAAAGATAATTTAAAATGGAATTTTGAGAATTGGACTCAGAATTAAATTGTTTAAAGATTTGGATCATTGATTTAAAAAAAATAGGGTTAATTTAATTTAAAGGATTAAATCAACATCTAAAAACTTAACTCGAATTTATATAATTCGGGACAGTTTAAATTTGAAATTGAATTGAATTAAATTAGTTCAAAATGAATTTGATTTGAATTGATAGGAATTATGATTGAAGACGGATAAGTTTAAAAATTCAAATGGAATATTTGAGTTGATTTGAAATGAAATTAAAGTTTGATGGATTCAAGTTCAAATGCAAATTAGGACTAATTCATAGGAATTGAAATGATCTGAAATAGAAGTGGGTTCAATTGATATTAGTCCAAATTGATTGGAATAATTTGAAATTATAATTAAAGTTGAACAGGATTAAAATCAAATGGAATTCGATTTAAATTGGGAAAGAAATAAGGATTGATTCAATTTGAATTGGGATTAAATCAATTTCAACGGAAATTGAAATTATTCAATTTGGAATTGAATCAATTTAAACGGAAGTGCAAATTTAAATAGACTTGATGAGGAAGTGAACAGTTTTGTCTCTGGACTATTTTCAATATAAATTGTTTTAATATAAACTTATTTTTCTAAGCTATTTAATATATACAATCTTTCTTTTAAAGCCAAATTATTTTATATTCATTCTACAATTATTTTGGAGCTATTTAACCATTTTTAAACTGTTTTATAAACTAATTACTATTTTTCAACTATTTTACAAATTACTTACTATTTTACAACTATTTTGCAATTATCTAGAATTTCTGAAATTACTTAACTATTTTCCAACTATTTTACAATTAGTTAACTAGTTCACAGCTATTTTGCAAACAAATAAATTACTTTTCAACTACTTATCTATTTTAAAATATTCAACCTATTTTCTAAATATAAACTGGTCGGAGTTCAAACTGTTATTGATTAAATACCCAACTGGGATAAGAATTCAAGTGATAATCCAAATGGGGATTACGGCAAAAGTGAATAAAATATAAAGTGAGGACGAATAGAAGAGAAATTGATTTAGTTAATAATCAATGAAGATAAATACGTAGGATGTACGTATATTATTCTATTCGCATAGTGATTTGATCCAGATTTGAGCACAAAATTTCGAGATAGCTAATAGATCCGAGTTGGGATTTTCTCACTCGATTTTCTACGGAGAACATGGATATGGATTGTTGATTGGTTCTGGATATTCTCTATCATAGTTATGGCTGTGCAAGGAGAATGACAGTTTCTGACCAAGAAACCAGATCTGAGTCCGCACTAGGAAATCGGGTGGACGATACTAGTTCGGAAGTGAAATTGTGTGATCGAGTGAGCGATCAAATTGGTATAGCGTACGGATGATAAGTGTACATCGTACGGATTTGAATGAAATTGATATTGAAAAGACTAATCAAATTTGAATATTTGATTTTGAATGAACCAAGTTATATATCTTTGTTATATAAGATAAATCTCCCCTTGTTGAATCTATTGACTGAAGGAAAGGATTTTGAAAGTGTTTGAAGTATAAAAGGAATTTTATAAAAGTTTGAAATGATTGAAAGTTTTAAAAATTATATATCTCTGAATATATATATATATATAAAGGATCTTATGAGGATTTTGGAAAAAGGTTTTGGGAACCTTTAGATTTGGAAAGGCTTTTGATTGTCGGGTAAAATCAATATTGAAATTTGTAAAGCCTAGTTTGAGAATTATCGATTTTGGGATAATTGATTTTGTGTAAAAGAGCTTTGTATGAAATCATACTGAGTGTATGATTTGAAAGATACTATATGTGTATAGTATAAAGTGTTTTGATGATGGCTATGGGGAAAAGACGCTCCCTTAAAATGAACTTCTCAGGAGGCCCACCGGGTGGTGCTGCCTTGAGCCCCAAAGGAGGGTTCTAAAGTTTATCCTGTGAGGATTCTAGGCAAAACTAGTTCCTGAGGATTATAAGTAGTGTGTACCATAGCGAAAGTCGTGTATGCTGCTGAGAGCCAACAGTCTACGTTTGATTTTACATCGGTAGACTGTGACATATGGAAACATAACGAAAGTCGTATATGCTGTTGAGAGCCAACTGTCTGCATTTTATTTTACATTGGTAGACTGCGACCTATGTAGGAGTGGATAAGTTTTATTTTGACAGCGAAAATCGAGGGGTGTTGATGCCTACATTTACATGGACTTTTGCTGCGATGGCAACGTAACGGTGGAATGTAACTGCGATCTGTTGTGGGTTCCATGGCGTAATCGAGGGGCGTGGAGTGCCTACAGTTACATGGACTTTTGCTGTGATGGGAACGTAACCCAGAATGTAACCGCGACCATGGATGGGGGTGATGATTTCCAGAGCATTCTCACCAAGGATATTTCCTATATTTTCGAAAACCGTCTTCTATATTATTTTTCAATATATTTTCACTAGATGTTGAAAACGGGTTTACCAAGTACTTATAGATTTTCAGGCGTACACCAGATCAACGTAAGACCGAATTTCTGTGAGAACAAGGATGGACTTGTCGAAACATCGAGTTATAAAAGTATTTTTATAAAAACTATTTTAGTAATATTATATAGATTTTTAAAGTAGTTTAGAAATGATCAAAGAAAATTTATTTGATTTTAAGCATTTAATAATTCTGGCTTCGTTCCATTTCAAGGACGAAAAGATTCAAATGGGGGGAGGAATGTGATAACCCAGATTTTGAACATCTGTTAATTGATAATTAACCATAGTGAGTTTGTAGAATACTGATTTGTAGGATGAACAAATAGTATTATGATGATAAAAAAAATATCGGGATGTTATAAATGGATTTGAAATTAATAAATTTTGTTGTGAATTAATAAATCTATAGTGTTAAACTTTTAAACGTACACATATATTAATATATTAGTGTGTGTATATTATATATATGTATATATAATATATATTGTGATTTTGAAATTATATTTTGAATTAAAAATATAACATGAAAAACAAGATTAAATAGGAAGCTTAATATATACAGTAATAAAACATAGTAATAAATCATAAAGAATATATGTATGAACTTAAGGAGACAAGCATTTGATGCATATTTTAACTCAAGCATACCATATATCATTTCAGGTTTTAAAAAAAATTCAAATCAGGTCAGTTGGTGTTAAATAAAAAAAATCAAAGGTGATCTTTGACCAAAGGCAAAAAAAATGTAATGAAGAAGCTTGTTGCATACACCAGAGAAAGCCTATATACCTCTATTTTGCCTTCTTCATTTCTGTCTGGTTTCGAGAATTTGATAAGTAAAAAAGAAAACAAATCAGAGTTCAGGCAAGTAAAATAGCAACTTCAGTTCAGTTGAATCATCTCAGCAAATAAGTGTCAACATAATAGGTTCCAGGTCGTCTGCTTTCAAAGCAAGGTGAGTAAATATATATTTAAAAGCTTAAGTAGGGCTGAATCTGGACATAAGAATACTTGAATTAGATTTGTGCTTTACTTGTATGTATGTGTGTGTGTGTGTGTGTGTGTGTATCTCCGGAAATATGTATATATCTGACCTGAGCCTGTTGATGTGTTTGTTCTTCTCTGTTAATTCGGGTCAGAGCTTAAAACGATTCTAAAAAAATCAATACTTTTTTCTAATCATGTTTTGGCTTTGAGATTCGAACAAAATACGATTGTCCAAACACAGATTAGAATTTAAAATTTGTATTCAACAAAACAAGTTTGAAAATCCTTTGAACTTAAGCTAAGACAATGAAATGTTTTAAAAATGTTAAAAATCAAACTATATATTTTGTAGATTCAAGCATGCAGCATTAATCGACTTTGAAGAACATGATTTTTAAAACAATTCATGAATTTTCGTTTGGATTTGGGGTCGCATTGCTGTGATGATCAGAAAAGGGAAATCGAGCTAATAACGGCGATTGGGGGACTTTGGATGTCATGGTTTTCGTCAAAGCTAGCTGAAGGATGGACGCATTCGAGAAAAATGGGGAATGATTTTTCCAGTGGCTGTGATGATCGGAAAGATTCGTAGTATGGTTTCGAAGTTTGGGTTGTGTATCGGTATGATTGAGACATTCGCAGTGCAATGAGAAAGCTGGAAGGAATGTGATATGAAAAATCGATTTGTCATCTCAAGACGATGCTCTGGTATGATCAACGATGGTACTCGAGGACGAAGTCATCGGTGGTTGGTTGTTTCGTTGGAGTGATGGGTTTTGTGTATTTTCCTGGGGAATCAAAATTTTTGATAGGTTGTTCGATCGGGATTTTGAGTGGTCTAAGGTTTCGCTAGGCTCGGAGTGGAAGGATATGGATGGTCAAGGGCATGGTCGACGTCCAGAGGGCGATGTGCATGTACACCGTGATATGGTGTTGACGCAGCGGATTAATCAAAATAAACTTCAATCGGTGAAAGTAGCAATCGGTGGATTGATGAATATCAAATTGCCCAAATTCGTTGATCCGAAGATACCGAATTCTAGCTATCTCAAACACGTTGATAGCGCACTATACCGTGTTCAAAGATCTACGATTCTTCGTACGTTGATCTAGCGCACTAGATACCGTGAATCGGCTTCTACGATCGTTGAATCGAGCGCACTCGATTAACCGAAAGAGGAGATAGGAGATTACACTCAACTACCAATTTAAGAAGAAAGCACACAGCAATCAACAAGAAATTTTTATTCCAAAAATCAACCCCCAAAAAGTTACAACTCACTCCCTATTTATAGTATTTCACCACTGTCCCTTAAGTCGTAGGCGACTTACGACTTAACTAAGTCGGCATCGACTCAACAGGCTTTCACACTGCATTACAATCATACGACTTAAAGATAAGATGATTCACGACTCATACATGCATCTCAACAGAACATAGGACACGACTTATTATTACAAACGACATACAACTTAACAAATGACACACAACTCAAGAGAGCACGCGATACACGACTCAACACACAACACAGGGTATATGACTTAAGCAAGCTACGTCTTACGGCGCAACTACATCTCAACATATATACATATGACTATGTACACGACTCAACTCCTTATATCACAACAGCCTTCGGCCGATCCAACATCATACCGACTTAACAACACGAGCTTCTTGCGGCATATCTCCTCAACGCCTTAACTAGGTCATGCCCTTCCTCCGACTCAAAGTCTTCAATAGCTGGAACTTTCCCCTGCTTCAAGATGAGTCGTGGACGACTTATAGATGAGTCGTTGAGTCGTGTATGACTCATCAAATTCGAACGACTTAAGCCCTTAAGTCGTAACTCCTTTTCCTTCTCTAGGTTAGGTCGTAGCTCTTTCCCATGTGACTCCTTAGGCTGTCTCGTGCACGACTCACGAGTTAAAACTGAAACTTCAAGCTGCTGACTCGTGCACGACTTACGAGTTAAAACCGAAACTTCTTTATCTTGTGAACACTCTAACCTCTGAACTTCTGTAGATCGTGCTGCATCATCCTCCCCTGGTTGAGAAAAATTCGTCCTCGAATTTGTAAATTCTTCCCCGTCTGCTTGTTTATCTCCATAATACGACACAAGATGCTTAACATTGAACACGTCAGAAGTGTATACATTCTCCGGCAGTTTTAACTTATAAGCATTCTCATTGATCCGTTTCACAACTTCTACTGGACCAATTTTTCCGGCTTTCAACTTGTTATAAGCGCCCACTGGAAAACGATCCTTCGTTGACACAGCATACACCAAATCTCCTTTGTTAAATTCAACATTTCGTCGCTTCAAGTTTGCAAATTTCTTATATTTCTCATTTGACTTTTCCAATCGTTCCTAAACGATTCTATGACATTCCGTTAAATTTCAACAAAATTAGTAGCTCGTTTAACCGTCCCCTTCGGTTGTGGTACTACAGCCAGATCCAATGGTCCCCTGGGTAAATTTGAATATACAATCTGAAATGGACTGAATCCCGTACTACGATTCACTGCATGATTATGAGCAAACTCTGCTTGGCATAACTTCATGTCCCAACTCTTCAGATTGTCCTGTACAAGACATCGCAACAAGTTCCCCAACGACCTGTTAACAACTTCTGTCTGTCCATCAGTTTGCGGATGATAAGCACTACTAAAATTCAGCTTCGTTCCAACCATCTTCCACAAACTTAGCCAAAAGTGACTCAAAAATCTGGTATCCCGATCAAAAACAATAGATTCTGGTAAACCATGCAATCGATACACCTCCTTAAAGAATAATTGTGCCACTCGAACTACATCCGTTGTCTTCTTGCAGGCAATAAAATGTGCCATCTTCGAAAATCTGTCCACCACAACAAATATAGAATCATTTCCCCTTTGAGTTTTAGGCAAACCCAAAACGAAATCCATGCTGATATCAACCCACGGTTTATATGGTACAGGTAACGGCATATACAATCCTGCATTTGTCGTTGTTCCCTTCGAAACCTGACATATATGACATCTCTCCACAAACCTCTCTACCTCTTTTCTCATCGATGGCCAAAAATAAGATTGAGAAATCAAATGCAATGTACGATCACGGCGCACATGTCCTTCCTCGTGCAACTCCTTGATAATCTTCATTCTCAAACTGCTATCTGGTATACATAATCGATTCCCCTTGAGTAAGTAACCATCAACTAACATAAATTCATCAGTACTTCCCTCCTTAACTTTCTCAACAAACTTTGCAAAGTAAGGATCTTCCTCAAACAATTCTGGCAATAATTCAAATCCCGTCACTTCAACCTTCAACGTTGTCAACAAATGACTTCTCCTACTCAAAGCATCAGCCACACGGTTCGTCACCCCTGACTTATGTTTGACCACAAAAGTAAACTGCTGTAAATAAGCGATCCATGATGCATGTCTCGCTAAAATTTTATCCTGCCCCTGCAAATGCTTCAACGCTTCATGATCAGTTCAAAGAACAAACTCTTTCTGAAATAGATAATGCCTCCAATGTTTAACAGCTTGCACAACAGCATAAAACTCAACATCGTAGGTACTATATCTCATCTTTGCCCCTGACAACTTCTCACTGAAATATGCAATAGGTCTTCCGCACTGACTCAATACTCCTCCAATCCCAACCTTTGATGCATCAGTGTGTAGTTTAAACAACAACTGAAAATCCGGTAATACAAGAATTGGCGCTGTCGTCAAAAGTTCTTTGATTCGTTCAAAAGCAAACCCTGCTTCCTTCGACCAAGAAAACTGCTTCCCTTTCATACAATCAGTAACCGGTGCAATCACGCTACTGAAGTGTGGAATAAACCTTCGGTAGAATGATGCCAATCCATGAAAACTTCTAACTTCAGTGATAGTTCTCGGTTGTGGCCAATTTCTAATAGCTTCAACTTTACTCTGGTCCACCTGGATTCCTTTCTCAGATACAACATATCCCAAGAATAAAACACTTCTCGTCATGAACACACATTTCTTCGTAGCTGCATAAAATTGTTCCTCACGAAGAATAATTAACACCTTCCTCAAATGCTCTACATGCTCCTCCGTACTCGCACTCTAAATCAGAATATCATCAAAGTAAGCTACCACGAACTTCCCAATGAATGGTCTAAAGATTTGATTCATCACTCGCATAAATGTACTAGGTGCATTCGATAAACCAAACGGCATAACCAACCATTCATATAAACCTTCTCTCGTCTTGAATGCGGTCTTCCATTCGTCTCCCGGTCTAATTTGAAACTGATGATATCCACTCTTCAAATCAATCTTCGAAAAGATAGTATCTCCACTCAACTGATCTAGCAAGTCATCCAACCTCGGCACAGGAAACCTGTAACGAACAGTAATCTTGTTCAAAGCTCTACTATCGGTACACATTCTCCATGTTCCATCCTTCTTCGGCACCAACAATGCTGGTACTGCACAAGGACTCAAGCTTTCCTGAACACGTCCCTGTTCTAACAACTCTTCCACTTGCCTTCGCAACTCCTCATGTTCCTTCGGACTCATTCGATAATGTGGTCGATGTGGTAACACTGCTCCCGGAACAAGATCGATTTGATGTTGAATGTCTCTCATTGGCGGTAACTCCTTGGGCAACTCCTCTGGAAATACATCTTCAAATTCTTTCAAAACTGGTTTTGCTTCTTCTGGAATTTCAACCTCCTCATGAATCTCTCGTCCAATCAACAAATAGACTTCAGGCTCCTCTTCAACTTCCTTAACAAACTCCTTCAAAGTTAACAGAGTTTTCAATTCCTCAATCTCCTCCAGGTTGCTCTCTTTCTGTTGTTGCTTCTTGGGAACCAAAGTGATTTTAGTACCCTCGAACATGAAACTGTAGCTATTAGCACGACCATCATTTTGTACTGCTCTATCAAACTGCCATGGTCTGCCCAACAACATATGACACACATCCATGTCTACAACGTCACACCAAATTTCATCTTTGTACTCTTCCCAATAGAAAAATTAACACAAGCCCTTCGACACACCTTCACTTCACCTCCCTTCCTTAACCATGCTAACTTGTACGATTTAGGATGCTTCTCAGTTTTCAAGTTCAACTTCCTTACTGCTTCTGTAGAGATAATATTATCACAACTCCCGGCATCAATAACGAACTTGCAAACCTTTCCCAAAATAGTGCATGTCGACTGAAAAATATTGCTTCTCAACCAACTAGAATCCTCTTCTTGCTTTGGTGTAAGACATGACCTTCTCATCATAAGATTACAACCTTCAACTCCAGACAATTCTTCTTCCTCCTCAACATAAGGTGTATTTGAACATTCTGCCTCCTCACCATCATCCTCAATCTCAGCAACCATTGCTCTCTTCTTCGGCTTTGGACATTCATTGCTTTTGTGACCCAACTCCTGACAATTATAACATTTGAAACCGCTGCTAACCTTCGCCTTCTCAGCCTCCTTCACCACTGGCTTACTGACAGGTTTAGGAACATTAGAACTCCCACTAACACCCTTCGCTTGATTATTGGAATTAGTAAACACACCACCTCCACGCCTTCCTTGCTTCTCCCAAGCCAACGCTTTCTGATGTGCCTCTGCAACAGATCTTGGATCGAACATATTAACCATATCCTGGATCTGCATTCTCAATCCCCCAATGAATCTAGCAGTTAGCTGTTCTTCCGTTTCCATAATATCATTCCTAGCAATGAGTTGGTAAAATTCATCAGCATAATCACTAACAGACTTTGTCCCTTGCCTCAGATTCTGCAACCTCTGGTACATAAGTGATTGATAGTTGTAAGGTAAGAAAGTAGCTCTCATCAACTTCTTCATCTTATCCCAAGATTCAATCTTTGACTTTCCCATTCTCTCCCTTGTAAGTTTAGTTTGCTGCCACCACGCCTAAGCTCTCCCCCTCAACCTAGTAGCAACCAACTTCACTCTTCTATGCTCAGGAACTTCCTTGAAATCAAAGATCTCTTCAACATTAGACAACCAATCAAGAAATTCGTCAGCTACCATTCCACCCTTGAACTCTGGAATTTCCATCTTCATACCCGACTCCCATCGACGATCATCCTCAACATCCCGATAAGAATTTCGAACATGGTCTCGATCTCGATAATGAATACTTGCTCTATCACCCTCTTCATTGTAATCAAATGCATATCTATATCGATCTCGACCATCAACACCCCTTCGTTCATGCATGCTTCTTTGACTTTGCCTCTCTTCATCTCTATATGCCTCATTGTCAAATTCACGTTGACTTCTTCTCTCTTCATGTCCATAGTCATGATGATCTCTCCGTGATGAAATTGATGTTTCTCTTCTATCTCTAAAAGAATGCGGTGATACCCTCCTCGCTTCCGTAACCAATGGCGAAACTCTGTTTCCTCCATGGTTCGAGTTTGGTGATCTCCTCCTTTGAGTTTGATTCAAATCATTCATCAACTTCTCTAACTTTCCAATGCCTTCATCAAATTTCTCATTAATACGTTGTTCCATAAGCTCGGTTTCTTCTCTTCTATGCAAGGCTTCAACGTTTTGATGACGATTAGCTCTCCTTGGTGGCATGATTGGAAATTCTTCACAAACACTTCAAACTTCACAAGTTTCACAAATTTCAACTCATGGCTCAAACACTTGTCTCGGCTTGAACTCACGGCTTAACTTGGCTCGGCTCAAGGTCACCAAGCAACTTCAAATTCAAACACTTCTCCAACTCTAGATCCAAAATGAAATGGATCAAAATCTTCAAACTCGTTGCAACTTCAATATGAACACGATGAAAACTTCAACTTCAAAAATTGGCTCCAAGTCTCGGCTTAGCTATGATTGGCTAAACCTGGCTCCGATACCAAAAACCGACGCAGCAGATTAATCAAAATAAACTTCAATCGGTGAAAGTAGCAATCGGTGGATTGATGAATACCAAATTGCCCAAATTCGTTGATCCGAAGATACCGAATTCTAGCTATCTCAAACACGTTGATAGCGCACTATACCGTGTTCAAAGATCTACGATTCTTCGTACGTTGATCTAGCGCACTAGATACCGTGAATCAGCTTCTACGATCGTTGAATCGAGCGCACTCGATTAACCGAAAGAGGAGATAGGAGATTACACTCAACTACCAATTTAAGAAAAAAGCACACAGCAATCAACAAGAAATTTTTATTCCAAAAATCAACCCCCAAAAAGTTACAACTCACTCCCTATTTATAGTATTTCACCACTGTCCCTTAAGTCGTAGGCGACTTACGACTTAACTAAGTCGGCACCGACTCAACAGGCTTTCACACTGCATTACAATCATGCGACTTAAAGATAAGACGACTCACGACTCATACATGCATCTCAACAGAACATAGGACACGACTTATTATTACAAACGACATACAACTTAACAAATGACACACGACTCAAGAGAGCACGCGATACACGACTCAACACACAACACAGGGTATATGACTTAAGCATGCTACGTCTTAAGGCTCAACTACATCTCAACATATATACATAAGACTATGTACACGACTCAACTCCTTATATCACAACAGCCTTCGGCCGATCCAACATCATACCGACTTAACAACACGAGCTTCTTGCGGCATATCTCCTCCACGCCTTAACTAGGTCGTGCCCTTCCTCCGACTCAAAGTCTTCAATAGCTGGAACATTCCCCTGCTTCAAGATGAGTCGTGGACGACTTATAGATGAGTCGTTGAGTCGTGTACGACTCATCAAATTCGAACGACTTAAGCCCTTAAGTTGTAACTCCTTTTCCTTCTCTAGGTTAGGTCGTAGCTCTTTCCCATGTGACTCCTTAGGCTGTCTCGTGCACGACTCACGAGTTAAAACCGAAACTTCAAGCTGTTGACTCGTGCACGACTTACGAGTTAAAACCGAACTTCTTTATCTTGTGAACGCTCTAACCTCTGAACTTCTGTAGATCGTGCTGCATCAGGTGTGCAGGTGGATGGAAGAACAGGAAGGAGAAGAGAAAGGAAGAGTGAGAGCAGGGGGTGGTTATGTTTATCTCGGGGAAATGGGGGATTTACTTGAGATTTGACCCAAGTGTTTGATTTGTGGCTCGGGTATTTCCTTTAGGAAATCAGGTAAGCTTAAATTTTAAAGTTTTAAAACAAAGAAATGTAGGCCAGTTTTCAAATTAGTTAGGTGAACAGGTTCTCAGAGCCTATACCAAACAGGTTTTCAAGCATAGCATATTAAACTTTAATAAGAAGTGTTTTGACTAAATTAATTTCAAATCTTTTGGATTTCAAATAAGTTTATTAATGAACTAAGTATTTAATTTAAGTATGTGGATTATCTTAATTATTTAAGATTTTACCAATTGAAATATAGTCTATTAATATAAATTTAATGGGTAGTTAATTACTTAGTAAGTAATTAAAGAATAATTATTGAATGAAATTAATTAAAGGGTAGTTAATTACTTAATGTGATAATTTAAAATAAATAAATGAAAAAGTTTAAAAATAATTAATTATTAAAAAATAACTAAGGGATTAGTTTATTTATCTTGAGTGATTTGAATAATTACTGGGTGGAAATGAATATGAGGGGATTAAATACTTAATGTAAGTAATTTAAAGGATTAATCTGTTGAGGGTTAATTAAATAAATTAGTAATTAAAGACTCAGTTAATTAATGATTACAATTAATTAATTGAGGGATTGTCCAATGGGATAATCACTTGATGGAAGTAATTAAAGGTAAATCACTTAAGGAAAGTGATTAAGGACTAGTTACTTAGTGTAATCAATTAAAGAATTGATTAAGGGATAGTCAATTAATGAGTATGTTTTATTAAGAGATCATTAAAAAAAATGTAAATAGCTATAGGACAATTAAATTGAGTAATTAATTTAGGTTAAATGTAATAAGTCATTGTTAATTACTTTATATGAGTAATTAAAAGATTATTTAAATGTGATAAGGGAAGGATAATTTAGTTGGGTAATTAATTGAGAATTAGTTACTTATTGTTAAGATGGGTAATTAAAAGAAAATTAGTTAATTGATATGTGATTAATTAGTGAAAGGTAATTCAAGTGCTTAAAGTTAGTGATTAATTTGATTAGAGATAGTATGGGTGATCAATCTTGCTTATGGATGATTGAATGATGTTAAATGCCTTGAATGAGTTGATATCTCTGATATGAAATGTTTTATGATATGATATGTTTGGGGTGGACAGTGGTAACATATTACCTATCGATGGTGAGTTGCTGTGTAAAGAGTGACATCTTTTATTTAAAATTGATTTGTAATTCATTTGGATAACTCGGGTAAGATGACATTGGATTCGAAGAGACCGGAGTCGAGTATTAGTAAATACCCGAAACCAATTCGATTCTTTATAAATTGATTTGTGAAATAAATAAGCTAGTATGGAATGATTTAAGTAAATTGGAACATTTAATCTAAGTTTAGGACTTAGAAATTGATGTGTGATGTAAGTAATCGTGTATGTGTGTAACTCTGATATATTAAAATGTAATTGACAGAAACAATTTTCCACTGTATAACTGTTATTATTATTTGATAATATAATTTATCCGCTGCGAATGTGAGAATCTATATTGTGTTTCTGTTTCTTCTTCTTCTACCTCTTCCTTCTTCTTCGAACTATCTGGAGTTTTCGGGATCAAAAATTCCGGGTCGTTACGGTTTTGCTCCACTTCCCCCTCCACGACTATCCTCTAGCCGGGCCTCACTCCCCCTACCATGTACCTCATAGCTGACCGCCCTTCACTTCAATGACCAGACCCTATCCGCATCACCTTCACCATTAACTGTACAACACCACAGCCGATAGCTTCCCTCGGGCCACGTCTACAACACCACACTACATGTCAAAGCAACATAGTCCGAGCTCCTCCTTCCCTCCATCAGTCATCTCGGTCTGCCAACACTTCCCATAGTTACCCGATCATCCTTCATGGAGCACGTAGAAGCCGAGCAACGTTCTTTATATATTTATAAAAGTGTATATATCTTATTTTTAAAAGGGGTATTATATATATTTGCGCCAAAATTGGCCAAAAACCCTAAATATCGTGAACGCACTATGAACACAGATTAACGGTATATGATCACAAATCTCAGATCTAAGTAATGTAGAGGATAAAAATTGAAGAATAATAAACTTGAAACAGAAAGAAATAGACAGAGACACCAGGTTTATTGTGGTTCGGCTATCTCCGGCCTATGTCCACTTCAAAAGTTAATCTTTCAATGACTTTCCTTAATGGTGACAACCGATTGTAGCAGGTTACAGTAATGAAATTCAAGTATAACAGCAGCCTTATAGGCGTAAGCTGCAAATATCTCGCTCAAATGATGGGAGACTTCTTCTGGCACGTGATTGGGCCCACGCGATCGATCCCAGGTGATTTTGACTCGATACGTACTAATTTTGTATCAGTCAAGATTTGATCCTATCGTGTCGAAATTTGGTGTGAACATTCTTTAGGCTATACATAAGTTCCCATGAAAATTTGGTAGCATTTGAACTTGTGAATCTTGAGTTACGATCGATGCAAGTTCATGTTTCCTTTAAGCTGCCTCGTTCGCATCTACACGTTTCGTAACAATCTGTTCGACTCGATCTCGAGCACGTGCATGTAAGTTGACATGGTGCGGGATTCTAGGATCGATCTGCTTTTTTTGCAGAATGATTGAGTCTTCCCCGTGCGCTTGCCTCGTTCATATCGATTGCTACGGCACTATTCGTACCGGTCGCTTATAAGGAAATGATGTATTGTTTGTATCGATCGAGCGTGGTTCTGTTCGTAATGATCGATTATCGGTAAAACGATCAATACGAATTAGTGGTTTAATAGGCTCTGGATCGATACGAACAAACAATGTTCAGTGGATGCGAATAAGGCCCTCAGTAGATCGATACCAACATCGCAACTCTTGGGGAGTGCGAACAGAACCATTGCAAACATAACCGATGCGATGACTCCCTAGATGGATTTGAACAAGGTGTCGGGATGGATACGAACAGCAGGCGTCTGATGGATACGAACTAAAGCGATACGAAAGTGTTAATTTTTCTTAGTTTGTATCGATCGTACCTTGAGCATATGAACTCTGATTGACTTGAAAATTGAAATGTTGGCTTCCACAACTTCGATCGTCGTATCATAGCAATTTTGGCTTGATTCGGACTCGGACAAAATTCATCAATATCCATGGTGAACCTATATATAACTGGAAATCGAAGAGGACCATCTTTGGTTTCTCGTTAATTTTTGGTGTCACGGTCTTGCGAAAAGACTGGATAACACTTACTCCTAAAACATGTCTTGCGATAGAAAGGCGTGTTTTGAATAGCTTCAAATCCAATGTCGTGAGTCCATATTTTATCAATAGCTATAGGATTATCATCAAGTTGTGGTTGTTCGAAGCCGAATCAGTATCCATTTCAACTTGTGGAAATCAATAACCAAATCTTATGGCCTCTCTTGACCATTAACGGCCAATTTGGTCCCTTGTTAAGTCCATTCCAAACATATCGATCGAATAGAAAGATCTTATGGCGCCCCGGTGCTACTTTCTATCCCTTGCACTCTGGCCCTAGCAAGGGCATACAGCGATGTCTTGGTCATCCTAGACCGATCGTAGCCTCTCCGGGCTCTTGCTGGATCCCATCCTGTCACTCTCCGGTGAAGGGAAGACATTCATCGGGTGAGCCGATCCTGTCGCTCTCCGGCGAAGCGGCAACACCCCCTGCACTCCGTTTCAATGTCCCTGAATGTTAAGCGATGTCATTGTGATGTCCCGGAAATTTAGGCAATAATTATTTAATAATTTCTTTGATAATTGTTTTAAAATATGAAATATTGTTTTAATAATTTAATTCAAACTGGAATTCTCTTTTGGAAATTTTGATTATTTAGTTTGTTAAATGATATTGTTTTCAAAAGTTAAAAATATTTAAGTAATAAATAATCTTTGTTAACTGATTTAAAAATATTTTATTTATAATGTATAAATGTTTATACATTGTAAATAGAAGATTTGGTTTTAATTTTAATTTATTATTTAATAAAGGGTATTTTCTAATTTTTTGATGTGAATGAATAATTTGTAAATGGATCAATTTGATTTAAATTATATTGTAAACTTTTCAAAAAGTTTGTTTTAAATTTAAATCTTTCTCATATCTTTATAGGAAAGTTAATGAGTATTTATTTTGTTTATAAGAATAAAAATAGTTTAATTTTATTTTATGATAAAAGTTTGATTTGTTTTATTTAAAATTGTTTTTCTCTTTGAAATAAGAATTAATTCATTTTTGTTAAAGTATAACATTGATAAAATTGAATTCAACTTTTCTTTTCTTTTAAAAATCTTCTTTTCTCTTGAAATTTAGTTTCATAAAGAATGTTATTTTAAAAATAATTAAACAAGCATTTAAATGTAAGAGTATAGTTTTATAAAAAGTTTATATGTATTTAATCAAAGACTAGATGTTAATAAAACATTTGTAACTTGCTAAAATAAATTAGAAATAGTTTAAGACAAATTCAAATACATTTATAAATTAGAAATTTCTTTTATTAATTGAATTGCATATATGTTAGTCATTTAAACAATTAAGTAGACACTTGTAAAACATTTAACATGATAAGTTAACAAGTGGCATTTGTTTTAAATCTTATTATTTAAATTTTTGATAAGAGAAATATAACATAAGCATTTGGATTAAAACACTTTCTCTTCAAAATTAAAAAACTGAAAATAAAATTTCTGTAAAATCAAAACCCCTCCAAAATAAAGCATGTTAAAATCTGCAAACTTATCAACTACAAATCTGCAATTCAATTTCTTCATAACAAATCAAATCCAGAAAACCCATCTTCAAACTTCAATCAAATCTGCAAAATGAAGAACAACTGCAAATCTGAGCTATTAGAATGGGTCTGCATGCATTTAAGACCAGGATAGCACTTCCAGTAATCAAATGAAACCTAGATTTCAAGTGCATTTCAATATGCAGTTTCTAAAAAAATGAATCTGCATCTCTGAAATTGTTTCTGCATCTTCTAATTTTTGTGAGTAAACTTCTTATCTTTTAAAAACAGTTTCCTTTAAATATCAAAATCAAACATAAACTATAGAGTTTATGTTTTATTCACAGAAATTAAACTGTTTAACAAGATTGTTCTGTTTTGTTTTAAAAATAAAATAAAATGAGTAACCTTACATGCATAAAAACTTAAGACACCTGAGCATATGGATAAAGAAGATGAGATGATTTCATATTATTGAATGCTTTGTGTAAACATATATATATGTATGTTGCTGTTGTTTAGTATCTGCACACCTGTTGTTATTTTTAAAACTAAGAATTGTTATTAGAAAACACTTATCTCTGGGTTTGAATCCCTGTTAGAATTGATATGTAAACAAAGTTTGGTTGTTTAGCATAAATCCAGGTTTGTAAATTTTGTTTATAAATCAAAATTTTGTTTTTAAATCAGGATTTGGTTGTATATAGAAAATAAAAATAAATAAATTAAGATTACAGTTTTAAATAAACTGTAGGGGAAAGGCATTTCTGTTTCAAAACAGAAATAGGAAAATTTGAAAATATCTTTAGGCTAGTAAATTTGGGGGTTGGGATACTTCCTGTAGGTAGAATGTTGATGTAAGAATGAAGGGAAAATTGGTTATAGCAGTCAGTAGTAGTGTCAGTAGGTGGTGATGTTTGAAAATTGAGTTTCCAGGTTTCAAAACCTAGTCAAGCAGTGTTGCAGTTTTTAGTTCTGTACATACCTTTTTGTTGCATCGAGTGAGGAGGGGTTAATGAGTTGGCAGAGGGGGTGTAGAGGAAGTTATGGCCAAGGTCTCGACAACTATGGTGGCCGGAGGCGAGCAAGTGGGCGTTTGACAGGTTTGGACAGGCTAATGCTGCAGTGTTTCAGGTTGGCTTGTTCAACCGGGTGACTAAATTTGGAGTGTGGGCTTGTGCAAGGGATCTAATGATCTGGAAGGGGTGCAACAGTGAGAGGCAGTGTGTCGGAGGGATCAACGATGGCCAGAAGTGATTCTGGTATTGGTGCAAGTGCACAGACAAGAGGGTGTCTGTGGTTTGTGGTGGTTTGAGAAGTGGTTTGCACTCGAGTTTTTGTGATGAGTTCTCGAAGCAATCCTCGGGTGTTAACCCCGTTTTCACCAACGAGTTAAGACTCAGGCCGACTCAACTGGTTACGACTTAATTAGCTAACGAGTTAAGGTTCACGACGACTTAAAGGAATGGAATGACTCATGGGGATTAACGGTTCATGAGACAGGCCGACACAGTGAGTTACCGACTCAACGAAGTTTACGACTCATATGAGATGACTCAAGGCCTAGACCGACTCAACGACTCAGGGCTTGTAACGACTCAGTGGATCAACGACTCAACTGAACTGAGGAGTTGCACGAGTTAAAGAATTGCGCGACTCACGACTTATGGGGATCAACGACTCTACGAGTTAATGCCTTAGAGGAGCAGAGTGGCTTAACTAGTTAGTGGTTTATGGGGCAGACCGACTCAGGGTTTCCAACGACTCAAGGCGACTAACGACCTATCATAAGTCGCTGGCGACCTAAGCATATGAGGAACAAGCTCAATGCCATTTCATTTATGCCGCTGCCTGCTGACTCGTGATACGTGAGTCGGTCACGGCTCATCTTGAGTCGGTCACGGTTCATCCTGAGTCGGTCGCGACTCATGACTTGGTCAACAATTCCAACCCAGAAATTGGCCTATAAATACATGGCCACCTCCAATATTCAAGGGACCTTTTGGCCAATCATTTCAAGCGCCAATACTCTGCTGAATTCTCAACTCACCCGACACTTCAAGTTCGAAAGACATTTCAACTAATTTCAAGGGAAAATCTGACGCCATCTACATGGATTCGAAGAATTCTTCTCTACCAAAGTTCTAGTTGTTTGTCTCGTCATAATTGTAATTGAAGATTGTTGTAAAGTTGTAATCGGTTTAGCTATAAAGAGAATTAAAGTGGACGTAGGCTTGCCTTGAGCCGAACTACTATAAAATCGTTGTTATTCACTGTTTTTTCTGTGATTTTCTGCTTATACTCTGCTCCCGAATCATCAGGTGGTGCTTTCACAACTACACTTCATACACCGGGGTGTTAGCGTTCAAATTTTAGCGTTAACATTTTTGGTGCTTTCACTGAGAACTGAACTCAGGCAAATCGTCATCGTTGCTCCACGAAAGTTTGTTGAAGTAACCTCCCTGAAGACTAGAAGTTTATCCGAAATCATGGCTCCGGGGATAAAGAGTAGATCTGTTAGATCTGGAAATGCTCAAGAGGGAACCTCCGCTTCCCCAGTACCTAATCAAGCCACTCCACCTGTTGGGGTTACAAAAGCGGAGTTGGATGCTGTAATCTTAGGGCTGAACCAGCAGATAAATGCTCAAAGTGCACAATTGGAAGCTCAGAACGCCCAAAATGCCCTAATTTTGAATAAGTTGAATGACTTGCTTGGGGTAAACCGTCAACCAACGGGTAATGAAAGGAACTTTGCTGGCAACATTCATGAAGATGAAGAAAGACACATTCCTGAGAGGGCTGCCAGCCCCTTTGAGCGGACATTTCCTGAAATTAGTGGATCTAGAGCTCGAAATGATGAGGGATATATTTCTGAAATGGTTCGACAAATCATGAAGGAAAGCATGCAAAGGAAAGAAGATGAGAAGGAATGGGGTTTCGCTCCAAGTAAAACCCCGTTTACCGAAAGGATCTTAAAGGCTGAGTTCCCAAGGAAGTTCGTCCCTCCAACTATCCCAGCTTACAAAGGAACAAGTGATCCGAACGAATTCTTGTATAAGTATGATTGGCACATGACAGGTGCTAGAGCTTCTGATGAAATAAAGTGCCGATATTTTCCTGTATATCTGGAAGGTGTAGCTCTGCTTTGGTTCACCAAGCTGCCAGTCCGGTCTATAGATCAGTTTTCTGACTTAACCCGGAAATTCAAGGAGCAGTTCAGACTATACGCTTCAAAAGCCAAAGATTTTATGTCGTTGTCAAGTTTAGAGCAGAATCCAGGGGAGACTATCAGATCTTTCTTGAATCGCTTTAACATAGCATTGGCTGAGGTAGACAATGCAGAGCCACGGATGATCTTGACTTATCTGATGAGGGCCATCGACAAGTCAAGCGAATTTGGAAAATGGCTAAACATGAAGGAACCAAATTCCCTTGAAAAATTCTACAAGAAAGCAGATGAGTTCATACGCCTGGAAAGCCGTCCTGTACCGGTAAAGGCAGTGTTAGAAAAAGCTGAAGATAACATTGCTGCTCCACGCAAGAGTGAATCTGTAGGACAGGAAAGGGAGAATAACGATGGAAAGAAACAGAAAAATCTGAAGAAGCCTCGTTCCTTCAAACCATCGGAATATACTCCTTTATCAGATACGCCAGAGCGTATATACCTTGCCACTAAAGATTCTGTTGATTATCCTAAACCTCCCGTTCTGAGAACCGGGAAAAAGCAGTACAAAGCGGAAAGTTTTGCCGCTTCCATAATCAACCCGGTCATGATACCGATGAATGCCGCCAATTGAAAAATTTGATTGAAGAATTGATAAGGGAAAACAAGCTGCAGCAATTTGTGGAAAAGAATAGCAGCAATCCCGCTTCGACTAGTCAGGGGCAACGAGCTCCTGCTCATCAACCCAGGACAGGTGAAAAGACTTCAGGGCATGAATCTGGAAGGCCTGTTATCAATGTCATTACGGGAGGACCTCACCCAGCAGGCAGGAGCTGGGGTGAGATGGAAAGGTATACCCGAGCTTTGAAGTATGTACCGACCGAGGAAGATGTATTCGTTTTGGAAGGTGCTATGCCCCTGAAGCAACAAAGAACTTTCAATGATGATATTGTGTTCAGAGCCAGGGATTCCGCAGGTTTTGAAGCTCCTACCTTGGATCCCTTAGTCATCTCGGCTGGTATCGGGCCAGCTATTGTCAGAAGAGTTCTCATTGATTGTGGTGCATCCTGCAATATCCTCTTCAAGAAAACATTCGACCAAATGAAGATCCCTATGGCTGATGTGCAAGCCTCATCGCAGAAAATCGCTGGCTTCACTGGGGAGCCAAAATAGCCGATAGGAACCGTTGATTTGTTTGTGGAACTTGGAGAAGGAGAGAGAAAAGTGGTCCGCAAGCAAACTTTTGTGATTGTCGACGAATTTTCTGCTTATAATGCTTTCCTTGGCCATCCAACTCTCGCAGCATTCAAAGTTGTTCTGGCCCCATGGTGCCTCACCATTAAATTTCCCACAGATAATGGAGTGGGAGTTATAAAAGGGGATCAAAATGCGGGGCGGGAATGTTATCTAACAGAGCTACGAGAAACGAGGAAAGGAGAAATGGGAAAGGATGCGGTAGCCCCAGTCCGCATCAAAGAACCAGCCTTCTAGCAATTACAGGGCGGACCCTGCACTAACGAGCACAGCGGAGCAAGGAAAGAGAGGGATCCTAGAAAAGTCAGTGCAGGGGAGAATAGAGTGGTACCAGTGGAAACGACAATACCAGTACCTGTTGACCCAAAGGACCCAAACAAGGTGTTGAATGTGCGTTCACAACTTAATGTGTCAATTCAGAATATCTTAATATCTTTTTTAAAGGCAAATTTGGATGTTTTTGCTTGGACTCATGCCGATATGTGCGGAATATCCCCAGAAGTTGCAGTACACACTCTAAATATTGATCCAAAATTTACACCTGTGAAGCAGAAAAGGAGAACTCAAGGTCCAGAAAGGTCGGCAGCGTTAAAAGAAGAAGTTGATCGGCTCATGGAGAATAATTTCATCAAAGAATCTACCTATCCGAATTGGGTTTCAAATCCAGTGCTGGTTAAGAAAGCCAATGGAAAATGGAGAGTATGCATCGATTTTTCTGATCTAAACAAGGCCTGCCCCAAAGACTGCTTCCCATTACCCAGGATCGATCAACTGGTAGATGGAACAGCGGGACACGAATTGTTATCTTTTATGGATGCCTACTCCGGATATAACCAGATCATGATGCATGAGCCAGATCAGGAGGACATGAGCTTTATCACCGACATTGGTCTTTACTGCTACAGAGTTATGCCCTTCGGGCTGAAGAATGCAGGGGCAACATACCAAAGACTTGTTAATGCTATGTTCAAACCGCAATTGGGCAAGACTATGGAAGTCTACGTCGATGACATGTTAGTAAAGTCTAAGAAAGCAGTGGATCACATAGAACACTTAGCAGACATGTTCGCAGTCCTCCGAAAATACGGAATGAAGCTCAATCCTTTAAAATGTTCATTTGGAGTGGAATCCGGAAAGTTTTTAGGTTTCATCGTGAGCGCTAGGAGCATTGAGGCTAGTCCAGCTCAAATTACCGCCTTAAAGGAAGTCAAAGCTCCTAGAACAAAGAAGGAATTGCAAAGTCTCTACGGAAAAGTCGTCGCCTTGAGTCGGTTCATTTCCAAAGCCACAGATAAATGCATCCCATTCTTTGACGCCCTAGGGAAAGGAAAGAAAAACTTCGATTGGACTCTCGAATGCCAAAAAGCCTTTGATGAATTGATTCGCCATATGGAAACGCCTCCAATACTTTCTAGGCCTGGCGATGGCGAGGATCTTCTTATATACTTGGTAGTATCATCTCATGCTTTAAGTGCAGCGCTGATACGAGAAGACAAGAGGATTCAACATCCAGTTTACTATATCAGCAAAAGACTCACTGGGGCAGAGATGAATTACTCTAAGTTGGAAAAACTCGCCTATTGCCTACTAATTGCATCTAGGAAGTTGAGGCAATATTTCCAAGCTCATCCTATCAGAGTCCTCACTGATCAACCTTTAAAGCAAGTCCTGTTTCGCCCTGAGACTTCGGGCCGTCTTCTAAAGTGGAACATTGAACTCAGTCAATATGACATCACTTATCATCCCCGAAAAGCAATCAACGGACAGCTTTAGCAGACTTCATCGCAGAATTCACAGATAAGGGTAATAGTGAGGAGGAAACGATCGACGATTCCCCAATCCAATGGAAGTTATATGTCGATGGCGCGAGAAACGACTACTGTTCTGGAGCCGGAGTTGTACTTGAGACCCCTGAAGGTCGATCATTATGCTATGCACATAGATTGGAATTTCCTTCAACAAACAATGAAGCAGAATACGAAGCCCTTATCGCTGGCTTAAGGATTGCTAAAGAACTAAACATCCGAGCGTTACAGATCTTCAGTGATTCTCAGCTTATTGTATGCCAAGTCAAAAAGGAATTCCAAGCAAAAGGGGAGAATCTTCCCGCCTACTTGTCAAAGGCTTGGGAACTCCTGGGTGATTTCGATCATTACATGATAAGTCACATTCCTCGAGAAGAAAACATGAAAGCAGATTCTCTCGCAAAGTACTCTAGCACAGGCGAAGCTCAATTTCTGGGGCTAACTCCAGTGGAGGTCCTGTCGACTCCGAGCATTGATGAGATGGATATTGATTGGATCATGAGCGTGTCTCAAGAGCAAGAATCATCGATGACTCCAATAACAGAATATCTGCTCAATGGATCTTTACCGGAAAATTCAAAAGAACGAAAGAAGCTACTGAGGAAAGCCTCTCGCTATATAGTCCAGGATGGCCAGTTATACAGACGGGGATTCTCAATGCCGTTACTTCGATGTGTATCCAGGGAAGAGTCCAAAACAATCCTAGCTGAGGTGCATGGGCGATAATGTGGTGATCATTTAGGTGGTCAAACTTTAGCGAAAAAGATTCTCCGATACGGATATTTTTGGCCAGAAATTAATCGAGATGCAGCAGACTATTCCCGAAAATGTGACAGATGCCAAAGATTCGCCAAAATCCCTAGAGCTCCTTCCACTGAACTCACACAGATGGTCAGTCCATGGCCGTTTGCAATATGGGGGATAGACCTTGTAGGACCGTTACCAACTGCCAAATCTGGAATTAAGTATGCCATTGTTGCTGTAGATTATTTTACCAAGTGGGCAGAAGCTGAACCACTGGCTACTATCACCTCAAAAAAGATGATAAGTTTTGTGACTAAAAGTATTATTTGCAGATACGGTGTGCCTCAAAAAATAATTACAGACAATAGTACTCAGTTCGAAAGTGAAGAATTCCAAGATTTTTGCAAACGATTCAAAATCCAAAAAAGCTTTTCAGAAGTAGCCCATCCGCAGGCAAACGGGCAAGTGGAAGCAGTAAATAAAATTATCAAGTCAACCATCAAGAAGCAACTTGAAAGAGCAAAAGGTGGTTGGGTCGATAAGCTACCGCTAGCACTTTGGGCATACAGAACTACCCACAAAACTGCGACTGGGCATACTCCGTTTTCATTGGCATACGGATCAGAGGCAATGATTCCGGTAGAAACAGAGGTCCCTTCACATAGAAGAATCAATTTCAATCAAGCGGAGAATGAGAAACTACAGCTTGAAGCACTAGATCTCCTTGATGAAAAAAGAGAAGAGGCTGAGCTCAGAATCGCATCTCATCAGCAAAGGATAGCCAGACATTTCAATTCCAAAGTTCACCAACGCAGCTTTGAAATTGGAGATCTAGTCCTAAAGAGAATTATGACAGCGACAGGTGTGTTTGGGCCAAATTGGGAAGGACCATATGTCATAGGTCAAAAGCTTCTGGACGGCACATTCAAACTCACTACTGTCGAAGGAGATCAAATTCCAAGAGCTTGGAACAGCAATCACTTGCGTCCATACTTTACTTGATAGCTTTGTTGAAATATTGTAAAAAGAATTATGAATGTATGATTCCTGTAATTGAAAGCGATTGTAAAACCGATGCAAGTGAATAATGAAAGACTATAAAGTGGATGTAGGCCCAAATTCTTGGCCGAACCACTATAAATCTTGTGTTCCTTATCATTATTACATGTTTGCTTTATTTTCGATATGAAAAGTACATTGAATGTATTACTGAAATGTCGATTTAAATTTTTGCAGGCAACGAAAACAAAACTTGCACATTACAAGACCAAGTGATTCTTGTTATCATTCAACAAACAAATTCCAAGTCGCAAAATTCCCGAGCTTAAATCCTAGATAAGAAGTGCTCCAATTGAACGGTCAATGATTTCGCCGAAAACGGGCCTTAGCTAATAAATTGAGAAGTTTGAACGAACAAACATCCAATTAAGAAGCTTATGTCCGTTCTCGTGAACTGGCCTAGCAATGAAGTACACTTCTTTGGATTAAACAAGCTACTTGTAAGAGAAGGGAGTGCAAGCTTGAAAAAAATAAATAAATAAATAAATAAATAAAAAATAGAGGATCACTGAAAAGGCGTAAGCAAGTGAACAAGGAACAACTAAAGTCCTCTTCGGAAGCACAACTCTTCGGAGGATAAAGACCTCTAACGAAGCATATGCCGTAAAAAAGAAAGTTCTCTACTCAACCAAAAAAGATTGGAGGAGTCATGAACCTCCAACCATGAGAGAGTAACTTCCAGGCAATCTTCGGAGGCCCATTTCACCAGGAGTTGAAGTGTTACAACCGCTCTTTGGAATTTCACTTCACCAGAGTTGAAATGTAAAACAAAATAAAAGCCCTCTTCGGAGGCCCGTTTCACCAGGAGTTGAAGTGTTACAACCGCTCTTCGGAGTTTCACTTCACCAGAGTTGAAATGTAAAACAAAATAAAAGCCCTCTTCGGAGGCCCATTTCACCAGGAGTTGAAGTGTTACAACCGCTCTTCGGAGTTTCACTTCACCAGAGTTGAAATGTAAAACAAAATAAAAGCCCTCTTCGGAGGTCCATTTCACCAGGAGTTGAAGTGTTACAACCGCTCTTCGGAGTTTCACTTCACCAGAGTTGAAATGTAAAACAAAATAAAAGCCCTCTTCGTAGGCCCATTTCACCAGGAGTTGAAGTGTTACAACCGCTCTTCGGAATTTCGCTTCACCAGAGTTGAAATGTAAAACAAAATAAAAGCCTTCTTCTGAGGCCCGTTTCACCAGGAGTTGAAGTGTTACAACCGCTCTTCGGAGTTTCACTTCACCAGAGTTGAAATGTAAAACAAAATAAAAGCCCTCTTCGGAGGCCCATTTCACCAGGAGTTGAAGTGTTACAACCGCTCTTCGGAATTTCACTTCACCAGAGTTGAAATGCAAAACAAAATAAAGACCTCCTCCCGGAAACACAATCAAGAAGAAAGACCTCTTCGGAAGCCCACGTTTCACCGAGATTGAAATAAAACTTCCAAGTGTTGAAACGTGAAAAGGCTTTCTTCAAAGGCACAACTCTTTGGAGGTACACGTTTCACCAAGATTGAAATAAAACTTCCAAGTGTTGAAACGTGAAAAATCCCTCCTCAGAGGTACAACTTTCTATGTTTCTAAAAAAAAAATATCCTCATTAAAAGCACACTTTAACTTTCAAAGGAAGAGTGATTTACCTATTCTGGAAAATAATCTTCCTCAAAAAAAAAAAAAAAAGTTAAAGTATCCTTCAGAGTCCCGCTTTACCTCATAGAAGAATTCACTTGGTAAAGTGTGTACATAAGCGAAAGAAAAAAGTGATTTCTTCGAAGGACAAAGCGTAAAAGGTTATATGAAGGGAGTTGTACTCTACGAAAAATTTCTTCAAGAATGAAATAATTATTCTTCAGAAAATAAGAGTGCAAGTCCCCTCGAAGTATAAAATATTGCAGCAAGCTTATGGTATGGGGGCAACATGGTATAGTTATATACAATATGGTATAGCCACATCGGCGAAAGTAATGCTCAAACAACATGCCATAAGCCCGCTGCAATATCATATAAATAAACTTGTGCAAAAATGAATAATAAATGCATTCTCAAATTCAAACAGGAGTCTGTACAAATAAAGGATCATTTTATTCAATTGTATTGCAGATACAAGTTTCAAAATAAAAAGCAGGGGCCGGTACCCGCACAATTCTCGACCAGTACTTGCAAAAGACAAGAAGCTAAAAACTGGAATCTTCATTTCTTCTTGCCACCTTTGGACCCTTTACCCGGCCGAATGGTTAGCTTTTCAGGTCGGTCTGTAGGCATAAGGGAAGAAGGGGAGGGAGGTGCAACTGGTGAAACTTCCGGTTCCTCTTCAGTAGCAATGATTTTCTTCCCCTTCCTCTTCGATGTTCCATGCTTCTTTCTCCTATTCGAAGAAGACTCACTCCCTGGAGTAACAAGAGCAGACAAAATTATGTCATCAGAAGGAGTCCGCTCCGGAGATATCTCACCTCCCTCAAGTCCCTCGTCTTTCTGCTCTTGCGAAGCGATAGGGTCATCTAAGCCATGAAGTGCCTCTATTTGCTCCTCTTGTGACCCGGGCTGTGAAGCAGAAGGAGGAGCCACCTGAAGAGACGGAGGAGGGATAACCGAAGGAGGCAAAGTTTGCACAGCACTTGGTGTTTCAACTGCAGAAGAAGAGAAATTAAAAATATTAGTATCTCCCCAAAAGAAAGGAGATATGGGTTCGTCAAGATTCAAGAAGTAATCGAGAAGCTCATCAAACTTTTGAGGAGCAAGCAGGCAATCCACCTGAATCGGGCCAATGTCAAAATTACCTGAAGATATTTGCTTCGTTAGTTCAATCTCATAATTTTGAGCTCCAATATCCTCCAAAGCCTCATCATCAGTAGGGGTAATTACCCCGGTTCTTGTAGGAGGCGGGGAATGAGCACTGGAACCTGTGATGTCAACTCCAGGAGAAACTAAAGGACGTTCAGAGGTAGTAGGTGGTAATTCTTTTTCAGAACGTTCCTCTTCCGCCATCCCAGTCCGCACTCTGGCGAGTTGCTCTTTTCCCTTCGCAAGAGCAGCGCGAGTTTCCTCATCTAGGTAGCGCGCCTCAAGCTCTTCCTCGGTATACACGGCGCCTTTGAACATGTCGAGAGTAGCTTCCCACACTTCAGCCAAGGTGATTTCGTATTTAGGACCAAGAAAAGAGAGACTGCCATGCCCTAAGACGCTGTGCAAGTAAAAGTCGAATAGATTTGAACTGACGTTGGCTTTCATGGTTTGAATAGATTCTTCAGCTGCGATTTTACCATCCACGGCCTCATCTCGTTCTTTTTCAGTTTTAGCAAGTTGAGCTTTTAACGCTTCAATCTCCATGTCTTGGGCGCTCATTTTACTCCGCAACTGAGCGACATCAGTGCGGTAATTCTCTACGACCTCTTCTAGCCTCTCAACTTTAGCTTCGGCATCTCTTTGGCCAGCATGTGCATCCCGCACTTGTTTTTGTAGCACCTCTTCTCTTTGAGTGTAAGTGTTAGAAGAGGTGGTAAGATCGTCTTTAAGCTGCTTGACTTCAGCTTCAAGTTTCTTGTTATACTCGGTTATGATTTTCATCTCGATGTTGTGCTGGTCAAGAATCTTCTGCCATTCCGACTTATCGTTCTCCATAGTTAGCATCGCCTCGATATTGGCCCGATTGACCCTTTGGAGTTCATCAACAAGTTTTTGCCATCCAGACATTCTTTCAATATCGAGTCTGACGGCATCAAGATTTTGGTACATGGCTTCTTTATCGATGGGAACTAAATCAAGATCGAAGCGAACACCCTTTAAGCACCAATTCGGGAATCGGCTCTGTAGGGTCGGTAGGCCCCTTTCGACACGATATGAAGGCCTATTAAGAAGTGTTTGAATAGCGCTTCCTTCAAGAGCAGGGGATTTGGAAGGAATGTCGATAGAGATGGGAGCGTCAAACTTTTCAGATATTGCAGATGCGTGTTTCTCACTAGGTTTGGCCCGCTTGCTCGGGTCCTCAACAATGTGGCTCTTCCCCCGACCATCATGTGTTTTACGTTTGTGAGAGTCATCGCCTCTTGAAGAAGACTCATGTCGCGCATCTATCCTCTCATGACGCTCTTCATATTCTCTCCTCTCTCTAGCTTTTCGAGCAGCTCTCTGCTCATCGGTTTCTCTGGGACCAGTAAGGTAGCGTCTATAATCATAGTTGCCACGCCCTCCATAGCGCTGAAAGTCTTTATAGTAAGAGCCGCTGCCGCTACGCCCCATTGAAGGATCTGAAAGGCAAAAAGACAAGTCTTAAAAGCCTTTAGAGAAAAGAAGTCAAACACAAACAAGTGCTGAAAAATCCTAAGTGTTGTGTAATGTGTAAACTACACGCATCAAGCTACAGACCACTCTGTGGGGTAGAGGTGGTGATAACTTGAGTAGGAGGAGTTGACATTTGTTGTAGAGAAGATGTCGCCTCGATTACAGAAGAGATAGTTTTGGAAACATCATCTTTAAAAAGTTCATGTGAAGTCACAATTAGGTCGCTCAACCCCTCAAAAACATCATCACCATCATGCTTTTTGGGACTTGCTTTCTCAACTCCTTCGTCAGCAGATCTCCCGGAAGATCATGGAGGTTCTTCCTCTTCGATAACTGGGGCGAGTGTCAAATTGCTAGACGGCCCCGCAACATCAGTGAGAGTGGGGCACTTCACCAGTAAAGTTTCAGTGGAGGGATCTTTTGGCATAAGCTTTTTAGCCTCCGCTGGAGAATCGGGAACTTCACAAAGCTGAGTGGAACGAGAAGGGTGAAGGAGTCCAAATTGATGTAAAAATTCATCATTTAACAAAAACTTTATACTCCTCTCTTCTACCGCCACGGCATTCAGTCTTTCAAAAAATTGCTTATAGCATGGATCTCTAGAGGGAGGAGGAAGTGCTAAAACAGAAAAAAAAGAAGCGAAGTTAGCATTTAGCAACTCAGATTTTGAAAAGCTCAAGAATGGAGAAATAAAAACAGTAAATCTTACTTCCTACTCTCCAGATGGCATAAAACCCTGGAGGACAGCGAACAAAGAAAAACTGATTTAGAAATCCATGAACGCTTTCAGGAAGATCAGTGATGAGTTTGCGGTTTCGAGCACTCCTTATAACTACGATAGAGGGATGATCTTTAATTTTTGTGAATGAGCAGAAGTAGCAGATTTCCCCAAAGCTCGGTAATCGGTCCAAAACTCTCCTAAATAGCACACATAACCCCATCAGAATGGCATGGCCGTTGGGGTGCAATTGGAATGGAGAGATAGATAACCGAAGCAGGAACTGCTGAAGGAAGTCATTAAAAAGTGGGATGGCACCGCTCAAGCACATTTGGCGATTGACAGCAATAAAGCCAATAGGGGGCCTATCTGCAGTATCATTTGGCCCCGGCAGTAAGGCATCAGCTTCGGCAATGCCAAACTGGATGCGCAATTGGTTAAACACCCGCTGATTCAGAGTTGTGGAAGTTCTCTCCGGAGGGTTATCCAATGGGTTAGCTATTGGGAAGACATCTTCAGCCTGGCCCATCGGTTCTTCTTGTTGAGAAGTCATTCTACACAAGCAACTGGATGTTCAAATGCAAAGGTGCACGTTTCCTAAAAGTGTGAAGTGTTGTGCAGAACTAATGAAGATAAACAAGTAAATATAACTGAAGTTAAGCTAGTTGGAAATTGATCAATTG
The DNA here is from genome assembly GCA_030765085.1 of Allium cepa. Classification (NCBI taxonomy): domain Eukaryota; kingdom Viridiplantae; phylum Streptophyta; class Magnoliopsida; order Asparagales; family Amaryllidaceae; genus Allium; species Allium cepa. Next base: position 14,703,018 of record CM060940.1, on the reverse strand, counting down.
CTAAATTTCAGGACTTGTTAATTTAAAAGTTTCAGGTATAGTGTTAGTGCAAACCGGTCAATTTCAGTTGACTATTTCAACATTGCTTTAGCACTCTACTTGGATTCGTTGGTTTAAAGTACTTCATTCACGCAATCCATTTAAATTAATTATCTTCTATTGACTAATCTGTCATTAGATGTGGGCAATCAATGGCAGTATATTCGTCCCAATCTTCTGTGATTGTTGTATTAAACAGGTTGTGTACTAGCAAATTGAAGCAATCTGTAAAACTAAAGTATGCAATAAAGTTTAACAGGTTAAAGTCCAGACAATTCAATATTCAGGCAGTTTATTTCAGCAATTCAAGTCAAAGATCGAGTCAGAATTATGCTTCAAAGCAGTACAATGTGATAACTCATTCATGTTTTAAAGGTTATGAAGCAAGTTAAGCTAGGTCGTTTATGCTCCAAGTCAGTAATGCATCGAGTCACTAGTTCTCTAAGTCGTAAGGCATGGTAAAAGGAGAAATTTTTTAGTTCAAAGCAGTGTGAAATTCTCCAAGTCCTGTCTCGGCCGCGACTCAAATCCTAGGTTGCATCTAATTGAGCCGGTCATAGGTTCAAACCACAAGGAGCGACTCGGTATGAAAAATAGTCCAAGTGCTGAGTCGTTCACGACCTATGACTTGAGTCGTTCATGGCCTATGGCTTAAGTCGTTCGCGGCAGATGGTTTGAGTCGTTCACGGTTCAAAGGATGAGTCGCGGTGAGGATCTAAAGGGTTGAGTCGCTCGTACGACCAAAAACCTAAGTCATCAAAAAACCAACTAGGTCATGAGAATCCTAGGTCATTTCCTCAACCGGTCATCTTCTCTCTAACCCATTAACCCGTTAAGGATCATTTCATCTCTTCCAAACTCGCAGACCAGATAATTCGAGGCACTATAATCCATTGTCTTCACCTCACGCCATCAGAAAATCACTCAAAGGACCAATTCGAATCGCTTCAAGTTTGCGACGAGTCTGACGCGCTATTATGTTATCGCGAGCAATAAAAATAATATAATCGATGGCAGTTGTAAATGGATCAAAAAAAAAACATGAGTCGCGATGGAACATGGCACAAAGATGCATCGGAGTCAGAAAAATGGGGAGTCCGGATTCGTAATTCAATAACAGTAAGGAATCGAGAGAAAATCAGACTCACTTACGCAACAAAGATTATTAGTAGGAAGTTGGAATAGAATTGCTTTCGAAAGCTCGGAGGAATGTTAATGGCAGAAAACGACTTACGAGATTGGTATGAGAAGAAGAAGATAAAAGTGACGATTCATGCCTTTTATACCAAGGTAGTGGAACATGAGTCGGCACATGCGAGTCAAGATGGGTCGAAGCACACGACCTACGACTTAGGCGTGTACTTCGAGGGGCAAATGTTAACCCCGTTTTCACCAACGAGTTAAGACTCAGGCCGACTCAACTGGTTACGACTTAATTAGCTAACGAGTTAAGGTTCACGGCGACTTAAAAGAATGGAACGACTCATGGGGATTAACGGTTCATGAGACAGGCCAACACATTGAGTTACCGACTCAACGAAGTTTACGACTCATATGAGATGACTCAAGGCCTAGACCGACTCAACGACTCAGGGCTTGTAACGACTCAGTGGATCAACGACTCAACTGAACTGAGGAGTTGCACGAGTTAAAGAATTGCGCGACTCACGACTTATGGGGATCAACGACTCTACGAGTTAATGCCTTAGAGGAGCAGAGTGGCTTAACTAGTTAGTGGTTTATGGGGCAGACCGACTTAGGGTTTCCAACGACTCAAGGCGACTAACGACCTATCATAAGTCGCTGGCGACCTAAGCATATGAGGAACAAGCTCAATGCCGTTTCATTTATGCCGCTGCCTGCTGACTCGTGATATGTGAGTCGGTCACGGCTCATCTTGAGTCGGTCACGGTTCATCCTTAGTCGGTCGCGACTCATGACTTGGTCAACAATTCCAACCCAGAAATTGGCCTATAAATACATGGCCACCTCCAATATTCAAGGGACCTTTTGGCCAATCATTTCAATCGCCAATACTCTGCTGAATTCTCAACTCACCCGACACTTCAAGTTCGAAAGACATTTCAACTAACTTCAAGGGAAAATCTGACGCCATCTACATGGATTCGAAGAATTCTTCTCTACCAAAGTTCTAGTTGTTTGTCTCGTCATAATTGTAATTGAAGATTGTTGTAAAGTTGTAATCGGTTTAGTAATAAAGAGAATTAAAGTGGACGTAGGCTTGCCTTGAGCCAAACCACTATAAAATCGTTGTTATTCACTGTTTTTTCTGTGATTTTCTGCTTATACTCTGCTCCAGAATCATCGGGAGGTGCTTTCACAACTACACTTCATACACCAGGGTGTTAGCGTTCGAATTTTAGCGTTAACATCGGGATTCTGTGAAATTATCTCGAAGCAGGCAGCTTAGGAACTCGAAGCAAATAGAAGGGTTTCTCGGGTAGGTTGGCTTCAGGTTTAAAACAGAGTGTTGCAGTTTTAAGAATTTTGAATGAATTCATATTTTAAGTTGTAATTCGATTTAAATGCAAGTTAAAAACTGAATTCAAATAGAGTTTGAATTCAAAGTTTTTAAAAATGAAATAATTTAAATTTAAACAAGTTTTAAATTTGGTTTTAAATCAATATTAAAAACAGTTGCAGGTTTTAGAATCTGTATTTTGCAGTTTTGAATTTTAATGAATCTCATATTTTATAATTTCAACTTGATTCAAGTATAAATTAAAACTGAATTTAAATGAAGTTTTGATTCAAGTTTTTAAAAATGAAACTTTTAAATTTAACAAAGTTTTAAATTCTGTTAAATCAAGATTATAAAACTGTTTCAGGATTTAATCCTGCAGTTTGTAGTTATAAATGAAATTCATATTTTTTTTAATTGCAACTTGATTCAAAAAGGAGTTGAAACTGAATTCAAGTGTAGTTGAAATTCAAAAATTTTAAAAATGATAATCTTAACTTTAAACAAGATTTAAATATGGGTTTAAGTCAATAAACTGTTTCAGGTTATCTTTCAAAACCAGAGTTTGAATTTAAACAGTTTTTATATGTTTTAAATTTTTGAACAGATTTGAATGTTTAAGTAAGTTTTAAACTCAGTTTGAAATCAATTTAAAAATTGTTTCCAGGTTTCTTTGAAACACAGTTTTTAATTTCAAAATAGTTTTTGAATTTAAATGAATAAACATATTCAAATGTTTACAAGGTGAATTTGAAGATGAAATTTGGTTTCAAGTGGTTTTAAACTAAGAAGAATTATTTCTTTTAATATTTGAAATATGAAGTGTTAATTTAAATTTGGAAATTGAAATAATCAATCAAGTTACAAAACATAATTTATTTTAATCAAGTAAATTATGTAAATCTTTCTCTTATATCTAGGTAATGAATGTTGTTTAAATATTCATTCATTTTTATTTTAAGGTTTGTAATTATTTTAAATTGGATTAATGTTTAAATAATTAAACATTTGAATTTTTAAATAAATTGGAATTTGAATTTAATTTTTAGAAATGTATTGTTTTAATACATTTTGAATTTAGATGAGTCATTGATAAGAAGTGTAATTATTTTGAAAATCTTTAAGATAATTAAGGATTTACTTAATTATTTGATTTTAAAATAATGGTTTAGATTAGTATTAATAGGGGATGATTATTGATAATTATTCTAAGATAAATTTTCTAAAGTATGTAATTACAGAAATATTTTTAATTAATAAATGATGATAATTATCTAAGGATAATTTAGTAATTAATTAAGGAAATTAATTTTGATAATTAACTAGATTAATTAATTAAATATAATTAATTGTTAAAGTAATTAAGGATTTAATTACTTATTGTAATTAATTTTAATATTGTGATTTAATTAAGTTAATTAATTTAGTTTAATTAATTTAAATTAATTATTTGATGATTTAAGTGTAATTACTTAATGTAATTAGTGGAGCAGGATTATTTAGGGAAGTAATAATGATAATTACTGGAATGTAATTAGTAATTTGGATAATTACTTTTGTAATTAATTAAGGAATTAATTAATGATTAATTATTGGATAATTAATTTTTTAATGAGTAATTAAAGATAGTTAATTACTAAATTCAATATTAATCAAGGTGATTAATAATTAGATTAATTTCTAAATGTAACTAATTTTAATTATGTAATTCATTTAAATATTAAAGATCATTAATTAATATTAATGATGTAATTAAGGATTGCTTGATTAAGTAATAATTAAATAAGTGATTAATTAATTATGAAATTAACCAAGGACAAATATAATTAATTATAATTAATTAATAAATGAGTAATTAAATGTTAATTACTTATGATTAAGGTTAATTAATTTATGAAATTAATTAAAGACTAATTACACATTGTAATTAGTGAATGATTAATCAAAGTTGTTTAATCAAGTTAACGCTTAGTGGATAATTGATTAACTAGGTTAATTAATTAATGGATGCTAAGTAGAATTTAAATGTGTTAATTAATTTAATTTAATTTAAATTAATTAGAGATGGTCATAATTAATTTAATTCATTTTAAATTAATTATAATTGTTGGTTAGTAAATCTTTGCTTATGGATGTTATTGATTGAATGGTTGTGATCTCAGTAATGAGATGAGTCGTATCTGTATGATATGAATGCTTGGTTTAGGTATGATGGTTTGTGATGGATTATTTGGTTGAGATGATTATCTGTTTATGGATGATACAGATTATCTGTTATGTTATGAATATGATTATCTATTGTGATATATAGTTTATCTATATGTGTGAATTAGATAATAATGAAATAAGTTAATTGTTTAAAACCCTTAAGTACAACTTGGACATTAAAATGGCGTTTGGTTTCGATGAGACCGGGATCGATTTTCCATATTTGGATATCCGAAAACCACATCGATTCCAATTAAATGTTAGGTCGTTAATCCAAGTGGAGCAAGTGAAGACTCGAGGTGTAAGGGCTATACGTCAGTATAACTCTGTGGGTGATTCCGTAATGAGTTGATGGAATAGTACTTATAGACTCGAGATGGAGATTTAGAGTACAAGGGTTATCGTCGTTAACTCTGAGGGTGATTGCAAAACGAGTGTAATGAGATAATGCCTTCGGTTTCGTTCGAACCCGGAACGAACTTGTATGGATTGAATGCTTTCAGAACATCGTCGGGTGGACAATGAGCATTCTAAGATAATGTGTCCTCCAAAGGTAATCGTAGCCTGAAGCCTCATCAACCGGGAATGTCTAAAACAGGGGAGGTGCAGCAAGGCTTCGTGGGTAGCACCCACTTGAGAGAAAGATTTTCCCCTGTCTAGAGGTCCCTTTTCATTCGGCTTAGTGGGCAGTTGGAATCGTGCACCAACTGCGGGGTTGTCTTTTTCGGAACTATTCAGTAAGGAATGGGTCCGGTCTTGTGTTGCAGGGGAGTTAGGGTGGCTCCTCGGTACGTTGATCTAGGCCACGTACTGTGACGGGCGGTACCCCAGTAGCCCTGCCATTGATGGAATCCATAATCCAATAAGTGCCTGTACGGTTTTGATTGTGCCCAAATATGTTGGAACGTGAGATGTAAGCATTCCAGCTATTTCTGTATTTTATTTTGAAAACCCTAGACACTATTATAATATCACTGGATTTCCTATCAAATGTTTTGGTTAGCGTAAGGTAAAAACTTTTCCATGTTTATGTGTGGGAAGTCTTACGTGATACCTTTTGTTTTCAAAGGACTTTCTAAAGTTAAGCAACTTTTATCCCCGTTTACTCACACCATAACCCTGTCTGACCTGAGTGTTTATTTTCTGTTTTATAAACTCTTGGGTACTCATATTACGTATGAGTAGTCAAGTGTTTCAGGATTTCTTTGACGAGTTCTGGAGGAGATAATGGAGCAGGAGGCTTCAGCGTGTAGATATATGTAGTGGTTCCGCTGTGTTTGAGTTTTGTCTATTTCTCTGATGTATTTGAATTGTAATTGCAAGACAGATGTTTATAACTGTCTAATTTGTGTTGTATTAGCAGTTTAACTCTGATGTATATGATACTATGTAAGGTTTTATGTGATATATTATAATTTATTCGATTCCGCTGTGAGATTCTGATGTTGTCTGTTCTTTCTTTCCTTTCTTTTCTCCTTTCTATCCCTTTCTTTCTTCTTAACGATGCAACTTTCTGGAGTGTGGAAGTTGGGTCGTTACAACGTGGTATCAGAGCATTAGGTTGAGTGAATACCTAGGCTCTGTAGTGGTGTTTTCTTGAGAGAGCGTATTTGTAATTTTTAATATATATATTATTTATTTCTGCCTATTTGATTGGGTTACCTGCTCAGGTTTTTCAATAAGAGTAATAAAGGTAGATAGGGTAGTGGTGTGTGTAACACAACTACCAATGATTGGAGTTTGAGTGTTTGTAGTTGGAAGCGATCTGCTTAGGGCAGTATTGGGTATCTTGAGTAGTTTTGTAGTTTGGTGAGAAAGATTTCACTAATCTCTGAAGGAAATCTTTTTAAGATTCGGAGTTTATCTTTGGATTTGTAAGCTTGGTAGCACTCGTGTGAGTTGTTTTTCTTGAGTTTGGATCAGTTGGGAGTTCTAAAGCCTACATTGGTATTTCGGTAACCATTGGAAGGAGTTCTGTCTATATTTGAGTTTGAAGCTCAGTTTGGCAGAGTGTTTTGAGCTTGGTTTAGGAGCGAGTTTCCTGAGAGATATCTGTCTATCTGGAATGCCCTATTGTGAAGAGGCTGGTGTAGCTTTGAGGTTTGAGGAGCTTTTGGATAAGGAAGTTTTGGCAGCAGTAGCAGCAGTGGGTGACTTGTTCTTTGATGGTTCAGAAATCTCTGTGATACTTATGTCAGTAGTCCGGGCAGATGGTGGAGCTTGTCCATTTCTTCTGGAAGCTCAGCTGGGTGTGATGTTAGTGGTTAGAGGTGGACCACTAGTTTCTTCTTTTGGGTAGAAGGCTTTAGTTGTTCTGATTGTTGAAGTGAGAATGATTTATTGGGATCTGAACTAGGTGGAATCGCAAAAGTGACTTGCAATGATTCGAAAGTTCTCTGAGTAAGCTTTATTTGGATTGAAGCATCTTTGGAGGATGTTTGAGTTTTCGAAGTGGTGTTTTCTGGATATCTTCGAAGAAATTAAAATTTGGATCCGTCGAAAGTTTGAGTTCTGTTTCGACTTGGTTCTTAGAGCTTTACCAGTGGTTCAGCATAGTAAGAGGCTCTTTGAGTGTGATCTGTTTAAGTTGGCAGGATTTATCGGATCTGGTTTCTGGCTGAATTTTTGCTGTGGTATTTGTAACTGAATCGGATAGGTCACTGAGATTTTATGGAATTTGATGAACAATGTTCCGGGTAAGTTGATCAAGTTTATACTTGTGTTCATCAACAACATTCTCGAATCAGAGTTGTGCAGTGGAAGCATGGTGGCAGCTATTCCAGAATAGGAGCACCCGATTCTTTGGGAATTTGAGTTTTGTCTTGGATCAAAGGATTTCTACAGGAAATTTATTTTGGATCTGGAAACTTGATTGTTTTGTATCTGTTTGTTCCAGATAGAGTAGTTTGTCTGAAGACTCCTGATATCTGTAGTGAAGTTTGTGTGGTGGATTTTGATCGATCTAGGAGTTGAGGGCAGCCCAGGATCGATATGAGAGATTTGTGGATAAGAGATTGGGTCTTTCTGTTTTCTCTTGAGGATTAAGTATTTGATCTACAGATTGAATTTCCAGTTCGGATGGCTGGAATTTGTTTTGTTTTTCACGTATCTCTGAGGGAGTACGTGTATGGTTTATCTCTGGTTTTAGAATCAGTAGTTCTGAGAGGTTTGGGAGTTGATCAGGACTTTTCTGTAGTCCTGAGTTCTGTTTAGATTTGTAGATCTAGATATATAGGAGCTCTAAATCTGAGTGGTGGCTAATTTAGATTTTATCGGGCGAGTGTCCCGGTGTTTGTACCTGGGAAACTCTAGGGAATCTTATCCAGAATTTTGTCTGGATAATTAGAATTGTTTGTTTGAATTGGTTGCTATGGTTGCTAGTATTTGGTTGATAATATGTGTTTGTTTTTTTTTAAAAATTTAAAATATGTATGGGATTATTAAATTACCTTTGCTTTTAAATTTCGGGGGCGAAATTCTTTTAAGGGGGGAGGAATGTGATGTCCCGGAAATTTAGGCAATAATTATTTAATAATTTCTTTGATAATTGTTTTAAAATGTGAAATATTGTTTTAATAATTAAATTCAAACTGGAATTCTATTTTGGAAATTTTGATTATTTAGTTTGTTAAATGATATTGTTTTCAAAAGTTAAAAATATTTAAGTAATAAATAATCTTTCTTAACTGATTTAAAAATAATTTATTTATAATGTATAAATGTTTATACATTGTAAATAGAAAATTTGGTTTTAATTTTAATTTATTATTTAATAAAGGGTATTTTCTAATTTTTTTATGTGAATGAATAATTTGTAAATGGATTAATTTGATTTAAATTATACTGTAAACTTTTCAAAAAGTTTGTTTTAAATTTAAATCTTTCTCATATCTTTATAGAAAAGTAAATGAGTATTTATTTTGTTTATAAGAATAAAAATAGTTTAATTTTATTTTATGATAAAAGTTTGATTTGTTTTATTTTAAAATTGTTTTTCTCTTTGAAATAAGAATTAATTCATTTTTGTTAAAGTATAACATTGATAAAATTGAATTCAACTTTTCTTTTCTTTTAAAAATCTTCTTTTCTTTTGAAATTTAGTTTCATAAATAATGTTATTTTAAAAATAATTAAACAAGCATTTAAATGTAAGAGTATAGTTTTATAAAAAGTTTATATGTATTTAATCAAAGACTAGATGTTTATAAAACATTTGTAACTTGCTAAAATAAATTAGAAATAGTTTAAGACAAATTCAAATACATTTATAAATTAGAAATTTCTTTTATTAATTGAATTGCATATGTGTTAGTCATTTAAACAATTAAGTAGACACTTGTAAAACATTTAACATGATAAGTTAACAAGTAGCATTGGTTTTAAATCTTATTATTTAAATTTTTGATAAGAGAAATATAACATAAGCATTTGGATTAAAACACTTTCTCTTCAAAATTGAAAACCTGAAAATAAAATTTCTGTAAAATCAAAACCCCTCCAAAACAAAGCATGTTAAAATCTGCCAACCTATCAACTACAAATCTGCAATTCAATTTCTTCATAACAAATCAAATCCAGAAAACCCATCTTCAAACTTCAATCAAATCTGCAAAATGAAGAACAACTGCAAATCTGAGCTATTAGAATGGGTCTGCATGCATTTAAGACCAGGAGAGAACTTCCAGTAATCAAATGAAACCCAGATTTCAAGTGCATTTCAATATGCAGTTTCTGAAAAAATGAATCTGCGTCTCTGAAATTGTTTCTGCATCTTCTAATTTTGGTGAGTAAACTTCTTATCTTTTAAAAACAGTTTCCTTTAAATATCAAAATCAAACATAAACTACAGAGTTTATGTTTTATTCACAGAAATTAAACTGTTTAACAAGATTGTTCTGTTTTGTTTTAAAAATAAAATAAAATGAGTAACCTTACATGCATAAAAACTTGAGACACCTGAGCATATGGATAAAGATGATGAGATGATTTCATATTATTGAATGCTTTGTGTACACATATATATGTATGTTGCTGTTGTTTAGTATCTGCACACCTGTTGTTATTTTTAAAACTAAGAATTGTTATTAGAAAACCCTTATCTCTGGGTTTGAATCCCTGTTAGAATTGATATGTAAACAAAGTTTGGTTGTTTAGCATAAATCCAGGTTTGTAAATTTTGTTTATAAATCAAAATTTTGTTCTTAAATCAGGATTTGGTTGTATATAAAAAAAATAAAAAAATAAATTAAGATTACAGTTTTAAATAAACTGTAGGGGAAAGGCATTTCTGTTTCAAAATAGAAATAGGAAAATTTGAAAATATCTTTAGGCTAGTAAATTTGGGGGTTGGGATACTTCCTGTAGGTAGAATGTTGATGTAAGAATGAAGGGAAAATTGGTTATAGTGGTCAGTAGTAGTGTCAGTAGGTGGTGATGTTTGAAAATTGGGTTTCCAGGTTTCAAAACCTAGTCAAGCAGTGTTGCAGTTTTTAGTTCTGTACATACCTTTTTGTTGCATCGAGTGAGGTGGGGTTTATGAGTTGGTAGAGGAGGTGTAGAGGAAGTTATGGCCAAGGTCTCGACAACTATGGTGGCCGAAGGCGAGCAAGTGGGCGGTTGACAGGTTTGGATAGGCTAATGCTGTAGTGTTTCAGGTTGGCTTGTTCAACTGGGTGACTAAATTTGGAGTGTGGGCTTGTGCAAGGGATCTAATGATCTGGAAGGGGTGCAACAGTGAGAGGTAGTGTGTCGGAGGGATCAACGATGGCCAGAAGCGATTCTGGTATTGGTGCAAGTGCACAGACAAGAGGGTGTCTGTGGTTTGTGGTGGTTTGAGAAGTGGTTTGCACTCGAGTTTTTGTGATGAGTTCTCGAAGCATTCCTCGGGATTCTGTGAAATTATCTCGAAGCAGGCAGCTTAGGAACTCAAAGCAAATAGAAGGGTTTCTCGAGTAGGTTGGCTTCAGGTTTAAGATAGAGTGTTGCAGTTTTAAGAATTTTGAATGAATTCATATTTTAAGTTGTAATTTGATTTAAATGCAAGTTAAAAACTGAATTCAAATAGAGTTTGAATTCAAAGTTTTTAAAAATGAAATAATTTAAATTTAAACAAGTTTTAAATTTGGTTCTAAATCAATATTAAAAATAGTTGTAGGTTTTAAAATCTGTATTTTGCAGTTTTGAATTTTAATGAATCTCATATTTTATAATTTCAACTTGATTCAAGTATAAATTAAAACTGAATTTAAATGAAGTTTTGATTCAAGTTTTTAAAAATGAAACTTTTAAATTTAACAAAGTTTTAAATTCTGTTAAATCAATATTATAAAACTATTTTAGGATTTAATCCTGCAGTTTGTAGTTTTAAATGAAATTCATTTTTTTTTAATTGCAACTTGATTCAAATATGAGTTGAAACAGAATTCAAGTGTAGTTGAAATTCAAAAAATTTAAAAATGAAAATTTAACTTTAAATAAGATTTAAATATGGGTTTAAGTCAAGATTTTAAAACTGTTTCAGGTTATCTTTTAAAACCAGAGTTTGAATTTAAACAGTTTTTATATGTTTTAAATTTTTGAACAGATTTGAATGTTTTAAGTAAGTTTTAGACTCAGTTTGAAATCAATTTAGAAATTGTTTCCAGGTTTCTTTGAAACACAGTTTTTAATTTCAAAACAGTTTTTGAATTTAAATGAATAAACATATTCAAATGTTTACAAGGTGAATTTGAAGATGAAATTTGGTTTCAAGTGAGTTTTAAACTTAGAAGAATTATTTCTTTTAATATTTGAAATATGAAGTGGTAATTTAAATTTGGAAATTGAAATAATCAATCAAGTTACAAAACTTAATTTATTTTAATCAAGTAAATTAAGTAAATCTTTCTCTTATATCTTGGTAATGAATGTTGTTTAAATATCCATTCATTTTTATTTTAAGGTTTGTAATTATTTCAAATTGGATTAATGTTTAAATAATTAAACATTTGAATTTTTAAATAAATTGGAATTTGAATTTAATTTTTAGAAATGTATTGTTTTAATACATTTTGAATTTAGATGAGTCATTGATAAGAAGTGTAATTATTTTGAAAATCTTTAAGATAATTAAGGATTTACTTAATTATTTGATTTTAAAATAATGGTTTAGATTAATATTAATAGGGGATGATTATTGATAATTATTCTAAGATAAATTTTCCTAAGTATGTAATTATCTAAGGATAATTTAGTAATTAATTAAGGAAATTAATTTTGATAATTAACTAGATTTATTAATTAAATATAATTAATTGTTAAAGTAATTAAGGATTTAATTACTTATTGTAATTAATTTTAATATTGTGATTTAATTAAGTTAATTAATTTAGTTTAATTAATTTAAATTAATCATTTGATGATTTAAGTGTAATTACTTAATGTAATTAGTGGAGCGGGATTATTTAGAGAAGTAATAATGATAATTACTGGAATGTAATTAGTAATTTGGATAATTACTTTTGTAATTAATTAAGGAATTAATTAATGATTAATTATTGGATAATTAATTTGCTAATGAGTAATTAAAGATAGTTAATTACTAAATTTAATATTAATCAGGATGATTAATAATTAGATTAATTTCTAAATGTAACTAATTTTAATTAAGTAATTCATTTAAATATTAAAGATCATTAATTAATATTAATGATGTAATTAAGGATTGTTTGATTAAGTAATAATTAAATAAGTGATTAATTAATTATGAAATTAATTAAGGACAAATATAATTAATTATAATTAATTAATAAATGAGTAATTAAATGTTAATTACTTATGATTAAGGTTAATTAATTTATGAAATTAATTAAAGACTAATTACACATTGTAATTAGTGAATGATTAATCAAGGTTGTTTAATCAAGTTAATACTTAGTGGATAATTGATTAACTAGGTTAATTAATTAATGGATGCTAAGCATGATTTAAATGTGTTAATTAATTTAATTTAATTTAAATTAATTAGAGATGGTTGTAATTAATTTAATTCATTTTAAATTAATTATAATTGTTGGTTAGTAAATCTTTGCTTATGAATGTTATTGATTGAATGGTTGTGATCTCAGTGATGAGATGAGTCGTATCTGTATGATATGAATGCTTGGTTTAGGTATGATGGTTTGTGATGGATTATTTGGTTGAGATGATTATCTGTTTATGGATGATACAGATTATCTGCTTATGTTATGAATATGATTATCTATTGTGATATATAGTTTATCTATCTGTGTGAATTAGATAATAATGAAATAAGTTAATTGTTTAAAACCCTTAAGTACAACTTGGACATTAAAATGGCGTTTGGTTTCGATGAGACCGGGATCGGGTTTCCATATTTGGATATTCGAAAACCACATCGATTCCAATTAAACGTTAGGTCGTTAATCCAAGTGGAGCAAGTGAAGACTCGAGGTGTAAGGGCTATACGTCAGTATAACTCTGTGGGTGATTCCGTAATGAGTTGACGGAATAGTACTTATAGACTCGAGATGGAGATTTAGACTACAAGGGTTATCGTCGTTAACTCTGAGGGTGATTCCAAAACCAGTGTAATGAGATAATGCCTTCGGTTTCGTTCGAACCCGGAACGAAATTGTATGGATTGAATGCTTTCAGAACATCGTCAGGTGGACGATGAGCATTCTAAGATAATGTGTCCTCTAAAGGTAATCGTAGCCTCAAGCCTCATCAACCGGGAATGGCTAAAACAGGGGAGGTGCAGCAAGGCTTCGTGGGTAGCACCCACTTGAGAGCAAGATTTTCCCCTGTCTAGAGGTCCTTTTTTATTCGGCTTAGTGGGCAGTTGGAATTGTGCACCAACTGCGGGGTTGTCTTGTTCGGAACTATTCAGTAAGGAATGGGTCCTGTTGTGTTGCAGGGGAGTTAGGGTGGCTCCTCGGTACGTTGATCTAGGCCACGTACTGTGACAGGCCGTACCCCAGTAGCCCTGCCATTGATGGAATCCATAATCCAATAAATGCCTGTACGGTTTTGATTGTGCCCAACTATGTTGGAACGTGAGATGTAAGCATTCCAGCTATTTCTGTATTTTATTTTGAAAACCCTAGGCACTATTATAATATCACTGGATTTCCTATCAAATGTTTTGGTTAGCGTAAGGTAAAAACTTCTCCATGTTTATGTGTGGGAAGTCTTACGTGATACCTTTTGTTTTCAAAGAATTTTCTAAAGTTAAGCAACTTTTATCCCCGTTTACTCACACTAGACCCCTGTTTGACCTGAGTGTTTATTTTATGTTTTATTAAACTCTTGGGTACTCATATTACGTATGAGTAGTCAAGTGTTTCAGGATTTCTTTGACGAGTTCTGGAGGAGATAATGGAGCAGGAGGCTTCAGCATGTAGATATATGTAGTGGTTCCGCTGTGTTTGAGTTTTGTCTGTTTCTCTGATGTATTTGAATTGTAATTGCTAGACAGATGTTTACAACTGTCTAGTTTGTGTTGTATTACCAGTTTAACTCTGATGTATATGATACTATGTAAGGTTTTATGTGATATTTTATAATTTATTCGATTCCGCTGTGAGATTCTGATGTTGTATGTTCTTTCTTTCCTTTCTTTTCTCCTTTCTATCCCTTTCTTTCTTCTTAACGATGCAACTTTCTGGAGTGTGGAAGTTGGGTCGTTAAAGTCATGTCCCAAATCCTAGGCCGATTACATCCACTCCGAGCTCTCATCGAACCCCATCTAATCACTCTTCGGTGAATGGGGAACAATGTTAAGTGAGTTGATCCTATCATTATCCTACGAAACAACTCATTTCTTGCACTTCGGACACCGTCTCTCCGGGTAGGGTCATAAAGCGATCAATGTCATATTGACTTTCAATATTCATCGTTTAACTCTCTAGTCAAAGGATTTTTTAATGAATTCATGTTCATTTATTAAATTCAAATTCCAAATTTTCAATCACAAACAAAGGAAAAACCTAAATACCGCCTCTCCAGTAGGGCGGTCTATTACCATCTCAGAGCATGCCTAGAGATCTCTCTGGTTTCCTTACATGTGTAAGTGGAATAGCCGTTTTATTTTGAAATCAAATCTGAGAATTTCATGTAATTGACCAGAGCTCAAGTCCTGAACTTGGCCCTTGCCATCATGATCAATTGATAACGAGTCGTGATCCCGATCCAGGATTATTTCTATTGGGTGCAGGCGGTAGTTGCTCAGGTCCTACGGCCGCTGCCTGATTTCTCACGTATTATGGCAATCTACCGCTTCTAACATGCTCTTCCACCTAATCATTCAAATGGCAGCATTCATTAGTAGCATGCCCTTCCAGCTCATGGAACATGCAATACTTTCCACTTCTACGTTCTCGTTCCATGGGATCTCTCCTGGGTGGTTTCCGATAGAGGAGCTGCCCTCGAGTCTCCATGTAAATCCGTTTAGGTTTTCCTTCAATTCAACATACTGTTTGAATCTGGGTTCTTGGAATTTTTCCATTTGTCAGGACCATCGTATCTTTCATCCTGCTTCCACTTTCCTTTGTCTGTCCCATACTGGTCCATGGAGGTTCCTTCGCCTTGCACGACATTTATTTCCTTCCCCTCGGCGCATGAATCTTCCAACTAAATGAATCTCTCGGCTCATGGTAGAATTCTCCAAGATCTTGTGGTCGATCTCTTTCAAAGAATCCTTATATTATGTACCCTCTGCAACTCCTGCTACCGCCGCCATCAAAATCATTGATGGATCCAGGCGATCTACTAAAGCCACCGTTGCATTGAATCGTAGTAGAAAATCTCTTATGGACTCTCCGGTCTTTTGCTTCATCAAAGCTAAAGTCATCACACTCTTGGGTCGTGTCACGTGGACCCTAAACTGTCTCATGAAGCATTCCACCAGTTCTCGCCACGTTTTAATGGATCCATTCTTTAGCCGCCTGAACCAAAGCACAGCCAAATCTGTCAAACATAGAGGAAAACACCATGCCATCACTTCCACAGATGCCCTCAGCACTTCTATATGCCTGATATATCTGGTAATATGCATGGTCGGATCTGACTTTCCATCGTAAGCCTCCAACATAGGTAGCTTGAATTTAGGAGGGTTTTGGGGATTTCTGATATTCGGAATGAACAGAATACGACTAACTTCTTCTAAGCCTATGCTTGGCAATCGTCCCCTCATTATCCGTCGCACTAGTCCAGCCATTTGTTCGTCTCCATCCAGTGGTTGTCTCCTTAGCATATTTCCATCCTACCCCTATGTCTCGGAGGGTATTCTGGGTAATATTCTTCATGTGGTTCATTCATGTTGGCGTTGGCTCTAGCCTGCCGAGCTCTATCTATGGGTTTTCCAGCGTCAGATCCCGAGGGTCTGCCCCCAAGGTCCTTGTCGATTGCCCTCATGCTCTGCGTTCTAGTATTGGATCTGACCTCCGGCATTCTCTGTAGCTCCATCTCCTTGTCCTATGTTGACAACAATTGTAGTTGGTCCAAGCTTCTGTGCTTTAGCTGCCCTCATCTGCTAAAAGAAGCTCTATGTTGTTTCTTGTTGGCTCTTCAGCAATCTTTCGTGCATTGAATCCATCATAGCTTCCATCTCGTCCCTAGTGATGTAGATCGAAGCTGGACCTGCTCCATCTCTAGAAGAGGCCTCTTGACTCACCTCCTGTTGGCTCCTTTCTGTCCTTTGTCTCTTATTTAATTGCCGTGTCGTGGTTTTCCAAAACTGAACTCCATATCTAATATAGCGGGTGCTAGTTGATCTCAGTGAATGCACCAAAGTGTTTACACGAAAATTGGCCACAAACCCCAAATATCATGAAAGCACCAGTGTATGAACACAGATCAGCAGTATGTGATCACAGATATTAGATCTAAGTGATGTAGAGGATAAAAAAGAAGAATAATAAACGTGAAACGGAAAGAAATAGACAGCGACACCAGGTTTATAGTGGTTCCGCTATCTCCGGCCTACATTTACTTCTAAATTAATCTTTTATTGAATTTCCATGATGGTTACAACCGATTACAGCGGGTAATGTAATGAAATTCAAGTATAACACATCCTTGTAGTGCAAAGATGTTTTCGGTAGAGTCTGGAAGTCGGCTAGCCAAAAAGACCCCTTTTTTATAGGCTCTGAGGTGCTATTTATAGGCGGTAGGCTGCAAATATCACGCTCAAATCTCGGGAGACTTCTTCTGGCATGTAAGTGGGCCTACGCGATCGATCCCAGGCGATTTCGACTCGATCCGTGATCGATACAAACTAATTTTGTATTGATCAATATTTGATCCTATCGAGTCGAAATTTGGTGTGAACATTCTTTAGGCTGTACGTAAGCTCCCGTGAAAATTTGATAGCATTTGGACTTGTGAATCTAGAGTAACGATCGATGCAAGTTCATGTTTCCTTTAAGCTGCCTCATTCACATCGATACATTTCGTATCACTCTGTTCGACTCGATCTCGAGCACGTGCATGTAAGTTTACGTGATGCGAGATTCTTGGATCGATCCGCTTTTGTGTCGAACAATCGAGTCTTCCTCGTGCGCTTGCCTCATTCGTATCAATTGCTACGGCGCTATTCGTATTGGTCGCTTATTAGGAAATGATGTATTGTTTGTATCGATTGATCATGGTTTTTTTCGTATCGATCGATTATCGGTAAAACGATCGATACAAATTAGTGGTTTAATAGGCTATGGATTGATACAAATAGCCAATATTCAATGGATGCGAATAAGGCCCTCAGTGGATCGATACAAATAGTGCAGCTATTGGGGAGTGTGAACATAATGATTGCGAACAAAACCGATGCGATGACTCTCTGGATGGATTCGATCAAGGTGTCGGGATGGATACAAACGGAAGACGTTTGATGGATACGAACTAAAGCGATACAAAGTGCCAATTTTCCTTAGTCTGTATCGATCATATCTTGAGCATATGAATTCTGATTGACTAGAAATTTGAAACCTTGGCTTCCACAGCTTCGATCGTCGTGTCATAGCAATTCTGGCTTGATCTAGACTTGGAAAAAATTCACCTATATCAATAGTGAACTTGTATAACTGGCAATTGAGGAGGATCGTCTCTGGTTTTCCGTTAATTTTTTGGTGTCACGACCTTGCCAAAAGGCGGGATAACAATATATATTATAGAGTTTTATAGAGTTTTATTCATTGTTTTGTTAAAAAACGATATTGATTTTTGAATACTGTTTTTTTAAATATTATGTACATATATTTTAGTTTTAATATATTTTTCTTAAGAAAAATGATTTTTGAAATATAATATACAAAGACTTTATTTTAATATGTGTTTTAAATTAAATATTGGTTTTAATATATATATATATATATATATATATACATATAAAGATTTTATTTTTATACGTGTTTTAAATTGAATATTGACATTAAAATACTATATATAAAGGATTTTAAATATGTGAATGAATTTTAGATTTTAATTTTTTTATATATATTGTTTTCGTCAATCTCGAGTCTAGCTTGCTTTGCATTGGGATTGTTATTTGGATTGGTCGATTTTCGTGTTCGTGATTCAGTTTGTAGCCTGTCGTATTGTCTAATCTCTCTAGCCTATAAAGGTGAGCGATCACTCATGATTAACATTCTTATATTTGTAAATTTAGTTAACATGAAACGACGATTGAAACATATTGTTAAATTTTAATTTGTTATTAATTAATTTGTTGAATATGATATGTTATTATTTAAATTGTTCAGTTATGATTGGTATATGACACCACAACATTGTTGTATAGATGTTAACCCTCTTCTTTTCAACGACCCAGCGATCTAGAGAAAGTAGCGACTCAACTAGTCAGCGACCTGCAGAGCTCAACGAGTTAACGACTTATGTGAAGGCGCGACTTAACTACCTAAGGGAGTAAGCGACCTAACATATAAAGCGGCTCAGCAAGTTAAACGACCTAGTAGCTAAATGGACTGAGCGACCTAGCACACCAACGACCTATGGACAGAGGTGATCTAGCGACCTAAATGTATACGTGACCTAGCAAGATAATAAGGGAAGCGACCTAACAGGGATAAATTTCTCTAACGACCTAGCGACTTAGCGAGCTATACAAAACCAAGGTAACTTGTCTTCCTTATGTCGTTCCTTCCTCAGGTCGCCCACGATCTATGACTTGTTCGAATGATCAAAGGTGCTCCTGTTAGGCCGTAAACTGTGTCTACTAGGTCGCCCACGACCTACGACCTATACCAAAGTCGCTCACGACCTAAACATACCAAAGGAGTTTCCTATGCCGCTTCCTACCTAGGTCGGCCACGACCTACAACTTAGTTTCTCCAGAATGATGAAATGTACCTTGTATAAGCCGTAAGCGACTCCCACTAGGTCGCGGGCGACCTACGACCTATCCAAGGTCATTTGCGATCTACGACCTAATGCTGAACTCTCCTATAAATACCCCACCTGCTCCAACTAAAAAGGGGATCTTTGGCTCATTTTCGAAACACCGATACTCTGCTGAATTCTCAACCCACTCGACGCTTCAGACACAACGAACATCTCAACAAACTTCAAGAAGAAATCTAACGCAATCAACATGGATTTAAAGACTTCTTCTACATCCGAGTTATAGTTGGTTGTCTCATCAGTATTGTAATCGAAGATTGTTGTAAAGTTGTAATTGATTCGGTAATAAAGAAGATTAAAGTGGACATAGGCTTAACCTGAAGCCAAACCACTATAAAACTGTTGTCTTTTACTACTTTCTCTATGACTTTTCTGCTTGTTTCTAATTCCCGTATTCACGGGTGGTCTTTTCACTTATTCTCTACATACACCGGGGTGTTAGCGTTCAATTTTAAGCATTAACATTTTTGGTGCTTTCACCGAGAACCCAACTCAGGACATCTTCTCCATTGCTTTGCAAAAGTTTATTGAAAGAATCTCTCTCAAAAACAGGAGTCTATCAGAGATAATGGCTCCTGAATGAAAGCGTGGATCTACAAGACCTAGTAATGTCCATGAAAAAATTGCCACTTCTCCTTCGTCAAGTCAAGCAGCACCAAGTGCCGGAATTACACGAACGGAGTTAGATGCTCCAGTATCTGGATTATACCAGCAGATGGAAACTCAGAATGCTTTATTGCTTGAGAGGTTAAATGTGTTGCTCGGAGCAAGCCGTCAACTGGTGAATAACGAAGAAAACCTTGCAGATGATGTTTATGATCCTGAAGAGAGGAATATTCCTCAAAGAATAGCTAGCCCCGCCAAAGAAACACCTCCTCAAGCTGGAGGATCGGGGCCACATCCAACTCTCCGCGAACGTTTGTCCAGACAAACTTCCGAGAAAATGGCCGAAGTCTGTCCTGCAGATCCTTTAAATGATGAGGAATATCTTTCGGGCATGGTGCGAAAAATCATGAAAGAAAGCATGCAGAGAGATGAAGATGAGAAGGAACAGGGATTCACTCCGAGCAAAACTCCGTTCACTGAAAAGATTCTAAAGGCGGAGTTCCCAAGGAAGTTTGTTCCTCCTACCATCCCAGCTTATAAGGGAACAAGCGACCCCAATCAATTCCTGTATAAGTACGATTGGCACATGACTAGTGCTAGAGCGTTTAATGAGATCAAATGCCGGTACTTTCCGGTATACTTGGAAGGAGTGGCTTTGCACTGGTTCATAAAGCTTCCGGTCCGGTCCATAGACCAGTTCGCCGATTTGACTCGGAAGTTTAAATAGCAATTTAGGTTGTATGCTTCAAAGGCAAAGGATATTATGTCTCTGTCAAGCTTGGAACAGAATCCTGGGGAATCTATCAGGTCTTTCTTGAACCGCTTCAACATAGCTTTGGCTGAAGTGGACAATGCAGAGCCATGAATGGTGTTGACATACCGATGAGGGTAATCGACAAATCAAGCGAATTTGGGAAGTGGCTGAAGATGAAAGAACCGAATTCGCTTGAGAAATTCTATAAGAAAGCTGATGAATTCATGCGCTTGGAAAGCCTTCGACCACCAGTTAAAGTAGCATTGACAGAGGTCAAGAATAATATTACTGCTCCTACCAAAAGGGAATTCGGGAGTCAGAAAAGGGAAACTAACGGTGGGAAGAAACTGAAAGATGCGAAGAAACCTCGCTTCTTAAAACCTTCGGATTTCACTCCTTTGACCGACACCCCGGAGAATATCTTCTTTGCTACCAAAGATGCGGTAGAATATTCTAAACCGCCGGAGACGAGAGTTAACAAAAAAGCTGCTCAAAGTGGGAGATTTTGTCGGTTTCATAATCAACCCGGTCATGATACCAACGAATGTCGCCATCTGAAAAGTTTAATTGAAGAACTATTGAGAGAGATCAAGTTGCAGCAATATGTCAGGAGAAGTAGAAATGACCCAACTTCATCCACTGAGGGCCAGCAACTTCCTGCTCATCCATCTGGCTCAGGGGAGAGGAATACCGTGCATGATTCAGAAAGGCCTGTCATTAATATGATTACAGGAGGGCCTCATCCAACAGGCAGAAGCTGGGGCGAGATGGAAAGATAAGCCCGTGCCTTGAAGTATGCACCAACAGAAGAGAGTGTTTTTGTGCTATAAGATGCTGCACCTTTGAAGCAGCGGAAAACTTTTGATGATGATATTGTATTCAAAGTCAAGGACTCTATGGGCGTTGAAGCTCCAACCATGGATCCCTTGGTCATCTCTGCAGGCATTGGACCGGCTATTGTGAGAAGAGTGCTTGTAGATTGTGGCGCTTCTTGCAATATTCTCTTCAAAAATACGTTCGACCAAATGAAAATTCCAATGGCTGATGTTCAAGCCTCATCTCAGAAGATTGTTAGGTTCACCGGGGAACCGAAGCAGCTAATTGGAACTATTAACTTGTTCGTCGAGCTTGGAGAGGGGCAGAAAAAGGTGGTTCGGAAACAGACTTTTGTAATTGTTGATGAATTTTCTACCTACAACGCCATCTTAGGCCGACCAACTCTTGCGGCTTTTAAAGCAATTCTCGCCCCGTGGTGCCTCACTAATTCCCCACGGATAACGGAGCTGGAGTTATTAAAGGGGATCAGAACGCTGGGCGAGAATGTTATCTGATAGAGTTGCGCGAAGCAAGGAAGAGATAAATAGGAAAAGATGAGGCAGCCCAAGTCCGCATCAAAGAACCAACGTTGTAGCAATTACAGGCTGGACCCAGCACTGGCGAGCATAGCAGGTGTTATCCCGCTTTTTGGACAAAGCCGTGATACCATAAGATCGGTCAAAAACAAAAGACAGTTCGTCTCAGAAATTGGTCGCGCTTCACTCCGCTATGGATATCGATGAATTTTGTCCAAGTCCGGATTGGGCCAGAATCGACAAGGCATGATGGGCAAAGCCATAGAAGCCGGCATCTCAAATTTCAGGTCAATCCGAGGTCGTATGCTCAAGTTATGATGGATTCAAGTTAAGAGAGATGGATTCTGCTCAGTTCGAATCCGTCACCCCTTCACTAGTTCGAAACCACGAAGTTCGAACCCATCATCCTAGCAACGGTTCGAATCCACCCACGTACGCCCTAGTCCGAGTCCATCAGCTAGTGCCTACCTCGCATCCATCAGCTTTGACTCCATCAGCTTCGACTCCATCTCCTTCGACTGCATCAGCTTCGACTCCATCGGCTTCGACTCCATCTCCTTTGAGTCCACCACAATGGCCTACCTTCGAATCCATTCAGGCCACCTAGCCTCGAATCCATTCCCTCGAAGTCCATCAACCAAGGGTCTCCACGAATCCATGCAAGCGAAGAAGCCCCGGCTCCATCCCAAAACTCATGTTCGAATCCCCAGACAGAGGCAACTTTGAATCGATTCACACCAGCCTATTCTGATCGATTCGAATGAACACTGGCTGCAACGATTCGAAGCATACGTTCGAATTCAACACTCGAAACCATCCAATTCACACAGTGAGCGCCTCGTCGCCGCCTCCACATGCAAAAGGATCGATTCGAACCTATGGGTTCGAACCATATGGATTCGAACGAACCCATAGGATCGATTCGAAGCAAGCAGCGTGCCGGAGAACCCCATCTTGAATCGATCATAACTTCCAAACCGTTGATCCAAACGCTATGAAATTTTCACAGAAGCTTACATAAATGTTGAAGAATGTTCTCACCAAATTTCACCTTGATTGGACATTTCCTTGATCGATTCGAAGTGAAGGTCGAATCGATCCTGATGTTGGCCCGGACCTCCAGATTTTGGGTGAGTGGGCCCCCTCACGTGCCTGAAGCGGTCTTCCCGAATTTTAGGAGAAATATCAGCCTCCTACGCTTATAAATAGAGCCCATGGTCATTCAGAAAAGGGGTCGGAGATTCAGGAGAGAGAAAGCAAGCCCAGACTCTGCCAGATTCAATTCTAAGTCTTTCCAAGATCATTGTAATCAAGTATCAAAGCTACAACTTGCAGTAATCTGTTGTAACCAATTGAAAATCATCAAGTGAATCAATAAAGATAAAACCTTCAAAGTGGACGTAGGCACGAGCGCCGAACCACTATAAATCTTGTGTTTTTGATTGTTATCTGCGAGTTATTGTGATTGTTGTTTGCTTAGATCTGAATTCTATATTGATTGTTGCTGATATGTGTTGAGTGCTTTCACGGTATTGGGTGTTTGTGACCAATTTTGGCGCAAACATTTTGGTGCTTTCACTGAGAACCTGATTCAGGAGAAGTTGAATTTAGAGACTTAGGTATTCAGATCTGAGAACCATGATGAGACAAACAAGTAAGAAACGAAGGCCAGAGAGAAGTGAACATCAAGGAAGTCAAGAGGCTTCCTCAGGAGCGAATCAAGCGTCGATCTTCATCACTAGGGACGGGATGGAGACAATGATGAAAAAACAAGAGGTGCTGATCCAGAGTTTGTTCCAACAGATAGGGCAACTTGGAGCACAAAATCAAGGAGTAACCGGAGTTCAGAACGGAGTAGGACCATCGACGTAGCACCTGGAGTAGGGGCACACACATGGAGAATGCTGATCCAATCCTTGGGAGAGATAGAGATGCGTCTACCCAAGCGAGGAGTAGCAGAGGAGTGAACGCTCAGTCAAGGGGGCAGATCCCAGAATTCCCTCGTGGACTCGGGGGGCAGGTTGAAAGTAATGAATGGAGATTGCATCTCGGAGACGATGACAAGTTGGCAGAAATGGTTAGAAGAGCCATGAGAGGTGGATTAGTGAACAAAGATATGGAGGATGTTAATAGGAGTCCTTTTACTCCAGCGATCCGACGAGCTAGGAACCCACCGGATTTCAAGTTACCTTCATTAGACATGTAAGACGGGAGAACGGATCCCACAGTTCATCTAACGAAGTATATGAGGCATATGGAAGTGCTGGGGGCATCAGAGGAGGTTATGGCCCGGTGCTTTCCATTGTACTTGGCGGATATTGCAGCATTGTGGTTTAGACAATTGGAGAATGGATCCATCGGAACATGGAACGGTTTAATTGAGAGATTGATGAGGCAATTCAGGGTTCACATTACGAGACCCAAGAATGTTATGACTTTGGCGACCCTAAAGCAGAAAGCCGAAGAGACCTTGAGGAGTTATCTAGCGCGATTCAATGCAGCCGCAGCTTCGGTGGATCGGGCAGATCCATCTATGGTGGTGATGGCAGCTGTGTCCGGAGTAGCTGACGGCACAGAGTTCAAAAATTCATTGACTAAAGATCCACCCATGGATCTAGAGGAATTCTACCACGAGGCAGAGAAGTTTTTACGATTAGAGGATGTAAATGCTGAAAGAGAAGAAGGAGAGGGAATAGAAGTTTATATGCTCAAAGACAAAAAGCCTATCGAAAAGGACTCAGGCAAAGATAAAGGAAAACGAAGGGCTGAGGATTATAATGACAAGTCAAAATGGCAACGGAGGGAGCCGCGATTCACTACTTACACCGAGCTGACTGAGAGTTTGGAGCGGATTTATCAGGATACCAAAGAACAGGTTCCCTATCGTAGACCGATACGAAGGGATCCAACCTCTGACGAAAAGAGATCAGATAAGTTTTGTGCTTTTCATGAATTAAATGGTCATAACACTAATGATTGTAGATACCTGAGGGACGAGGTGGAAGGACATATCAGAAACGGTATGCTCCTTCAATATGTGAGGAGGCGAGCTTCAACGGTGGAGCCAAAGCGGCCACCATCTACATCAGCCAGGGGTGGCCCTGAACCGGGACACCGTTTGATCATCAATTAATTGAAATAACGATGAACAAGTAGTAAACCTCTCACTAACATGGGTTAATCATTTACACATGTACAAGATCGCGAACGGTCCACAGACATGCTCTGAATGGCTATTAACCTTATCGTTGTGAGAATTTACACTTTGACATCTTTGCTTTGCATTTGTTTTGTGTTGATTTGGACATTTAAACTTGGTTTGTTTGGACATTTCTGTTTTTTAAATTCATCTGTTAAATAGATATTTGATCCTGATAATTCTGAAATGGCAAAGCTACTTACACATGTACGGGGTCGCGAGCGGTCCTTAGGCATGCTCTGAGATGGCGATAAACAACCCTGACAAACAATCCAGGGACCCACGCGAACGTGAGCCTGGTATCGGTAATACTAAGCCCTCCCGGGCACACTAATTCGCCACCAACAGGCACACAAACAATCCAGGAACTCACCCGAACGTGACCCTGGCATCCATAACATCAAGCCCTCCCAGGCACGCAAACTCGCCTTGAACGGCACACGATCGCGTACGATCACAACTCGGCACGAACGACACTCGACTTCGAACAGTCACAACTCGCCACGAACGGCATTCGACTTCGAACAGTCACCACTCGCCACGAACGGCATCCGACCTTGAACGGTCACAACTCGCCTCGAACAGGCATAATTCGCCCCGAACGGCACAACTCATCTCACCTCAAATGGCTCGATCACGAACGGTCGTCATTTGAGGTCCACCACTTGACCGCGCACTGTCGCGCTTTACCTTGAATGGCTCGATCACGAACGATCGTCATTTGAGGTTGAGCGCTTGACCTTGAACGGTCACATTTCACCGAAGATGACTCGATCCTGAACGATCGATGCATGAATTTATGCGCTTGACCGCGCACGGTCGCACTTCACCGCAAGTGACTCGATCACGAACGATCGTCATTTGAAGTTAGGCGCTTGACCATGAACGGCCGCGCTTCATCCCAAATAGCTCGATCCCAAACGATCGTCATTGAAGGACATATGAAACTATCAAATTCTTTGCAGGTTGGTGATAGGATATGAACCTCAAACTCAAGGCATTGCAAAACACACCTTCCTACCGCAAGGCATGTTTTGGGGGGCAAATGTTATCCCTCTTTTTGGACAAAGCCGTGATACCAAAAGATCGGTCGAAAACAAAAGACAGTTCGTCTCAGAAATTGGTCGTGCTTCACTCCGCTATGGATATCGATGAATTTTGTCCAAGTCCGGATTGGGCCAGAATCGACATGGCATGATGAGCAAAGCCATAGAAGCCAGCATCTCAAATTTCAGGTCAATCCGAGGTCGTATGCTCAAGTTATGATGGATTCAAGTTGAGAGAGATGGATTCTTCTCAGTTCGAATCCGTCACCCCTTCACTAGTTCGAAACCACGAAGTTCGAACCCATCATCCTAGCAACGGTTCGAATCCACCCACGTACGCCCTAGTCCGAGTCCATCAGCTAGTGCCTACCTCGCATCCATCAGCTTTGACTCCATCAGCTTCGACTCCATCTCCTTCGACTCCATCAGCTTCGACTCCATCGGCTTCGACTCCATCTCCTTCGAATCCACCACAATGGCCTACCTTCGAATCCATTCAGGCCACCTAGCCTCGAATCCATTCCCTCGAAGTCCATCAACCAAGGGTCTCCATGAATCCATGCAAGCGAAGAAGCCCCGGCTCCATCCCAAAACTCATCTTCGAATCCCCAGACAGAGGCAACTTCGAATCGATTCACACCAGCCTATTCTGATCGATTCGAATGAACACTAGCTGCAACGATTCAAAGCATACGTTCGAATCCAACACTCGAAACCATCCAATTCACACAGTTAGCGCCTCTTCGCCGCCTCCACATGCAAAAGGATCGATTCGAACCTATGGGTTCGAACCTATGGGTTCGAACCATATGGATTCGAACCATATGGATTCGAACGAACCCATAGGATCGATTCGAAGCAAGCAGCGTGCCGGAGAACCCCATCTTGAATCGATCATAACTTCCAAACCGTTGATCCAAACGCTATGAAATTTTCACAGAAGATTACATAAATGTTGAAGAATGTTCTCACCAAATTTCACCTTGATTGGACATTTCCTTGATCGATTCGAAGTGAAGGTCGAATCGATCCTGATGTGGGCCCGGACCTCCAGATTTCGAGCGAGTGGGCCCCCTCACGTGCCTGAAGCGATCTTCTCGGATTTTAGGAGAAATATCAGCCTCCTACGCTAATAAATAGAGCCCCTGGTCATTCAGAAAAGGGGTCGGAGATTCAGGAGAGAGAAAGCAAGCCCAGACTCTGCCAGATTCAATTCTAAGTCTTTCCAACATCATTGTAATCAAGTATCAAAGCTACAACTTGCAGTAATCTGTTGTAACCAATTGAAAATCATCAAGTGAATCAATAAAGATAAAACCTTCAAAGTGGACGTAGGCACGAGTGCCGAACCACTATAAATCTTATGTTTGTGATTGTTATCTGCGAGTTATTGTGATTGTTGTTTGCTTAGATCTGAATTCTATATTGATTGTTGCTGATCTGTGTTGAGTGCTTTCACGGTATTGGGTGTTTGTGACCAATTTTGGCGCAAACAGCAGGGCACGAAGAGAAATGGATCCTAGAAAAGCTAGTGCAGGGGAGAATAGAGTGGTGCCAGTTGAAGTAGCGGTGCCGGTACCTATTGATCCGAAAGATCCGAACAAAGTGGTGAATGTGGGTTCGCAGCTTAGTATGACAGTTCAAAATTCCTTGGTAACATTCTTGAAAGCTAATCTGGATGTATTCGCTTGGACTCATGCTGATATGTGCGGAATATCCCCAGAAATTGCAGTGCACACTCTGAATATTGATCCGAAGTTTACACCGGCAAAACAGAAAAGAAGAACCTAAGGTCCTGAAAGGTCAGCATCATTGAAAGAAGAGGTAGACCGGCTTATGGAGAATGGTTTCATCAGGGAGTCTACTTATCCGAATTGGGTTTCAAACCCAGTACTAGTTAAGAAAGCTAATGGGAAATGGAGAGTTTGCATCGACTTCTCAGATTTAAACAAAGCCTGCCCCAAAGACTGCTTCCCATTACCCAGAATAGATCAGTTGGTGGATGGAACAGCGGTGCACGAATTGTTATCTTTCATGGATGCTTACTCCGGATACAACCAGATTATGATGCATGAGCCGGATCAGGAGGACACAAGCTTCATCTCCGATGTTGGTCTCTACTGCTATAGAGTCATGCCCTTCAGACTTAAGAATGCAAGGGCAACTTACCAAAGACTCGTCAATGTTATGTTCAAACCGTAGATTGGCAAAACTAAGGAAGTTTATGTTGACGATATGTTGGCGAAGTCAAAGAAAGCGGTAGACCATATGGACCACTTGGCGGAAATGTTTGCAATCCTCCGGAAGTATGGAATGAAACTTAATCCCTGAAATGTTCGTTTGGGGTGAAGTCCGGAAAATTTCTGGGTTTTATTGTGAGTGTTAGGGGCATTGAAGCTAATCCTACTCAGATTGCTGCCTTAAATGAAGTAAAAGCTCCTAGAACAAAGAAGGAATTGCAAAGTCTTAATGGAAAAGTCGCTGCCTTGAGTCGGTTCATTTCCAAAGCTACTGATAAATGCATTCCATTCTTTGATGCACTGAAGAAAGGAAGGAAGAATTTTGACTGGACTCCTGAATGCCAGAAAGCTTTCGATGAATTGATTCGTCATATGGATACGCCTCCAATACTTTCTAAGCCCGACGATGGTGAGGATCTTTTCGTATATTTGGCAATCTCATCTCATGCTCTTAGTGCAGTGTTGGTACGGGAAGACGCAAGAATTCAGTGCCAGGTCTATTATATCAGCAAGAGGTTCACCGTTGCAGAGTTGAATTATTCAAAATTGGAAAAGCTCGCCTATTGTCTACTGATTGCATCAAGAAAGTTAAGGCCATATTTCCAAGCTCATCCAATCAAAGTCCTCACTGATCAACCTCTAAAGCAAGTCATGTTTCGTCCTGAAACTTCGGGTCGTCTTCTGAAGTGGAATATTGAACTCAGCCAATACGACATCACTTATCATCCCCGGAGAGCAATCAATGGACAAGCTTTGGTAGATTTTATCGTAGAATGTACAGATAAAGGTGATAGTGAGGAAGAAGTGACTGGTAATCCCCCAATTCGATGGAAATTATATGTTGATGGTGCATGAAACGATTACTGTTCCGAAGCTGGGGTTGTGCTTGAAACCCCTGAAGGGCGTTCATTGTGCTATGCATTGAGACTGGAATTCCCTTCGACAAATAATGAAGTAGAATATGAAGCTCTTATTGCCAGCTTGAGAATTGCTAAAGAGTTGAATGTCATAGTGTTGCAGATCTTCAGTGATTCACAGCTTATTGTATGTCAAGTCAAGAAAGAGTTTCAAACTAAAGGAGGAAATCTGCCTGCCTACTTGTCAAGAGCTTGGGAACTTCTCGATGATCTTGACCATTATACGATAAGTCATATACCCCGGGAAGAGAACATGAAGGCAGATTCTCTCGCAAAATATGCAAGCACTAGTGAAGCTTAATTATTGGGATTAGTTCCCGTGGAAGTCCTGTCAGCTCCAAGCACTGATGTGATGGATATTGACTAGATTATGACTATATCTCAAGAGCAAGAATCATGGATCACTCCGATAATGGAATATCTGCTCAACGATTCTCTACCAGAAAGTTCAAAAAAACGGCAGAAGTTGCTAAGAAAAGCCTCCAGATACACAATTTAAGATGGCCGATTGTATAGGCGGGGATTCTCAATGCCATTACTCCGATGTGTGACCAAGGAAGAAGCTAAGACAATTCTAGCTGAAGTACACGGAGGAGAGTGTGGAGACCATTCATGTGGTCAAACTCTAGCAAAGAAAATTCTCTGTTATGGGTATTTTTGGCCAGATATTAATTGTGATGCTGCAAGTTATGCTCGAAAATGTGACCGATGCCAGAGATTTGCAAAAATCCCAATAGCGCCTTCCACCGAGATAACACAGATGGTCAGTCCGTGGCTATTTGCTATTTGGGGAATAGATCTCATCGGGCCTTTGCCAACCGCCAAATCCAGAATCAGATATGCTATTGTTGCTATTGATTATTTTACTAAATGGGCTGAGTCTGAACCATTAGCTACTATTACCTCTAAAAAGATGATAAACTTTGTAACTAAGAATATCATTTGCAGGTATGGTGTGCCACAAAAGATAATCACAGATAACGGAACCCAATTCGAAAATGAGGAGTTCCAAAAATTTTGCAAGCGATTCAAAATCTGAAATAGCTTCTCCGTAGTGGCTCATCCGCAGGCAAACGGGCAAGTGGAAGCAGTAAACAAAATTATCAAATCAACCATCAAAAAACAACTGGAAAAAGCGAAAGATGTTGGGTCGATAAGCTTCAACTAGCACTATGGGCATATAGAACTACCCACAAAACTGCGGCTGGGCACACCCCATTTTCATTAGCATATGGATCAGAAGCAATGATTCCGGTGGAAATAGAAGTCCCTTCACATAGAAGAATTCATTTCAAACAAGCCGAAAACGAAGAGTTGCAACTTGAAGCACTTGACTTCCTTGATGAAAAAAGGGAAGAGGCTCAACTCAGAATTGTAGCCCATCAGCAAAGAATTGCTAGGCATTTCAATTCCAAATTTCGCCAACGCAGCTTTGAGATCTAGTCTTGAAAAGGGTCATGACAGCCACAGGAGTGTTTGCGCCAAACTGGGAAGGGTCATATGTCATAGGCAAAAAACTTCTTGATGGCACTTTCAAACTGACAACTGTCGAAGGAGATCCAATTCCAAGAGCTTGGAACATCAATCACTTGCGTCCACGTTTTACTTAAAAGCTTTGCTTAAATTTGTAAAAAGAATTATGAATGTGTGATTCTTGTATTGAAAGCCATTTTAAAGCCAGTGCAAGTGAATAATAAGAACTACAAAGTGGATGTAGGCCCAGTTCTTGGCCGAACCACTATAAATCTTGCGTTCTCTACTATTATAAATTGCTTGTTTTATTTCGATATATAAAGTACTTCAATTGTATTGCTAAAATGTCGATTTAATATTGCAGGCTATTATAACAAAGCCTACCCATCATAAGACCAAGCGGTCCCTGACATCACTCAATAAATGAATGTCTAGCCACAAAATTTCTAGATTCAAATCCTATATAAGAAGTTTTTCAAGCAAACAGTTAGTGGTTCTGCC
The DNA here is from genome assembly GCA_030765085.1 of Allium cepa. Lineage (NCBI taxonomy): Eukaryota > Viridiplantae > Streptophyta > Magnoliopsida > Asparagales > Amaryllidaceae > Allium > Allium cepa. The sequence continues at coordinate 14,671,783 of CM060940.1, read as the reverse complement.
AGAGGTAGACCCTTCCTAACTAATTGTGATCGTTTATGCAAACAAACATTCGATTAATTAGCCTATGTCTGCCCCTGCGAACTCATTTAACGATGAAGTACACTTCTTTAGGTAAAATAAGCTACTTGCAAAAGAAAGGAATATGCGCTTGGAGATGATAACAGGGAACCGCTGATATGAGCATATGGCGAAAGGGCATGGGCAAGCAGGCAGCAAACAGCAAAAGACCTCCTCGTAGGCACAAGCCCTCTTCGGAGGCACAACTCTTCGGAGGATAAAGACCTCTAATGGGACTTGCTAGAAAAAGAAAGTTCTCTTTCTCGACAGAAAGTTGTGGACTGACCGGTGGCACAAGACACTCGTTAACAAGCTGAGAACGTTTGTGCAAACAAACAATCCAAGTAACTTGTGTCCGCCCCATGAATCCATCCAACCGAGGGAAGGAAACTTCAAACTTCCAAGCAAAAGCTCTACTCAGAGGCACGCATTCCATCGAGATCTGAAATAAAACTTCACAAGTGCTGGAATGTGCAAAGCCCTCTTCGGAGGCCCATTTCACCATAGTTGAAATGCTAAAAGACCTTTAATGGGACCTGCCAGAGAAAGAAAGTTCTCTTTCTCGACAGAAAGTTGTGGACTGACCAGTGACATAGGACACTCGCTAACTAGCTGAGAATGTTTGTGCAAACAAACAATCCAAGCAACTTGTGTCAGCCCCGTGAATACATCCAACCGAGAGAAGGAAACTTCAAACATCCAGGCAAAATCCCTACACAGAGGCACACATTTCACCGCGATCTGAAATAAAACTTCACACGAGTCGAAATGTGGAAAGCCCTCTTCGGAGGCCCGCTTCCCAACGGACAGGGAAAAAAAAAGCCTCCCCCAGAGGCAGAAACAAAAAAGCCCTGTCCCCAGAGGCACAAACAAAAAGCCCTCTTCCCAGTGGCACAATCAAACGAAAGCCCTCTTTGGAGGCACAAAAAGTTCGAAGCCCTTTTTCGAAGGCCCGCTTTACCACGAAGGAAAATTCACTTGCCAAAATAAAAGTGACTTTCTCCAAAAGTGAAGTGTAAAACTTCATAAAAAAAAAGAGAAGACTTCTCCAATACGAGGCGCATTCTACTAAATCAGAAAAAATATTCCCTTAAAACGGAAATATTATCTTGTAAAGTACAAATGCAAATCTCCTTCAAATGGAAAAGTTGTTCTCTAAAGAAAGAGTACAAGTCCTCTCGAAACAGAAAAGTTGTTCTCCAAAATTTTGCCGATGTGAGAGAGATTGCAATAAACCATGGTATGGGGGCAATATAATATAGTTACAAAAAAAAGAAAAAAAGAAAAAAAGAAAAAAAACAATGCTCAAACAACATACCATAGGTTTACTGCAACATCACACAGAGAAAATAAAGAAACCTGTAAAAAAAAAAGAGAAGAATAAATGCATTCTCAAATACAGACAGAAGTTTGTACAAGTAAAAGAATCATTTTATTCCATACTATAATTTTTTTATATATGTGCAGGTTTCAAAACAATAGAAGGCGGGGACCGGTACCCGCACAATCTCCGGTCAACACAAGTCTTTATATACACAAGCAAAAAAGCAAAAAGCAAGGTGAAAAGCATAAGTTCTAAGCCCATCACTTCTTCTTCTTGCCACCTTTTGAGCCTTCGCCTAGCCGGATGATTAAATTTTTGGGCCGGCTTGTGGGAGTAGGGGAAGAAAGAGGAAGGGGTGCAATTGGACTTTCTTCTGTTTTTTCTTCGCCAGCAAAAGCTTCTCTCCTTTTCTTTGAAACTACACGCTTCCCCTTCTTCCTTGAGGAAGGATCACTGCCCGGTGTGAAAAGTGCAGACAGCGTTATGTCATCAGAAATGGTCTGCTCCGGGGTTCTTTCACCTTCTTCAGGTTCCTCGGCTTTCTGTTCTTGAGAAGCAACCGGGTCATCCAAGCCTTGAAGAGCTTCTATCTTCTCCTCTTGTGACCCCGGTTGAGAAACGGAAGGAGGAGTAATCTGAAGTGGCGGAGAGGAAACAGCCGGAAGAGGGGAAGGCTGAATAACACTTTGTGCTTTCACTATAGGAGAAGAGAAGTTAAAGTCAGTATCTCTCATAAAAAGAGTAGAAAGTGACGCGTCAAGATTTAAGTAATAATCAAAAAGTTCATCAAGATCATGTGAAGAAAGCAAGCAGTCCACTTGAGAAAGATCAACATTGAGGTTACCTGGAGAAGTAGACTTTACTATGTCAACTTCGAAGTCCTGCGCTTCAGCGCTTTCTTGAGTCTCATCTCCAATGTGGGCGGTAGCACTTTCAATAACGGCTTTAGCAGGAGGAGGAGAATGGGAACTGGAGCCAGCAATATCGATATCGGCCGAAACTGAAGGTAGAACTGGGTCGGTTAAGATTGTCTTTCCTAAATGTTCTCCTTCTGTCATTTCAGATCTCTCTTTGGCGAGTTGCTCCTTTCCCCTGGCAAGAGCGGCACATGCATCATCATCTAGATAGTGCGCCATTAAATCAACCTCAGCATATCCGGCTCCTCTAAGCATGTCAAGTATGTCCTCCCACACTTTGGCCAAAGTGATTTCGTATGCCGGTCCCAAAAACTTAAGGCTGCCGTGCCCCAGAACACTATAGATGTAAAAATCGAATATAGTGGAGCTGACTTCAGCTTTAGTTGCCATGTGAGATTCTTCGGCTGCAGCTTTGCCCGCAATAGCTTCGTCACGCTCCTTTTCAGTTTCAGAAAGTCGAGCTTTGAGCAGTTCAATCTCCAAGTGCTGGGAGTTGGTTTTCTTTCGAAGTTGAGCAACATCAGCTGGTAGTTTTCTACGGCTTTCTGCTGTGCTTCAAATTTAGCTTCAGCATCTCTTTGTGCCGCATAAGCATCTCTCACTTGGTTTTGAAGCACTTCTTCTCTCTGAGAATAAGAAGTGGAAGAAGTGGCGAGTTCTTCCATAAGTTTTTCGACCTCTGCTTCAAGCTTCTCATTATAAGTGGCTATGCTCCTCATTTCAGCGTCATGCTGCTCAAGAGTTTTCTACCATTCAGATTTGTCGTTTTCCATTGTTAGCATGGCCTCAAGATTTGCACGGTTTACCCTTTGAAGCTCGTCGACATGCTTTTGCCAACCCGACATTCTCTCAATATCGAGTTTGACGGCATCGAGATTGCGCAACATAGCTTGCTTGTCGATGGGGAGCAAATCAAGGTCAAAGCGCACTACTTCAAGCACCAATGCGGAAACCGACTTTGAAGAGTGGCCGAGCCTTGTCCTACCTGATATGAGGGCCTACCAACAATTGTTTGAATATCAGTACGAGTAAGGGCAGGAAATTGAGAAGGTACATGTGCAACGGGCCTTTCAGGTAGTTCGTACGCCGACTTTTCGCCACGTTTGACCCTTTTACTCGCATCTTCAAGGATGTGGCTTTTCCCTTTATCATCACGGGATTTCCGTTTATGAGAATCATCTTCCCTCTGGGAAGAATCATGTCGCTCATCTCGTCTTTCGTGGCGTTCTTCATAGGCGCGGCTTTCACGAGCTCTTCTTGCAGCTCTTTCTGCGTCAGTCTTCCAGGAGAAAGGAAGATACCTCTTAGGGTCATAAGAACCATGCTTCCCATAATGCTGGAAATCGTCGTAGTAAGAGCCACTTCTTCCCATTGGAGAATTTGAAAATGAAGAAAAGATAAACTCAGAATTCTTGAAAGCAAGAAAGTTGAACGCATATAAGTGCTGAAAAGTCCTAAGTGTTTGTAACGTGCAAACTACGTACGTCGAATCACGAACTACTCTTGGGTTGGGAGGTGATGATGGATTTAACAGCCAGTGTCAACTCTTGGGCTGATGAAGTTTTTTGCAGAACGGATGTCGCTTCAACTGCTGGAGAAGTAACTTTAGCAGTGATAGGATCATCTTTAAAAAGCTCCTGTGAAGTAATCATCAGGTCGCTCAACCCCTCAAAAGTATCATCACCGCTGTACCTGGCGGGACTCGCTCTCCCAGTTCCTTCGTCATCAGATTTCCCGGATTGTTGGGGAGGTTCCTCTTCTTCGATGATCGGGGCAAGTGCAAGTTTGTCGGTTGACCCCGCAACATCAATTGAAGTAGAACACTTTACCAACGAAGCCTCAACAGTTTGTTCTTTCGACGTAAGTTATTCGACGGAAACTGGGGCATCCGATGCCTCTACTGGAAAGTCGGGGACATCATGAGATTGAGTGGAACGGGAGGGGTGCAGAAGCCCATATTGGTGCAGAAGTTCATCTTTCAGAAAAAACTTAATACTTCATTCTTCAACCGGCATGACACTTAATCTATCGAAAGTCGTCTTGTGACTGGGATTTCTAGAGGGAGAAGGAAGTGTTGTAAGAAAAGAATGAAGTTAGCACTTAGCAATTTAGATCTTGAAAAAGCTTAAACGGAAAGGACGGGGATGAGCAATCTTACTTCCTATTCTCCAGATGGCGTAAAACCCTAGGGGGCAGCGTACGAAGAAGAATTGATTTAGAAAACCGTGAGCACTTTCGGAAAGATCGGTGATAAGTTTACGATTTCTGGCACTTCTCACGAGTATAATGGAGGGGTGGTCTTTATTCATTACGAATGTGCATAAGTAGTAGATTTCTTCGAAGCTCTGAAGACGGTTAAGTGTCCTCCTAAATAAAACACACAATCCCATTAGGATGGCGTAGCCATTGGGATGTAGTTGAAAGGGAGAGATGGTTAGTCGGAAAAGGAGTTGATGAAGAAATTCGTTGAAAGGAGGAATGACACCACAAAGGCACATCTGACGGTTGACGGCGACAAAACCGAGAGGTGGACTGTCAGCGGTATCATTTGGTCCAGGAAGTATAGCGTCCGCTTCGGCAATCCCAAATTGAATACGTAATTGGTTGAATGCCCGCTGACTCAAGGTAGTTGGAGTTCTTTTCGGAGGATTATCCAATGGGTCGGCTATCGGGAAGACTCCTTCAGATTGCTCGACTATCTCTTCTTGAGAAGACATTCTACACAAGGAACTGGATATTCAAATATGAAGGTGCACGTTTCCTAAATGTGTGAAGTGTTGTGCAGAACTAATAAAATGACAAGCAAATATAACTGAAATTAAACTAACAGACATTTGTCAGTTACAAAGTTTCAGGTTTTGTTGTTTTAAGTCCAAATGCAAGTGCAGTATTCATGCAAACAAATCAGTTTTAATCGATTAATATTGCTTTGCTTTAATACTTCGCTTGAATTTGTTGGTTCATAGCACTTCATAAAATCTCTTTAAGTTGATTATCTTTTATCGACTAATCTGTCATTCGATGTGGGCAATCAATGGCAGTATATTCGCACTAGTTTTCTACAAATGTTGTGTTCAGCAGGTTGTTAACTTACAAGTAAATATAATCTGTAAAGAAGCGCAGCAAAGTTCAAACAGTTTAAAGTCCAGACAGTTCAAAGTTCAAACAGTTTAAAGTCCAGGCAGTTCAAAGTTCAAGCAATTCAAGTTAGAAGTACAATCAAGTTCTATCAAAATTCTGAAGATTTCAAGTTTTGTTCAAGTCCTTAAGTTCTAGGTTGCTCACGACCTAACAGGTTGGGTTGAGATTGGTCTAGGTCGCAAGAAGCAACTCGGCAGTGAAAAATTGTTTATGTCCTAAGTCGTTCGCACGACCTAGGCACTAAGTCATTCACACGACCTAAAGACTAGGTCGCCCCCGCGATCTCAAGTTTAAGTCGCTATGAGTTAAATCGCTCAGCCCCTTTTTTGGGTTATAAGGATCCTTAGGTCGCGCCGATTCTTTAAGTCGTTTGCCGATTTAAGTCTCATGATTCACGTCTCGAACAGCTAAAGTCCTAAGTCGAGCACGACCTAACTCCCCTTAACTTGCTAACTCTTCTCCTCTCAGCAAATCACCTAACCCGTTAACCCAATAACCTGTTAGCCCCTCTACAATCAAATCCACCTTATCTCCACGCCACCAAATCATCCAAAAATAATGCAAATCGCCTTTGATCCATCACAAACCTAAAGTACTATTGTACTCTCGTGAATCACAGCGACAACGTGTCCAAAAACGATCAAAAGCTAATCGTGAGATGATCCACGGCGAAATACAGCATGGAAAATCGGGATAGGGTCAAAACCTGGGGGATTCACAATTCGATGGTGGTCGTGGTTGAATAATGGTCGAAATTCACTTACGTAATGAGATTGAGGGGATGATGATCAAATCAACAGGTAGATTGGCTTTAAGAATTCTCGAGCTCAAGGATAGTAATGGCGGCAGCAGAATATAATAAGGTGAAGGAAGAAGAAAACGACCTAACGGCTTATATAGGGGAGAGAAAGGAACACGAATCGACACGAGCGACCTAACTCTTTCACAAGTCGCCCGCGACTTAACGATCTAAGCTAGCACGGGTTAAAAGATATCGAAGCACACGACCTAACTCTTAGGCGTATACTTCGAGGGGCAAGTGTTAACCCTCTTCTTTTCAACGACCAAGCGATCTAGAGAAAGTAGCGACTCAACTAGTCAGCGACCTGCAGAGCTCAACGAGTTAACGACTTATGTGAAGATGCGACCTAACTACCTAAGGGAGTAAGCGACCTAACACATAAAGCGGCTCAGCAAGTTAAATGACCTAGTTGCTAAATGGACTGAGCGACCTAGCACACCAACGACCTATGGACAGAGGTGATCTAGCGACCTAAAGGTATACGCGACCTAGCACGATAATAAGGGGAGCGACCTAACAGGGATAAAGTTCTCTAACGACCTAGCGAATTAGCGAGCTATAAAAAACCAAGGTAACTTGTCTTCCTTATGTCATTCCTTCCCTAGGTTGCCCACGATCTATGACTTGTTCGAATGACCAAAGTTGCTCCTGTTAGGTCGTAAACCGTGTCTACTAGGTCGCCCACGACCTACGACCTATACCTAAGTCGCTCACGACCTAAACATACCAAAGGAGTTTCCTATGCCTCTTCCTACCTAGGTCGGCCACGACCTATAACTTAGTTTCTCCAGAATGATGAAGTGTACCTTGTATAAGCCGTAAGCGACTCCCACTAGGTCGCGGGCTACCTATGACCTATCCAAGGTCATTTGCGACCTACGACATAATGCCGAACTCTTCTATAAATACCCCACCTACTCCAACTAAAAAGGGGATCTTTGGCTCATTTCCGAAACACCGATACTCTGCTGAATTCTCAACCCACTCGACACTTCAGACACAAAGGACATCTCAACAAACTTCAAGAGGAAATCGAACGCAATCAACATGGATTCAAAGACTTCTTCTACATCGGAGTTCTAGTTGGTTGTCTCATCAGTATTGTAATCGATGATTGTTGTAAAGTTGTAATTGATTCAGTAATAAAGTAGATTAAAGTGGACGTAGGCTTAACCTGAAGCCGAACCACTATAAAACTGTTGTCTTTTACTACTTTCTCTGTGACTTTTCTACTTGTTTCTAATTCCCGTATTCACGGGTGGTGTTTTCACTTATTCTCTGCATACACCGGGGTGTTAGCGTTCAATTTTAAGCGTTAACAATAGACATATGAGATTTTAATTTATTAATTATGATACATGCTCATCACTAATATGTTATGTAATTTTATAGTTATTTTATTGTTCTCATTCTGCAAGTTCCCAGTTAGTTTAGAAATCCTAATGGGTTGAAACGATGTATACACGAACGATATTATAGATTAGGGAAAATGGTTATGGGTTAAAATGATAAACCCAAGTGATTTTAATTTTGGGATTGCGGGTTGAAATGATATATGCTCGTAAATATTAAATTTAAATTGTGGATTGAAATGATAAATATTTGTATCACTTAACCATATGATAGAAAATTATATAAGGACACTGTTGGTCTAATTTTGAAAATGATTTCCAAAGTTTGGAAAGGAAATATATGCATTTTAATAAAAATGGATTTTTAAATGTAATATAACGATTTTAATTTTAATTTATGTAAAATTTAGATTTCTAAATTTATATGTTTTGGAAACTAAAAATTATAAGTTATGTTTTAAAATGTAAATTATTAAATTTTACTTATAACTTTATTATTTTTAAATCTCTACTACGAATAAAGAAAATTCGTTGAACTTATTTACTCGGCGTCTTTTTGAAATTCCAAAAATGTCCTTGCTTCTCGTTTACATATTTGCGTTCAAACAAAATATTAACGTATACCATAACACAAACAGCCCGCGTGCGAAGCACGGGCCCATACTAGTATATATAATTAGATATAATAACAATAAGATTTAATTTAATAATATTTAATATATTAAAATTTAATAATAATTTAATTTAATTACTATATGTTTAAATATTTATTTAAATTTGTAATAATATTGTAAAAAGGATTTAGTAATATTTTTAATATATAGAGGTTGGAAAGATAAATTAAAGTGGACTAGAAATTTAAGTTGGTTAATAATTGAATTTAAATAAGTTTGATTTGGAAATCATTGATTTTGAGATTTAAAGATATATTTATATAACTTAATAACTTGATTCTTATAAAGGTGATTAAATGAATATTTCAAATTTAAATAAAATTGTAATCGAATGTTTAATTTTAATTCAAACTTGTAATATGAGATTTTATTTAAGTATTATAAAAATGATTAAGTAAATATTTCAAAACTAGTTAAAATTAAAGTTGGATTTTTAAAATAAAAATGAAAATTTTCAAATTGGGTTATTGCAAATTATTTGAAATCTAATGTTTGAAACCGATTGAATTGGAAGTGGTTTAGAATTTGTAGTTCAAACCTGGATTTGAGGGAAATGTAAATTAAAAATGGTTTTAATAAGAATTTTTGGTGAACTTTTAATTTTTCTAATTGAAATTGTTGAACCGAGATTGATTTTAGTTTGAACTGTGGAAATAAAGTTGATCTGAATTGATTGGGAGATTGGAAGATACAATTCTAGTTTGAAACTATTTTCGATATAAACTCTTTTAATGTATATACTAAGTTCCAATATATAAACTATTATAATCTATAACCTGTTTTAAACATAAAGTATGATAATGTATAACTATTTCAATATATAAACTATTTTCAATGTTTAAGCTTTTAAGTCAGAGTTGTTAAAATTTAGATTTAATGGATGTAAATGTGAATATTTGATATGATGGTTTAAACTATTTTTTAGTTATGATTTTGGAAGTGAATATGATTTCGAAAGTGATATTATTTCGAAAGTGAATATTATTTTGAAAGTTATATGATTTTGAAATGAATATGACATGAAGTATGAACTGTTTAAAAATATAAAATTACCATGGTATGAAATAAGCGTTTGGTTGTTAAAGTGATCGGGATCAGATATTGTCATACTCTCTACAAATATCGAAAACCACTTTAAGAACTGTGTATGTATTGGAGATTTCAAAATGAAGTGGGATGGTTTGGCGATGATTCTGTATGAGGTATTAATGCAGCCCCGACTCCCATGAGTCAGCTTGATGCGACTAAATCAGGAGCCATGCCAGGCCAAGTGAGGTCGCACCTCCGATTGGGCACATTCCTTCGATACCATTCTTGTGATAACCCGGATTTTGGAATATTTGTTAAGTGATAATTAGCTGGGTTAATTAATAGAAACAATGATTTATAAGTTGAACAAATAAATTTGATAGTAAATATTTATACTTGGATAAATATTTATTCGATAATCTCCTAAAATAATTATTTAGAATGGCCAAACTTATTATTTTCAAACAAATTAAATATATGTTTGTTTAAATATATATATGAGTTGATTTTAAATTAAATTAGAAATTGAATATGAAATTGGAAATTCAAAAGATAAATATCTTAAAATATTTTGGATTTAAAAATATATTATATAGATTTTATTTAGAATATAATTGGTTTTATATTATTTTCTTCAAAAGGTTTTATTTATACAAATTAAGAAAAGTATTTATTAATTAATAAAAAAGTTTTATAAAAACATTCTAAAATAAATAAAGACATACATAATTACACATGTTAGTTAAATGTGTATAGTTTAACAAATGGAAGAAAATCAACCCATATTAATGGAAAATGTTAAAAAGTCAAACAAGTGTCACAATGTTATGTTTATTTTCTTTTATTTTTAATAAATCCTAATTAAGCCTATATAAACATCTATCTCTTCTCTTCATTTCTTTTTCTATCTTCCCATTTTCAAACAAGGAAAACAAGAGCCTGTAAACTATATTCAAAACCAGATCAAAACAAAGCCTGTAAAAATAAACTCAAACTAAAAATTTTTAATCAAGCAACAACTCTTCGATTTGAATCATCAAAGCTTCATATTTCAAGCATTTTCAAGCTTCAGTTTTCAAAAGATTTCCAGTTTCAAAGCAACTTCATTTTAGTTCCAATTAACAAGTTTTCAAGCATTTTTCAAAATCCAAAGGGATCAAAAGTATTTTCTCTAGCAATTCAAGTTTTCAAAATTCAATACTAGTTCAATCTCTCTATCCAAACATCAACCTGTGAGTAACACCTCTTCCTATAAAAACCTGATCTGTTTATATGATTGTTGCACGTGATCAATAACTAAAGTAATGCTGAATGGATGGATTAATGTATTTCCATAAATGTGGTTTATTCTGTGCATATCTGGTGTACATATCAGTATGTATATAGATATTTACCTCTCTTCTTTTTTTCTCAAGGGGCTAAACCAAGTTTAACAAACTATATCTCTTGATATAAACAATTTTTTGTTGAGATCTCTAAAGGAAATTTGTCTCTAGTTTCCAGAATTAACTTTTAAAAATAATTTCAAGTTAAAAATATTAAGCGTACATTAGAAAAGATTTAATAAAAACCAATCCAAGTCAGAAAATAAGTTGTTTAAATCTAATGCATTGTTTATATAATCGAAATCGTCTTGTGAAATGATGATTTTAGGTTATAGTTTCATGATTTTTAGGCTTGTATTTCAAGAGGAATTACATTTTGAATGAAAATGGGGTTTATGCATTTTCTGATGATCGACGAAGGTTAGAGCCTCGGGTTCATGGCTGAAGTCAGCCTAATGGTAGGTGATTTCGATAAAATAGTCATTGGATTTTTTAAGCCCCTGTGGTGGTGGGTCGAAGGAGTTTTATGGTTTAATAACCCATAAGGGTCGACATTGAAGTCGACGGTTTTTCGTTGTCAAGGAAGCATCGAACATGATTGGAGTCGGGGGAATGGGAGCATGGCTCATCGACGAGGATGTGGACATGGTGGCGAGGACTCCGGTTATCGGGATAAGCGAGTCGAGGCGTTTCTTGGCAACCTGTTTTGTTCTAGGTTGGGTAAGATGAGCTCGATTTTGATTTCAAGCCTGAATCTTAGTTTGGGTGTTCGGGATCGTAAAGGTAGTTCGATGACGACCAGTCGATGGTACTATAGGTGGCCTGATCGTCGGCGATCAGTTGTGCACCTGCACGGGGATCATTTTTGTATCCGATGATAGTTGTTGTTGCCGTGTTTTGATTGCTTTAGGAAGGATGTTGTTTTAGGAAGGATGGTGTTTTACTCGGGTTTGATCAGGTAGTGACCGAGGTTGGTTGACTCAGTTAGGAACTAGGTTTAGCTCAGGTAATGTTGTTTGTGCTCGGGTATGTATCCAAGCATTTTGCTTAGTTGACAATAAGAAATCTAGTTTTTAAAGTTTGTCTAAATGAATAAGTTTCAAAGGAAAATGTTACCCAAGTTCTAAAGCAAGTATTAGCAAGTTTTAAACGAGTTTTCAAAGTTTTAAATGTTTTTTTTTATGAAAGTAATTATTAGAATAGGTAAATTCCTATAGGATTTAAAGGTGATTTAAATGATGTAATTTAATAAAGTATTAGTAATTTAATGTATTAAGGATGGTTAACTGATTAATGTAATCAGCTAAGGTAATAATTAATTAATTTAATTATTAAGATAATTAATAAAGGTTAACTAATTTGTGTAATCAATTTAAAGGATTGATTTATTAATGTGATTAATTAATTACGGTTATTAACTTAAAGGACGATTAATTTATTAAAGGTTAATTACTTAATGACATTAATTAGTGATAGCAATGAAAGTAATTAAAGAATAATTACTTAATATCATTAATTAAGGAGGGTAATTAATGGGTAATTACTAAATGTGATTTATTTAATGATAATTACTTAATTGTAACATTCCCGTTTTTAAACCAAATTGCAGTTGGGAATAAATTTAATTTTTGGAATTAAATTATTAATAAATTTGATATTTCCTAAATTAAACAAGATATGTGCTTGTTTATTTATATAAATAAATTTGTAGTTTGAAATTTGAATTTGAAAACTCAAAAGTAAATATATTGGAAATATACTGGATTTAAAATTTTATTTTTAAGTTAATAAGAATTTGTTTTCTATTTATATTAAATATGCATTTTGGTTTGAAAATGATATTTTGAATTTGATATAACTAATTTTTCAAAGGAAAATTAAGAATTAAATTGTCACGATCCGTCTTCCACCAACCAGAAAGACGTATCATGAATTAACAAAGAAAGAGATAGAAAGAGAAAGAAAGAGAAGAAAGAAGAAACAACAATGGAATCTCAACAGCGGAACGAATAAATTATATGAATAACAAAAGTATTACATAGATATACAACAACTATCAGAGTTTCACAGATTATACATCTCATACTAGACAGTTATAAACACCTGTCTAGCTATTACAACACAGTACAAACAACACAAACAAACGACTCAGAGATACCAATACAGCGGATTACTAGATAACTACAATGTAGAAGCTTCCTGCTCCGTTTGCTCCTCCATAATTCGTCAAAGCTAACCTGAATCCCTTGGCTACTCGTAAAAATTAGAGTACCCAAGAGTTTAAGAAAAACAGAAATAAACTCCGGGTCAGACATGGGTCTGGTGTGAGTAACAGGTTAAAGTTGCTTAACTTTTGAAAAACCTTTAAAAAGAAAGGTATCACGTAAGACTTCCCACACTTAAACATGGAAAAGTTTTTACCTTACGCTAACCAAAACATTTGATAGGAAATCCGGTGATATTATAATAGTGTCTAGGGTTTCCAAATAAAATACAGAAATAGCTGGAATGCTTATATCTCACGTTCCAACATAGTTGGGCACAACTAATACGTACGGCACTTATTGGATTTTGGACTCCATACAATGGCAGGGCTACTGGGGTACCGCCCGTCACAGTACGTGGCCTAGATCACCGTAACGAGGAGTACGCTCGCTCCCCTGCAACACAAGGCCGGAACCATCCCTTACTGGATAGTCCCGAACAAGACAACCCCGGCAGTTGTCGCAAATCAACCGCCCGACACAGCCGAATAAAAAGGGACTTCTAGACAGGGAAAAATCTTGTCCTGAAATGGGCATGACCCACCTAGCCTTGCTGCACCTCCCCTGTTGTTCACCGGTCTCGGTTGATCAGGCTTGAGGCTACGATTAATTTTAGAGAACACATCTCTTAGAATGCTCATCGTCCACTTGACGATGTTCTGAAAGAATTTAATCCATACAAGTTCGTTCCGGGCTCGAACGAAACCGAAGGCATTATCTCGTTACACTCATTTTGGAATCACCCTCAGAGTTAACGACGATAACCCTTGCACTCTGAATCTTCATCTTCACTTGAGATTCACGACCTATCATTAATTTGGATAGATGTGGTTTTCAGATATCCAAATATGAAAACCCGATCCCGGTCTCATCGAATCCAAAACGCCATCTTTTAGGTCCAAGTTGTTTTAAGTTTTAAAACAATCCAATTAAACTATCAATATACACACAGATAGATAATTCACATCATCACAATAGATAATCACCACCACAGATAATCTCTGTTATCATTACAGAAGATAATCCAATCATCATCACAATGCAACCAATGCATCCATATCACACATCATTACTAATCTCATATCTGAGATTCAAACCATTCCGGGAAATCTATATCATCCATATATAAACAAGGATTAATAGTCACACCATATATAATTAATTTAAAATGAATTAAATTAATTACATCATCTCTAATTAATTTAAAGTAAATTAAATTAATTACTTAAATCTATAAATCTTGCCTTTATAACAATTGATTACAAACCAATCAACTAATTTATCACTAATTAACTTCCTTGATTAATCATTCTTTAATTACATTCAAGCAATAAATTTTACACATTAATTACCCTAAATCAAATACAGTAATTAACCTCTAATTACTTCATTAATTAATAAATTATAATTAATCACATTAATCCTTAATTAATTACATTAATTAATTACTTTAATCACTTATCATTGATTAATTAATCTTAATTAATTAATCTTAATGACATCACTAATTATATTAATGATTCCTAATTACATTTAAATAAATTAACTTCATTAAGTAATTAACCTTAGTTATTAATCACTTTGATTAATTAACTTCTTAATTTACTATTCTTAATTACTGCATTGAGTAAATTGATAATCCCTAACTTAAATATATTTAATAATTAATTAATTATTAACCATCCTTGATCAATTTTATTGGTAATTAATTATCCTTAATTAGTTACATTCTTAATATTTTTCCAAATGACTTAATCAATCAATGCTTATATTAATTACACCAAGTAATTAATTATTAATTTCTTTCACAAAGTAATTATCCTCCCATAATAATTATACAGGCAAATAACCCCAACCCTTTCATTCTTCAATACATTAAGTAATTTCTCATCTTAATTACTTCTCTAAGTAATTATCCTCCATTAATCACTATCAACCCATCAAATGACTATTCTAAATTAATTAAACTTAATTAATTAATTTAAATTAATCAAATTAATTAATTAATTACAATGAGTAATTAATAACTTTAATTACTTCCATAATGTAATCATACTTAACCAAATACTAAATGATTATTTAATTTAATTTATCTAATTAATTATCAAAATTAATTACTTAAATTAATTAATAAATAATCCCAAGCTAATGACCTTTATTAACTTATCAAAATTTCCTTAATTACCTTACTTAAGTAATTAATTTAAATTAATCATTATTAATCACAAATTTATTAATCTTATAAAATTATTTAATTTATCACTAATTATTTCATTAATTAAAATTTTAACCTAATTAATCTTAACCTCTTGATAAATTAATTTCCAATTATTAATTAAAATCTTAACTTATTCAATTAATGTTCTTATTTCCAAATTAATTAATCTTAATTAATTAACTTCAATCTTAATTAATTAATTCAAAATCCTCATTTGTTTACTTAAATAAATAAATTAATTAACCATCTAATTTCCTTATTAATTTAATAAACCGAAGTCATTAAATCTTTGATTTATTTTTAAAATATAAACATTTCTTATTAATGATTACATTATCATTAACAAAGCAAATTTAAAACACTTTCTTTAAAATTAGTTTCCAAATTACATTTTAAATTTTAAATTTAAAAGGAACTCAAAGCTTAATTTTATCAAAGTTTTAAAAACATTTAAAAACCTTTTTAAAACTTATACTAAATAATTTTCTTATTTTTTTTAAAGGAAATTTAAACCAATATTAACTTTAAGATACAAATCATACTTAAAATATGTTTCAACATCAAAAGTTGTCTAAATATTTTAAATATTTAAACTTCATTTATTTTCGAACATGATTCAAATTGGATCTTGTTTCCAGATCTAAACTTATGTTTAAATCTTCTATTTTAATTTAAAGCTTTATCTTTAATTTCAGATTATTTAAACTCTTTAAAGTTGTTTAAACATTTTAATTTAAAAAGTTTAAATTAAATTTTCAAACCTGGATTCAAACTTAGTTTGAAATCCATATTTTAAATTTTAGTTTAAATTCTGTTTTAAAACCCTGCTCTGGATTTTTAAAACTTAATTTTCTTTTGAATTGGAAATATACAGGTTTCCTCTGAAACCTGAAACTTTAAAAATTCCCAAGTCTCCCTATTTATTACTTCGAGTAAAACCATTAACTTCTTCGAGCAGAAACTCTAATTACTCGAGTATGACCCGAGTACAACATAACTGCAAAACCTAAACATCACCCCTGGCACCATTTCTTCACCGTGCATATGCACAGTGGTTTTGGCCACCTCCGGCCACCGCCAAGGCATCGAACACGAAGACATTCAACTCTGAATCACCTTACGTTCATCAAAAACTCACCATATACTCAAATTTAAATTCGAGTACCCCAATCCAAAACTTGAAACAAACTGGCAACCCTTCACCATCAAGCCCTAAACTTGGAAACTGTTCGTTCCCCCTCCTCCGGCCATCGGAGGCCTTGCAACGCCGTCCACCGCTTCTACAACACCTAGCAACCATCTCCCCAAAAATTATTGCACTCGATCCCCTGTAGCCTTCATGTCGATCAAAACATTGCACAGCCCAGAAACTAGGTTTACAAACTTCATCAACCTCCCATCGCTTCAACCAAGCACTACTCATACTCCTGTCATTTTTGCCACACCCTCTGATCACTCCGCTACCACCACCAAGAACCCCAAACTTTCCGATCAACTCGATCACCATAGATTTACTAGAACCCATATTCAGTTCAAACATGCAGTGCAGTCATAATTACGAACTAAACACTATGATTTTAATTTTAAAAATCATCTTTTTGTTTAAGTTTTCAGTTTATAATACTGAATTTATAATTCATCATGTTTGAAATTTTACCTTCATTGAACATGCTCTGATGTTTTAATTATAGAGACAACACCAGTTTTATTTTTACTTAATAAGTTTTAAACTAAAACTATAGTATAATTAACATGTTTGTCTCAGGATTTAAGCCTTAACAAAAATATTGAACAAGAGCAAGAGGATTTCAGAGGAAGTACAATAAGAGGAAGTATAAATATATGCACAACAACATTTCATATATACACAAGCTCACTGATAGATTCATTCATAACATACTAATTATTATAGAAGATCAGGCCGTATAAATATTTACTTAAATCTTTAAAACTGTGATGTTACTCAAAAACATACATATTTAAATCATCAATCAAGCAACCAATTTATACTTAAGTAAACAAAATAGGAGTTACTCACCTGAGAATAGCATGAACCAGAGCACAATTTTTTGAAAAGATTTTGATAAAACTTGAGTTGCTTTTACTCCTTTGATTTAAACTGAGTTGCAGATTTTTATTTGAAGTTGAGTTTCATGTTAATGAAAGTTTGTTGAAGACATATGACTTGGTTTAAAACTTGCATGCAGGCCTAATTCCCAGATGCAGAAGACAAACCCAGATTTATATAGCTCAAACTTGAATTGCAGTTTTCCCCCATATTCTCCCAGGTTAAAAGATGCATGCAAGTTTTTCATTTTGCTTAAATGATTTTACAGAGGATTTGCTTTAGAAAGGAATTACAGATTGATTTGAAGAGGGATTTGAAGTGGATTACAGGATTAACACGCAAGCTTGATTTTTATTTTTGAGGAAGAGTTTCAGCTGAAAACATATCTTTTAACTTTTAAAAAAATTTAAGATTAGAAAAGAAGAAGATTGAAAAAAACTTGTTTATATATAAGTGTAATTGATTTATTAAAAATTAAAAGAAAAATTTAAAAATAAAAGACACTTGTTACATTAGTCTCTTAACTCTAGTACACTTGTCATTATATCACTCAATATTATAACATGTGTCTTAAGAATTAATTTTATTTATTTTTATTTATTTTAAAAGTAAATGAAATCCTCTTTCTTCATTTATTAAATACATATATATAAATTATTTCATAAATAAATGTATATGCATTTCTTTTTTAAGAAAATGAAATAAAACAATTTATAAAAAAAATGAATGCTTATTTACAAGATTTAGATATGTTTACTCATTTGAATTTCAAAATTAAATTCAATTTCAAATTACATTCATACATTTAAAAATTCCATTTGAAACTAATTTATATTAACATACTTAATTTAATAATAATATTGTCTTTTAAAATGTATCTATATTTATACATTTATTACTATTGTTTGAAAATAACATATTTATTAACATAAATAATTTATAAAAGAAATCATAAATTACTTATTTTATTTATCTTAATCAAATGAATTAAAGTTTTAATATATAAATGGTATTTTAATTTTTCCATATATAATTCCAAAGTATATTTATTACGCTATATTTAAAAATAAAATAAAATAAACCTTTGCTTACCTTATTTAAAATTTAAACTATGCTTAAAATATATTTAAACAATTTAAAACAATTTCTTTAAGTATCTTAAAACCAAATAGTTATTTATTAAATAGTTCTGAATAGTTATTTATTAAATAAAATAATAACTTCCAAATTATTAAAATGAACATTAAAATTTAAAAACAAGATTTTATTTGTTTATTTGAACTTCAATCAAAACTTATCTATCTATAATATATATATATATATATATATATATATATATATATTATAAGTTGAAAGCATTTATTAGCTTTTAAAAGATAAAATTCACCAATTAAACATCATTTAATTGGATTATTAAATCAAGTTAAATTTTATTAACAAAATTTTATCAAATCAATTTAATTTTTAAATACAGATTATTAAATTGATATTGCCAAAATTTCCGAGATATCACATAAATTCTAATATATTTATTCATGTATAATTAAATTTTAAAACCATTTTTGTAACGACCCGAAATTTTCGAACCCGAAAATTCCAGATAGTTATGAAAAAGAAGAAAACGATAGAAGAAAAAGAAGAACAAATTCAACAACATCTCACATTTGCAGCAGATAAAATATAATAATAAATAATAATAGCTTACAAAAGAATACTATATCTGTTGATTACATTTAATATACATCAGAGTTATCACACTTATACAGTCACTGAATATATACAATCAATTTATCACAAAATTTCAATAATATAATTACAGTGGAAATATTCTACGCGTTCTTGCCATCCAGCTCGCCACCTGAGCTCTAGAACGTCCTACCTGAAAATCTGTAATACTCGGTCTGACCCGAGCATTACATCAAAGTAACACCCGGGTCAGGCTAGAAACCAGCGTGAGTACACCCAATTAACATGGAATATCAAAGCAAACAATTTATATAAACCCGGGGTAACTTAATCCAATTTACAATTTGCTATAGGCAAATGCTCGTTTCACATATAAATTTCTAAGTACCAAACTTAGCTAAAATAATCCAATTCACTAAAATCGTTTTATCTCATCGAATTTATTTTACAAATTAATTTATATGAATTCGAAGTGGTTTCGGGTAATTTCTCAATACCCGATCCCGGTCTCTTCGAAAACTCATGTTATTCCAACCCAAGTTATTCAAATGAAATACACGACATTTCATATCAGAGATACCTACTCATTCAAAACATCCAATACCCTTCAATCACCCATACACAAAACTTAATCGCATACAAGCCAATTCAAATTTTCAATTGAATTGTAAACCTCAATTACTTAGATTTCTTCATTTATTAATTTCCAAACCAATTAATAAATCAACTCTTCCATATTCATTCATTATAATTAATCACCCTGGATTAATTATCTTCCAATTTCATTCAAGTAATTATCTTTCATCAAATTTACGTTATTAATTATCTTTAATCCCAAACAATAAGAAATCCTGATTATTTCATAAATAAATTAACAATATTAATTACATTAATCCTTAATTACTTATATTAATTTACTCTCCTATGTCTCTTATTATTGATTGATTCATCTTGATTAATAAATCTTTGATTACATCATTGATTTTATAAATTACAGATTTCCAATTATATTTCAATTTATCCTAAACAAATTCAATTATCTTACTTCAAACCACCGTATAATCTTTTCGATTAATCCTAAACTATAAATTAACCATCTTTTATTTTTTTCCATTAAATAAATCAATTACCCCTTTATTAATCATATTAATTAATCTCTTGATCAATCCCGCAAGTGATCATATTTTTATTAATTACATTTAGTCCTTACTTAACAACTATCCAATAATTATTCTGAAATACTTACACTTGATTAATTAAATTAAAACTAAATAAATTAATAAATTCAACCCTTTGATTACTAAATTCAATGATTAGGGTTCAAAACTATTAAAACCCAAATATTTCGAGTCAAACAACAATCAATTCATGAATCATCCAAAACCAAAATCACCCGATCATTAGTTCACAGTGCATATCAAATCAATTCAATCATTCCATCAATTATTTAAATTAACAAATAAAACACAGCTGAGTGAGACTTACTCACCTTTGCCTCTTAAATTTGCACATCCATTTCAATATTGCCTCGGATTCTCCGATGTTTAACCTTGTATAAATATTTTGCAGTTTATTAATATTTGGACTAACCGATCAATTAATTCCTAATACTAGGGTTTTAACTATTAACTTTGGTTATAAATAAATTTTCCTTTAAATAAATATATTTTTAGTAGATAAACAATCTAAAATAAGTTAATTAAACAAATTTTCCTCAAACCCATTATTAAATCAAACCTAGCTGATATTTAAAATATGTATACTTACTTTTCCTTTGAATCTATATATACTAGAATAACCTATATATATGCATATATTTTAACATCTACCTGCTTATAAATCTTATCACTTTGCACAAGTTCTATGTATTTTAAATTGTATACATATTACGAATAAATTACAGTAAGCTCTTATTAGTAATTAATTGAATTTGATCCCTGGATCTAGGTTGTTGACTAAAAAATAAGTTTTCAAGAATTTAACCTATATGTATAAATTTAAACTAACTTTGATTAAGTTAAATCTCGACTTGAGAAAAGAGTTTACCAGAGGACTACCTTCTGAAGATCGACAAATCCTTTTCCGAAATCGTCTAATCCCCATCGTCTAACCCTCTAAACACGCGAGCTCCCATTAGGTCGCGAGTTTGGTTGCTCCCGCGCCTGCCACAGAGTCAACATCGAACAGCACGTTCGAGCCCCTATGCGACGACGCCGAAGTCATGAATCGCCACCCCGTCCCCCGATCCCTTAGCTCCTTGCTTGACGCCGAAAACCCCTTCCCCAAATCGCGAGTTTCCAGAATTCCACGCGGCTTACGTCGTGATTCCCTTATGCGAGCACACGCGATTCTCGATCGCAAGTTCACCTCGCCTGAATTTTTTTTTTGGTGCCATTAGAATTTGATATGCTGGAAAGAAGAAAGAAAAAGGGGAGCGGCACTGAAAGGAAAGGAGGGGGAGAAAATCGCTCCGTTATCAACTCGAATGGAACGAAGGCTCGGGATAAATATCAATGCTAGCGTGTTGGAGAAGCTATGGGCCGTAATGATTAACTACAGTGCTTTGTGGTGAAAGAAAACAACGGTGTGAATTTTATTTATTTTCGACTGAAGGTCGACTGGTTAAACAATGTATAATTTAATTTCAAAATTTCAATTTAAGTCAAATATTATCAATGAAATTTTCATCGCGTTTGTATGTCATACACTCACACACTAGCTCTGATCAGTACAAAATTTGAAATCCAGTAATAATTCAATATTACGGATCCAATGGTACTGATTTCGTCGAATTCCGAGGCTGTGCCCCGGAAGGCTATTTTTAAATTCAATTTAAACGATATATTTTCAAAACTGAACAAATCATTGTTAAATTTGATTTTAATACTTCTATTATCTTCAATGTTATCAATATAAACTTTACGAACCTTCAAATTATTCTTTTAACAGGCTTAGAATTCTGGATTTCACAATTTACCCAATTTCCAATAATTAAATTCAACAATTAAATTCAACGATTAAGTATCCAATAAATATTGATATTTGAAATTCAAGTACAAAATTAAACTTTTTAATATTCCAAATCAATTAAATATTCCAATGTAAATTACTTTAAAAATTCCGGGTCGTCACATTCCTTCCCCCTTAAAAGAATTTCGTCCCCGAAATTACTAGTTGGGAAGAATAGACCAAGACCCGTTTACTATTCCCAAAACTCACAATTCAACATCTTACCAACTATCCTTTATTAAAGACCTATTACCACCTTGACCAACTTCCCAAAACCCTCTATAGTTTCAAATAACACCCCTTTGCTCAATTATTTAAATTTCAATTTAAAACCAAATTTTGAATTATCAAAATTTTCTCAAAATTTTTCTAACTCCTTAAATTTCCAAAAAATTTTGCCAGCATCTCCTTTGCGCGGCTAGCTCGGTACTACTACAAAAGGCCTCTACGGGCTCCCAAATCCAAAAGAAAACAAAAGCCAAGTGGCTACATCAAAAATCCAATCCAATTTCGTCCAGAAATTTAAATACGTACCTCTTTGTCGGGCAATTCACATTTATCTTTTTGGAATCAAATCTAATTCCCTTTTCCGTTTAATACCTGCATAACCTACTTAGCAATAATATCTAATCATAGCTCTTTCAAATCTTTACATACTTTCCCTTACAGAAGTTTCATATCCATTTCTATTTAAATTAGTTTTTTTCCCCCTTTCATACGGATTCAATTTACTTCAAATTTTGAATGTTGAAATTTATCTTTTCAGTATCTGATTCATATTAGTTTCATTTACTAATTTACTTTAGTTTCAAATTTGAAATTGTTTTGTCGTTAATAAAAAATTTTCCAAAAATTTTCTAACTCTCAAAATTTTCGGAAAATTTTGGCAGAGTCTCCTTTGTACGGAGGAGCTTTAGCAATTTGACAAGAGATATAAATATATATACATCGACCCACACGGTCGGAAAAAGCAAAAATAGTTCATATTTCCTATTTTTATTGCGTAAGCGTACCTTATTTGGCTTTTTAAGCAAGTAGCTTATTTATATTGGCAATTAGCGCAATCCAAATCAACCAAATAGCTCTCCGGTACCTGTGCTTGCTCAATTTAAATATGTAAGTGCCATATGTTGAAAATTTATTAGCTTTCCACTTACTTTCAATAGCTAAACACATGTATATCATAAGTGACGCAGCGGATAATTCAAACAAAACTTCGATCGATGAAATGTAGCAATCGGTGAGTTGAAGATACCAAATGCCCAAGTTCGTTGATCCAAAGATACCGAACTCTAGCTATCTCAAACACGTTGATAGCGCACTATACCGTGTTTAAAGATCTACGATTCTTCGCACGTTGATCTAGCGCACTAGATTCCGTGAATCGGCTTCTACGATCGTTGAATCGAGCGCACTCGATTAACCGAAAGAGGAGATAGGAGATTACACTCAACTACCAATTGGTATGAAAGCACAAAGCTAACAAAAGAGAAATTTTATTCAAAATCAACCACCAAAAAATGTACAACACACTCCCTATTTATAGTATTTTACAACCGTCTCTTAACTCGTGACCGACTCAACACCCTTAGGTCGGCACCGACTTATCCTATAACGACTCAACCCCTTTACAAAACACGCCGACTCAACTTATTACAAAACACGCCGACTTAACTATATACAACACACGCCGACTTAACTGTATACAAGACCCACAACAGAACAAGTTACCACCGACTCATGCTAAGTCGTTAACGACCTAACACATTACCTATATGACCGACTCAAGTCTTGCCGACTCAACCCATAGGTCGCACACTACTTAATACCATATATCTCACAACATCCATAGGTCGGTAACGACCTACAATACAACACACACGACCCCTAGGTCGGTAACGACCTAAATACGTCACGACTCAATAGGACCGACTCAAAGTAAACGACTCAGACTTCCTTCATAAGCTTGTGTCTCTTTCCCTCGTGTTCCTTCGAGTCTCCAGTTAAGTCGCGGGCGACTTAGAATCATTTCTTTAGGTCGTGAGCAATCTCCCCTAAGTCGGCAACGACTTATCACTTTCAGCCGACTTAACTCCGTAGCTTCCTTTTCATGTCCTAGGGCAATGTTAACCCGTGTTCCATTAAGTCGGAAACGACTTAATCCAGCCCTCCTAAGTCGTGAACGACTTAACCCCCCTATGAGTCGTGTACGACTCATCTTTGTTAGAAATTTTGGTTGCATTTCTTCTCTGTTCTGAGCTGCATCATCCTCCCCTGGTTGAGAAAAATTCGACCTCGAATTTGTAAATTCTTTCTCAACAATCTCACCGCCGTGATATGGAATTAAATGTTTGACGTTAAAAACATCAGAAGTATAAACGTCATCTGGTAACTTTAATCGATAAGCATTCTCATTGATTTTCTGCAAAACTTCAACAGGACCAATTTTTCGTGCCTTCAACTTGTTATAAGCACCCACCGGAAAACGATCCTTTGTCAATACAGCATAAACCAAATCACCTTCTTTAAATTCAACATTTCGTCGTTTCGAATCTGCAAACTTCTTATATTTCTCATTCGATTTCTCCAATCGTTCCTGAACGATTTTATGACATTCATTCAGCTCATCAACAAAATCAGCAGCTCGTTTAACTGTTCCCTTCGACTGTGGTACAACTGCTAAATCCAACGGTCCCCTAGGTAAATTTGAATAAACAATCTGAAACGGACTGAATCCTGTGCTTCGATTTACTGCATGATTGTGAGCAAATTCTGCCTGGCATAGCTTCAGGTCCCAACTTCTCAAATTATCCTGTACAAGGCAACGCAACAAATTACCCAATGACCTGTTAACAACTTCCGTCTGCCCATCGGTTTGTGGATGATAAGCACTGCTGAAATTCAACTTCGTTCCCACCATTTTCCACAAACTCAGCCAAAAGTGACTCAGAAAACGAGTATCTCGATCAGAAACAATAGATTCTGGCAATCCATGAAGTCGATAAATCTCCTTGAAAAATAACTGTGCTACTCGAACTGCATCTGCTGTCTTCTTGCAAGCAACAAAATGTGCCATCTTTGAAAACCTGTCCACTACAACAAATATCGAATCATTTCCCCTTTGAGTTCTCGGCAAACCCAAAACGAAATCCATGCTAATATCAACCCATGGCTTAGATGGTACTGGTAATGGCATATACAACCCTGCATTCGTTGCTGTTCCTTTTGAAACTTGGCAAATATGACATCGTTCCACAAATCTCTCAACTTCTTTTCTCATCGATGGCCAAAAGTAAGATTGCGAAATCAACTGTAAAGTACGATCACGGCCCACATGTCCTTCCTCGTGCAATTCCTTCACAATTTTCATCCTCAAACTACAATCCGGAATACATAATCGACTTCCTTTAAACAGAAAACCATCAACCAACATGAATTCATCGGTAATCCCATCCTTCACTTTTTCAACATATTTCACAAAGTAAGGATCTTCTTCAAGCATCTCTGGCAACATTTCAAACCCCGTCACTTCAATCTTCATTGTCGTTAGTAAATGACTCCTCCTACTTAAAGCATCAGCTACCCGATTTGTCACCCCTGCTTTGTGTTTAACGACAAAAGTAAACTGCTGTAAATAAGAAATCCATGATGCATGTCTCGCTGAAATTTTATCCTGTCCCTGTAAATGTTTCAAAGCTTCATGATCTGTGTAAAGAACAAATTCCTTCTGAAACAAATAATGCCTCCAATGCTTGACAGCCTGAACAACAGCGTAAAACTCAACATCGTATGTGCTGTATCTCATCTTCGCTCCTGACAACTTCTCACTAAAATAAGCAACTGGCTTCCCATTCTGACTCAGAACTCCTCCAATACCAACCTTCGAAGCATCAGTATGTAATTCAAATAACAACTGAAAATTCGGTAGAACAAGAATTGGTGCAGATGTTAACAATTCCTTGATTCTCTCGAAAGCAACCCCCGCTTCTTCTGACCACACAAACTGTTTCCCCTTCATGCAATCAGTCACTGGAGCCATCACGCTACTGAAGTGTGGTATGAATCTTCGGTAGAATGACGCTAGCCCATGAAAACTTCTCACTTCTGTAATTGTCTTTGGCTGTGGCCAATTCCTGACTGCTTCAACTTTGCTCTGGTCAACTTGAATTCCTTTCCCTGAAACAACATATCCCAGGAATAAAACAGTAGGTGTCATAAACACACATTTCTTTGTAGCAGCATAAAATTGTTCCTCACGAAGAATAAGCAACACTTCCCTCAGATGAAGAACATGCTCCTCTGTACTCCTGCTGTAAATCAGAATATCATCGAAATAAACCACAACAAACTTCCCGATGAATGGTCGAAAGATTTGATTCATCACCCGCATGAATGTACTAGGTGCATTTGACAGCCCAAATGGCATGACCAACCATTCGTACAACCCCTCTCTAGTTTTGAAAGCTGTCTTCCATTCGTCTCCAGGTCTGATTCGTATCTGATGATAACCACTCTTCAAATCAATCTTTGAAAATATAGTTGCCCCACTCAACTGATCCAACAAATCATCCAACCTCGGCATAGGAAATCTATAACGAACAGTGATCTTATTCAAAGCTCTACTATCAGTGCACATCCTCCAAGTCCCGTCCTTCTTTGGTACCAACAATGCAGGCACAGCACACGGACTCAAACTTTCCTGGATACGACCCTGCTCAAGTAACTCTTCCACCTGCCTTCGTAACTCCTCATGTTCCTTCGGACTCATTCTGTAATGTGGTCGGTGTGGTAACACGGCTCCCGGAACAAGATCTATCTGATGCTGAATGTCTCTAAGTGGCGGTAACTCCTTTGGTAACTCATCTGGAAAGACATCTTCAAATTCTTTCAAAACAGGCTTTACTTCTTCGGGAATTTCAACTTCTTCGCTGCTTTCTCTCCCAATCAACAAAAACACTTCCGGTTCTTCCTCCACTTCCTTGACAAACTCTTTCAAAGTCAACAGAGTTTTCAATTCTTCAATCTCTTCTAGCTTGCTCTCCTTCTGTTGCTGTTTCTTAGGAACCAAAGTGATTTTCGTACCCTCGAACATAAAACTGTAACTGTTGGCACGACCGTCATGCTGAACTGCTCTATCAAACTGCCATGGTCTGCCCAACAATAAGTGACAAACATCCATATCTACGACATCACACAAAATCTCATCCTTGTACTTCTTCCCAATCGAAAAATTAACACAAGCTCTTCGACACACTTTCACTTCGCCTCCCTTCCTTAACCATGCTAGCTTGTATGGTTTAGGATGCTTCTCGGTCTTCAAGTTCAATTTTCTAACTGCTTCCGTAGAAATAATATTATCACAACTTCCCGCATCAATAACGAACTTGCAGACTTTTCCCAGAATAGTACATGTCGATTGAAAAATATTGCTTCTCAGCCAACTACAATCCTCCTCCTGCTTTGGTGTCAAACAACTTCTCCTCAACATAAGATTACAACCTTCATCACCCGACACTTCTTCTTCCTCCTCAACATAAAGTGTATTTGAACATTCTGCCTCCTCACCATCATCTGCCTCAACCTCTGCAACCATGGTCCTCTTCTTCGGCTTCGGACACTCATTGCTTTTATGACCCAACTCCTGACAATTATAGCATTTGGAAACACTACTAGCTTTCGCCTTCTCAGCTTCCTTCATCACTGGCTTACTGACAGGTTTAGGAACATTAGAACTTCCGCCAACACCCCTTGCTTGATTATTGGAATTAGTAAACACACCACCTCCACGCCTTCCTTGTTTCTCCCAAGCTAACGCTTTCTGATGTGCCTCTACAACGGATCTAGGATCAAACATATTAACCATATCCTGGATCTGCATTCTCAAACCCCCAACGAATCTAGCTGTCAGCTGTTCTTCTGTCTCCATAATATCGTTTCTAGCAATGAGTTGGTAAAATTCATCAGCATAATCACTAACAGACTTCGTCCCTTGCCTCAGATTCTGCAACCTTTGGTACATAAGTGATTGGTAATTATAAGGTAAGAAAGTAGATCTCATCAGCTTCTTCATCTTCTCCCAAGATTCAATCTTTGACTTCCCCATTCTTTCCCTGGTAAGTTTAGTTTGCTGCCACCATGCCAAAACTCTCCCCCTCAGCCTTGTAGCAACCAACTTCACCCTTCTATGCTCAGGAACCTCCTTGAAATCAAAGATCTCTTCAACATTAGAAATCCAATCGAGAAATTCTTCTGCTACCATCCCGCCTTTAAATTCTGGAATTTCCATCTTCATCCCCGATTCCCATCGACGATCATCCTCAACATCCCGATAAGAATTCCGAACTTGGTCTCGATCTCGATAATGAATACTGGCTCTATCACCTTCTTCAACAAAATCAAAAGTACGCCTACATCGATCTCGACCAATGTCATCCCTTCGTTCATGCATGCTTCTTTGACTATGTCTCTCTTCATCCCTATATGCTTCATGGTCAACTTCACGTTGACTTCTTCTCTCTTCATATGCATAGTCATGACGATCTCTTCGTGATGAAATTGATGTGTCTCTTCTATCTCTACAAGAATGTGGCGATACCCTCCTCGCTTCCGTAACCGATGGCGAAACTCGGTTTCCTCCATGGTTCGAGTTTGGTGATCTCCTCCTTTGATTCAAATCATTCATCAATCTCTCCAATTTACCAATGCCTTCATCAAATTTTTCATTAATTCGTTGTTCCATAAGTTCAGCTTCTTCTCGACGATACAAAGCTTCAACGTTTTGATGTCGATTAGCTCTCCTTGGTGGCATGGTTGAAAACTTCACAAAACTTCAACAATTCAATCACAAAACTTCAACTTCTAACACAAGCAAACTCGGCTCAACAATGCTTTATATATACGGCTCGCACTTAGCTCGGCACACAACTAGATCGGCAAGGCTTAGCTCGGCTTGACTTGTCTCGGCTCAACGCGCACGACTTATAGATAGGTCGGCACGGCTTCACTCAAGTATCACAGCCAATCCCTTAACTCGGCAACGAGTTAACGACTCAAGATAAAGTCGGCTCCAACTTATCTCGGCCTTCAACGCAATCCTTGGCTCGGCTCAACTAGCTCGTCCAAAGTATCTCGGCTCAAGTAAGGTCGGTTCTAACTTCAAAACCTTCAAATTTTTTTGGCGCGCAAACTCCAACTCAAATTCGAACAAGTCCAACTCCTCGATCCAAATTGAAATGGATCAAACACTCCAAATTGATGCAACTTCACTATGAACACAATGAACTCCTTCAAACTTCAAAAACTTGGCTCCAAGAATCAACTTAGCTATGATTGGCTAAGTATGGCTCTGATACCAAACTGACGCAGCGGATAATTCAAACAAAACTTCGATCGATGAAATGTAGCAATCGGTGAGTTGAAGATACCAAATGCCCAAGTTCGTTGATCCAAAGATACCGAACTCTAGCTATCTCAAACACGTTGATAGCGCACTATACCGTGTTTAAAGATCTACGATTCTTCGCACGTTGATCTAGCGCACTAGATTCCGTGAATCGGCTTCTACGATCGTTGAATCGAGCGCACTCGATTAACCGAAAGAGGAGATAGGAGATTACACTCAACTACCAATTGGTATGAAAGCACAAAGCTAACAAAAGAGAAATTTTATTCAAAATCAACCACCAAAAAATGTACAACACACTCCCTATTTATAGTATTTTACAACCGTCTCTTAACTCGTGACCGACTCAACACCCTTAGGTCGGCACCGACTTATCCTATAACGACTCAACCCCTTTACAAAACACGCCGACTCAACTTATTACAAAACACGCCGACTTAACTATATACAACACACGCCGACTTAACTGTATACAAGACCCACAACAGAACAAGTTACCACCGACTCATGCTAAGTCGTTAACGACCTAACACATTACCTATATGACCGACTCAAGTCTTGCCGACTCAACCCATAGGTCGCACACTACTTAATACCATATATCTCACAACATCCATAGGTCGGTAACGACCTACAATACAACACACACGACCCCTAGGTCGGTAACGACCTAAATACGTCACGACTCAATAGGACCGACTCAAAGTAAACGACTCAGACTTCCTTCATAAGCTTGTGTCTCTTTCCCTCGTGTTCCTTCGAGTCTCCAGTTAAGTCGCGGGCGACTTAGAATCATTTCTTTAGGTCGTGAGCAATCTCCCCTAAGTCGGCAACGACTTATCACTTTCAGCCGACTTAACTCCGTAGCTTCCTTTTCATGTCCTAGGGCAATGTTAACCCGTGTTCCATTAAGTCGGAAACGACTTAATCCAGCCCTCCTAAGTCGTGAACGACTTAACCCCCCTATGAGTCGTGTACGACTCATCTTTGTTAGAAATTTTGGTTGCATTTCTTCTCTGTTCTGAGCTGCATCAATAAGCAACAAGCACCAAAACCCTTCTATAAGAGATTTATATAATCTTAAAGCTAATTCAATTGCTTTCAACCAATTCATATGCCATTTCATTCAATTTAAGGGTTTACAATGCAATTGCTTGTATCCAATTCATTTTTAAGCAAAACAAACTCGCATTCATAACAATTGATTCAAAAATCAATTATATTTGCTTTCACTAATTCATAGAATTTAATTAAATCTCGTTTACGTTAAACGACAATCATTTCTACGCAATTTGATAATATCCATGTGAATCAGTAATTACTTAAGTCTTATAACCAATTAAAATTGATTCCAACTTAATTTTATTTGATTCCAATCCATTTAATTTATTCACACCCATTTATTTGATTCGCCACATTCCATTCTTGTATACTACTAGCCATCCCCAAATTAACTCAATCCAAGCTTTAATTAATGGGCTTTCATCCTTATTCGGAGCCAAGTTTCCAAAATTTTAAGCTTAATTTAATTTAATTTAATTTATTCCAACATCAAACTTAAGTTTACCTTTATTTGACTCTCATTTAATCAAATTCCTTTAAATTCAGTTAGCCCCTCCACTTAACTTTAATTTTAGTTTACTTTCTTAATTTATCAGTATAATATGTCACACATACTTAACTCATTTATACTTCAAATTAATATGCCACCGAACTTAAGTTCAGTCTGATAATCCAATTCAAATCACAACTTTGATTTATTTATTTTTTATTCTATCAGACTTCATTCATTTATTATTTAATGTCATTAACTCATTTCATATTTCACTTTCTTAATTCATTTGCGAATTTATTTATTAATACAAAGCCATTCTCAACTTATCTCTATCCACCTGGGTTTTAATTGCAATTCAAACCATTACCATTATAGTTCACTTTAATTTCATCCTACAACTCTTCCATTATCTAATTTATTTGCAAATTTCGTTAAATATTATTCATATCACCTTTGAGGTTTATTTGTAATTCAAACCTTCACTATTTGATCCAACTCTATTTTTATTTATGCAACATCACCTCTTATTTAATTTATTATCAAACCCAAGTCGACTTCTATTTACAAATTCGAATTAATCTCCAAATTCCATTATTAACATACAATTCATTTTATTTAGCCGAGCTAAATTTAATTAATACCTTCTATTCAAATAATTTATTTAGCTGATTAGCTTACCTCCACTTTTAATTCAACATTGGATTTTTAATTACAAAGAATCACTTCATTAAATTTTCCCGAGTTTCAATTTTATTTTACAATTTCAGTTTGGATTTTCCTTGATTTTCCAAAATTTCATCTCTTTTATTTTAAAATTTTAGAAATTCCTATAAAATCTCATAATATTATTAAAATAGCTTCTATAAAATATTTCTTATAACTCGATGTCTCAACCAGTCCATCCTTGTTCTCATAGAAATTCAGTCATACGTTGATCAGACGTAGGACTGAAAATCTATAAGTACTTAGTAAACCCGTTTTCAACACCCAGTGAAAATACTTGGAAACAAATTTATTAAAAATATTGAAAGCATTTTGAATTAGAGGAAATATCTTTGGTGAGAATGCTCTGGAAATCATCACCCCCATCCATGGTCACAGTTACATCCCAAGGTTACGTTGCCGTCGTAGCAAAAGTCCATGTAACTGTAGGCTCTCAGCGGCCTCTGATTTTCGCTGACGAAATGAAACTTCTCCACTTCTACATAGGTCGCAGTCTGCCGATATAAAATCAAACGCAGACTGTTGGCTCTCCGCGGCACACATGACTTCCACAACGTTATACACTACTCATAATCCCCAGGAACTAGTTTTGTCCGGACTTCTCACAGGATCAACTTTAGAACCCCCCCTTGGGGCTCAAGGCAGCACCACCCGGTGGCACTCCTAAGAAGTTCATTCCAAGGGAGCGCCCTTTTCCCCAGAGCCATCATCAAAACACTTTATACTATTCATATAGTATCTTTCAAATCATACACCTAGTATGATCTCATACAAGGCTCCTTTACATAAAATCGATTATTCCAAAATCGATAATTCTCAAATTAGGCTTTCCAAATTCCAATATTGATTTTACCCAAAAATCAAAAGTCTTTCCAAATCCAAAGGTTCCCAAAACCCTTTCCAAAATTCTCATAAGATCCTTTATATACATACAGATATATATAATTTTCAAAACTTTGGATCATTTCAAACTTGTATAAAATCCCTTTTATACTTCAAACACCTTCAAAAACCCTTTTCCTTCCAGCAATTAATTCAACAAGGGAAGATTTATCTTATATAACAAAGATATTCAACTTTGTCTATTCAAAAACCAAGATTCAAATTTGATTACTCTTTTCAATATCAACTTCATTTAAACCCGTACGATGCACACTTATCATCCGTACGCTATATAAATCTGATCGCTCACTCGATCACACCATTCCACTTCCGAACTAGTATCGTTCACCCGACTTCCTAGTGCGGACTCAGATTTGATTTCTTGATTAGAAATCGTCATTCTCCTTGCATAGCCATAACTATGATAGAGAATATCCAGAACCAATCAATAATCCATATCCAGGCTCGCCGTCGAAAATCGAGTGAAAAATCCCAACTCGGACCGATAAATTATCTCGAAATTCTATGCTCGAATCTGGATCAAACCACTATGCGAATAGAATAATATACGTACATCCAACGTATTTAACTTCATTGATTATTAGCCAAATCAATTTCATTTCCATTCACATTTGCCTTAATCCCCATTTGGACTATCACTTCAATTCTTATCTCAGTTGGGTATTTAAATCAATAACAGTTTGAACTCCGACCAGTTTATATTTGGAAAATAGCTTGAAAATTTCAAAAATAGATAGTACTTGAAAATTAATTATTAGTTTGCAAAATAGCTATAAAATAGTTAACTAATTGCAAAATAATTGAAAAATAGTTAAATAGTTATAGAAATCTTAGATAATTGCAAAATAGTTGTAAAATAGTAATTAATTTATAGCATAGTTGAAATATAGTAATGAGGATAGTAAGCAATTGAAAATTGGTTAAATAGTTCCAAAAATAATTGTAAACAAGTATAAAATAATTAGGCTTTAAGAAAGAAAGGTTGTATATATTTAAGAGCTTGGAAAAAAATAAGTTTACATCAAAACAATTAAATTAAAAATAGTCCAGAGTCAAAACTGTTCACTTCCCCCCAACAATTCAATTTAAATTCCCACTACCATTTACATTGATTCAATTTTAACTTCAATTTCCATTGAAATTGATTTAATCCCAATTCAAGTTGAATTGATTCTCAATTAGTTCCAACTGCAAATCAAATTCCATTTAGTCTTTAAACTTGTACAACTTTAATTATAATTTCAATTTTACAACTTCCATTCATAATGAATTACATTCACATTTTGCTTTTAACTCGGAATTATACCTTTTATTTAGCCGATATATTTTTATTATTCCATAAACATTTAATCAAGGTTTCAGAGTTTAAACAAATTTCCAAAATTTCAATATCACCTTAGGATTCAACTATATACAAAATTCTTTGGCAAATTCATTTATCCCCTTGAACTTCAAATCCAAACCCAGTTCACAAACAATTCCAATTTAAAACAATTTGGTAGCGATTTCTCTTCTAGAAATTCGAAAATGAACATCGATGATGCTGCAGTCATCACTGGCGTTATTTTCCAGTAACCAAAGGAGTTCAATGTTTTTATCTCTCTAAAAACACTTCTAAATATTTTTGTTTTCAAATCTCCCAGATTTCAAATTCAACACAAAAATATTTTTGAAATAATGCTATTATTTCTCCAAGACCTTTGGAAACCACTTTCAAATCCAAAGGAATTTTAATTTTTCTCAAAAATTCCAAATTCCCAATCCGTCCAATTCATATTTAAACATTACTCTGGAATTTTCATCTTACTTTATTTTCAATTATTCTCTGGAATTCTATTTCAAATTATAATCTCATTTATTATGAAGTTTATTTCAATTTATAAGTTACATTCACAATCTATATCTCAAATTCCATTTTGTTATATAAGTTTATTCTTCAACATTGGTTATAAGTTTCAATTTGGTCGTATTTTATATTACTTCTTATCTTAGTTTCAATAATTTAACAAATATCCACCTTAATATTCATTAGAAGGAAATATTTCTTTATATATCAAAATATATTTTTATGTAAAATCATTTAAAACCTTTATAAGCAAATAACAAGTAAGCTCTCATATATATATATATATATATATATATATATATATGTACACACTCAACTCATTCTAGAGTACTACAGACTCTATTTAATGAGTAAATCCCCACCAGAGCCAAGGTTCTCGCTCAACCTTTCTGCTCTGATACCAAATGTAACGACCCGAAATTTTCGAACCCGAAAATTGCAAATAGTTATGAAAAAGAAGAAAAAGATTGAAGAAAAAGAAGAACAAATTCAACAACATCTCACATTCGCAGCGGATAAAATATAATAATAAATAATAATAGCTTACAAAAGAATACTATATCTGTTGATTACATTTAATATACATCAGAGTTTTCACACTTATACAGTCACTGAATATATACAATCAATTTATCACAGAATTTCAATATTATAATTACAGTGGAAATATTCTACGCGTTCTTGCCATCCAGCTCGCCACTTGAGCTCCGAAACGTCCTACCTGAAAATCTGTAATACTCGGTCTGACCCGAGCATTACATCAAAGTAACACCCTGGTCAGGCTGGAAACCAGCGTGAGGACACCCAATTAACATAGAATATCAAAGCAAACAATTTATATAAACCCGGGGTAACTTAATCCAATTCACAATTTGCTATAGACAAATGCTCGTTTCACATATAAATTTCAAGTACCAAACTTAGCTAAAATAATCCAATTCACTAAAATCGTTTTATCTCATCGAATTGATTTTACAAATTAATTTATATGAATTCGAAGTGGTTTCGGGTAATTTCTCAATACCCGATCCCGGTCTCTTCGAAAACTCATGTTATTCCAACCCAAGTTATTCACATGAAATACACGACATTTCATATCAGAGATATCTACTCATTCAAAACATCCAATACCCTTCAATCACCCATACACAAAACTTAATCGCATACAAGCCAATTCAATTTTTCAATTGAATTGTAAACCTCAATTACTTAGATTTCTTCATTTATTAATTTCCAAACCAATTAATAAATCAACTCTTCCATATTCATTCATTTTAATTAATCACCCTGCATTAATTATCTTCCAATTTCATTCAAGTAATTATCTTTAATCAAATTTACGTTATTAATTATCTTTAATCCCAAACAATAAGAAATCCTGATTATTTCATAAATAAATTAACAATATTAATTACATTAATCCTTAATTACTTATATTAATTTACTCTCCTAAGTCTCTTATTATTGATTGATTCATCTTGATTAATAAATCTTTGATTACATCATTGATTTTATAAATTACAGATTTCCAATTATATTTTAATTTATCCTAAACAAATTCAATTATCTTACTTCAAACCACCGTATAATCTTTTCGATTAATCCCAAACTATAAATTAACCATATTTTATTTTTTTTCCATTAAATAAATCAATACCCCTTTATTAATCATATTAATTAATCTCTTGATCAATCCCGCAAGTGATCATACTTTTATTAATTACATTTAGTCCTTACTTAACAACTATCCAATAATTATTCTGAAATACTTACACTTGACTAATTAAATTAAAACTAAATAAATTAATAAATTCAACCCTTTGATTACTAAATTCAATGATTAGGGTTCAAAACTATTAAAACCCAAATATTTCGAGTCAAACAACAATCAATTCATGAATCAACCAAAACCAAAATCACCCGATCATTAGTTCACAGTGCATATCAAATCAATTCAATCATTCCATCAATTATTTAAATTAACCAATAAAACACAGCTGAGTGAGATTTACTCACCTTTGCCTCTTAAATTTGCACATCCATTTCAATATTGCCTCGGATTCTCCAATGTTTAACCTTGTATAAATATTTTGCAGTTTATTAATATTTGGACTAACCGATCAATTAATTCCTAATACTAGGGTTTTAACTATTAACTTTGGTTATAAATAAATTTTCCTTTAAATAAATATATTTTTAGTAGATAAACAATCTAAAATAAGTTAATTAAACAAATTTTCCTCAAACCCATTGTTAAAACAAACCTAGCAGATATTTAAAATATGTATACTTACTTTTCCTTTGAATCTATATATACTAGAATAACCTATATATATATATATATGCATATATTTTAACATCTACCTGCTTATAAACCTTATCACTTTGCACAAGTTCTATGTATTTTAAATTGTATACATATTACGAATAAATTACAGTAAGCTCTTATTAGTAATTAATTGAATTTGATCCCCGGATCTAGGTTGTTGACTAAAAAATAAGTTTTCAAGAATTTAACCTATATGTATAAATTTAAACTAACTTTGATTAAGTTAAATCTCGACTTGAGAAAAGAGTTTACCAGAGGACTACCTTCTGAAGATCAACAAATCCTTTTCTGAAATCGTCTAATCTCCATCGTCTAACCCTCTAAACACGCGAGCTCCCATTAGGTCGCGAGTTTGGTTGCTTCCGCGCCTGCCTCAGAGTCAACATCGAACAGCACGTTCGAGCCCCTATGCGACGACGCCGAAGTCATGAATCGCCACCCCGTCCCCCGATCCCTTAGCTCCTTTCTTGACGCCGAAACCCCCTACCCCAAATCGCGAGTTTCCAGAATTCCAGGTGGCTTACGTCGTGATTCCCTTATGCGAGCACACGCGATTCTCGATCGCAAGTTCTCCTCGCCTGAATTTTTTTTTCGGTGCCATTAGAATTTGATATGCTGGAAAGAAGAAAGAAAAAGGGGAGCGGCACTGAAAGGAAAGGAGGGGGAGAAAATCGCTCCGTTATCATCTCGAATGGAACAAAGGCTCGGGATAAATATCAATGCAAGCGTGTTGGAGAAGCTATGGGCCGTAATGATTAACTACAGTGCTTTGAGGTGAAAGAAAACAATGGTGTGAATTTTATTTATTTTCGACTGAAGGTCGACTGGTTAAACAATGTATAATTTAATTTCAAAATTTCAATTTAAGTCGACTATTATCAATGAAATTTTCAGCGCGTTTGTATGTCGTACACTCACACACTAGCTCTGATCAATACAAAATTTGAAATCTGGTAATAATTCAATATTACGGATCCAATGCTACTGATTTCGTCGAATTCCGAGGTCGTGCCCCGGAAGGCTATTTTTAAATTCAATTTAAACGATGTATTTTCCAAAATGAACAAATCATTGTTAAATTTGATTTTAATACTTCTATTATCTTCAATGTTATCAATATAAACTTTATGAACCTTGAAATTATTCTTTAAACAGGCTTAGAATTCTAGATTTCACAATTTACCCAATTTCCAATAATTAAATTCAACAATTAAATTCAACAATTAATTATCCAATAAATATTGATATTTGAAATTCAAGTACAAAATTAAACTTTTTAATATTCCAAATCAATTAAATATTCCAATGTAAATTGCTTTAAAAATTCCGGGTCATCATAATTTTCTTTAAAAGATTATATAAATGATTAATAGAAAAATGTATTTATTTATATTAGAAGTATAATATAAAGTTACATTAAAAAATATTATTTAAAGTGTTTAAAATATAAACGTAAGTACTTAATTCAAACAAGGGTTTAAAAACATAAAACATGTTTTATAAATTAAAATAAAGTGAGGGTTTAAAACAAAGTTAGGAAAAAATTAAAAAAAAGGTTTAAAACATAAATTTCTTGTTTAAGACAAGTGTAAAACAAGAAGATAAAATAATAACAAGTGTAGATGTAACATCCATTTGATTTTTGACTCACTAAAGTCGACATTAATACGTCCACTATATCAACTGCCGAGTAATCGAAGGCCGGAAATCCGAATTATTAGTGTTAAAGAAGAAGAGGTTGAAGAAGAAAGAAAGAAAGAAAAAGTAACAT
The DNA here is from genome assembly GCA_030765085.1 of Allium cepa. Taxonomy (NCBI): domain Eukaryota; kingdom Viridiplantae; phylum Streptophyta; class Magnoliopsida; order Asparagales; family Amaryllidaceae; genus Allium; species Allium cepa. The sequence continues at coordinate 14,633,388 of CM060940.1, read as the reverse complement.
AAACAATATTAGAATTTCACAATCGCAGCGGAACAAGTATAATAGATAAATGAATAATCTTTAAATCAAAAGAACTGTATCTGTTATTACATTACATTTTCAGAGTTTACAACAACAAACAGCGGAAAGGAAATATTATATACTAGTTGATACACCATGCCATCCAGCTTGCCTTCAAATCTCTACAGCAACTCCTGAATTCCAGAATATCCTGATAACCTGAATCTAGACTACCCGTGTGGAAATTGGCGGGCACCTAGAGTTTAGAAAGGGAACAATAAAACTCCAGGTCAGTCATGTGACTGGTGTGAGAACTTAAAATAGTTTATCTTTAAAGACAAACAAAGAAATATTTTTAAAATAGATCCACGGTGCTTTTAGAAAATGTAACTACCATAAGGCCTTCCGACACACACAATGCAAATGCAAAATCGGAGGAGATTTCTCCTTATGATAACCAAACACGCTTCATACGCAAATTTTCTTTGATATTTTTACTATAAGTGCAAAGTGTTGGAAAACATTTCGAAAGTATGATATAAATCTTAGCCAATATACGACCATTATCGTATGCCTACTATAGCTACCATGTTCAATAACAGATTACCTCCACATTCCATGACAGGTTATACAACTAAAACCGTACAAGGTTCGTATTGTTTCTTTGGATTTTCCAACAAATGGTCAGGCCAAGGAACTTCCCATTGCCACATGAGTACGCTTCTGGAAAGACGCCCCGAAAACCTAACCGGATGTCTGCCAACACAAGGCCGGGTTACCTCTCGCTGGGTAACTACTGACACGAGTATACCATCCTCAGGTCGTAACCAACCTTTATCCCGGGATTCACCAACAACCACAAAGAAATAAATTTGCAGCAACCACATAGGTTAAGTATTAGGGCTCCATACCATAATACCACCTCTATCTATAAGGAAATGTACATAACCCATGGGGGCGCGATCCTCAAATAACCTTGCTGCAATTTTCATGTTTTGACCATTTCCGGGGTGTGAGATTCGACGAAGTCTCGTCCACAAAGCTACGCTATTCATAAAAGCCACACTTTGATCAACAAATGATCAGCATCACTAAGCATGCCACGTTACCAAATTGGGAATGTATCACTAGTAACCATCAACTACATAACCTCTGAGCTCGCACGTCTCAGAGAAGGGTGTTAAGCTAAGAGAATAAATTCTCCGCCACCAACAAAAATATATTTGATAGAAACCAGCTTTATATCTCAAATAGTAACGTCAGACACACATCTATACAAGTCCGTTCCGGGATCGAACAGAACCGAAGGCACTTCCAAAGAAGCCCTTGCAAATCCGGATATTCACTAATCACGTCCGGAATTCCCATCACAAAGGGTGATAAAATCTCTATATCGGAGATCAGCCGATGCAGAGTCATTCGACGGTAATCCTTCCGTTTTCGAAAATATCTGGTCTTCAACACCGGTCATCAAATGCTATCCATTACGACATATCACTATTTGGAATGAGATTTATGACCTAAAGGTCCTCTCCCGGCTAAACCGAATAACGAGCGCTTATTTTTAAAATAAGTGTAGCATTCAAATTCAAGCAATCACAACAAATACCCATCTAAATGTAAATATTGATAGTCGGTTATTTAACTATCAATAGATATGCACAACATCACCAGATTCCAAATAATTTCCCAAATTATTTATTTTCCAAAAATATCTTTACAAGATATATAATTTTCCACACTTCAACCATTTGAAAACAAATTTCAAATCACTTTTCACCTTTCCAACTTTTGAAAACAAAATTTCAAATCATTTTCCTTACGCGGAAACACTTCCAAATATTTATTTATTTTCATTTGAAAATGGTACATTTAAACCAATTAAATAAATCCTTACAGATTTACTTCAAATTTACGTTCCAAATCCATAAATTTATTTCCACACTTCAAAAATAAATTAATGTTTTTTTTTAAAACAATTTTCCCTTTGCTTTATAAATTCCATGGTGAATTCACATTTCCAAAATATCTATTAATATACGATTCTCAAATCAATTTCAAATATTCACTTTCTATTTATCTTTAAAAGATAAATCTCAAAACATTTCACTTCATATTGGAAAACATTTCCATACTTATTTAATAATAAGTAATTCACAAATCTATTTATTTTCAACATTTGGAAAATATTCGATATACTTAAATCACAATCAAGTATATATCTTATTCTTTAAGGAAAACATTCTCTTAAACACATTCATTTGAGTCAAAATGAATGTTGCGTAAAACATCGTTACGACAACCCAAAATCACTAGTATAGGAATTCAAAAATACGATAGATATATAAATCCCAATACTATACAAAAACATTTCCTTTCAAAAATCATTTACTGTAACAATAGTGTTATAGTCCATCTTTTCCTTACCTCTCGAAAACTTCTATTTCAAAATGAATGTTGAAATCTATGGTTTCGATCCTCAAAACATTTTAAAACAACTTCAAATCGTTTTAATTCTATTTAAAATATCACTTCCTCAAAACATTTCTTTAATATATTATTCACCGTTCAAAATCGTGAATATAAATCGTTTACCAAATTCAACACTTCTACATATTTAATTTAAAGGATTATCCACTGTCCAAAATAGTGGATATATCTCCTTTAATAAGCTTTCATATTTACTTATCAATTTCAATTGATTTCGGATTTATAAAACGACGTTTATAAATTCCATTTATATTTTATAACAACTTCAACTTATAAAAGCCCTTTATTAACAGATTCTATCCATATCCCATTTACACACCAAAATCCAAATTATAAGAAAATTACTTATAATTATCTATTTGCAAATTCATTCTTATTATAACTTCAAAATCGTAGATTCTATTCTTTTATAAAACCCATTTTAATATCATTTTAAAACATTTTCAAAACTCCTTTATAATTTCATCACTTTGATTTATAAAAATCAAATTTTATAAATCTTATATATAAAGCTTTTATAATAAGTTCAAAATCTCAATTTTAAACTATTTTATAAAATCATTAACTCCATATTTCAAAAATCAATTTTCAACTATATTTCTCAAAAATCATAATTTTTATAACATTAAAATTTTAACGTTTATTTATTTAAAATGAATCAATTTCGAAATTCAATAAAACGTATACTTTCAAAAATCACTTTAAAATCCTTTTAAATTTGAAAATCATCACTTTAACACTTTTAATTTTCCAAAATAGGCCCAATGTTGAAACAGCACTAAATATAAAAATCACGGCATCCAAAACATCATATATCATATGATAACAGAATATATCACAATATCTGTAAATAAAACAATACATGTGAGGAATCCAGTTGGATCGCTCCAACCTGTTTCCCCGCATCCACAGATGTTAGCACAATACCAATCCCATTTCAAGACGGAATATCGTGGTACGTTGGTTTATATAAAATATTATCCACTATTATGCGGCGCAATAGGGTCTCATCCGCTATATAATGTGGGAAATCAACTCCAAGTACATATATAATACCAATTCCACTTTCAAGGTGGAATATCGCGGTATATGTGTTTAATAAATAACCTCCGCTTAATATGCGGCGTATAGGGTTTATTTCAATACAACAGATAGCAATTTATCATCCAAGCATACAATCAACACAATCGAGTAATTTTAAATCTAACTATTTAAAATTTAAATCGAAACACAATTCGATTGAGTGAGAAGTTCTCACCTTGTTTCCAATAACAGTTGCAGTGTTCTATTTCGAATAAAATTAAACGAGCGTTTAATTATGGCCAAAATTTTCACTAACTCCAATCGATTCCAATCCAACTCCGCCGCATAGTGTTCGTCCATACGAACCCGATGCAACTCGTTTCATGCGAAACAGACCTCGTATGAAAAAATTATGATGTTTTAAAGTTATACGAATTAAACAATATAATATAAATTTCCAAATGCCTTTATTTTTTAACCTACAACACATCAGGGCCGCACGTTTAACCAAAGGAAATCACGGTCGTGTTTCCTTTTCTTCCATCTCCAGTAAACAAACGCGTCTTCAACCCATCGGCCGCCTTCAATGCCCTAAATTTCGCGACCACCACGTTGACATATACGACGATCAAGCAACGCCAAACGAATGGCCATCACGAGTGCTACCCACGGCCACGAACACGGCAAGCTCGGCCTCCCTAGTGCTTCAAGAAACATGCTCGAACGGCGCACCTTCAAGCCAAAATTTCCGTTGATTTACTCGCCTATCCTCGATCATAACCGTTGGAATGAATGATCTCGTCGTGCTCTACGTTATTGTAGTTGAAAGTTTCTCGAATAAATGTGCAGATTTGAAGAAAATTGAGGGAGAAGGATTTAAATTCTCATCCATTGATAGAATAGCGTGGCGGCAAACCTTAAAACTCTAATTTGTGAAAATAATGAATATTGTGGTCCTTGTATAGAAAATTCTCGCGACACTATTTATCCGGAATTTTTTCGAACTCCAAACGAAGCATGCCGCCTGGTGTTTATAATGTTTTACCCCCATTCCAAATGCAATGGAATGTATATCGGTGGCCAATTCGAAATTATTTGAAAGATATGTTATTGAATCGACTATTTAAATTTAAAAATTCACTCAAACCGATTTCAGTGCGTTTTAACTTGCCCCAGACAAACCGTAAATCCGATTGTCACAAAATTTGAAATCATACAACAATATAACATTATGGATCCGATGAAACTAGTTTCGTCGAAATCCGAGACTGTTTGAAAAATGGCTATTTTTACTCGTTAATTAAATATTAAAATATTCAATTTCTACAATTTAACTTTTAATTCAATTTTAAAAGTTCTATAACATCATTCGAACTCCAATATGATTTAATACAACTTTATAAATCATGTTTAATCACATTAAACCCTATTTCCAATTATTTCTGTAATTTCAATTATTAAATTATCGATTTAATTATCCAATTAAATCCAGATATTCGAAATCAAAATTTATTCGACTTACAAATTTTACTTGTTAATATTTAAAATCAATTAAATATACAAATTTCAAATGATAGAAATTCTGGGTCATTACAGTAGAAGAATAAATACAAGTAAATAACATGTGTTGCCTTAAAGATAATTTGTAATTACAAGTGTAAGCAGATTAACAGGTGGAAAATTTATTTTCTCTAAAAAATTAAAAATATAAACAACATGTTTTACAAAAGAAAGAAGCCAGGCCACATTTTTCTTCATCTTCATTTTCAAATCCGAAAACCTAAAAATGAAAAGAAAAAAACAAGAACAAAAGTTGAATCAAAAACATCTCAAATCTGAAAACAAATCAAGCTTGGAAACCAAAAAAACAAAACCTGGAAGCAAGGCAAAAGCTTCAGCCTGGAAATCAAAAACAGATGCAATAATCAAGTTTTAAATTCAACTCCAAAACAATAGGAAATGCAAAGATTTAAGCTTCAGGCAACTTAAAGATCAGGCAAAATAAAATTCAAGCAAATTCAAGCAAGCAAGATTCCAGATTAAATCAAATACAAATTTCAGAATTCTAAAGTAGGCTTTGTTTAAAACATTCTCAGGTGAACAAACTAACATCCTAAAAAGATTAAAGCTGTTTTATAGCTAATGATTATGATAAGTACTTGAATGTTGTTATGAAAAGTATTGTTTATGCTTGCAATGTGACACACACACACACACGCACACACACACACACACACATATATATCTGTGTGTGTGCATGTGCATGTCTGGAAACTAGAAAATAAGCCTCTGTTCTTTGTTTCAGGCATCTCAATTAATTAAAAAAAATTGAATACCTCTGTATACATTAAAATTTTAGGTGGTGAAATCTAAAAGAAAATTGTTTGTAATAACAAAAACATATTTATAAAAATATAACTAGGTATAATCAACAAATAGATTGCTGAAAGAAAAAGAAATTACAGTGAAGCCTTTTTAAAACTAAAAAATATATGTTCTTAAATTCATGTTTTGATTTAATAATCAGATTCACACTTGAGTATGATGAATTTTAGTGTAGGAATTAGGATTTCTATGATCGTAAACGTCGAGAATCATTGTGTTGAATGGAAAAGGTTAACATGTCGATTTCTGATGATCAATGAAGAATCGAGCTTCGGGGTTCATATCAGAGTAAGCTTAGAGGTTGACGAGTCAAGGAAAAATGTTTGGCAATTTTTTGGTTTGACGTGGAGGTGCGACGAAGCCTTTTCAGGGTTTAAGTTCAGGTTTGGGGTTGGCTGAGTTTAATGGCCGCTGCGTTGTCGTCGGGACACTTGGGTCGATCAGACTTAGTGGAATTAATGCATTGCTTCGTGATGAAGTTAGGCATAAATTGTTGAGCCTTCAGATGGCTAGAATCGGTGGTGCAAGGCAAATTTCTGGTGATGGGTTTGGGTCAGAAGTTAATCGAGAAGCCCAAATTTCGATTTCGATGAAATCGTGGAATATGGGTGCTTGAGAGGCTTAGGTGAATCGTCGACGATGTATTGGTGGCGACGGAGTTGATCGGGTCGTTGGCAAATTGATGTACACGTGCACGCATATGGGCTTGTATCTGATTGATTGGCGAAGAAGGTTTAGTCTCGAAGCAGTTGAAGGAAATTCTCGAATTAATCGAGTTTGCGAATTTTCTCGGGGCTGGGTTCAGGTAAGAGAAGATTCGGCTCGGGTTTTTAGTTACCAGGTTTAAAGAAAGAAAAAGTTATATATACAAGTTTCAAAATTTTAAACAACTTAAGTTTTTACTTAAAGAATTCTTCTAAACAGATTTCTTTCTTAAATAATAAATGGTTGATTAAGCTCGAGAGTACTTAAAAAGTTTAAAAATAAATTATTTCAAACTTATTAAATTAAAATATTTTAATTTTATTTCACTTTTATTTTAATACTTTTTAAATAAACTTAATATTATGATTGTGGATAATTAAGAAATGAAATGTTTTAAAAGTTAATTTAACTTAAAAGTTTTTAAGTTAATTGGTAATGAATATTTTTAAATCCAAAGGCTTTTAATAAGATTTAAAAGATAATCAAAGTGATTAATAAAGATAAAAATGGTTTATCTTTTAAATAATTTAAGATCTTAAGTAATTAGTAATACATTAATTAAAGAAAGTAATTAAGGATAATTACTTATTGAAAGTGATTAAAGAATAATGAACGTGATTAATTATAAGAATAATTACTTAATAAAAGTGATTTAAAGGCTAATTTTTTAATTTATTTAAGGAAATTAATTAATACGATTAACTAATTAGTGTAATTAACTAAAGGTTACTTAAGTAGTTAATTAATATAATTAATTAAAAGTAAATTGATAAATTAAAGGTTAATTAATTAATGATTAAAGGTGGATTAATTTATAATTACTTAATGTAATTAATTAAAGATCAATTAATTATGTAATTAACTTAAAGGTTAATTTGATTAATATGATTAATTAAAGGATAACTAAACAGGGTGATTTATTTAATTATGTGAATAATTAATGGTTAATAAATTAATGTAATTGATTAAGGATAATTAATTAAAGGACAATCAATTAATTAAAGGATAATCATTTAATGATTAACAGTTGATTAATTAATAATTAAAGGTTAATTAATTTATTATTAATGATTAATTAATAAATGATTAAAGAATAACTAATCAAAATGATTTGTAATTAATTAATGTTAATTAACCGGTATTAGTGATTTATTCATAAGTAATAAATCTAGTTTAAATTAATCGGATGATTAATTAATCTTACTTATGGATGTTTGGATTCTAGTAGATGTTGAATTGTTTGATATCCCTGATGTGTGATGCTCTGTTTTGATTTTGAGCTGTGATGAATGTAATTATTTGTAATGAATGTAATTTATTTATCTGTGATAAATTTATATTATACGTAAATCTGTGAATGAAGATAGGCGTTATAGATTATACCGCTTATCGATATTGATATGATAGAATCTATGATGATTGATGTTGTTGCACTATTGTGTAAAACCCATTGACTACACCTTACATGCGCAAATATGGATTGCACGAGGGAATTGGTAAAGTCATGGGTATTTGAATTGAATGAAATGGTATTTAAAGTTGAATTTTAAATCCAAATGGTTTTGGAAATGGAATTGGGTTGAATATGAAAATCTTTTGGAAAGGGAAATTGAAATACAAATGTAGTTTGATTTTTATATATTCAAGTTTTGAAATTATTTTGAAAACTATGGTTTGAAAAGTGGGAATATAAATTATATAATATTTATATGGAATTATAAAACCATCTTTAAAGTATTTTAAAAGTATTATTTTAGGAATTTAAATTTAACCCAAGTTTATACTTTAAAGGATATAACTTGTGCATATTCGATCGGATTTTTTAGAAACGAAAACTCTTGTTTTTCAAATAATAATAGCTTTCATATAAAGTAAGGATTTCCAATTTGTATTGAAAGGATTTCAAGTTTTGAAATGAAAATTGTTTGGAAGCTATGAATGAATCTTTGTAAAAGATTGTTGAACTTTGTTTTGAAATTGAAGAGGATCTTAAAGGTGTATCTTTTGTATAAAAGATTTGAAATGGAATTGTTTTGAAAGATATGAATGAATTTTTGTGAAAGATTGTGGAACGTTGTTTTGAAATTGAAGAGGATCTTAAAGGTGTATCTTTTGTATAAAAGATTTGAAATGGAATTGTTTTAAAAGCTGTGAATGAATCTTTGTGACATATTTGGTGAACTTTGTTTTCAAACAAAAGAAGATCTCAAAGATAGATCTTTTGTTTAAATATTGTAAATGAATCTTTGTGAAAGATTGGTGAACTTTGTGAAGTGACTCTTTTTGTTTAAAGGTTTGAAAATGATAATTTATTTAAACCATTTGAGGAAATGTTTTGAACTTTGAGTTGTGACTTAACTAAGATCCCAATATCCATATAATTTTAAAATATTACACTCATTATTCGGTTTAGTCGGGAGAGGACTTTTTGTCATATAACACATTCCGAATAGTGATACGACATAATGGATAGCATAGCATTTGAAGACCAGTGGTGAAGACGGGTATTTTTGAGAACGAAATGATAACCCATCAAATGTCTCTTCACCGAGTTGCGCCGGTATAGAGATCTCCATATGTGATGGGGAGTCCGATCGCGATTGTGAATACCCGGATTGCAAGGGCTTCTTTGTGAAGTGCCTTCGGTTCTGTTCGAACCCGGAACCGACATGTATGGATGTGTGTCTGACATTACACTTTGAAATGTAAAGCTGGTTTCTATCAAATATATTTCTGTTTGGTGGCGGAGAATTTATTCTCTTAGCTTAACGCCCTTCTCTGAGACGTACCAGCTCAGAGGTTATGTAGTTGATAGTTACTAGTGATACATTCCCAATTTGGTAATGTGGCATACAAAGTTTTGCTGATCATTTGTTGATTGAAGTATGGCTTTTGTATAAAGCTTAGCTGTAACGACCCGTAATTTCGCTACTTCGAAAAAGAGAGATTTCTTTCAATTTAAATCTAAAAAGGAGTTTAAATCTTAAATAAATATGTTTTATATAATAAATAATTATCTATTCTTATAGTTAATAAATTAAAAAGTATAAATTTGGATTTTAAAACAAATCGACAAAAGTTAAGTTTGTTAAGAATAAATAAAGGCTTAAATAAATGGATTTAAATATTTATTTAAAATGGTATTCTTATTTAAAACATCTAATAAAGATAATAAGAGTATGGTAAAAGATTTAAAAGTCTGTTAACAATCGTTCAACAAAAATAACCAAAATTTGTCGCATTTTGTCGGTTTTACACACAATAAAATTAGAGATTTTGATATTAATTAAAACAATTTTTAAATATAAAGGGACTTGTTTTAATTTATTTAAATAAGTAAAAAGTTTATTTTAAAGTTTGGTTTACTTCAATATATAGCTTAATAAAAACATCAAATTTCGACTGTAAAATTTGTCGATGAAAAACGCCGTTTTCAACCAAAACAAGTTGTCGGTAAGTTGTTGTAACTAGATACATTTTCTAACTTATAAATACAAGTTTACAAACTATTTAAACATTCTACATTTAGCACTAAAAACAAAAGGAGTTTACTTTTGAAAATATTTACATAAATATAAAAAAATGTAAAAGTATGATTTGACAAATTTAAAAATAATTAAAGCTTTTATAAAACAACATCATTACCTTACTTCTCTTCTCATTAATGAGATGTTATACTTAAGCATAGAAAAGGAGCAAATGGAAAGTGAAAAGAAAGCTAATTTAAGGAATTAATGACACATACACCCACCATTAATGCAAATCAAATCACTATAAAAGTCTTCCCTTTAAAACATAAAATCTAAGAAAGAAATGGTAAGTAATCACTTCTATTTTTACCATCACCATTAATACATATCAAATCTCTCTTTTCACATAAAAGAAAATGTATATTTGAATTCAAAAATGGAGAGGGTATTAATGTCATTTACCACTAAAAATATCCACTTATAAATATAACCACAAATCTCTTCATTTTCACTTCACTTTCATTTCTCAAGATTTCTAAAAAAACCTTCTCTACTTCCACCATTTCCCTTCCATCTTCAAGCTATCACCTCCATACTCCCTTACCATCACCTTACATCCTCAAAACTCAAGACCCAACCCACCTACGCCTTCCAAAACCCCAAAGTCGAGCCTCACACCCCATCCTCCTCACATACCCAAGCCGTGCTACCTCCTCCTCATCCAAAACCCACGCCTACCCCCTACACCCTACGGTCGAGCCCCTAAACCACAAGGCTGAGACCATACACCAAAACCCGAGCCCCATACCCACCTATACCCTCCTACACGAAGGCCACACCCCTCCACACCAAGGTCGTGCACCCTCTCCTCCATATAAAAAAAGATAAAAAAGAGAGAAGAAAAGAAAAAGAAAAAGAAAAAGAAAAAGAAAGGAAAACAAAAGCGTTCGTAAAAAAATAAGCTAAGGCAAGAATTCAAGTCATTCGGGAAAAGCGTGTTGTTCGAAAGCACGTAGCCTACGAGATAGTTTGAATGGAGTGAATATGAAAGTGAGAAATTCTCACCACTTTTTGAATTATATTGATTACCATGTTTAATTGTTATGTTAGATAATCACTATTTGATGATATGGATGTTTGATTGATTGTGTGAATATGTCAGATAATCCGTAGTAATGTTATGACATTTACCGTATTGAATATGTTAATTTATATGATTGTTGTATGGTTATGATGATAATTTGGACATCAAATTTCTATTAAATAAGTAATCCATTTGTTTAAAAAGAACATATTTTAGTAGTATGAGATATTGTGGAAAAAAATAAGCCTCTTTTCATTTAGAAGTGAAATTAAAGTTAAAATGAAAGAGAATTCGAAATTTGAAGTGAAACGGATTTGAAAAGGATAGATAATTATAAATTGAAATTGAGATGAATAGTGAAATTGAAATTGAAATCGATTTTGGAAAAATGAAGTTTAGTTTGAGGTTGAATTGAAGTTTAAATTGAAATTGAATTTGAAATCTAAGTTTTAAATGTGTTAAATTTGAGACTAGAACTGAAATGGAGTGAAATTGAAATTTAAAATTTAATATTAAAATAATGGGAATATAATAATATTATAATGTGGTAATAGTGAAAATATATTTTTAATTCTTTAAAAGTGAAAATATTGATTTAAAATTATTTTTAATGATTTTATAAGTGATAAACTTCAATCTGAATAGATTATTTCAAATATTGAAAAATAAGTTAAGACTAGACGCGTCGCGCAACGGTAGTTCGCGATTTCGTGCCGAAAAGTTCAAATGAATGTGTAGAGTGAAATATGGCTAGGAATTCTTCGAGATAAGAAAATCCGGACTATTATATCCATATCTTATAAACGAAGAAAGAAAATCAAAGTTTCGATAAGTATATTTTGAATTAAGTCCAAATCAATTTTTCCAAAAAAACGCGCTAGTGTAGTTTAGTGAACATAATAGGAAATCTGTTTAAATGAACGTTTTTAATTATGAAAAAAAATGAAATAAATTTCATAAATCTATTTAAAAAATTTAAAAGAGATTTGGATTGGAAAATATGAATTATCGAATGTTTTAAAGTTGATTTAATTCGAATAAGCTTATTTAGCACTTTCCGCAACACTTTTTGTGATATCCTTGATTTATTTGAATTGATATTAAGTTAGATTTTAAATTGAATTTCAAATTAGATTTAAATTTCAATCTAAGTGGATATATATATATATATATCTTAAAAATATTTTAATTAGTTTTATTTAAGATAAGATTCTGTTTTCCTTTGAAGAATTTTTTTTTACAAATTAAGTTAGTGTTTATTAAATAGTAACTAAACACAATAGTTTTATACTTACATTTAAAATGGATCAAATATATATGATTTAATTTTGATTATAAATTAGTTTATATTTTATTTCTCTTCAAAGATTTTATTCGTATAAATTTTAGAAAAGCGTCCATTAATTTGCAAATGTGTTTATTAATTAATATAAAAGCTTTAAATATCCTTTTAAATAAATGAATATGAAATAATTACAAGTGTTGATTTATAGCGCTTATAAGGAAACACATGTAGGTTAATTAATAATAGCTTATGACAAGTGTCTTTTATATCTTTTCATTTTTTTTAAAAAATAAAAAAATAGAAAAAGATAATAATTAATAAGTGAGGAAATTAAGTTATAAAACATCCCCATATTTCTTTCTCAGATTGTTTTATCAGTTGATTATCTAAAAACAAAACAAGAAAGAAATGAAACCAGGACAAAATCAAAACCTGAAGAGAAAAAAAATGCTGATCAAAGTAAATCAAAGAGAAATTCAACATACTCTATTTTGCGAAACCTGGTTCTTGATCAACTCATAGATCAAGTAGAGATTTAATTCAGATTTCAATGCAATTCCAAGCCTCGGCTTTGAGAATCAAGCAGCAAATTTAAGATTTTCTTACAGGCTTCTCTGTTCTTCTACTTCGCAGGTGAGTAGACTTGAACTTAAGCAGTTTTAAATGATGTATGTGAAAATATTGGATGAAAATTTTGTGTTGCATGTTTGAATATGTAACATCCCGTATTTTTAAGCCGTTGAATTTGAACATTTAATTTGTTTTAAATGTTTAATGTGCATTCTTAATGGATTTTGAAATGAATGGATTCGGGTACAATCAATAAAATAAGCTATAATTTTTAAATATAGTGATTCCATTCGATTTTGAATAATGAAGAATAATAATTAAATATTCAAAATTGGATTAAGTGGTGATTCTGGATGTGAATAGTTATACAAATGGTTTTCAAATTTATTTTTAAGTATATTTGAATATAAATAAGGTGGTTGAATTTTTAGACGGGCTTAAAAGTCAAAGTTATTTGGAATTTTATATTAATTTAAAAATGAGTTTAATATTATTAAAATGCAATTTAATCAGATTTTGGTCCGGAGTGAGCCAGAATGATTTTTAATGTGCTTATAAATTTCATATGATTTATTTTTAAGTTATTAAAATTTTAAAAGTGAAATTTTAAGCGTTTTCGTTAATTTTGGAATTTGATTTAATAGACGAGTGAAAATAGCCTTCCGGGGCACAGTCTCGGAATTCGACGAAACCAGTTCCATTGGATCCATAATAGCTAGTTATTATCGGATTTCAATTTTCGTAGCAATCGGAGTTGTCGTTTGACCCCGGCAGCTCGAAACGCATCGAAATTGTTTTAATCGGTTTAAATTAAAATTGATCGTTTAATTTCGTAACTCGCGCGTATGACCAAATTAGCTTACGAGACCTGTTCCATTGTGTCCGGAACGGGGAAAAATCCTAAGAACGCCTGTCGGCACGCGTCATTTGGAGATCGTTTGGAAATGTCGCTTTTTAATGGTTTTAATATTAAAATAATGGTCATTAACATTTATATATGCAAATTAATAATCAAAACCCTAGCATTGTCTCGGGCCGCCGTTTCAAACATTTTTATGGCTGAAATCGTCTTTCGTTCCTCCTCAATTTCCTCTCAATCCTTGCTTCTATTTAGGAAACTTTATACTGGAGAATTGAAGATCCCATTGAGTGCTACAGATCTAACGGTGGTGATGGGTTGTGGCGAAGCGTAGAGGGGATACAGGGGCCGAGTTCATGGATGTCGTCGACCCTATTTGCGCGACCTTGGTAGAGCCGGACCTAGCCGCGTTCTGGCTATGGGGGTATGGCGGCATGCCCTTCGAGGTGGTTGAGTCTGATCGGCGTAGCAGGCGGCGTAGAGAGCGACGATCGAAACCCTAAAAGCACGGTGATGGGTTCAAATTTGACCTGTAACACGCGTATTCGAGAGAAGGGAGATGGAGATGGGCGGCCTAGATTTTTGAACGGCCTGATTCTTTTTCTTTGGTAAAAAAATATGGAGGAATTGTTTTAAATTCATATTCAAATATTTAAAATTAAATAACTCTTTCATACGATATCAGATTCGAACAAAATTTGCGGTGCCGGGATCGCAACGAGGAATACTACGAGATGGTGCAGATTCGGATTCATTCCGGGCAAGTAGAAATTTGAGTTAAATCGAACGTCGTTCGGTTTAATTTAAATTTCGAACGCTCTCCGAAACTCAAGGTGTGTTAATCTAACTCACATCTGGAATGTTAGCTGATTTAAATAGTTAATATTTAAATATCTGTGTGATTGGTTGAAATATTTATTTATATCAGCCTGGATTGATATATTTATAGTGTTGTGCTAATATTTGTGGATGTAGGAAAAACAGGTTGGAGGGATCCAACTGGATTCCTCACTATGTGATAATTATTTTTATAATTGATGATGATGCATGTTTTATATATTGTGATTAATAAATTTGGGATTCAATTGTATTGTGAAATTGTGGGATAAACCATAAGCCCAGAATGTTAAATTATAAAGAAACATGGAGTTTTAATTATAAAGAAATTAAATTGGGTTTTAAAAGGGAATTAAGAAATTAATAAATAAGGAATATAAAAATTAGAATCTTCTTGAATGGAAAACTGAAATAAAATTGTATTGGAATATTGATGGATAAATTATAAATCCATAATTAGTTATAAATGGAAAAATTGAATTTTAGAGAAATAAAAGATATTATTAAATAATGAATTTTAAAGAATTAAAATTTGAAATCCATTTGGAATGGAAATCGAAAATTTGTAAACCTGGAATGATAAACAAAGAGAAAAGTTATTAGTTGATAAATTGAAAAATAAGATTTTGTTATTAAAATATAAACCTGAATTGAAATAAATTGACAGAAATGGTGAGAAGGATTTCTGTGATGTTAAGTGGAAATGAGTTCCCTAGGAGAACCAAGTTCGAGTTTAAACTGATTTTATAAAAAGGAAGCTTTTAAAATTCAATCTTGTTTAAAGAGTGTTTGAAAATATTTATTTTCAAAAGTAACTATTATAAATTAGCAATAGTAAATTTTATAAATATCTTAATAATTATTTTTTACAAATGGATTTGTTCAAAAGACTAGTTTTGAACTAAGTTATTGAAATTAGTATTAGCCTTTTAAAAACTCTACTTATAAGTTTAGTTAAACTAAAACCCTTATTTGAAATCAAGAGTTATATCCTAATAAATGGTTTAACATTAAATATTTTGAAACTATATTTTTTAGTAAATAATTAGTAGTAAAGTTACATATTTTAAAGTATATTTCAGAATAAAGTATTTTTACTGTTTTAAATCTAAATGTTTTGAACTTGGTTATTCCAATGGAAATATATGGCAAAGGATTTACCTTGTAAAGGAAGAGTTTTGGGAAATTGTTTTCAAATGAGCTTTGAAAATTTTGAAGATATATCTTGTAAAGATATTTGTGACGCCCCACCTCTATACCCACGCTAGCCAAGAACATTTCGGTGAATGCTGTCGATTAGCACGGAGAATAAGGCTATTGAGGAGCGACCATCCATGTAATTTCTTTGCGCGAGCACCGATATGTCAGATAATATAACATGCATTCTATTTCAAGAGGAAATCCGACATACCGACACAAACTCAAAGCTACTACACAGTGGCTATATAAATCCTTCGGAAAATAAATATAGAAATAAGCATAACACAAATCAGTCACAGACAATTCATATCACAAAGGCGGAATAAGATATGAATATTACACTAGAAAGTGTACATCAGAGTAGTGGTCTAAAAAGATCCACAATATCACAAAAGAATAGTTACACGAACTACATAAAAGAATAAGTATACATTATGGAGTCTATATCTCAAATGTATACAACAAAAACTACTAATCAAAGTAGTTAAGCCAAAAGCAAGAGAGATCAATCCCAAGAGAGAGGTCAAGCAGAAGCACCTGTAACATCTCGGTCTGACCCGAGTATTATTTAATAAAAAAATAATAAACGGATCAGTCTAACTATAAATATCAGATGAAACAATATAGAATCAGAGTTATGACTAAACACATAATAATCACAAGGCCAAGCTGTGATATATAAGTAGTTGATAATCAACAAGAGATTAATCAATGTCACCAAATCTACACAAGAATCAATGAAACGTCATACTCCTTATTTCGTTCACCAAACCATAAATATTGACGATAATATCAATGTCAATCACATAAGTCAATGACACACAAATTCCAGAAGACTACACAAGAAATCCAGAAATCACTAAAGTCAATGACACACAAATTCACCAATGCACAAATATTGATAAAAAACTTATCAATGGAAATCACGAAAATTGGTGAAACACAAATTCTAGGAATCTACACAAGAAATCCAGAAATCACAAAGGTCAATGACACACAAATTCACCAATGCACAAATATTGATAAAAACTTATCAATGGAAATCACGAAAATTGGTGAAACACAAATTCTAGGAATCTACACAAGAAATCCAGAAATCACAAAGGGGGGGGGAGGCCTATCACAAACGGGAGCATAAAGCTCACCAACACGTGTATCACAAACGGAACGCTAATTCCATGGTCGCTAACCATCACAAATTGAGCCGAAGCTCCACAAACGGCCCGAAGACCATGGGTTGCTACCCCATCACAAATTGAGTCGAAACTCTACAAAACGGGGTTTAGTCTCCCTCGCAGACAAAGAGACATCGCACATTGCTAGTCTAAATCACAAAGATGATCGTCATGATCAGCGAGAAGTGTCAATTACACTAAGCTAGTAAATAAATGAGTTTAGCTTCATGTCCCATAACCACTTGCTTAACTTAAATATTTACGAACAAACTGTAAATCTCCACTAGAAAATTGTCACAAGAGGTTCAATCGAACAAGTCCAAGAATTAACCGACAAAGTAAACGCAAGCGTTTCATACCACTTGTTTTACTAAGCCGTTTAATTAGATTTCTCATACGAGTGAGGTAAAGGTTTGTTTATACTAATAGATTGGAAAACTGTTTTATAAACGAATTTGGTATTAAAATAGTATTGAAATCGTTTGAGGAAAGAGTTTTGATATTTACTACTAGTATAGAAAACCTTTATATTTTTAAAGTGACAAATCACGAAGAAGATTGTAAGAACAATCAATCACAAAATTTCACGTACGAGGAGTGAATAAAATCCAACGAAATCGATAAAGGATCCATCGAAATGGATATTCAAAAATCCCTAAAAAAAAGTCATCAAAGTCATAATAGATGATAACAACAAATAGGATTATCACGAATCGATTTAAATTGGAATTTCAATCCAAAAAGGCAAATTGGACTCAAACAGCAGGTTCAGTCGACTGAACAGAGTTTTTCAATCGACTGACCCTGTAGATGGAAATTTTCCAGGTTCAGGAAACTTTCTGTTTCCAGTTTCAGTCGACTGTGCAGAATTTTTCAGTCGACTGAATCATGCCTGGAAACTCTCGGGTTTCAGGTTCAGTCGACTGAACAGAGATTTCAGTCGACTGAATCATGCCTGGGCTGTTTTTCAGCCTTATACAAATGAAGAGCAAATTCTTCCAAAATGCAATCGGACGAACATTGGCTCTAAGGGTTTATGCCAATCGGCAACCCGGCCCTATATGCTCCTCGGTGCATCACTAAAAGCATGATGAAACATCCATAAAAGGATTTTACACAAATTTGGTTTAAAAACCCAAAAATTGGAGTATTTACAAAACCAATCCAAATCAAGAGCAAATGCACATGAAGAAGTGTTAGGAATTCATACCCAACAACCAAAGGTAATTATAGTCATAGATGTGAGATAAAAATCTCACCTTTTCACAAAATCGAACAAGAAGAAGCTTGAAAGCAAATGGAGAATCAACCTCTCTTCAACACCACTCAATTGAGCTTGAATCTAAGCTCAAAAACAAGAACATTCCCAAAATTAGGTTTATGAATTTGTGAAATTGGTAAGAGACAAGTTGGAGAAGAAGAAGAGAAGCTTACCAATGGGTTCTTCTTGAGTTTGGAGCTAGGAATTTGATTTGCAAGAGAAACTAGGGTTTTGGAGTTTTAAATTTCCAATCTCTCCCACCATTAAAGCTAAGAAAACTGAAAAGAGAAGGAAGTGAGGGAGAATGGGGAGGGTGGTTCAGTTTTGGAGTATAAGTTAACATAGGGCTGAGCCCAAAAACCAAACCCAAAGTAAAAAGTAGCAGAAATCAACTTTCTCCAAACGTATCGAAGCTTATACTCAAAAAGGTCGTAAATGGCATTTTAAACTCAATGGGAGTGGTCCCGAGCCCTAATTCGACCGTATGCAAAAAGTAGCTTTTCGGACTAAAATCCGACTAACGATAAAATATTTAAATATAAAATCGATAAATATGCGGGTTGTTACAGACTCCCCTCCTTAAAGAAATTGCGTCCTCGCGATATTACAAGAAGAAGATATATAGTAACAACCATAAAAGCGTATTCAACACAAAAGAAGTTTGAAATAAGAAGTTCACCTCAAAGAGCACGAGAAAGTAAGTCCGGATGTGTACGCTCGATGTACTCTCTAGATTCCCAAGAACAATCCTTAGGATTTGAAGACCATTGAACTTTAACAAGCGGAACATCTTTATTTCGAAGTCGTTTGACTTCCGAAGCAATGATACGAATAGGATGTTGCTCATAAGTTAAATTAGGCGGAACTTCAATCTCTTCCACAACACTGGGCTCAAGAATAGAATCGGAATCTCGAAGACATTTCCGAAGTTGAGAAACGTGAAACACGTCGTGCATAGTAGAAAACTGAGCCGGTAATAAAAGGCGATAAGCCATGGAACCAATACGTTCGGTGATAGGAAATGGCCCAATATATCGAGGCGCAAGTTTTTCCGATCGACTGAAACGTACAACACCTTTCATTGGTGAAACACGAATAAACACAAGATCTCCCACAGAAAATTCTAACTTCCTTCTCCGGTTATCGGCATAAGATTTTTGTCTACTCTGGGCTTCTTTCATCCTATGACGAATAAGATCAATCTTTTCCGTAGAATCCCGAATAAAATCTGGACCTAAAACCAGCTTCTCACCGGCCTCAAGCCAACAAGAAGGAGATCGGCATGGCCTTCCATAGAGTGCCTCGAAAGGTGCCATACCAATACTAGATTGGAAGCTATTATTATAGGAAAATTCAACAAGTGAAATATGATCTTCCCAACTTCCACCAAAATCAAGAACACAAGCACGAAGAAGATCTTCAAGAGTTTGATTCACACGCTCAGTTTGTCCATCGGACTGGGGATGATAAGCGGTGCTAAAATTAAGCTTCGTTCCCAAAGCTTTTTGAAGACTCTTCCAAAATTCACTAGTAAACAATGGATCACGATCACTAACAATTGAAGTAGGAACCCCATGCAATTTAACAATCTTTTTAATAAATAGTTTGGCCAAAAGAGGGACGGTTCGGTTAGACCGAACGGGAATAAAATGGGCGGAATTAGTAAGCCTATCAACAATCACCCATAAGCTATCATGACCCGAACGAGAACGGGGAAGGCCATCAATAAAATCCATGGAAATTTGGTCCCACTTCCAAATTGGAATTTCTAAAGGTTGCAATAACCCACCGGGCCTTTGATGTTCGGCCTTAACGAGTTGGCAAGTCATGCAACGTTTAACGAAGTTAGCGATGTCAAGTTTCATTCCCTCCCAATAATAAAGTCGCTTCATATCCGCGTACATTTTACTACTACCGGGATGAATGGTAAATTTAGAGTGATGAGAATCTTCTAAAATATCTTTACGAAGATCCCAAACATTTGGCACGATAAGTCTACCAAATTTCCGAATGCCGCCACGAGAATCGATATTAAAGTCTTTCAAACCTTCAATATCAATTTTATCCTTAATATTTTGGCCAAGAAGAACCAATTCAGTATCTAGCCTTTGAGCTTCAAGAATGCGGTCTAAAAGAGATGGATGAGCCTCAAGGCTACATAAAACAAATGATGAGCATAAATCGGAAACACGGTCTCGAATTTCGCAAGTGGATAAGATCTCGAGATCGTTCCATTCGGATATCATCATAGAAACAACAACTTGTTGTTTACGGCTAAGAGCATCGGCGACACGATTACCCTTACCGGGAGTATAAAGAATATCAAGATCATATGGTGCAAGAAATTCGAGCCAACGCTGTTGACGCAAATTAAGTTCCTTTTGAGAGAATAAATATTTCAAAGACTTATGATCTGTGTAAAGAACAAATTTCTCTCCTAAGAGATAATGACGCCAAATCCAAAGAGCAAAAACAATAGCCGCGAGCTCTAAATCATGAGTGGCATATCTAGTCTCAGCAGGCTTTAATTGCCTAGAAGCATAAGCAATAACGCGTTCCTTTTGCATAAGAACGACACCCAAACCAATGCGACTAGCATCGGTATAAACAACGAAATCTTGATTCCCATCGGGAATAACAAGAATAGGAGCATCAGAAAGAAGTTCTTTTAATTTCTGAAAAGAAGTTTCACATTTGTTCGACCAAATGTATTTAACACCTTTCTTCGTCAAGCTAGTGAGAGGCATGGAAATCTTAGAAAAGTCTTTAATAAAACGACGGTAATAGCCCGCCAATCTGAGAAAACTATGAATCTCTGTCACACTCTCCGGTCTCCTCCAATCTTGAATCGCTTCAATCTTTGAAGGATCCACGGAAATTCCGAATTCAGAAATAATGTGACCGAGAAACTCCACACGAGATTGCCAAAAGCGGCACTTATAAAATTTTGCCTTTAATTGATTACTCCTAAGAGTTTCCAACACAATCCGAAGATGTTTTTCATGCTCCTCCTCGGTTTTAGAATAAACAAGAATATCATCGATAAAGATGAGAACAAACCGGTCGAGAAAGTCTTTAAAAACTCGATTCATTAAGTCAACGAAATAAGCCGGGGCATTAGTTAATCCAAATGGCATAACAAGCCATTCATAAGATCCATACCGAGTACGGAACGATGTCAAAGGAATGCTATCCTCTGCAATCCGAAGCTGATGAAAACCGGTAGCCAAGTCCAATTGTGAAAAGACTCTAGCACCACTAAGTTGATCGAATAGATCATCAATCCGAGGTAAAGGATATTTATTTTTGATAGTAAGATCATTAAGCTTGCGGTAGTCAACGCAAAGCCTAAGTGTACCATCGGATTTCTTCACAAAAATAGCTGAAGCTCCCCAAGGCGAGGAACTAGAGCGAATAAATTGCTTCGTTTCCAATTCAGATAATTGTTTACGCATCTCCTCGTTTTCTTTATTGGACATACGATAAGGAAGACGAGTGATAGGTTGAGCTCCCGAAATAAGATTAATTCTGAACTCAATTGCTCGCTTAGGTGGTAATCCTAAAACGGGCTCGAATATGTCGGAAAATTCACAAACGACGTGAATAAGAGAAATAATATCACCCTCATCATCATCATCGTCATCACGAGGATTTAAAGAATATAAAGATGCAACCAAAGCAGAATCTGAATCTTTAAGAATAACAGAAACCTGAATAACAGATTGAGGATGTCAAAGATGAATAGTCCGCTCAGGACATAGGATATGAGCTTCATAACGGTTAAGCCAATCCGTTCCCAAAATCATTCCAAAGCCTAAATAACGCATGACATGCAAATCGGCTCGGAAAGAAAAATCACACAAAATAATCTCGACATCTTTACACAATAAACTGATTGTTGCGGATCCACCAACCGGATTCGCAATTCTCAAAGAAGTCATTAAACACAAAACATCCAAAGAAAAAGTATCAACAAGTTCTTTTGATATAAAAGAATGGGACGCACCCGTATCAAAAAGAACTCGAATCGGATAATCACGAAATAAAATAATTCCATCTAGAATAGAATGAGAAATACCTTGGCCACGAGATGTGTTGCCAGGGGCTTGAGCAACATTTAACTTTCCCTCCTTCTTGCCCTGAAGCTTGGGGCATGAAGATATAACATGACCGGGAACTTTGCAGTAGCTACAAGAAAGAGACTTTGGGCACTTGTTCGCATAATGGTCCTTCGAACCACAATTATAGCATTCCCCACGACCAAAGGAAGAAGTCTTTGCCATGGAGGTTGCTTGCTTCCCTTTCTTATTGGGATAAGGGCCTTTGAATTTGCTTGGCCTCTTCTTGTTGTTGAAGTTTGGTTTGGAACCCACCACTTCAACATCATTCTCTCTATCCGCCTCTTCAAGGCGAAGGGCGATATCAACGAGTTGGTCGAAAGAAACTTCTAACTTTAGAAGTAATGGCTTCTTGAGACTTTTGTTTAAGCCATAGACGAATCTCTGATTCTTCTTAAGAGGGGTGTTGATGTATTCAACCCCATATTTGGAAAGCGACTCGAAGGAGGCGACGTAATCAGTCACGGATGACTCACCTTGAACAAGGTCTATAAATCGTCGAGCCAATGTCACTTTTTCAGCTTCCGGTACGAATTTCAACTCGAAGCGTTCTCGGAATTTCTCCCAAGTGAGATCCGCTTCATTAGTTTCAGAAATAAGAAGCTCGTACCACTCCAATGCTCTTTCTCGGAGCATACTAGAGGCCACCTGAACTCGGTGAAGGTCAATAAGATTCATGCGAGAAAAGATTCGATCGCATGACCTTAGCCAGGCCTGTACTTCAATAACAGTTTCGGAACCCTTGAATGGCTCCCCACCCAAATTAGTGTAATCTCTACACAAGCGTGCAAATCCTGACTTTGGGTGAGTAGGTTCTGGGTTAGCTCCATCTGCTTGAGCATTTGTCACTAAATCAAGAAGCTGTTGAGCAGTCATAAAAACTCCATCCTGGGGCGGAGTGCTAGATGGCACGGCTCTGGGGCGGCCAGGTCTAGACATTTCTCTTCCTTTAGAAAGAAAGAAGAGGAATAAAAAGGTCATTCACCAAATTGAATATCAAGCAATCTTGATAGACAAAACAAGGAATCATAAAAGAAAATAGGATAGAACGGTACGTAGACCCGAATAAAATCCTAAAGCACGACTCCTAAGATGAACTTAGGACGACGATCCTTGTTATAATGTTCCATATTGTTCCGAAGTTTGGCTCTGATACCAAGCTGTGACGCCCCACCTCTATACCCACGCTAGCCAAGAACATTTCGGTGAATGCTGTCGATTAGCACGGAGAATAAGGCTGTTGAGGAGCGACCATCCATGTAATTTCTTTGCGCGAGCACCGATATGTCAGGTAATATAACATGCATTCTATTTCAAGAGGAAAACCGACATACCGACACAAACTCAAAGCTACTACACAGTGGCTATATAAATCCTTCGGAAAACAAATATAGAAATAAGCATAACACAAATCAGTCACAGACAATTCATATCACAAAGGCGGAATAAGATATGAATATTACACTAGAAAGTGTACATCAGAGTAGTGGTCTAAAAAGATCCACAATATCACAAAAGAATAGTTACACGAACTACACAAAAGAATAAGTATACATTATGGAGTCTATATCTCAAATGTATACAACAAAAACTACTAATCAAAGTAGTTAAGCCAAAAGCAAGAGAAATCAATCCCAAGAGAGAGGTCAAGCAGAAGCACCTGTAACATCTCGGTCTGACCCGAGTATTATTTAATAAGAAAATAATAAATGGATCAGTCTAACTATAAATATCAGATGAAACGATATAGAATCAGAGTTATGACTAAACACATAATAATCACAAGGCCAAGCTGTGATATATAAGTAGTTGATAATCAACAAGAGATTAATCAATGTCACCAAATCTACACAAGAATCAAAGAAACGTCATACTCCTTATTTCGTTCACCAAACCATAAATATTGACGATAATATCAGTGTCAATCACATAAGTCAATGACACACAAATTCCAGAAGACTACACAAGTAATCCAGAAATCACTAAAGTCAATGACACACAAATTCACCAATGCACAAATATTGATAAAAAACTTATCAATGGAAATCACGAAAATTGGTGAAACACAAATTCTAGGAATCTACACAAGAAATCCAGAAATCACAAAGGTCAATGACACACAAATTCACCAATGCACAAATATTGATAAAAACTTATCAATGGAAATCACGAAAATTGGTGAAACACAAATTCTAGGAATCTACACAAGAAATCCAGAAATCACAAAGGGGGGGAGGCCTATCACAAACGGGAGCATAAAGCTCACCAACACGTGTATCACAAACGGAACGCTAATTCCATGGTCGCTAACCATCACAAATTGAGCCGAAGCTCCACAAACGGCCCGAAGACCATGGGTTGCTACCCCATCACAAATTGAGTCGAAACTCCACAAAACGGGGTTTAGTCTCCCTCGCAGACAAAAGAGACATCGCACATTGCTAGTCTAAATCACAAAGATGATTGTCATGATCAGCGAGAAGTGTCGATTACACTAAGATAGTAAATAAATGAGTTTAGCTTCATGTCCCATAACCACTTGCTTAACTTAAATATTTACGAACAAACTGTAAATCTCCACTAGAAAATTGTCATAAGAGGTTCAATCGAACAAGTCCAAGAATTAACCGATAAAGTAAACGCAAGCGTTTCATACCACTTGTTTTACTAAGCCGTTTAATTAGATTTCTCATACGAGTGAGGTAAAGGTTTGTTTATACTAATAGATTGGAAAACTGTTTTATAAACGAATTTGGTATTAAAATAGTATTGAAATCGTTTGAGGAAAGAGTTTTGATATTTACTACTAGTATAGAAAACCTTTATATTTTTAAAGTGACAAATCACGAAGAAGATTGTAAGAACAATCAATCACAAAAATTCACATACGAGGACGTGAATAAAATCCAACGAAATCGATAAAGGATCCATCGAAATGGATATTCAAAAATCCCTAAAAAAAGTCATCAAAGTCATAATAGATGATAACAACAAATAGGATTATCACGAATCGATTTAAATTGGAATTTCAATCCAAAAAGGCAAATTGGACTCAAACAGCAGGTTCAGTCGACTGAACAGAGTTTTTCAGTCGACTGACCCTGTACATTGAAATTTTCCAGGTTCAGGAAACTTTCTGTTTCCAGTTTCAGTCGACTGTGCAGAATTTTTCAGTCGACTGAATCATGCCTAGAAACTCTCGGGTTTCAGGTTCAGTCGACTGAACAGAGATTTCAGTCGACTGAATCATGCCTGGGCTGTTTTTCAGCCTTATACAAATGAAGAGCAAACTCTTCCAAAATGCAATCGGACGAACATTGGCTCTAAGGGTTTATGCCAATCGGCAACCCGACCCTATATGCTCCTCGGTGCATCACTAAAAGCATGATGAAACATCCATAAAAGGATTTTGCACAAATTTGGTTTAAAAACCCAAAAATTGGAGTATTCACAAAACCAATCCAAATCAAGAGCAAATGCACATGAAGAAGTGTTAGGAATTCATACCCAATAACCAAAGGTAGTTATAGTCATAGATGTGAGATAAAAATCTCACCTTTTCACAAAATCGAACAAGAAGAAGCTTGAAAGCAAATGGAGAATCAACCTCTCTTCAACACCACTCAATTAAGCTTGAATCTAAGCTCAAAAACAAGAACATTCCCAAAATTAGGTTTATGAATTTGTGAAATTGGTAAGAGAACAAGTTGGAGAAGAAGAAGAGAAGCTTACCAATGGGTTTTTCTTGAGTTTGGAGCTAGGAATTTGATTTGCAAGAGAAACTAGGGTTTTGGAGTTTTAAATTTCCAATCTCTCCCACCATTAAAGCTAAGAAAACTGAAAAGAGAAGGAAGTGAGGGAGAATGGGGAGGGTGGTTCAGATTTGGAGTATAATTTAACATAGGGCTGAGCCCAAAAACCAAACCCAAAGTAAAAAGTAGCAGAAATCAACTTTCTCCAAACATATCGAAGCTTATGCTCAAAAAGGTCGCAAACGACATTTTAAACTCAATGGGAGTGGTCCCGAGCCCTAATTCGACCGTATGCAAAAAGTAGCTTTTCGGACTAAAATCCGACTAACGATAAAATATTTAAATATAAAATCGATAAATATGCGGGTTGTTACAATATTAGAGGCAAATAAATAACGTGGAAATTATTTATGGTGTGATGGATGTTTATGGATGTTTACGAATATAAATTGATAGTTAAATCACCGACTATCAATATTGGACAACTGCGTTGATCGTTTCGAAGAGACCGGGATCGAGATTTATTTCTCGAAAACCACTTCGATCCGATTTGTACGTTTCGTGCGAAAAACGTGTTCGGAGTCGAAGATGGAGCAGTGAAGTGCAAGGGCTAGTCGCTACTAATCCATAGGATATTTCCAAAATGGATGTAGTAGGAATAGTGCCTTCGGTTCCATTCGAACTCGGAACGGAGTTGTATGGACGAATGCTTGCGAAACATCGTTAGGTGGACGATGGGCATTCTAAGTGAAAACGTTCTAAAGGTAACGCTTAGCCTCAAGCCTCATCAACCGAGAATGACTGAAAATCAGGGGATATGCAGCAAGGTTAGGTGGGTCATGCCCAAGCAGGACAAGATATTTCCCCTGTCTAGATGTCCCTTATATATTTCGGCTTAGTGGGTGGTTGGTCGCGCCAACCACGGGGTTTATCTTGTTCGAGACTGTTCAGTAAGGAATGGTTCCGGCCTTGTGTTGCAGGGGATGAAGGGAGTAATCCTCGGTACGGTGATCTAGGCCCCGTACTGTGACAGGTGGTACCCCGGTGCCTAGTCATTGTTGGAAATCCATTTTCCCTAAAAGCCTTGTACGAGTTTTGTTTGTATTACCCACTTTTGTGGCTAGTAGCTAGAATTTAATAGATGTAACAATTTTGGCTATTTTATAAGTATTTGTAAATAGACCCTATTATAATATCAGAGGATTTCTATAAAAGGCGTTTTAGCTATCGTAAGGTAAAAACCCGACATGTTTATTTGTGGCGTGGTCTTACGAGATGCTTTTGTTTCAAAGGATTTTTGAAACTTTAATAAATCAATTTGGATGCATTATTATCAGCTGGTATTCCAGACTGACTCGGGTGTTATTTCATTATAATGCTCGGGTCAGACCGAGTATTATATGTTCAGGATAGGTTGCTATGGAGCAGGAGAGGAGCTGGAGTCCGAGACGTATTATATGTACCTATATATATATATAGATATCCGCTGCTGTGATTATATGGTATGTTTGATTTGTGATTGTTGATGTGTGAGATACTCTGATGATTGATGTATAAATCAGTGATAATTTTCATTTAGTGTAAAGTTCTATATTTACTATTATATATTATTCCGCTGCGACTGTGAGATTCTGTATTGTTTAGTTTCTTCTTCTTCTATCTCTTCTTCTTTAACCCTAATGGTTCGTAATTCTGTGCCACTTGAGTTAATAGAGGTAGAATAGTGTTGATTCAAGGGGTACGGATTTGCGGGCTGTCACACTTGGTATCAGAGCTTAGGTTGGCGACAACCTAGGCATTGGTGTGAAAATTTCTCATTAACAGAGTCAATAGTACTCTATAATGAGTTGAGCGTATTTATAGATATGAGGACGTACTTGTTAGTGAATATAAAATTGTTTTCATACTGTGTTGATTTATCGGTTGAGCGTTTATGAATTCTGGTCGGTGCGGGAAGTACAACCGTATCGATAGGGGTTTCTAAACTCTTAAACAAGATAAACCGACATAGTATTGTTTTTAAAGTGGGTAAATGAAATAATTTTACCCAAAATTATTTAGATATAAAAGAAATAATTTTCTGAAATTATATATATATATATATATATATATATATATTTGGATGATTGGTTGTTAATACTATAATCAAATATAAGAATCTAAAATTTGAAATGGTTATAACGAAATAAATTTTGTGAGTATAAATTATACAAAAGAGAATAACTAATTTAAGCCCAGCCAGAATTTAAATCCTGGAAGTTTTGGAAAGGATTTTAAATAAAATAAAAATAAAAGTTTGGAAATTTAAAATCCTGGGAAAGTTTGAAATGTTGTTGAGATTTGAAGGTGTTTGAAGGCAATGTTGGAATATTGTTTTGGGAAATATTTTTAATGGAAACTGTTTTGAAATGAATTTAGAAAAGTAAGAAGCATTGAACTCACTTCAGTCGATGGAAAATAATCCTGATGATGCTGGCCACATCATTAGTATTCATTTTCGAGTTTCTAAAGTGATGGATTGCTTCCCTAATATTTGGTTATGGTATTGTTTGGACTAGTTAGGTATAACAGTTGTTTGGACATTCCGAAAATGGGGAAATTTGTTTTGGTATAAACAAATTGTTTTGGAAAAAATCTGGAGATTTGATTGGTATATCAAATAGGTATATATTTGATATATTTCAAAATGGTTTGAAATAAAAACCGGGTAAAATGAATTCTGGGAAAATTCTAATTAAATAATGTGTAAAATTGAAATGAATTAACTATTGAACTTATTAAGTGAAGTAGATATTAATAAGAAGGAGAAATGAAAATTTTAATCTTGGAATTAAAAACTTAACTTGAGTAATTGGAAGTGAGTAAAATATATTGAAGTAAGTAGAAAATTTGAATATAACTTGGATAAGTTAAATAAATTGGACTTAGAATTAAAATGATGTGGATTGGATTAAAATGTAAGTGACTTTGAAATTGTGGGTCATTGTGAAATGGATTGTACCCATAAGTTATTAAGTTGTATACTTATAATTTGAGATTGAGGATTTAATATTGTGTAAGAAGTCAAATGAAAGGAATTTGTATCCTTAAGAATTCTGTGATACACATATATATAATTTGAAATTGTGATTATATGCTGTAAATGGATTCAAATGAGCAATATGAGCTTTAAAATAAATAAGTTGGAGAACTTATAAATTGAAAGTGAGATTATAATCACAAATGGAAGTAGTTGAATGGTATGGTGAATTCAAACTCAATCTCAAATGAAATGTAAATTGAAATAAGGTAAAGTGAGATATAAAAGAAATGAATGAATTTAAATTAGTAAACAAGTTTTGAACTTGTATATGGAGAATTAAAATTGAGAATTTGAAATTGAATTAAATCTAAATGAATTAAAATTTGATTGAATTGGATTTAACTTAAATCGAATGGAATTGAGATGGAATTGGATTTAAATAAAAACAAGATTCAATTGTGTTCTGAATAAATATGAATGGAATTAAATCCTTATTTAAGATAGTAAGGGAAAAATGAAATTAATTCAAGATAGCTAAATAAATTTAGTTAAAACTTGAATCAAAATTTGGAAAGACTTAAATTGAAAGAAATCTAATTTGCTGAAGGGATATTGTATGAATAAAAGTTTGACTCAACTAAATTCAAAGGGATTATTTGAGAATGAATTTAGCATAAGCTGAATTAAATAAAGAGAAGCTTGAAAGTGAATTTAGTATAAGCTAAATTAAATGAAAATAGTACGGGAACAGGTATAGTTTTGGAAGCTTGTAAATAATTGAAGGGTAAATGGAACCTAGTTCTTGTTCACAACATTTGAAAATGGTCGTATTGTAAATAAGTTCAGTATGAATTAGGAAAGTGTATTAAAACCTAATATGGATTAGGTTAGAGACTAAATTGAATTACAATTCAATGGGATTTGTATTGTAATGGATAGAAATTTGATAATTGATCAACATTTGGAAATTAAATAGAAATCCAACTGTAGTATGGGATTTAAATTTGTGGTAACAAATAATGAAGTGTGAATGAAAAATGGAATTAAATTATAATAATGATGGTTTGAATTGTAAATAAATTCAAATGAGTGAACTAATTTAAAGTGGTTTCTTTGCTTATAAAATAAGTCTAAAATGGATTTAATAAATAGGCAAAGTGCATTAAAGTTGGTAAATGGTTTGATTTGGATGAGAATCAAATGAAAATGAATAAATGAAAGTGATATAAGAAGAAATAGAAATATTGTGTTATTGAAACAATTTAAGCAAATTGAAAGAAAAATTATTTGTTATCAAGCTTATAATGTGGTATTGGATAAATTTGTTTAGATGATGAAATTGAATTGCAAGTGAAATGGAATAAGAAAATATGAATTAAAGTTGGGTGAGTTGTAAATAATATGGAATGTGATGTTATTAATCTAAACTTAAGCTGAATGTTTAAGCTAGTGGAATTAAAATTTGTAAATGGTTTGATTTGGTAAGAATCAATTAAAATGGAAACAAATTGAGATATTATGGAATTGAAATCATTTAAGAAGATGATGAGATGGTTATTTTTAAGCTTATGGAATAGCTTTAAATGAAATTTGTTTGGAAAATAAAATTTTGAATACAAATATTTCAAATTCAGAATAAGTATCAAATTGTGAATCAACTTGGAATTGAAAAGGGATAGGTTGATGTTAGTGAAGCACCTGTTAATCATTTAAATAAAAAATGAAGTTTGAGTTTGTAAAGAGGCTTTAAAATGATGTCGGAATTGTGAAATTGTTTTTAAAGGTGGTTAGCATGCATAATTATGAAATTGCTTGGTTTGGCTATGCAATGAATATGTTGACTTACATTATATTGGAAATGTTGTTATAATGTTCAAATCTTTGAAAACTAATGTGTTTGTTGAGTATAGTACAGGTATAGAAGGCATTCGAGAGAGTTGGAGCGTGTATAAGCGTAATATTAGCCGCTCGCTATTAAAATTTGCTAAAAAGGTACGCCTACGCAAATATAATTGGGAAATGATATATATTTTGTGATATATTTTGGTTTCCGACCGTGTGGGTCGATGTATATATATTTGTCTGTATCGCGATATCGCGAAATCTCCTCCGTGTAGGGGAGACTCTGCCAAAATTTTCCGGAAATTTTTGGAGTCAGAAAATTTTTGGGATTTTGGAAAATTTTGCTAGCTTGGAAGTTATTTTTTTTTTGAAAGCAAATGTTAAAATACAAACTTTTGAGTGGATAAAGAAAATGGTTTTGAAATGGAGTTGAAACTTTTTGGGAAAGTAAATATAAGCTTTTAACTAAGCAAATTGGGTAAGTAAATGGGTTGGAGAGTATTTTCTATCTTAGCAAATTTCGGGGACGAAATTTTTATAAGGGGGGAGGAATGTAACATCCCGTATTTTTAAGCCGTTGAATTTGAACATTTAATTTGTTTTAAATGTTTAATGTGTGTTCTTAATTGATTTTGAAATGAATGGATTCGGGTTCAATCAATAAAATAAGCTATAATTTTTAAATATAGTGATTCCATTCGATTTTGAATAATGAAGAATAATAATTAAAGATTCAAAATTGGAATAAGTGGTGAATCTGGAAGTGAATAGTTATACAAATGGTTTTCAAATTTATTTTTAAGTATATTCGAATATAAATAAGGTGGTTGAATTTTTAGACGGGCTTAAAAGTCAATAATTAATTATTTGGAATTTTATATTAATTTAAAAATGAATTTAATATTATTAAAATGCAATTTAATCAGATTTTGGTCCGGAGTGAGCCAGAATGATTTTTAACGTGCTTATAAATTTCATATGATTTATTATTAAGTTATTAAAATTTTAAAAGTGAAATTTTAATCGTTTTCGTTAATTTTGGAATTTGATTTAATAGACGAGTGAAAATAGCCTTCCGGGGCACAGTCTCGGAATTCAACGAAACCAGTTCCATTGGATCCGTAATAGCTAGTTATTAATGGATTTCAATTTTCGTAGCAATCGGAGTTGTCGTTTGACCCCGACAGCTCGAAACGCATCGAAATCGTTTTAATCGGTTTAAATTAAAAATGATCGTTTAATTTCGTAACTCGCGCGTATGACCAAATTAGCTTACGAGATCTGTTCCATTGTGTCCGAAATGGGGAAAAACCCTAAGAATGCCTGTCGGCACGTGTCATTTGGAGATCGTTTGGAAATGTCGCTTTTTAATGGTTTTAATATTAAAATAATGGTCATTAACATTTATATATGCAAATTAATAATCAAAACCCTAGCATTGTCTCGGGCCGCCGTTTCAAACATTTTCATGGCCGAAATCGTCTTTCGTTCCTCCTCAATTTCCTCTCAATCCTTGCTTCTATTTAGGAAACTTTCTACTAGAGAATTGAAGATCCCATCGAGTGCTACAGATCTAATAGTGGTGATGGGTTGTGGCGAAGCGTAGAGGGGATACAGGGGCCGAGTTCATGGATGTCGTCGACCCTGTTTGCGCGACCTTGGTAGAGCCGGACCTAGCCGCGTTCTGGCTACGGAGGTGTGGCGGTGTGCCCTTCGAGGTGGTGGAGTCTGATCGGCGTAGCAGGCGGCGTAGAGAGCGGCGATCGAAACCCTAAAAGCACGGTGATGGGTTCAAATTTGACCTGTAACGCGCGTATTCGAGAGAAGGGAGATGGAGATGGGCGGCCTAGATTTTTGAACGGCCTGATTCTTTTGCTTTGGTCAAAAAAAAATATATATATGGAGGAATTGTTTTAAATTCATATTCAAATCTTTAAAATTAAATAACTCTTTCATACGATATCAGATTTGAACAAAATTTGCGGTGCCGGGGTCGCAACGAGGAATACTACGAGATGGTGCGGATCCAGATTCATTCCGGGCAAGTAGAAATTTGAGTTAAATCGAACGTCGTTCGGTTTAATTTAAATTTCGAACGCTCGCCGAAACTCAAGGTGAGTTAATCTCACTCACATCTGGAATGTTAGCTGATTTAAATAGTTAATATTTAAATATCTGTGTGATTGGTTGAAATATTTATTTATGTCAGCCTGGATTGATATATTTATAGTGTTGTGCTAATATTTGTGGATGCAGGAAAAAAAGGTTGGAGGGATCCAACTGGATTCCTCAATATGTGATAATTATTTTTATAATTGATGATGATGCCTGTTTTATATATTGTGATTAATAAATTTGGGATTGAATTGTATTGTGAAATTGTGGGATAAACTATAAGCCCAGAATGTTAAATATAAAGAAACTTGGAGTTTTAATTATAAAGAAATTAAATTGGGTTTTAAAAGGGAATTAAGAAATTAATAAATAAGGAATATAAAAATTAGAATCTGCTTGAATGGAAAACTGAAATAAAATTGTATTGGAATATTGATGGATAAATTATAAATCCATAATTAGTTATAAATGGATAAATTGAATTTTAGAGAAATAAAAGATATTATTAAATAATGAATTTTAAAGAATTAAAATTTGAAATCCATTTGGAATGGAAATTGAAAATTTGTAAACCTGGAATGATAAACAAAGAGAAAAATTATTAGTTGATAAATTGAAAAATAAGATTATGTTATTAAAATATAAACCTGAATTGAAATAAATTGACAGAAATGGTGAGAAGGATTT
Source organism: Allium cepa (assembly GCA_030765085.1). NCBI lineage: Eukaryota > Viridiplantae > Streptophyta > Magnoliopsida > Asparagales > Amaryllidaceae > Allium > Allium cepa. The sequence continues at coordinate 14,599,508 of CM060940.1, read as the reverse complement.
CTGTGATGTTAAGTGGAAATGAGTTCCCTAGGAAAACCAAGTTCGAGTTTAAACTGATTTTATAAAAAGGAAGCTTTTAAAATTCAAGCTTGTTTAAAGAGTGTTTGAAAATATTTATTTTCAAAAGTAACTATTATAAATTAGCAATAGTAAATTTTATAAATATCTTAATAATTATTTTTTACAAATGGATTTGTTCAAAAGACTAGTTTTGAACTAAGTTATTGAAATTAGTATTAGCCTTTTAAAAACTCTACTTATAAGTTTAGTTAAACTAAAACCCTTATTTGAAATCAAGAGTTATATCCTAATAAATGGTTTAACATTAAATATTTTGAAACTATATTTTTTAGTAAATAATTAGTAGTAAAGTTACATATTTTAAAGTATATTTCAGAATAAAGTATTTTTACTGTTTTAAATCTAAATGTTTTGAACTTGGTTATTCCAATGGAAATATATGGCAAAGGATTTACCTTGTAAAGGAAGAGTTTTGGGAAATTGTTTTCAAATGAGCTTTGAAAAATTTGAAGATATATCTTGTAAAGATATTTGAGGCAAATGAATAACATGGAAATTATTTATGGTGTGATGGATGTTTATGGATGTTTATGAATATAAATGGATAGTTAAATCACCGACTACCAATATTGGACAACTGCGTTGATCGTTTCGAAGAGACCGGGATCGAGATTTATTTCTCGAAAACCACTTCGATTCGGTTTGTGCGTTTCGTGCGAAAAACGTGTTCGGAGTCGAAGATGGAGTAGTGAAGTGCAAGGGCTAGTCGCTACTAATCCTGAGGATATTTCCAGAATGGATGTAGTAGGAGTAGTGCCTTCGGTTCCGTTCGAACCCGGAACGGACTTGTATGGACGAATGCTTGCGAAACATCGTTAGGTGGACGATGGGTATTCTAAGTGAAAACGTTCTAAAGGTAATGCTTAGGCTCAAGCCTCATCAACCGGGAATGACTGAAAATCAGGGGATATGCAGCAAGGTTAGGTGGGTCATGCCCAAGCAGGACAAGATATTTCCCCTGTCTAGATGTCCCTTATATATTTCGGCTTAGTGGGTGGTTGGTCGCGCCAACCACGGGGTTTATCTTGTTCGAGACTGTTCAGTAAGGAATGGTTCCGGCCTTGTGTAGCAGGGGATGAAGGGAGTAATCCTCGGTACAGTGATCTAGGCCCCGTACTGTGACAGGTGGTACCCCGGTGCCTAGTCATTGTTGGAAATCCATTTTCCCTACAAGCCTTGTATGAGTTTTGTTTGTATTACCCACTTTTGTGGCTAGTAGCTGGAATTTAATAGATGTAACAATTTCGGCTATTTTATAAGTATTTGTAAATAGACCCTATTATAATATCAGAGGATTTCTATAAAAGGTGTTTTAGCTATCGTAAGGTAAAAACCCGACATGTTTATTTGTGGCATGGTCTTACGAGATGCTTTTGTTTCAAAGGATTTTTGAAACTTTAATAAATCAATTTGGATGCATTATTATCAGCTGGTATTCCAGACTGACTCGGGTGTTATTTCATTATAATGCTCGGGTCAGACCGAGTATTATATGTTCAGGATAGGTTGCTATGGAGCAGGAGAGGAGCTGGAGTCTGAGTCGTGTTATATGTACCTATATATATATATATATATATATATATATATATATATATATATCCGCTGCTGTGATTATATGGTATGTCTGATTTGTGATTGTTGATGTATGAGATACTCTGATGATATGATGTATAAATCAGTGATAATATTTTCATTTAGTGTAAAGTTCTATATTTACTATTATATATTATTCCGCTGCGACTGTGAGATTCTGATATTGTTTAGTTTCTTCTTCTTCTATCTCTTCTTCTTTTACCCTATTGGTTCGTAATTCAGTGCCACTTGAGTTAATAGAGGTAGAATAGTGTTGATTCAAGGGGTACGGATTTGCGGGCTGTCACAGAATATATGGATGCATGTTTGTTTAAATTTGAATACGGGTATATATGAAGTGATTATGCAGATCTGTTGATTGTGACCATCTCTGTTTATGTTTCACAGATGTAAATATTGATAAAAATTTAAATTCTCTGCAACAAATTTCTGTTAGGCTTAGGATTTTAAACAAGTCTGATTTAACTAAGGGTGCATGTGATTAACCTTTGAGCATGATATGAATTTGATTATGAATGAGGTTAAAATGATTTTATTTTATTTTATTTATTTTATGTAATCAGGTCTGAGAGGGGCTAAGTATGCCTCTGTTGAAACTTTTCAAGTTGAAAACGGATTCAAAAATTTTAAATCTTCTACTCAAGTGATTTATAGACATTAATTCCAGAAATAAAAGTGTTGGTCGGTGAGTGAACATCATTTTAAAATTTTATTCAAGAAAAATTATTTTGTATATATTTCAGAAATAAAATACTTCAGAGAAGGATAAATCAATGTCAAAACTTGATTATTAAATTATTGGATTTTGAGCATATAATTGAATTCGACTTCGAATTCTAGGATTTTTAAAAACAAAACTAAGATTTTCAGACTTGTAACTGGTGAGTTATTGTGAGGTAATTGGTTTTGGGTAAACGGTAGATTGCCGTCGATCGAAGTTGATCTGTGATTCGTGGTTCATGTCAGAGGTGGTTCATGGAACGAGGAGGTTGGGAAAAATAATCGTTGATTTTTTGGAATGCCGTGGTGGTGCGGCGAAGCAAAAGTAGGGTTTTTGTTCTGAATTGGGTCGCGAATCTTTGCGGGGCATTTCTGGACACGTTGAGGCATCGTAGCATCATCGAGTGGATCGAGTAGGAGTGTATGATGTTGTCGAAACTTTAGGTGAAGTCTCATGATCTCTGGTGGTTAGAGAAGTCTTAGCAAGGCGGTTCTAGGCTGCGATGTTTTGTTTCTGTGAGTTCGCTCTGGTCATTTTTCGATTTCGATTCAGATCTACTACTTGGATGTTTGGGTTCTAAGAAGAGTATGGTAGGTGATTTGTTGAGGATGTCAGAGTTGGTCGGGGTGGGGCTGGACGGCGTGCATGTTGCACGAATGCACACGATGTGTGGACGATGGAAGTTTTGGGAAGAAAGATTGATTCAAGTTTTAACTCGATGCGTTGTCGTGTTTGACTCGAAGGAGGGGTAATTGTTAATAGCTCAAGTTTTCATTTGAGAAATCTGAATGTTTGGCTCGTGACTTGCTCGAGAAGTTTGTATGTTTTTCTTGTGGGGTATAGGGTGGGCAACAGTTTTAAATTTTATGTGTGGGGGAATAGCTCAGGTTTAGCTAAGAAAAATTGTGGATTGTCTTGGGTATTCGTTGTGTTGTTGGTGTGTTTTTCTTAGTTCAGTAGTTAGAATTAGACAAGAAGAAAGAATAGAGGGAAGGAAGGTTGGAACTCCGGTTAGTTCGAGTAATCATGGTTTTGTCTCAGGTGAAATAAATAGTAACATACTGTTGTAAGTTTACATAATGAAGTTTCAATATTATACTTAATTATTCTGTGAAGATAAAGTATTGTTTAAGTGTTTGATTAATTAAACAGAATTATTTGTTAATTCTTGAAGTTAGTTAATTAATAAGGGTTAATCAAGAATGATTAAGGGTTGATTGCTGTAGATAAATTTAATAATCAAGGATAAATTGTTAAGTAATTAGTTAATAAATTAATTATTAAAGATTTAATAATTAACAATTAATTTGTGTGGATTATTTGATGATTAATTATTCAATGTAAGAAACTATAGGATAATAAAATAAGGTAAGTGAAATTAAAGTGGATAGGTAAAGAATAATTAATTTGTATCATTAATTAAAGGCTAATTACTTAAAGTACTTAAGGTGATAATTAAAGATTGATTAATCAAGATTAATTAATTTAGAAATAATTAAGTAAGAATTAATTAAGAGGTTAATTACTTAACGTAGTAATTAAAGGAACCAATTACTCAGTATGATTAATTAATTGGATGTGGTTAATTTTGGTTAATTAATTCAGTTTAATTTATAAAAGTTAATCATTTGATGTTGGCTTAAGTATTATTACTTAAGGTAATTAATGAGGTAAAATTTCTTAGTAAAGTAATTTATTACTGGATGTAATTTAATTTAAGTAAATTACTTGATGGGTAGTAATTAAAGGATAATTATTTGGTGGAAGAAATTAAGCGATAAATTACTCAGTGTAATTAAAAGATTAATATAGTTAATCAAGGAGTTAGTTTAATTGATAGAGAAATTAAGGAAGTTAATTTCTGATTGTGATTTATCATGGTTGATTAATGAATATAAGTAACGTAACGGCTAATTGTTATGTAAAATTTAAGAATAATTAACTAATGAAAGTAATTAGAGGTTCATTAATTAATGTAATTAATGGAGGTGATCAATCTTGATTATGAATGATCAAATGATGATGAGTGGTTTGAACTGGTTGATATCTCTGAGATGAATTGCTTGAGATATGATATGTTGGATGGATGATGATAATGTGATTAATTATCTATTATGAATTTCTGTGTAAAAGAGTTATCCAGAAATTAAGGTTGAGTTGTATTTAATTGGATAACTTGGTTTTAGATGACATTTAATTCGAAAAGACCGGAGTCGGGTATTAGTAAATACCCAAAACCACTTTGATTCTTTATAGATTGATATGTGAAATCGATAAACTAGAATGGAATGACTTAAGTGAATTGGACCATTTAATATAAGTTTTGGCACTGAGAAATTGATGTGTGAAATAAGGGGTGTCTATACCAACTTGCGAAGGAGTAAATTTATGAGTCGCCCGGGATTTAAATGAGTTCTATGCATTGGTATTTCTTGTTATGGGTTTACTCACGCTGGTTTCCAGCCTAACCCGGGTGTTACTTTGATGTAATGTTCGGGTCAGACCGAGTATTACAGATTTTCAAGGAAGGACGTTCTAGAGCTCAGGAGGTGAGCTGGATGGCTGGAACAGATGGAGCATACCCGCTGTGTTATATAGTTGTATATCTAGGACATGTTGATTTAGATTGGTCCTGTGTTGTGTAAATATTGTAACTCTGATATATAAAAATGTAAATGTACTGATACAGTTCTTTTTGTAAATTGTTATTATGTGATATTACATGTCGATCCGCTGCGAATGTGCGGTTTTCTGTGCCTGGCTTCTGTTTTTGCTTCTTTCCCTTTTCTTCTTTTCATTAACTATCTGGAATTTTCGGGATCGAAATTTCCAAGTTGTTACATTTGGTATCATAGCCAGGTTAAGCGAGAACCTTGGCTCTGGTGGGATTACTCATTAAGGATAAGGGATTACTCATTAAGGATAAGGTAGGTGGTACCCTAGAATGAGTTGAGTGCATATATATATGAGAGAGCGTACTTGTTATTTTCTTATACAAAGATTTTAAATGGTTTTATATAAGATTATATTTTGATATATAAAGCAACATATCTTTCTAACAAATAGTAAAGGACTTGGTTGTTAAATTATTGAATTAAATTAAGAATTAATAGAAATACAATCAAACTCAAATTAAATCTGGAATTTGGGAGAGGTTTCAGGATAAGGATAATCAATTAATTTATGTAATTAATTTAAAGAAACAATAAATAATATTATTTAATGCAATTGAATGAAATGGTCCTATTTCAAACAAGAGTTGTTTGAAAATTTAAAAGAAATTTGTTTTGAATTAAAAACCAAAGGTGGTTTGAAATAAACTCTAAATGTTGAGTTTTAAATTTGGAATAATTTATGATACCCAAAGTGATATTTTTTTTTAAAACTTATAAGTGGGAAAGTATTTTGATTTGAAATGGATAATTCAAATTTGAGTGAGGTTAAACGGGATTGATTAAATTTAACTCGGAGGAAGTTAAATAAGTTTGGATGAACAATCTGATTTGGAAATTTCAAGATGGAATTGGAATTGTTCAAATGAACGAGAGATGGAGTATGGTAATCCATTGTTGAGATAAAAGGGAAATTAAACTTTAATTTGAAATTAAGGGTATGGAATTACCTTGAACTAAAAATTTGAGTAATTGAATTTGTAAATTAAAAATTGTTTGAAACTCTTACTTGAACCTTGTAATGAGTTAAGTAAAGATAATTTAAAATGGAATTTTGAGAATTGGACTCAGAATTAAATTGTTTAAAGGTTTGGGTTATTGATGTAAAAATGAAGGTTAATTTGATTTGGGTATAATATGTTGGGTCTGAACTGTGAATTGAATTGTTTAAAAACTTTAAAGGTAAATTGATTTAAAGAAATTAAATCAACATTTGAAGTATTAACTCGAATTTATATAATTCGAGATGGTTTTAAATTTGGAATTGTAATTAAAGTTTAATAGTTTTAAATTCAAATGGAATTTGAATTAAGAGGAAATCAAGAATCATTCAACTTGATTTGGAAATGGAGTTTAAAATGGGATTAATTCAAACTGGAGTTGAAATGAATTGAAATTGGAACTAATTCAATTGAAATTTATCTCAATTAGAAGAATTTGAGATCAAAGTTGAATAAAGTTAAATTTGAAATGAAACTTAGGTTAATTCAACTTGATTTGGGGTTGAATCAATTTCAATGGAAATTGAAGTTATTAAAATTGGAATTGGGTCAATTTAAATGACAGAGGAAATTTAAATTGAATTGATAAGAATAGAGATTGGGAAGAGAACAGTTTTGACTCTGGACTATTTTTTAACATAAATTATTTTAATATAAACTTATTTTCCAAGCTATTCATTATATAAACAACCTTTCTTTTAAAAGCCAAACTATCTTATACCTGTTTTACAATTATTTTTGAAACTGTTTAACAATTTTCTAACTATTTTATAAACTAATTAATATTTTCAACTACTAATTACTATTTTATAGCTATTTTGCAACTATTTAAAATTTCTATGACTATTTAACTATTTCTAATTATTTTACAATTACTGAACTATTTTATAGCTATTTTACAAGCTAGTAATTATTTTCCAACTACATATCTGTTTTTAAATATTTCAAGCTATTTTCTAAATTAACTGGTCCGAGTTCAAACTGTTATTGGTTAAATATCCAATCGAGATAAGAATAGAAATGATAATCCAAATGGATTGAAACAATTGCGAGTAAGTGAATGTGAATAGAAATGAAATTAATTTGGCTAATAATCAATAAAGATAAATACGTAGGGTGTATGTATGTTATTCTATTCGCATAGTGGTTTGATCCAGATTCGCGCACAAAAGTTTGAGATACTTTTATCGATCCAAGTGGAATTTTTCACTCTATTTTTGACGGTGAACCTGGCTATGGATTGTTGATTAGTTCTGGATATTCTCTATCATAGTTATGACTATCCAAGGAGAATGACGGTTTCTGATCAAGAAACCAGATCTGAGTCCGCACTAGGAAGTCAGGTGGACGATACTAGCTCGGAAGTGAAATTGTGTGGACGAGTGAGCGATCAGATTGGTATAGCGTATGGATGATATGTGTACATCGTACGGATTTGAATGGAAATGATAATGAAAGAAGTAATCAAATTTGAATATTTGATTTTGGGTAAACAAAGTTAAATATCTTTTTTTTATAAAATGAAACTCCCCTTGTTGAATCTTTTGCCGGAAGAAAAGGTTTTTTGAAAATGTTTGAAGTATAAAAGGAGTTTTATACAAGTTTGAAATGATCCAAAGTTTTATAAACTATATATATCTGTATATATATGTACAAAGGATCTTATGAGGATTTTGGAAAAAGGGTTTTGGGAACCTTTGGATTAGGAAAAGGCTTTTGATTTTTGGGTAAAATCAATATTGAATTTGGAAAGCCTAGTTTGAGATATCGATTTAGGATAATCGATTTTTTGTAAAAGAGCTTTGTATGAGATCATACTAGGTGTATGATTTAAAGATACTATACATGTATAGTATAAAATGTTTTGATGATGGCTCTAGGGAAAAAGGCGCTTCCTTGAAATGAACTTCTCAGGAGTACCACCGGGTGGTACTGCCTTGAGCCCCAAGGGGGGGGGGGGGTTCTAAAGTTGATCCTGTGAGGAGTCCGGACAAAACTAGTTCCTGGGATTATGAGTAGTGTATACCATAGCAAAAGTCGTGTGTGCCGTTGAGAGCCAACAGCCTACGTTTGATTTTATATCGATAGACTATGACCTATGGTATAACATAGCGAAAGTCGTGTGTGCCGCTGAGAGCCAACAGTCTGCGTTTGATTTTATATCGGTAGACTGCGACCTATGTAGGAGTGGAGAAGTTTCATTTCGACAGCGAAAATCAGAGGCCGCTGAGAGCCTGCAGTAACATGGACTTTTGCTATGACGGCAACGTAACCCTGGAATGTAACTGTGATCTGTTGTGTGGGATCCATGGCGTAATCGAGAGGCCACGGAGAGCCTGCAGTTACATGGACTTTTGCTGCGATGGCAACGTAACCGTGGAATGTAACTGTGACCATGGATTGGGGTGATGATTTCTAGAGCATTCTCACCAAAGATATATCCTCTATTTTCAAAAGTTGTTTTCAATATTTTCAATAAAACTGTTTTTTTCAAAGTATTTTCACTGGGTGTTGAAACGGGTTTACCAAGTGCTTGTTGATTTTCAATCTTACGCCTGATCAACGTATGACCGAATTTTTATGAGAACGAAAATGGACTTGTTAAAAATCGAGTTATAAAAAGTATTTTTATAAAAACTATTTTATGATATAAAATAGATTTTTAAACTGTTTTAAAAATGATTGAAGAAATCTGTATGATTTTAAGCATTTTAATAAATTCTGGCTTCGTTCCTTTTTGGGGACGAAAAGATTTAAAGGGGGGAGGAATGTGATATCTCAGATTTATTGGAATTGATATTAAGTTAGATTTTAAATTGAATTTGAATTTAGATTTAAATTTCAATCTAAGTGGATATATATATATATATATATTAAAAATATTTTAATAAGTTTTATTTAAAATAAGATTTTGTTTTCCTTAGAAGAATTTTTTTTTACAAATTAAGTTAGTGTTTATTAAATAGTAACTAAACACAAAAGTTTTATACTTACATTTAAAATGGATCAAATATATGTGATTTAATTTTGGTTATAAATTAGTTTATATTTTATTTTTCTTCAAAGATTTTATTCATATAAATTTTAGAAAAGCATCCATTAATTTACAAATGTATTTATTAATTAATATAAAAGCTTTAAATAACCTTTTAAATAAATGAATATGAAATAATTACAAGTGTTGATTTATTAACGCTTATAAGGAAACACATGTAGGTTAATTAATAATAGCTTATGACAAGTGTCTTTTATATCTTTTCATTTTTTTTTAAAAATAAAAAAATAAAAAAGATAATAATTAATAAGTGAGGAAATTAAGTTATAAAACATCCCCATATTTCTTTCTCAGATTGTTTTATCAGTTGATTATCTAAAAACAAAACAAGAAAGAAATGAAACCAGGACAAAATCAAAACCTGAAGAGAAAAAAAAATGCTGATCAAAGTAAATCAAAGAGAAATTCAACATACTCTAGTTTGCGAAACCGGGTTCTTGATCAACTCATAGATCAAGTAGAGATTTAGTTCAGATTTCAAAATTGCAATTCCAAGCCTCAGCTTTAAGAATCAAGCAGCAAATTTCAGATTTTCTTACAAGCTACTCTGTTCTTCTACTTTGCAGGTGAGTAGACTTGAACTTAAGCAGTTTTAAATGATGTATGTGGAAATATTGGACGAAAATTTTGTGTTGCATGTTTAAATATATAGATGCATGTTTGCTTAAATTAGAATACGGGTATATATGAAGTGAATATGCAGATCTGTTGATTGTGACCATCTCTGTTTATGTTTCACAGATGAAAATATTGATAAAAATTTAAATTCTCTACATCTAATTTCTGTTAGGCTTAGGATTTTAAACAAATCCGATTTAACTAAGGGTGCATGTGATTATCCTTTGAGTATGATATGAATTTGATTATGAATAAAGTTAAAATGATTTTATTTTATTTTATGTAATCAGGTCTGAGAGGGGCTAAGTATGCCTCTGTTGAAACTTTTCAACTTGAAAACTGATTCAAAAATTTTAAATCTTCTACTCAAGTGATTTATAGACATTAATTCCTGAAATAAAAGTGTTGGTGGGTGAGTTAACATCATTTTAAAATTTTATTCAAGAAAAATTATTTTGTATATATTTCATAAATAAAATACTTCAGAGAAGGATAAATCAATGTCAAAATTTGATTATTAAATTATTGGATTTTGAGCATATAATTGAATTCGACTTCTAATTCTAGGATTTTTAAAAAAACTAAGATTTTTAGACTTGCAATTGATGAGTTATTGTGAAGTAATTGGTTTGGGTAAACGGTAGATTGCCGTCGATCGAAGTTGATCTGTGACTCGTGGTTCATGTCAGAGGTGGTTCATGGAACGAGGAGGATGGGAAAAATAATCGTTGATTTTCTGGAATGCCGTGGTGGTGCGGCGAAGCAAAAGTAGGGTTTTTGTTCTGAATTGGGTCGCGAATCTTTGCGAGGCATATCTGGACACGTTGAGGCATCGGAAAATCATCGAGTGGATCGAGTAGGAGTGTATGACGTTGTCGAAACTTTGGGTGAAGTCTTGTGATCTCTGGTGGTCAGAGAAGTCTTGGCAAGGCGGTTCTAGGCTGCGATGTTTTGTTTCTTTGGGTTCGCTCTGGTCATTTATCAATTTCGATTCAGATCTACTACTTGGATGTTTGGGTTCGAAGAAGAGTATGGTAGGTGAATTTTTTAGGATGTCGGAGTCGGTCGGGGTGGAGTTGGATGGCGTGCATGCTGCACGAATGCACATGATGTCTGGACGATGGAAGTTTTGGGAAGAATGATTGATTCAGGTTTTAACTCGAGGTGTTGTCGCATTTGACTCGAAGGAGGGGTAATTGTTAGTAGCTTGAGCTTTAATTCGAGAAATCTGAATGTTTGGCTCGTGACTTGCTCGAGAAGTTTGTATGTTTTTCTTGTAGGGTATGGGGTAGGCAACAGTTTTAAATTTTATGTGTGGGGGAATAACTCAGGTTTAGCTAAGAAAAATTGTGGATTGTCTTGGGTATTCATTATTCTGTTGGCATGTTTTTCTTAGTTCGGCAGTTAGAATTAGACAAGAAGAAAGAATAGAGGGAACGAAGGTTGGAATTCGGGTTAGCTCGAGTAATCATGGTTTTGTCTCAGGTGAAATAAATAGTAACAAAATGTTGTAAATTTACATAATGAAGTTTCAATATTATACTTAATTATTCTGTGAAGATAAAGTATTGTTTAAGTGTTTGATTAATTAAATAGAATTATTTGTTAATTCTCTAAGTTACTTAATTAATAGGGGTTAATCAAGAATGATTAAGGGTCGATTGCTGTAGATAAATTTAATAAACAAGGATAAATTGTTAAGTAATTAATTAAATAAATAATTATTAATGATTTAATAATTAATAATTAATTTGTGTGGATTATTTGACGATTAATTATTCAATGTAAGAGATTATAGGATAATAAAATAGGGTAAGTGAAATTAAAGTGGATAGGCGAAGAATAATTAATTTGTATCATTAATTAAAGGCTAATTACTTAAAGTACTTAAGGTGATAATTAAAGATTGATTAATAAAGGTTAATTAATTTAGAAATAATTAAGTAAGAAGTAATTAATAGGTTAATTACTTAATGAAGAGAATTATTATGAATAATTACTTAATGTAGTAATTAAAGGAACCAATTATTCAGTATGATTAATTAATTGGATGTGGTTAATTTTGGTTAATTAATTCAGTTTAATTAGTTAAAGTTAATCATTTGATGTTGGCTTAAGTATTATTACTTAAGGTAATTAATGAGGTAAAATTTCTTAGTAAAGTAATTTATTAGTGGATGTAATTTAATTTAAGGAAATTACTTGATGGGTAGTAATTAAAGGATAATTATTTGGTGGAAGAAATTAAGCGATAAATTACTCAGTGTAATTAAAAGATTAATATAGTTAATCAAAGAGTTAGTTTAATTAATAGAGAAATTAAGGAAGTTAATTTCTGATTGTGATTTATCGTGGTTGATTAATAAATATATGTAAGGTAACGGTTAATTATTATGTAAAATTTAAGAATAATTAGCTAATGAAAGTAATTAGAGGTTTATTAATTAATGTAATTGATGGAGGTGACCAATCTTGCTTATTAATGATTAAATGACGAAGAGTGCTTTTAACTGGTTGATATCTCTGAGATGAATTGCTTGAGATATGATATGTTAGATGGATGATGATAATGTGATTAATTATCTATTATGAATTGCTGTGCAAAAGAGTTATCCGGTAATTAAAGTTGAGTTGTATTTAATAGGATAACTTGGTTTTAGATGACATTTAATTCGAAGATAACGGAGTCGGATATTAGTAAATACCTGAAACCACTTCGATTCTTTATAGATTGATATGTGAAATCGATTAACTGGAATGGAATGACTTAAGTGAATTGGACCATTTAATATAAGTTTTGGCACTGAGAAATTGATGTGTGAAATAAGGGGTGTCTATACCAACTTGTGAAGCTGTAAATTTATGAGTCACTCGGGATTTAAATAAGTTCTATGCATTGGTATTTCTTGTTATGGGTTAAATCACGCTGGTTCCCAGCCTGACCCGGGTGTTACTTTGATGTAATGCTCGGGTCAGACCGAGCATTATAGATTTTCAGGGAAGGACGTTCTAGAGCTCAGGAGGCGAGCTGGATCGCTTGAACGGATGGAGCGTACCCGCTGTGATATATAGTTGTATATCTCGGACATGTTGATTTAGATTGGTCCTGTGTTGTGTAATTATTGTAACTCTGATATATAAAAATATAAATGTACTGATACAGTTCTTTTTGTAAACTGTTATTATGTGATATTATATGTTGATCTGCTGCGAATGTGAGGTTTTCTATGACTGGCTTCTGCTTCTGCTTCTTTCTCTTTTCTTCTTTTAATTAACTATCTGGAATTTTCAGGATCGAAATTTCCGAGTCGTTACACTTTTCTGCTACGAATTCTATAACTTATGGAATATGAGTTTAGATGTAACAACATTTCCCAGAATAAACAATGAATGTTAAAAAAGGATAACAAGCGTTTCTGAAAGATAATTTGAAATATTTATAAGCAATTCCAAAATAAGTTAAAAATCTGATGCGGAAACGACTAGTACATTTCTCCCACCTGTGAGATCTGGGAAGATAAAACTAGGTGTTTAACTAAGGTTAGGGATGGAACAATCAATGCCCTGAACTTACCTGGTCTATGTTTTCTTTTCCTAGGCAAGGGGTGGAACAGATCGAATGGAGAGCCCGGATGCTCTTAAATAAAAGACTGTATTGAATTTTTGAAATTAAAAGAAGATTGGTATTATCCAAAATTTAAGAAATCTCCAAAAATGAATGATTTCTATGATACTATTTACTTCAAAATGTTTGTTAAGATTGATTTAGGGTTTATCATAAACGATGTCATAAATAACTTTGTTTTTGACCCGGCTAAAAGTTAAGAAATTTGGATCAAGAATTAAGTAAGGAAATCTGAGATATTTTCCAAAGCAAAAGACTGAATTACTTAGAATTATCCTAAGTTAAAAGGAATAGATATTTTGAAATCATCCGAAAAGAGTTAAAGTGAAAAGAGACTTAATAAATCCTGTACACTCATATTCACTTTTATCGATAATTTGATTTCGAAGGAAGCGGGGTCGGGTTTGAGTAATTCCTATCCGAAAACCACTTCGAACCAATGTATATGTTCGAACGTTAAGACATGTTGAAGATGATGATTATTGAAGACCGTGGATCTTCATTGCGTGAAGACTGCTTATTGAACATGCTATGGGTAGCTCCCATTATAGAGTTATTTATAGCAGTGGTCTCCTCGTGATGGAGATTTTTCGGATTGCAAGGATTACTCGCTACTAGTGGTAGTAGGAGAGTGCCTTCGGTTTGTACTGTTTTGAGACAACTTGTATGGACGTTTGTATGACATTGCATTTCTAAAGATTACGTACATTGGTTTTTACAAACGTACATCAGTGGTGGGGTAAAGGGCAACTTCTCTTAGCTTAACACCATCCTTGAGACATGCGTGCTCAAGGGTTGTATTTTTGTGGAAGGAAATTAGTAGTTAACGGAAATGGAAATGTGGCATTCAAAGATGTGATATGTGCTGTGTGAAAAGGTAATCGTTTGCCTCAAGCCTCAACAAACCGGAAATGACCGAAACAAGGTTAGATGTAGCAGTGCTAAGTGGGTCATTCCTAATTAGGATATGGTCATCCTCTTCTAGATATATCTTTACATGCTATGACGTCATGTATCTGATTATTGTGGTTTGTATGCTATGAGGGCCCTTGGATAAAGGTCGGTAACAACCGTGGGATGACATATTTGATACTATCTAGTTATAGGCATAGGCCGATCTTGTGTTGGTAGAGGATCCTTTGTGATGGTCCTCGGGACATCCATCTTGAGGTGTTCCCCTTTGGAACGTAGTCCCTTCACCTGCTCATTTGTATGGAAATCCATTCTCCAATAAGAACCTTCGGACTTGATTGTAAACCTATTATGCTGGAATTTAATGGATGTAACAATTTCAGCTAAGATTTACAATTTTGTTTGCAAAGGTTTTCAAAGAATGTCATTAGAAATAATATCAAAGGTTTTGATATAAAAGTGTTTTAGTTATCATAAGGTAAAAATCGTCCGTGTTTAGGTGTGAGCGTGGCCTTATGAGATTCTCATTCTTTTCAAAGGATTTTTATTCAAAGGCTGGTGTATGACACTGTCATCTATTATTGAGTTTTTCTCATGCTGGTTTATTAAGCCTGATCCAGGTATTTTCAATACTCGGTTCAGAACCGAGTAGTTTCAGGATAGTCGAACGGTTGTAGTTTCCGGAGGAGAGCTTGAGATATTCATCGACGTATGGACATATTCTATTATCCGCTGTACTTAGTGTATTTTGTTTGATGTTTGTCAGCTTTTGTAAGGGCATGATTTATAACT
This sequence comes from Allium cepa, assembly GCA_030765085.1. Lineage (NCBI taxonomy): Eukaryota > Viridiplantae > Streptophyta > Magnoliopsida > Asparagales > Amaryllidaceae > Allium > Allium cepa. Next base: position 14,584,438 of record CM060940.1, on the reverse strand, counting down.
GTCCAAGCTGAATTTAGGTTACACTATGATATTGTATATTAAAATTTTCCGCTGTAAATATTATTATTGAAATAATATATTCCATTCATGTGAGATTCTATTCTGTCTACTTTTCTTTATTATCCTTAAAAATCCGTCTTTTCATGCAATTTGAGTTGGACATGGGTGGTATATTGTCAATTCAAAGAGTACGGGAAAACGGGTCTTTACGTTTGGTATCAGAGCTGAAGATTAAGCGAGAACCTTGGCTCTGTTATGGGTAAAGTCTCATTAGAGATAGGATTAGTAATATACTAGGATGAGTAACTCATTAGAGATAGGGTTGGTAACACCCTAGAATGAGTTATAAGAGTATTATATATATGAGAGCGTATTTGTTAATTTTATAAAAATGACTTTGTTTTAAAGAAATTGGTAAATGAAATAATTTTACCTTGGGTTTATATTATAAATATTAAAGGGTATATTATTATCTTTTGGGTTAGAAATTAAGGAACGATTGTAATTCTGTTTAGTAAAACTAAAATATAAATATCTTGTGATTATAATTGCACAATTTGACAATAAGATATTCCTATAAAAATCAATTGTTTGAAAACTACAATTTAGAACTTTCATAACCCTAGATATTTAGCCTTAAGAAATGAAAAATGATTTGATAAGTATAAAATGGGTAAATAAGAACAAATACCTCGTGAATTAAGTTTCTCAATTTGACTATAAGGTATTTGTTGATATTGTGAAGAGAAATAATATTTCTTTTAGGAAAGACCAAACCCACTGAACTTCGCTTCACAGTGTTGGGAGTTCGAGTTCTTAAGACAAAGAAAGTTCTCCGGATCAAAAAAATCATATAAGTTAAGGATTGGTTAGGCAAATGCGATAAGCTCCAGTGTAGCATGGTAAGCTTCATCCATGGATCGTTTAGGGAAATGATAAGCAATACCCTAAAATTCGAAGATGTTGTTCTACAGCCGACTACTGAAGCACTAACCAAGAGAAAAGGGCATAAGAAGAACAAAGTTCATTGTTTTAATTGTAGACAGAAAGGTCATGCAAAAGAATGTAAATTAGGAGCAAACGTCAAAACCTTTAAGAGAACAGTCCCCAAGAGTTGTTATTACTGCCACATTATAGGACATATCGCCAGAGACTGTCCAACGCTCAAGGAGGTAGAACAACCGAGGCCTTTTATTACCTTATTCGTCCACCAACTGCTGTAGAAAAAGGAAAAGGGATAGTGGAAGTCTAAGTTAGTTAAGCATGTATAAGTAAGCATTATCTGAGTATTGTGTGACTTTTGTAAAACTTTTCGAGTGTACTTCTTAGAAGGCACTTAGTATGAATGTATTTTGGAATCAATATATAAACTATCATTTTGGTGTTTTGTCAATATCCAAATTCTGTAAAAAAATAATAAGATAAAAATGGAATCTTTGATAGGAAATGATAACTAATTTTGAGTTCTCATATATAAAATTGTAGAAACCAAGCAAGGCAGAAAACTAGCACTTAGGCAAAGATTTAGGGAAGCCTTAGCTAAATACCGAGACTTGGAAGTTTTTGATACGCCGATCACGAGTGACGAGGAAGATATAACAGTAAGAGGACCCTCGGGGATAGCACCAGGATCGTTTGACCACCTGATAGATATCTCCGACGATGAGGAGTTGATAGTTATTCCAGATGATGAGGACGTGTTGCCCGTAGACATAGAGATCGATATAGGAGCTGAGGTAGATGACTGGATGTTAGACCCCTTGAGTGAGGATGAGGAACTGGAGGAAGAGGAGCCCATGGAGATCGAGCCACTGATTGGAGAGCCTGTGGAGATGGAGATGGAAGTCCCGGGGATTTACGATGCGATGTTTTACGAGGAAGATGATCCAGAGGATGATGAGCAGATTATTTGGGATATGGGTACGCCCATTCTGGAGATAGGATCTCCTATTCCGATGGTAGCTGAGGATATTGGTTTGGAGGATATTATGATGGAGTAACATGAGCCATGGATCCTAGGAGGCCAGCAGTGGCAGCTGTTAGGGTGGGACATAGCTCCAGAGATAGATGAGGAGGAGCCAGTTGAGCAAGATGAGGAACCAGAAGAGATAGACTTGGAAGCACCATCAGAGGGTTCATCCAATGAGTAGTGTTTAACTTTGGAACAATTCTTGGGTTGTTGTATTATAGCCGTTGTGATTATCTTAAGCACGTAGTACGCGCTAAGATATGGGTTGTAGTCTTTTTTGTATGATATTTTGGGTTGACTAATATGGATAGTTGACTTGTGACTTTGTATTTAACTCAACTGTGTAGTACACACTCAGGTTGGGACTAGGAATAATGATTTTATTTTATGATCGGTATTTAGCGGTAGTATTTTCTTTGACTTATATTGTTGACCTTTATAGTTCTGTATCTTTGATTTCATTTCGAGGACGAAATGTCTTTAAGTAGGGGAGAATGTAACGACCAGTAATTTCACTAATTCGAAAATGAGAGATTTCGTTTGATTTAAATCTAAAAAGGAGTTTAAATCTTAAATAAATATGTTATATATAATAATTAATTATCTATTCTTATAGTTAATAAATTAAAAGTATAGATTTGGATCTTAGAACAAATCGACAAAAGTTAAGTTTTGTCAAGAATAAATAAAGGCTTAAATAAATGGATTTAAATATTTATTTAAAAAGGTAAATCTTATTTAAAACATATATTAAAGATAATAAATGTATGTTAAAAGATTTAAAATTTTGTTAATAATCGTTTTACAAAAATAACCAAAATTTGTCGCATTTTGTCAGTTTTACGTACATTATAAAATTAGAGATTTTGATATTAATTAAAGATAATTTTTAAATACAAAAAGACTTTTTTTAATTTATTTAAAGAAGTAAAAAGTTCATTTTAAAGTTTGATTTACTTCAATATATATCTTAATAAAAACGTCAAATTTTGACTGTAAAATTTGTGGACAAAAACACCGTTTTCAACCAAAATAAGTTGTCGACAAGTTGTTGTAACTTGATACATTTTCTAACTTATAAATACAAGTTTATAAACTATCTAAACATTCTACATTTAGCACTAAAAACAAAAAGATTTTTCTTTTGAAAATATTTACATAAATATAAAAAGATGTAAAAGTATGATTTGACAAATTTAAAAATAATTAAAGCTTTTATAAAACAACATCATTACCTTACTTCTCATCTCATTAATGAGATATTTACTTATGCATAGAAAAGGAGCAAATGGAAATTGATAATAAAGCTAATTTAAGGAATTAATGACACATACACCCACCATTAGTGCAAATCAAATCACTATAAAAGTCTTCCCTTTAAAACAAAAAATCCAAGAAAGAAATGATAAGTAATCATTTCTATTTTTACCATCACCATTAATACATATCAAATCTCTCTTTTCACATAAAAGAAAATATATATTTAAACTCAAAAATGAAGAGGGTATTAATGTCATTTACCACTAAAAATCTCCACTTATAAATACAACCACAAATCTCTTCATTTCCACTTTACTTTCAATTCACAAAATTTCCCAAAAAAAAACTTTTCTACTTCCACCATTTCCCTTCTACCTTCAACCTATCACTCCATGCTCCCTTACTATCACCTTACACCCTCAAAACTCAAGACCCAACCCACCCGCCCCTTCCAAAACCTGAAAAGTCGAGCCTCACAACCCCTCCTCCTTACATACCCAAGCCGTGCCACCTCCTCCTCACCCAAAACCCATGCCTACCCACTACACCACCACGGCTGAGCCCCTATTACCCAAGGCCGAGCACCACACACCAAAACCCGAGCCCCATAACCTCCTACGTCCTCCTACACGCCTAAACCCAAGGCCACACCCCTCCACATTAAGGTCATGCACCCTCTCCTCCATATAAAAAAGAAAAAAAAAGAGAAGAAAAGGAAAGGAAAGGAAAATAAAAGCCTTCGCAAAGAAATAAGTTAAGGTGAGAATTCAAGTAATTCGGGAAAAGCGCGTTGTTCGAAAGCACGTAGCCTACGAGAAAGTTTGACGGAGTGGATATGAAGGTGAGAAATTCTCGCTGCTTTTTGAATTATATTGATTATCATGTTTAATTGTTATGTTAGATAATCACTATTTGATGATATGGATGTTTGATTGATTGTTTGAATATGTTGGATAATCCGTAGTAATGTTATGACATTTATCGTATTGAATATGTTAATGAATATGATTGTTATATGGTTGTGGTGATAATTTAGACATTAAATTTCTATTAATTAAGTAATCCCTTTGTTTAAAAAGGAAATATTTTAGTAATACGAGATATTGTGGAAAAAATAAGTATGTTTTCATTTAGAATAGAAATTAAAGTTAAAATGAAAGAGAATTCGAAATTTGAAGTGAAACGGATTTGAAAAGGATAGATAATTAGAAATTGAAATTGAGATGAATAGTTAAATTGAAATTGAAATCAGTTTTGGAAAAGTGAAGTTTAATTTGAGGTTAAATTGAAGTTTAAATTGAAACTGGATTTGAAAACTAAGTCTTAAATGTTTTTAGTTTGAGATTAAAATTAAAATGGAGTTGAAATTGAAATTTAAAATTTAATATTAAAATAATGTGAATATAATAATATTATAATGTGGTTATAGTGAAAATACATTTTAAATACTTTAAAAAGTAAAAATATTGATTTAAAATGATTTATAATGATTTTATAAGTGATAAAATTCAATTTGAATAGATTATCTCAAATATTAAAAGTATGTTAAAACTATTGGCGTCGCGCAACGGTAGTTCGCGATTTCACGCCAAAAAGTTCAAATGAATGTGTAGAGTGAAATATGGCTCGGAATTCTTCAAGATAAGAAAATTCCGAACTATTATATGCATATCTTCTAAACGAAGAAAGAAAATCAATTTTTCGATAAGAATATTTTGAATTAATTTCAAATCAATTTTTCAGAAAAATCGCGCTAGTGCAGTTTAGTGACCATAACAGGAATCTGTTTAAATGAGCGTTTTTAACTATGGAAAAATATGAAATAAATTTGATAAATCTATTTAAATAATTAAAAAGAGATTTGGATTGGAAAATATGAATTATAGAATGTTTTAAAGTTGATTTAATTCAAATAAGCTTATTTAGCACTTTTCGCAGCACTTTTCTGCTGCGAATTTTATAACTTTTGGAATATGAGTTTAAATGTAACGACGTTTCCCAGAATAAATTGTGGATGTTTTAAAACGGATAATTAAGCGTTTTTGAAAGATAATTTGGAATATTTATAAGCGATTCCAAAATAAATAGAAAATCTGAATATGCAGAAATGACTAGTATATTTGTTCCGCTTTTGAGATCTGGGAAGATAAAACAAGGTGTTTAACTAAGGTTAGGGATGGAGCAACCAGTGTCCTGAACTTACCTGGCTTATGTTTTCTTTTCCTAGGCAAAGGGTGGAATAGATCGAAAGGAAAGCCCCGATGCTCTTAAATAAAAAGACTGTATTAAGTTTTTGAAATTAAAAGAAGATTGATATTATCCAAAATTTAAGAAATCTCCAAAAATGAATGATTTCTATGATCCTATTTACTTCAAAATATTTGTTAAGTTTGATTTAGGGATTATCGTAAACGATGTCTTAAATTACTTTGTTTTTGACCCGACTAAAAGTTAAGAAATTTGGATCAAGAATTAAGTAAGAAAATCTGAGATATTTTCCAAACCAAAAGAATGAATTACTTAGAATTATCCTAAGTTAAAAGGAATAGATATTTCGAAATCTTCCGAAAAGAATTAAAGTGAAAAGACTTAATAAATCCTGTTTACTCATATGTACTTTTATCGATAAATGGATTTCGAAGGAACTGGGGTCTGATTTGAGTAATTCCTATCGAAAACCACATCGAACCAATGTATACGTTCGAACGTGAAAATATGTTGAAGATGATGATTATTGAAGACCGTGGATCTTTATAGCGTGAAGACTACTTGTTGAACATGCTCTGGGTAGCTCCCATTATAGAGTTATTTATAGCAGTGGTCTCCTCGTGATGGAGACTTTTTGGATTGCAAGGACTACTCGCTACTAGCGGTAGTAGGAGAGTGCCTTCGGTTTGTCCTATTCTGGGACGACTTGTGTGGATGTTTGTATAACATTGCATTTCTAAAGATTACGTACATTGGTTTTTACAAACGTACATCAGTGGTGGCGGAGAAGGCAACTTCTCTTAGCTTAACACCCTCCTTGACACATACGAGCTCAAGGGTTGTATTTTTATGGAAGGAAATTAGTAGTTAATAGAAATGGCAATGTGGCATTCAAAGATGTGATATGTGCTGTGTGAAAAGGTAATCGTTTTCCTCAAGCCTCATCAAACTGGAAATGACCGAAACAGGGTTAGATGCAGCGGGGCTAATGGGCCATTCCCAATTAGGATATGGTCATCCTCTTCTAGATATATTTTTGCATGCTATGACGTCGTGTATCTTATTATTGTGGTCTATATGCTATAAGGGCCCTCGTATAAAGGTCGGTAACGACCGGGGGATGATATATTCGGTACTATCTAGTTGCAGAGGTAGGTCGGTCTTGTGTTGGTAGAGGATCCTTTGTGATGGTCCTCGGGACATCCATCTAGAGGTGTACCCCTTTGGACGGTAGTCCCTTCACCTGGTCATTTGTATGGAAATTCGTTCTCCAATAAGAACCTTCGGACTTGAATGTGAACCTATTATGCTGGAATTTAATCAATGTAAAAAATTTGGCTAAGATTTATAAGTTTATTTGCAAAGGTTTTCAAAGAATGTCATTAGAAATAATATCAAAGGTTTTGATATAAAAGTGTTTCAGTTATTGTTAACGTAAAAAATCAGACGCTAACACCCCGGTGTAAATTGAAGTTGAGTGAAAGCACCACCCGTGTACACGGGAACTACAAACAAGTAGAGAAATCATAGAAAAAGCAGAAAAGACAACAGTTTTTATAGTGGTTCGGCTTAGGGTAAGCCTACGTCCACTTTAAATCTCTTTATTGCTGAATTTGGTTACAACTTTACAACAATCTTCAATTACAACACACTTTAGACCAGTAGACCAAACTTTGATAGAGAATAATCTTCCGAATTCATGTTGAATGATGTAGATTTTCTCTTGAAGATTGTCGTAGAGTCCTTGGTGTTTGGAATATTTGAAGTGTCGAATGAGTCGAGAATTCAGCAGAGTATCGGCGCTTGAAATGATCGGTCAAAAGTCCCTTGCTAGTTGGAGTTAGGGCTGTATTTATAGGAGTGGTTTTGGGCGAAATTCAATCTCCAAGTCCTAGGTCGCGCACGACCTAAGGTAGGTCATAGGCCATAGGTCATCCACGACATAAGAAATCACTTGTATTAGCTATATTGGAACTTGCCCTGAATAAGTCACTAGGTTGGCAGCGACCTAAGAGATGGGATCTGACCTATCTTGATTGCCTTTGGTTCTTTTCTGAGCGAGTTAATAGGTTGTGTACGACTCATCATAGGTCGTAAGTCAACTGAGATTTAGGTCGCTGAGACCACTTCGTTCTTAGGTCGTTAGACTGTGGCATTGTTTAGGTCGGAACTTCCTATAAGTCGCTGGGTCAGTGCACTTCATAGGTTGCTGAAGAACCGAAGCACTAGGTCGCTAAAGACCTTAGGTCGTGGAGTGCTTCGTGATCTTAGGTTGCTGCTGTAGTTAGGTCGCTTTTCCATTTAGATCGATGGGTAGTTAGGTCGCTAGAACCGTTCCATAGTTAGGTCGCTCGCCTATTAGGACGTAGCATGTTAACTCGTTAGGTCGCTCCATCCTTTAGGTCGCTCTGGCCTTTAGGTCGCTAGGTTGGAACTTCCTATAGGTCGCTAAATACCTTAGGTCGCTGCTGTAGTTAGGTCGTTAGCGCCCTTAGGTCGTTAACTCGCGTAAGTCTTAGGTCGCTTCAGAAATAGGAGTGAACACTTGCCCCTCGAAGTACAGGCCTATGCCATAGGTCGTGTGCTTCGATCTGTCCGAGTTAGTTCGTGAGTGACCTAAGACTTGTACTAAGTCGCGTGCCTATTCGCCTTCCCCTTTTTGTCCCATATAAATTTGCTAGGTCGTGAACTCCTCCTCACTCTACTGCTCCAACCTCCCACTTCCATTGACGAATTTTCAAGCTTCCAAAAGCAAGTTCAACTCGTTCAATCACCGATTCATCTTTATCATTATATCTCGTAAGTGAATCTTCTCTCCATCCTACCATAATCACCATTGAATTATGAATCCCCATTTTCCGATCGTAGTTCATTTCCTCGTGTCGTCCTTCGTTTTGAGTGACTGTTATGGTCGACTGTTGATTGTCATTTGACTGATTTAGGAAGGCACGGAGATGCGTTGAATCTATGATGGATCGGGGATGTTTTGCATTGTTTTTGAAGTGATCAGGTGGTATGAAGGGATGGTGAATTTCATGAGGAGGTGGATGAATTTCTATGTGCAGTTGGTAATGGGTTATCAGGTCGCAGTTTGACGAGATGGATTGCGTGAAGAGGAAGCTAGCGATTTAGCAGATCCGAGCGACTTAAAAACCTCCGCGACCTAAGAAACCTGGCCGACCTAACAAATTCTCACGACCTAAGGATCCTTCGAATCTGCGACTTAACTTTTAGATCGCGATGGGATTTAAACGATCTAGGGCTTAACAGATTTGCACATGAATTCCAAGCAGGATGACTTAACAAATGAACGACCTAATCTTGTTTGCGGCATAGGCTGTAGGTCGCGGCCGAGTTAGGACTAACGAATTGCCTTGAACCTTTTAACTTACACAGTGCGACCTAAAGAGGCCCTGACTTATGCTAGGTCGCTGGACGACCTAAGACTTTGTCAAATTCTGAGAAGACTTGGCTGAATTGTTTGAACTGGAATTTTGTTGTACCTCTTTGCAGATTATTTTAACTTTTAAAGCTGTCACCCTGTTAAATACAACATTTGCAGAAAAATGGGACGAATATACTGTCATTGACTGCCCACATCGAATGACAGATTAGTCGACAAAGAATAATCAATTTAAATGAACTGTGTGAACGAAATGCTGCGAACTAAAGAATTCAAGTGAAGTATTAAAGCAAAACTAAAAATATCCAATTAAAGCCGATTCGTTTGCATTAACACTACACTTGAATTTTATATTAACAAGTCCTGAAATCTCATAATCGACGAATTGTCAACTAGCTTAATTTCAGTTATGTTTGCTTTCTGTTTTTGTTAGTTCTGCACCACACTTCACACTTTTTAGGAAACGTGCACCTTCTTATTTGAATGTCTAGTTCCTTGTATAGAATGACTTCTCAACAAGGAGAAACAGAATCGGCCGAAGAGACTTTCCCAATTGCTACTCCATTGGTTAATCCTCCAGAGAGAATTTCAACCACACTAGCATACAAAGTTTTCTGCCAACTATGCGCTCTGTTCGGCATTGCTGAAGCAGATGCCATTCTTCCTGGGAGAAGCGATACTGCCGATGTACCACCTCATGGTTTTGTAGCAGTTAATCGTCAAATGTGCACGAGTGGAGCTATCCCTCCTTTTAATGACTTCCTTCAGCAGCTTCTTCTCCGACTAGCCATCTCGCCTTTCCAGCTACACCCCAATGGCTATGCTATTCTGATGGGGTTATGTGTGCTATTCAGAAGGACGCTGGATCGCCTTTCGAGTTTTGATGAAGTTTTCTATTTGTGCACGTTTGCCAAAAATAAAGGCCATCCTTCCATCATTCTTGTGAGAAGCGCTAGGAACCGTAAACTAATAATCGGCCTTCCCGAAAATGCTCACAGTTTTCTAAGCCAATTTTTCTTCGTTCGCTGTCCTCCGGGATTCTATTCTATCTGGAGAGTAGGAAGTAAGAGCATTTATCTTTGTTCCTGATGTTTTTCTCTGAGCTTTTCATAGCTTGAGTTGTCAAATGTTAACTTCGCCTTTTACTTTTCAGCGCTTCCTCCTCCTTCTAGGGATTCCAGTCATAAACCAACTCTTGAGAGGCTTAAGGTCGTGCCAGTTGAGGAGAGAAGCATTCAATTTCTGTTGAAAGATGAATTTTTGCATCAGTACGGACTTTTGCATACCTCTCGCTCTACACATCCTCATGAAGTCCCAGACTCCCCGGCTAGAGCGTCGGATGCCCCAGTTTCTACCGACACATCCATGCCAAAAGGACCTGCTCCCGAGGCTTCACTAGTGAAGTGCTCTACTTCTATTGATGTTGCAGGGTCATCTGGCGATCTTGCACTTACCCCGGTTATTGAGGAAGAAGAGCCTCAGGGATCTCTCCAACGTTCACAGAAATCTGGCGAAGAAGCTGAGAAAACCAGCCCTGTCAAGCAGAGCAGGGACGATACTTTCGAAGGGCTGAGCGACCTCTTTGCCACCTCACAAGAGATCATTAAAGATGATCCTATCACTACCGGGGTTTCCTCTTTAGTAGTGGAAGCGACCTCTTTTCTGCAACAAGCTCCGTCGACCCAAGAGTTGACTTTAACTACTACCCCCACAACTACTCCGCAATTGAAGAGTGGTTCGTAGTTTGATGCGCGTAGTTCACACATCACACACACTTAGAATCTTTCGGCACTTTTACTTCTAGATCTCTGTACTTTGAAGATTCTAAAATTACACATCTTTCCTCTGAAAATTTTTAAGACTTGTCTCTTCTTTTTATTTCAGACTCTCCGATGGGACGTAGCAGCTCCTATTATGACGATTTTCAGCGCTACGGGAGGCATAGTCAATATGATTATAGGCGCTACCTTCCCGCCCACAGAGAAACCAAAGAAGAGAGAGCCGCTCGAAAGGCTCAGGAGAGAAGGGCTCAAGAAGAGCGTTACGAGAGGAAAGAAAGGGAGGAGCACCATGAATCTTCCCATAAAGGTGACGATTCCCACAAGAGAAAATCCCATGATGACCGGGGAAAAAGTCATATGGTTGAGGACCCAAGTAAGCATGCTCGACACAGTGAGAAGCATACTTCTACAACTCCTGAGAAGGTCACTGCCCCCGTCTCACTTGACATTCCTTCTGGCTCTCCCGCTCTCGGGAAGACAGACATTCAAACAATAATTAACAGGCCTAAATTCCAAGTTGGACCGTGCCCAGCCACTTTGCAAAGCCGGTTTCCACAGTGGTGCCTGAAGGGGGTGCGGTTCGATCTTGACTTGGTTCCCATCGACAAGCCTACCATGCTGTGGAATCTCGATGCCGTAGAGCTTGATATTGAAAGGATGTCGAACTGGCAAAAGCTTGTAGACGAGCTTCAAAGGGTCAACCGTGCGAATATAGAGGCCATGCTCACTATGGAGAATGATAAGGCCGAATGGCAGAAGGTTCTTGAGCAGCATGATACCGAAATGAGGTGCATTGCTACTTACAATGAAGAGCTTGAAGCGAAAGTTGAGGAACTTAAACAAGAGCTTGCTACTTCTTCTACCACGTATACTCAAAAAGAAGAAGTATTTCAGAAGCAAGTTCGCGATGCTCACGCAGCTCAGCGACATGCCGAGGCACAACTTCAAGCTGAGCAGAAAACAGCAGGAAGGTATCGTGCTGAGGTTACAGGATTACAGGAGAAAGTCAACTCTCAGGAGGCGGAAATTCAAATGCTAAAGCTTCAACTTCCCAAAGCTGAAACAGAGCGTGATGAGGCCGTTGCCGGCAAAATTACAGCTGAAGAATCTCATGAGGCAACGAAGGCCAACATCAGCTCAACATTATTTGACTTCTACCTGCATAGCGTCTTAGGGCGTGGTAGTCTCACCTTTCTTGGCCCCAAGTACGAAATTACTCTGGCTGAGGTATGGGAGGCCGCACTTGATATGCTTGGTGCTAAAGGTGCTGGCTATGTCGAACCAGCTCTTGAGGAGCATTATTTTGATGACGATGCTCGCGCCGCTCTCGCCAAGGGAAAGGAACAACTTGCAAAATTAAGGGCCGAAATGGCGGTAGGGGAACATTCGGGAAAAACTATCTTAACTGCTCCAATTCAGCCTTCTCCTTCAGCCGAAATTGACATTACCGGTTCCAGTTCTCATTCTCCATCCCTTACTAAAGTTACCACCGAAATCACAAGCATACAGGGTGGAGACGAAGGCGACGAGAGTGCCGAGGCACATGCTTATGAGGTTGATGTCAGGAAACCGACTTCTCTAGGTAACTCTACTGTTAATCTTGCCCAAGTAGACTGCTCATCTGTTTCTTACGAGCTTGATGAGCTTCTTGACTATTTCCTGAACCTCAGCGACCCATCTCCTCTCTTTACTGACTTTAACTTCTTTTCTTCTGTAGAGAAAGCATCGGGCATTGTTCAAGCTTCCCCTCCTCCAATTATTCCTCCTCCATCTCTTCAGGTCACTCCTCTTTCTGCCTCGCAACCAGGATCACAAGAGGAGCAAATAGAAGCTCTCCAAGACTTGGACGATCCCATTGCTTCACAAGATCCGAAAGGAGAAGAAACTGAAGGAAGCGAGAAGACTCCAGAACCAACTGGCTGCGATGATGAACCGTTAGCTAAACTTCTCTCTCCAGGGAGCGGGTCTTCCTCCAAGAAGAGAGGAAAGCAGGGAGTCTCTAAGAAGAAGAAAGAATCTTCAACTGGCGAAGAAAAAACAGAAGAAAGTCTGACTGTGCCCCTTTCTCCTTCGTCCCCTACTCTTACAAGCTGGCCTGAGAAGTTGGTCATCCGGCCGGGTGCGGGCTTAAAAGGTGGACGGAAGAAGAAATGATGGCTCTGCTTCTGTGGCCTTCATATCGCTTTTTGCTTTTTGCATGTACTGACCGGAGACTGTGCGGGTACCGGCCCCCGCTTTTCTTTTACTTTTTACTTTGAAACCTGTACCTGTACAAAATTTTAACAGTGTTGAATAAAATGATTCTTTCTCTTTGTACAAACTTCTGTCTGTATCTGAGAATGCATTTATTAGTCATTGTCGTACAAGTTTCTTTAAATGATATTGCAGCGAGCTTGTGGTATGTTGCTCGAGCGTAATTTTACCAATATAGTTATACCATGTTGCCCCTATACCATAAGCTTGTTGCAATATTTTGTATTTTTAGGGGACTTGTACTTTTATTTTTTGGAGAATAATTATTCCGTACTTGGAGGAATATTATTTCATTAAAAATAGAGCACAACTCCCTCCATATAAGTTTTTACGCTTCATCCTTTGAAGATATCACTTTTTCTTTTGTGCATATACACATTTTACCAAGTGAATTCTTCTATGTGGTAAAGCGGGCCTTTAACTTACTTTAACTTCTTTTTAAGGAAGAGTATTTTCCAGATTAGGTGAATCATTTTTCCTTTGAGAGTTAAAGTGTGCCTCCGAGGAGGGCTTTCCACGTTTCAACACTTGGAAGTTTTATTTCAATCTCGGTGAAACGTGTGCCTCCGAAGAGGTCTTTCTGTTCGATTGTGCCTCTGGGAGGAGGTCTTTTGGTCTCTGCCTCTGGGAAGAGGTCTTTTTTGTTTGATTGTGCCTCTGGGAAGAGGTCTTTTTGTTTCTGCCCCTTGGGAGAGGTTTTTATTTTTCCCTGTTCGCTGGGAAGCGGGCCTCCGAAGAGGGCTTTCCACATTTCAACACTTGGAAGTTTTATTTCAATCTCGGTGAAATGTGTGCCTCTGAGTAGGGTTACTGCTTGGAAGTTCGGAGTTTCTTTCTCTCGGTTGGATGGATTCACGGGAGTGTATCGACCGATCATTCCGCAACTTTGTATCGAGAAAGATCTCTCTTTTTCTAGTTTGGCCCGCTCAAGGTCTTTTAGCATTTCAGCTGTGGTGAAATGGGCCTCCGAAGAGGGCTTTTCACGTTTCAACACTTGGAAGTTTTATTTCAATCTCGGTGAAACATGTGCCTCTGAGTAGGGCTTTTGCCTGGAAGTTTGGAGTTTCTTTCTCTCGGTTGGACGGATTCACGGGAGTGTATCGACCGATCATTCCGCAACTTTGTATCGAGAAAGATCTCTCTTTTTCTGGCTAGGCCCGGTCGCGGTCTTTATCCTCCGAAGAGTTGTGCCTCCGAAGAGGGCTTGTGCCTCTGAAGAGGTCTTTTGCTGGTTGACGCTTGCTTGCCCATGTCTTTTTGCTTTTGACTCATGTTGGCGATCCCCGTTGTTAAGTGTTATCACTTTTTAGCTGTTAATGATCTCCCTTATCCAAAGAAGTGTACTTCAAAATTAAGCGAGTTGGTGGGGGCAGACACAAGCTATTTAACTGGTTGTTTGTTTGTTCAAACATTTGAAGTTAGTTAAATATGGTCCACTTCCATCCACATTGCTCACTTTTGTTCGAAGCACTTCTTTTGTAGGATTTGAGTGTGGAAATTTTGAATGGTTTAGTGTTTGTTTGCTGAGTGATGTCGGGGATTTCTTGGTCTTGCGATGGGTATGCTTTGCTTTTATGACCTGCATTATCAAATTGACATTTTAATGACACAATTAATGTATTTTACATGTTGAAATAAAACAAAGCAGTCTATAATAGTAGAGAACACAAGATTTATAGTGGTTCGGCCAAAAGTTGGGCCTACATCCACTTTATAGCTTTTCATTATTCACTCGCTTTACAACTGCTTTCAATACAGGAATCATATATTTATAATTCTTTTACAACATTTCAGCAATGTTTTCAAGTAAAATAGGGATGCAAATGATTTCTGTTCCAAGCTCTTGGGATTGGTTCTCCTTCGACAGTTGTGAGTTTGAATGTTCCATCAATAAGCTTTGCACCAATAACATATGGTCCTTCCCAGTTTGGCCCAAACACACCTATGGCTGTCAGGATTCTCTTCAGGACTAAGTCTCCAACTTCAAAGCTGCGCTGACGAACTTTGGAATTGAAGTGCCTGGCTATTCTTTGCTGGTGAGCCGCAATTCTAAGCCTTGCCTCTGCTCTTCTTTCGTCGAGAAGGTCAAGTGCCTCCAGTTGCAATTTTTCATTCTCACTTTGATCAAAATGGATCCTTCTGTGTGAGGGAACTTCAGTTTCCACTGGAATCATCGCCTCTGATCCATATGCCAATGAAAATGGAGTATGCCCAGTCGCAGTTTTGTGAGTGGTCCTGTATGCCCATAGTGCAAGTGGTAACTTATCGACCCAACCACCTTTTGCTTTTTCCAACTGCTTTTTGATGGTTGATTTGATGATTTTGTTTACTGCTTCCACTTGCTCGTTTGCCTACGGATGAGCCACTGCTGAGAAGCTTTTTCGGATCTTGAATCGTTTGCAAAAATCTTGGAACTCCTTACTTTCAAACTGAGTACCATTGTCCGTGATTATCTTCTGAGGCACACCATACCTGCAAATGATATTTTTAGTCACAAAACTTATCATTTTCCTAGTGGTAATAGCGGCCAATGGTTCGGCCTCGGCCCATTTAGTAAAATAATCAACAGCAACGATAGCATATTTAATCCCTGATTTGGCAATCGGCAAAGGCCCAATGAGATCTATTCCCCAGATAGCAAACGGCCATGGACTGACCATTTGTGTCATCTCAGTGGAAGGTTCTCTAGGAATTTTGGCGAATCTCTGGCATTTATCACACTTTCGGGAATAGTTAGCAGCGTCCTGATTAATTTCTGGCCAAAAGTATCCATAACGGAGGATTTTCTTTGCTAAAGTTTGACCACCTGTATGATCTCCACATTCCCCTCCGTGTACTTCAGTCAGAATTGTCTTAGCTTCTTCTTTTGTCACACATCAGAGTAATGGCATTGAAAATCCTCGTCTGTACAAACGACCATCTTGAACTATATATTTGGACGCTTTCCTCATCAGCTTTTGCCGCTCTTTCAAATTTTATGGCAGAGAAGCATTAAGTAGATATTCAAGTATCGGAGTCATCCATGACTCTTGCTCCTGGGAAACATTCATAATCCAATCAACATCCATTTCATCTGTGCTTGGAGCTGACAAGACTTCGACGGGAACTAACCCCAATAGTTGAGCTTCACCAGTACTTGAATACTTTGTGAGAGAATCCGCCTTCATATTTTCTTCTCGGGGGATATGGTTTATCGAATAACGGTCAAAATCTTGAAGGAGCTCCCAGGCTTTTGACAAATAGGCTGGTAAATTCCCTCCTTTAGCTTGAAATTCCTTCTTGACTTGACAAACAATATGTTGAGAATCACTGAAGATATGCAATGCCTTGATGTTTAGTTCTTTAGCGATCCTTAAACCAGCGATGAGAGCTTCGTATTCAGCTTCATTATTTGTCGAAGGGAATTCTAGTCTCAGTGCATAACATAGTGATCGGCCTTCTGTGGTTTCAAGGACAACCCCTGCTCCGGAACAGTAATCATTCCTTGCGCCATCGGCATACAATTTCCATTGGATTGGGATGCTATCAATGACTTCTTCCTCACTATCACCTTTATCCGTACATTCTGCGATGAAATCTTCTAAAGTTTGTCCATTGATTGCTTTCCGGGGATGATAAGTGATGTCATACTGGCTGAGTTCGATATTCCATTTCAAAAGACGGCCCGAAGTCTCAGGACAGAATAGGACTTGCTTTAGAGGCTGATCAGTGAGGACTTTGATGGGATGAGCTTGGAAATACGGCCTCAGTTTTCTCGATGCAATTAACAAACAATAGGCGAGCTTCTCCAACCTTGAGTAGTTCATCTCTGCCCCAGTGAATCTTTTGCTGATATAATAGACTGGGCACTGAATCCTTGCGCCTTCCCGTACCAACACTGCACTGAGAGCATGAGACGAAATTGCCAAATATATGGGGAGATCTTCACCACTATCAGGCTTTGAAAGTATCGGAGGCACTTCCATATGACGAATCAACTCATCAAATGCTTTCTGTCATTCAGGAGTCCACTCAAAGTTTTTCTTTCCTTTCTTCAGAGCATCAAAGAATGGAATGCATTTGTCAGTGGCTTTGGAAATGAACCGACTCAGTGCAGCAACCTTTCCATTGAGACTTTGCAATTCCTTCTTCGTTCTAGGAGCCTTGACTTCTCCCAGAGCGGTGATCTGAGCTGGATTGGATTCAATGCCCCTAGCGCTCACAATGAAACCCAAAACTTTTCGAACTCCACTCCAAATGAACATTTCAGGGGATTAAGCTTCATTCTGTATTTGCGGAGTACTGCAAACATCTCTGCCAGGTGATCCATATGGTCCACTGCTTTCTTAGACTTTACTAGCATATCATCAACATATACTTCCATTGTCTTGCCAATCTGTGGTTTAAACATGGCGTTAACAAGCCTCTGGTAAGTTGCCCCTGCATTCTTGAGTCCGAAAGGCATGACCTTGTAGAAGTAGAGTCCAACATCTGTGATGAAGCTTGTATCCTCCTGATCCGGCTCATGCATCATAATCTGGTTATATCCGGAGTACGCGTCCATAAAAGATAACAATTCATGCCCTGCCGTTCCATCCACCAACTTATCAATCCTGGGCAGCGGGAAACAGTCTTTGGGGCAGGCTTTGTTCAGATCTGAAAAATCAATGCACACTCTCCACTTTCCGTTAGCTTTCTTAACCAGTACTGGATTTGAAACCTAATTTGGATAAGTAGATTCCCTAATGAACCCGTTCTCCATGAGCCGATCCACTTCTTCTTTTAACGCTGCCGTCCTTTCAGGACCCTGAGTCCTTCTCTTTTGTTTCACAGGTGTAAACTTTGGATCAATGTTCAGAGTATGCACTGCAATCTCTGGGGATATTCCGCACATGTCAGCATGAGTCCAAGCGAATACATCCAAATTAGCCTTTAAAAACGAAATCAGAACATTCTGAACTGCCGGATTGAGTTGTGAACCCACATTAAGCACTTTGTTTGGGTCCTTTGGGTCCACTGGCACCGGTACTGTTACTTCTACTGGTACCTCCCTATTCTCCCCTACACTGGTTTTCCTTGGATCCATTTCTCTTCGTGCGCCACTACATTCACCAGTGCAGGGTCCACCCTGTAATTGCTACAAGGTCGATTCCTTGGTGCGGACTGGAGACGCCGCACCTTTTCCCATTTCTCTCTTCCTGGATTCTCGTAATTCTGCAAAATAACATTCTCGCCCCGCATCTTGGTCTCCCTTAATCACACCAACTCCGTTATCTGTGGGGAATTTTAGAGTCAAGCACCATGGGGCAAGAACAGCTTTGAATGCAGCAAGAGTTGGTCGGCCTAAAAAGGCGTTGTAGGCAGAGAATTCTTCAACAATTATAAAGGTTTTCTTTTGAGCCACCTTCCTAAGTCCCTTTCCGAGTTCTACGAACAAATCTATGGTCCCAATCGGCTGTTTGGGTTCTCCAGCGAACCCAGCGATCTTAAGTGATGAAGCTTGAACGTCAGCCATCGGGATTTTCATTTGATCGAAGGTCCTCTTGAAGAGGATGTTGCATGAAGCTCCACAATCAACTAGAACTCTTCTCACAGTTGCCGGCCCAATACCAGCGGATATGACCAAAGGATCTATGGTCGGGGCCTCAATACCCAAAGAATCTCTGGCACTGAACACGATATCATCTGTGGAAGTCTTTTGTTGCTTTAAAGGCGCATCATTCTCTAAGACAAAAACATTTTCTTCAGCTGGTACATGCCTCAAGGCCCGGGCATACCTTTCCATCTCACCCCAGCTTTTGCCTGTTGGGTGAGGTCCTCCAGTTATTATATTGATGACAGGCCTTTCTGATTCATGTTCCACGGCCTTCTCACTTGAGGTAGGACGGTGAGCGGGAACTTGTTGTCCTTGAGTTGACGAACCTGGGGCATTTCTGTTCCTTTTCACATACTGCTGGAGTTTGTTTTCCTTCAAGAGTTGTTCAATTACCTCTTTCAACCGACGGCATTCATTGGTGTCATGGCCGGGCTGGTTGTGGAACCGACAGAACCTTCCACTTTTTTCCATCTTAATCGCAACTCTCATTTTAGATGGCGCCGGATAATTGATATCATCTTTGGTCGCGAAGAAGATGTTTTCAGGGGTATCAGTCAAGGGTGTGAAATTGAAAGAACGGCCTCTCTTAGAGTCTCCCTGTTTCTTCCCACCATCGCTTCCCCTTTTCTGAGTGTTAGGTTCTTTCTTATTCGAAGCATTGCCATTGTTCCCGGCTTCCGCTGATACCACCTTAGCCGGTGTTTGGCGGCTCTCCAAGCGCATGAATTCATCTGCTTTCTTGTAGAATTTGTCAAGTGAGTTTGGTTCTTTCATTTTCAACCATTTTCCAAATTCACTTGACTTATCAATTGCCCTCATCAAGTATGTCAAGACCATGTGTGGCTCAGCATTATCCACTTCAGCCAATGCTATGTTAAAGCGATTCAAAAATGACCTGATAGATTCTCCCGGATTTTGCTCTATACTTGATAGCGACATTATATCCTTTACTTTAGAAGCATACAATCGAAATTGCTCCTTGAACTTCCTGGTCAGATCGGAGAATTGATCGATGGACCTGACCGGCAGCTTCGTAAACCACAATAGAGCTACACCTTCTAGATAAACCGGGAAGTATCGGCATTTAATTTCATCAGACGCCCTGGCACCAGTCATATGCCAGTCGTACTTATACAGAAACTCGTTTGAATCACTCATCCCCTTGTAAGCTGGAATAGTAGAGGGAACGAATTTCCTTGGGAACTCTGCCTTCAAGATCCTTTCAGTAAACGGAGTTTTGCTCAGAGCAAATCCCCACTCTTTCTCGTCTTCATCTCTTCGCATACTTTCTTTCATGATTTGACGAACCATACCCGAAAAATACTCTTCATCATTCAGAGGCTCTGAAGGGAACACATCAGCCACTTTCTCTGAATTCTGCCTTGACAATCGTTCACGGAGGGTCGGCTGCGGCCCTAATCCTCCAGCTTGAAGAGGAGTCCTTTCTATAGGGTCTGCGGCTCTTTGAGAAGTGTTACCTTCAACATTCTGAACTCCCGCAGTAGGGTTCCCATCGTTATTATCTGGTTGACGATTTGCCCCAAGTAGATCATTCAACTTACTCAAGATCAGGGCATTCTGGGCTTCCAACTGCGCATTCTGAGCATTCAATTGCTGATTCAATCCCAAAACTACGGCGTCCAGTTCTGCCCGTGTAACTCCAACAGTTGGAGCTGTTTGACTTGAAGGAGGAGAGGTAGCGTTGTTCTCTTGAACGTTGTCGGATCTTACAGAACTTCGTTTTCTCCCAGGAGCCATTATTTCCAATAAACTTCTGGTTTTAAAAGAAATCCTTTCAATAATCCTTCGTGGAGCAATAGTGGAAGTTTTCCTGAGTTCGGCTCTCAATGAAAGCACCAAAAAATGTTAGCGTACAAAATCAGACGCTAACACCCCGGTGTAAATTGAAGTTGAGTGAAAGCACCACCCGTGTACACGGGAACTACAAACAAGTAGAGAAATCACAGAAAAAGCAGAAAAGACAACAGTTTTTATAGTGGTTCGGCTTAGGGTAAGCCTACGTCCACTTTAAATCTCTTTATTGCTGAATTTGGTTACAACTTTACAACAATCTTCAATTACAACACACTTTAGACCAGTAGACCAAACTTTGATAGAGAATAATCTTCTGAATTCATGATGAATGATGTAGATTTTCTCTTGAAGATTGTCGTAGAGTCCTTGGTGTTTGGAGTATTTGAAGTGTTGAATGAGTCGAGAATTCAGCAGAGTATCGGCGCTTGAAATAATCGGCCAAAAGTCCCTTGCTAGTTGGAGTTAGGGATGTATTTATAGGAGTGGTCCTGGGCGAAATTCAATCTCCAAGTCCTAGGTCGCGCACGACCTAAGGTAGGTCGTAGGCCATAGGTCGTCCACGACATAAGAAATCACTTGTATTAGCTATATTGGAACTTGCCCTGAATAAGTCACCAGGTCGGCAGCGACCTAAGAGATGGGATCTGACCTATCTTGATTGCCTTTGGTTCTTTTCTGAGCGAGTTAATAGGTTATGTACGACTCATCATAGGTCGTAAGTCAACTGAGATTTAGGTCGTTGAGACCACTTCGTTCTTAGGTCGTTAGACTGTGGCATTGTTTAGGTCGGAACTTCCTATAAGTCGCTAGGTCAGTGCACTTCATAGGTCGCTGAAGAACCGAAGCACTAGGTCGCTAAAGACCTTAGGTCGTGGAGTGCTTCGTGATCTTAGGTTGCTGCTGTAGTTAGGTTGCTTTTCCATTTAGATCGATGGGTAGTTAGGTCGCTAGAACCGTTCCATAGTTAGGTCGCTCGCTTGTTAGGTCGTAGCCTGTTAACTCGTTAGGTCGCTCCATCCTTTAGGTCGCTCTGGCCTTTAGGTTGCTAGGTTGGAACTTCCTATAGGTCGCTAAATACCTTAGGTCGCTGCTGTAGTTAGGTCGTTAGCGCCCTTAGGTCATTAACTCGCGTAAGTCTTAGGTCGCTTCAGAAATAGGAGTTAACAGTTATCATAAGGTAAAAACCCGTCCGTGTTTATGTGTGGGTGTGATCTTATGAGATACTCTTTCTTTTCAAAGGATTTTTATTCAAAAGCTGATATATGACACTGTCATCTATTATTGAGGTTTTCTCACGCTAGTGTATCAAGCCAAATCTGGGTATTTTCAATACTCGGGTCAGATCCGTGGAGTTTCAGGATAATCGAAGACGATTGGAGTTTCCAGAGGAGAGGTGGAGATATTCATCGACATATGGATATATTCTATTATCCGCTGTACTTATTGTATTTTGTTTGATGTTTGTCAGCATTTGTAAGGGTAGGTTTTATAACTATCCAAGCTGAATTTAGGTTAGACTCTGATATTGTATTTTAAAATATTCAACTGTAAAGATTATTATTGAAATAGTATATTCCATTCGTATGAGATTCTGTTTTGTCTACTTTTCTTTATTGCCCTTAAAAATCCGTCTTTTCGTGCAATTTGTGTTGGACATGGGTGGTTCATTGTCAATTCAAAAAGTATGGGAAAACGGGTCTTTACAGTAGCTTTGTGGACGAGACTGCATCAGAACCTCACAACCCGAAAATGGTCGAAACAGGAAAGATGCGGCAAGGTTATGAGGGTCACGTCCTTTAGGTTATGTCTATTTCCTTCTAGAAAAGGGTGATATCATGGTATGAAGCCCAGATACTTAACTCAAATGGTCACTGCACATTTATTACTTTTTGGTTGTTGCTTTGTGGTTGAGGATACTCGGATAAAGGTCGGTAACAACCGAGGGATGGTGTACTCGTGTCGTAGTTACCTAGTTACAGAGGTAAACCGGCCTTGTGTCAGCAGAGATCCGGTTAGGTTCTCGTAGCGTGCCTCTAGAGGCGTACCCATATTCCCAGGAAGTTCCTTTGCCTGACCATTTTTTGGAAATCCAATCACCAATATGCACCTTGTACGGTTTTACTTGTAGAACCTGCCTTTAACTTATGGCGGTGACCCGCTATTTAATTGGTAGCTATAGTAGGCATAAAATAATGGTTGTATGTTGGCTAAGATTAATATTACACTTTCGAAAGGTTTTCTGCACTATGCATTAGTAATAATAATATCAAATGATTTTTGCGTATCAAGCATGTTTGACTATCATAAGGAGAAATCTCCTCCAATTCTACGTTTGCATTATGTGTGCGATGGGAGGCCTTATGGTAGTTTCATTTTCCAAAAAGCATTGCGGATTTCAATTTTAAATTCAATTATTATTTGTTTTTGTTCAATACTGTTTTCGTCTGCTCATACCAGTCCCATGACTGACCTGGAGTTTATTTTTCCCTATCTAAACTCTGGATGCCCACAATTTTCCACACGGGTAACCTAGAGTTAGGATTTTCAAATAATCAAATAGTAGGTGTAGATTTGATAGCTTTCAATCTTTGGATATTGGAAAACGCATCTGGATCGAGTTGCTTCACTTCAGCAGTGATGGTGGCCCACGCTTCTTGGATTAGAATCTTTGAAGTTTTTGGGATAAGCTATTTGGTTTCGAGCATTGGAGCTTTGGCTATGAAGTTTTAGACATCGGATTCTATCTCTCTTTCTCTCTTGAAGATCATATTGGAGATATATTTCCGGTATTGTTGTTATTGTTCTTCCACTGTTGTTTATCTTGTATCTATGATATTGATATGCATTTGTATCAGATTGTGGTATCATTATTGTAATTAAATGTTGTGTATCAACGATACAGTCATTTTCTTCCGCTGTGTTGTTATACTTAATGTGTTACAAGGTCCGATGCGAATCAGATTTCAACGGCTAAATCTACGGCATTCGAGTAAAAGTAAAGCACGGATGTCGATTTTCGAATGCTGAAATTTAGGTCGTGACATTAATGGAAGTAATTAAAGATTAATTACTCAGTGTAATTAGTTTAAGGATTGATTAATTAATGAAATTAATTAAAGGATTAGTTAATGAATGAAAGGATAATTAATCAATATATGTGATTATAGAATAATTAATTAGAGTAATTAATTAAGGATCATTGTAATAAATTATTGTTAATTTATGAGAATAATTAAAGGGTAACTAAAGTGAATGGTTAAAGGTTAATGAATATGTGTAATAAATTAAGGGCGTATTACTTAATGTAATTAAGATGATATTTAAAGTGATTAATTAATTGGTTTGTAATTGATTAATGTTGAGTACGAAAGATTTAATGGTAACTGAAGTAACTAATTTAATTTATTTAAATTAAAGATGGCATGACTAATTTATTTTGCTTATGAATGATTGAATGATATTGAATACCCTGGATTATTTGTTATCCCTAATATGTGATTGCGATGTTATATGATATGGTGTGTGGATATGGATTATCTATCTATAATAGAATCGCTATGTGAATATGTTGCTCTGAGTATAAGTTGATTTATTTTCACATAAACAACTTGGATTTAAGATGACATTGGTTTTAAAGAGTCTCGGGTCGGCTATCAGTAAACACCCGTAACCACTTCGATTTGTAATCTACAATAATTCTTTATAGAATGATATGTGACATCAAATAGGCTGGAATGAAATAAATTAAGTATCTGCACCATTTAAACAAAGTATTGAAACTTAGATATTGATTTGTAAAATAAGTGTTGACTATAACAAGTTATGAACTCGTAGTAAGGTACAAGTCACCCCGGGTTTTAAATAAGTTTTATGCATTAGTATTTCATGTTAGATGGGTTTACTCACGCTGGTTTCCGGCCTGACCCGGGTGTTACTATGATGTAATGCTCAGTTCAGACCGAGTATTATAGATTTTCAAGATAGGTCGTTCTAGAGCTGAGGAGGCGAGCTAGATGGCAGGAACATATGGAGTTGACCGCTATGTATTAGAGTTGTATTGATAGTAGTCTGGGACAGGTTGATATAACTATCTAGTCTATTTGTAAATGGTTGTAACACTGATGAATTGTATGTAAAGTAACAATTGCAGCTTTTCATTGTATAAATGCTATTATTTTTTATTATATTTAATCTGCTGCAAATGTGAGAAGCTGTTGTTTTCAGTTCTTCTTCTTCTTCTTTCTTTCTTGTTTCTTTAACAAATCTAAAATTTTCGGCGTTCGATTTGTCGACACTTCTATAGTGAACGTATTAGTGTCAAAACTTTGAGGTCAAAATTTTAGGTCATTGCATTTTGGCATCAGAGCTGAAGGGTAAGTGAGACCCTTGGCTCTGGTGGGTTTACTCATTAAGGATAGGGTTAATGGTACCCTAGAATGAGTTGAGTGTAGTATATATGAGGGCGTATTTGTTATTTTCATGTAAAATGATTTTAGAAATGATTTTATATAAGTTTATATTTTGATATATATAAAGAAATTGTTTTTCTAATATATTAAGGTAATTGGTTGTTGTATTATTTGAATTGAAATAATAATAAGAATTAAGTGGTAATAGAAATACAACCAAAAAGGAATTGGATAATATAAACTATATAGATAAGTTTGAAATGGATCCAAATTGAAATTAAAATCCTGAATTTGTAGAAGTATTTTCAGAATAAGATAATAATGAATTGGTATCCAGGTACGATAATCTTGGTTATTATCATAAATGGTAGTTGTGTTCAATAATGAAATGTTTGTTAATGATTAAGCAAAATATGAAATGTTTTAAGGATGTAAACATTTAGGTGAGTATGACTTATAAATTGGAAACGAAGATGATCTAAAATATAATGTTTTAAATCTATGTTCGGAACTTGGAATTTGTTTCAAAGTGATAAAAGAAATAATGATAGTATTGTTTACAACGTAATTGAATGAAAAGGACTGTTTCAAACAAGAGTTGTTTGGAAATTTTAAAGAAAAATTATTTTGAATTAAAACCAAAGGTGGTTTAAAATTTGAGGTATAACTTGGTGTGCAAAGGAAATAAATATGTATATATTTGTATATACATAATTTCAAAGATGACTTGAAATAATGTCTCGTGTTGGGTTTTAAGTTTTCCCTGAAATATGATAAGTGTTTAAACTTATAAGTGGGATTGGAATTAATATGAAGTTTAAAATTTGAAATGGAGAATCCAAATTTAGTAAGATTGACTGGATCAGGTAGATTGAATTTAACTTAGGGAAAGTCAAATAAGTTTAGAATGAACAACCTGAATTGGAAATTTCAAGATGAAATTGAGATTTAACTTGGGAAGTTAAATGGTTGATTTGAATTGGGAGTATGTGTGATCTCAAAATGGGTTTATGATCTGGAAATTGGAAGTAGATGCTATTGATGTATGTTTTAAATAATTTGGATATTTATTTATTTTGACTTATCATAATATCATCCTATTGTTATTAAAAATCCATGAAACTTTGAATTGGATTATTTTAATTAAAATAAGAAATGGATTGAGGCCCATTATTGAAATAAAAAAGTAATATGATTTGAACTAATGAAAAGGGAATCACTTCGAACTTAAGATTCAAATGTTAAAAATGAACTTGCAAACCAAAATTGTTTAAGAATGGGTTTTGAAGTTAAAATTGGTTAATAAATTGGATTTTGAAGATTAAATTGTTTTTGAACTCTTATTTGAACTTTGGAATAAGCTAAGTAAAGGTAATTTAAAAGGAAATTTTGAAATTTGGACTCAGGATCAAATGGTTTAAAGATTTAAGTTGTTAATTTAAAAGTAAAGGTTGATTTGATTTAAAGGATTAAATCAACATTTAAAAATTTAACTCGAATTTATGAAATTCGAGATGGTGTTAAGTTGAGATTTGAATTGAATTTGATTTGAATTAATTGAAATTGTGATTAAAGATTGATAAGCATAAAATTCAAATGGAAAATTCGAATTGAATTAATTTGAAGTGAAATTGAAGATGAAATTCAAATGGGAGTTGATTTGAATTTGGGATCGGAATTGAAGTTAATTTAAATTGAATTGAAATTGAATCAATTTAAATGTAAGTGGAAATTGGAAATTGTTTGAAAATGGAGATTGGGAATTGAACAGTTTGGCTTTGAACTATTTTTAAATAAATTGTTTTAATATAACTATTTTTAAATCTATTTTTCCTAGCTATTTACTATACAACTTTTCTTTAAAACCCAAAACTATCTTTTACTACTTTTGGAACTATTTAACTATTCAACAATTTTACAACTACTTACAAACTAATTACTATTTTGCAACTATCCAACTATTTTACAATTATTTAACTACTTTACAACTATTTTAAAAATTACTTAACTACTTTACTGTTATTTGCAACTAATAACTATTTTATAACTACTTATCTATTTCAAAAAAAATTCAAACTATTTTCTTAATACAAGTTGGTCAGAGTACAAACTGTCTATAATTGAATACCAACTGAGATAAGAATTGAAGTGTTAACCCAAATGGAAATTGGAAGCAATTGTGGATAAGTGAATAGAATCAAAATGATGGTGAATAGAAAAGAGAATTGATTTAGCTAATGATCAATAAAGATAAATTTGTAGAATGTACGTATATTATTCTATTCGTATAGTGATTTGATCCAGATTTGAGCATAGAATTTCGAGATAGTATATCCATCCGAGTTGGTTTTTTTCATTCGATTTTCGATGGCGAACCCTAGATATGGATTTTTGGTTGATTTTGGGAATTCTCTGTCATAGTTATGACTATGTAAGGAGAATGACGGTTTCTGATCAAGAAACCAAATCTGAGTCCGCACTTGAAAGTCGGGTGGACGATACTAGTTCGGAAGAGAGATTATGTGATCGATTGAGCGATCAGATTTGACATTACATACGAATGTACGTGCTTGAAAGATATTGATATTGAAGTTTTGGAAGAAATGAGAATTTTTTTTTGAAAGAAATGTATATTTTGAGAAATATATATGAATAAAGGTGGAAGTTGAATATCTTTTGAAATTCACTTTATGAAATGTAGGACAAATGGCAAGTAACTTTACAAAAGAAAATCAAATTTGAATGTTGGTTTGGCATGGTAAAGTTTTGTGTGTGTATATATATATATATATTATATTTGACAAACTCCCCTTGTTGAACCTGTAGCCAGAAGAAGGGTTTTTTGGAAATAAATTGAAGTATAAAATGGGTATCTATATAAGTGATCCAAAGATTATTTTCAATTTGGAAGTGATAAGTTGTGTGTGTGTGTGTCTAAAGGAATTTATGAAAATGATTTTTGGGAAAGGTTTTGGAACCTATGGATTTGGAAAAGACTTTTAATTTTTAGGAAAATCAATTTTTGGGAGTTTGGAAAGCCATGTTTGGAACTATCTATTTGAGATATCGATTTTGTGTAAAAGAGATTTTGATGTAAATCACAATGGGTATGATTTGCAAGATACTATTAAGTGTATAGTATAAAATGTTTTGAGATTGGCTCTGGGGAAAAAGGCGCTCCCATTGAAATAAACTTCATAGGAGATCCACGGGGTGGTTCTTCCTTGAGCCCTAAGGGGGAGGCTCTAAATTGAATCCTGGGAGGAAGTCCGGACAAGCTGAAGTTCCTGAGGATTTTGTGTTGTGGGTAGCGAAAGTCGAGGGCGCTGATGCCTACAGAGACATTTGGGTTATACTGTAATGATAGTGTAACTCGATGTCACTACGATCTACTATGGACCATAGTAGAAGTCGTGTGTGCTTTGAGAGCCAATGGTCTACGTTTGATTTTGCCATGATGGCAACGTAACATCGGTAGACTGCGACTTATGGAGACATAGCGAAAGTCGAGAAGCCGTGAGAGCCGAAGGCTACATTGAGACTTGACTGATGCAGTCTACAACCTAGTGGGAGTGGTGAAGTTTGATTTGGCAGCGAAAATCGAGGGCGCTGATGCCTACAATTACATGGACTTTTGCTGTGATGGCAACGTAACCCAGAATGTAAATGCGATATGCGGTAACTTCCATGGCGTAATCGAGGGGCGTGGAGTGCCTACAATTATCTATGGATTTTACCAGAATGGCAATGTCATCATCGGGTTAACTGTAACCATAGAGGGCGTGATGATTTCTAGAGCATTCTCACCAAAGATGTTACCTCTATTTTCAAAAATGTTTTCTATATTACCAGCATAATGTTTTCCCAAGTATTTTCACTGGTGTTGAAAATATGCTTGCCAAGTACTTATAGATTTTCATCCTTACGCCCGATCAACGTATGACCGAATTTCTGTGAGAACGAAGATGAGCTTGTGGAAACATCAAGTTATAAAAGTATTTTTGTAAAAACTGTTTTGGTAATATTATATAAATTTTAAAGTGTTTAACAAAAATTCTTAATTAAAGAATTTATAGTTGAAAACGACCGAAGAGAAATGTAACTGATAATAATAAGCATTTTAATAAATTCTGGCTTCATTCCTTTTCGAGGACAAAATGATTCAAAGGGGGGAGAAAAGTGATAACCCGGATTTTGGAATATCTGTTAATTGATAAGTAACTGGGTTAATTAATAGAAATACTGATTTATAAGTTGAATAAATTAGTTTGATAACAAATATTTATACTTGGACAAATATTTATTTGATAATCTCCTAATATAATTATTTAGAATGGCCAAAATTATTGTTTACAAACAAACTAAATATGTGTTTGTTTAAATACACACACACACACACACACACACACACACACACACATATATATAAGAGTTGATTTTAAATTAAATTAGAAAGTAAATTTGCAACTAGAAATTCAAAAGATAAATATCTTAAAATATTTTGGATTTAAAAATATATTATAAATGATTTTATTTAGAATATAATTGGTTTTATATTATTCTCTTTAAAAGGTTTTATTTATATAAATTAAGAAAAGTATTTATTAATTAATACAGAAATTTATGAAAACATTTTAAAATAAATAAAGACATGCATAATTACACATGTTAATTAAATGTGTATAGTTTAACAAATGGAAGAAAATTAACACATATTAATGACAAATGTTAACAAGTCAAACAAGTGTCACCATGTTATTTTTATTTTCTTCTATTTTTAATAAATCCTAATTAAGCCTATATAAACATCTATCTCTTCTCTTCATTTCTTTTTCTATCTTCCCATTTTCAAACGAGCAAAACAAGAGCCTGTAACCTATTCAAAGCCAGATCAAAACAAAGCCTGTAAAAAAACTCAAACCAGAAAAATTTAGTCAAGCAATAACTCTTTAACTTGAATCATCAAAGCTTCAGATTTCAAGCATTTTCAAGCTTCGGTTTTCAAAAGATTTCCAGTTTCAAAGAACCTTCATTTCAGTTCCAGTTAATAAGTTTTCAAGCATTTTACATAATCCAAAGAGATCAAAGCATTTTTTCCAGCAATTCAAGTTTTCAAAATTCAAAAACTGCTTCAATCTCTCTGTCCAAACATCAACCTGTGAGTAACACCTCTTCCTATGAAAACCTGATCTGTTTATATGATTGTTGCATATGATCAACAGCTGAAGTAATGCTGAATGGATGGATTAAAGTATTTGCATAAATGTGGTTTTTTCTATGCATATATGTATGCATATCAGTATGTATATAGATATTTGCCTCTGTTCTTTTTTTCTCAACAGGCTAAACCAAGTTTTTAAACTTATATCTCTTGATATAAACAATTTTGTGTTGAGATCTCTAAAGGAAATTTGTTTGTAGTTTCCAGAATTAACTTTTAAAAATAATTTCAGGTTAAAAATATTAAGCGTACATTAGAAAAGATTTAATTTATAGTAAAAACCAATCCAAGTTCGAAAATAAGTTGTTTCAAGCTAATGTTTTGTTTATATAATTGAAATCGTCTTGTGAAATGATGATTTTAGGTTATAGTTTCGTGATTTTTAAGCTAGTATTTCAAGAGAAATTACAAATTGAACGGAAATTGGGTTTTATGCATTTTTTGATGATCGGTGAAGGTTAGGGCCTCGAGCTCATGGATGAAGCTGGCCTGATGGTAGGCGATTTCGGTAAAATAGTCATTGGGTTTTTTAAACCACCATGGTGGCAGGTCGAAGGAGTTTTAAGATTTAACAACCCATTTGGGTTGACGTTGAAGTCAAGGGTTTTGCGTTGCCAAGGAAGCATTGGACATGACTGTATTTGGGGGAATGGGAGCATGGCTCATCGGCAAAGATGTGGACGTGGTGGCGAGGAATCCGATGATCGGGATAGGTGAGTCGAGGCGTTACTTGGCAACCTGGTTCGTTCCAAGTTGGGTAAGATGAGCTCGATTTCGATTTCAAGTCTGAATATTAGTTTTGGTGTTCGAGATGGTAAAGGTAGGTCGATGACGACCTGTCGATGGTAGTATAGGTGGCCTGATCATCGATGACCAGTTGTGCATGTGCACGGGGATCATTTTTGTATCTGATGATAATTTTTGTTGTCATGTTTTGATTGCTTCAGGAAGGATGGCGTTTTACTCGAGTTTGATCTCGATTTGATAAGGTAGTGACTGAGGTTGGTTGACTCAGTTAGGAACCGGGTTTAGCTTGGGTAAACGATGTTTTTGCTCGGTCTGTATCCAAGCATTTTGCTTAGTTGATAATAAGAAATCAGATTTTTAAATTTTATCTAAATGAATAAGTTTCAAAGGAAAATGTAGCCCAAGTTCTAAAGCAAGTATTAGCAAGTTATAAACGAGTTGTCAAAAGTTTTAAAATGCTCTAAATTTTTTGTTTAGAAGTAATTATTAGAATAGGTAAATTCTTATATGATTCAAAGGTGATTTAAATGATGTAATTTAATAAAGTATCAATCATTTAATATATTAAGGATGGTTAATTGATTAATGTAATCAATTAAAGGAATAATTAATTAATTTAATTATGAAGATAATTAATAAAGGTTAATTGATTTGTGTTATCAATTTAAAGGATTGATTTATTAATGTGATTAATTAATTAAGGTAACTAATTTAAAAGATGATTAATTTATTAGTAAATTTTAATATAAATTTGAAAAATAAGAATTTTAAACATACAATGTATTTTTCATGAAAATTGACAGTTGTACTTAAAAAATAACAGGCCACTACATCTTCATATTTGAACTTCACCGACTGTAGAAGCCGCTATTTTTTCTGTTCAGACTGCAATTAAAATTTCTAATTCCAAGTTATAAATTCGAAATATCCAAAAATTTCAAAATTTCAAATTTTCATATTCCAAATTTCAAATTCGATATTTCCAAAAATTTGAAAATTTAAATATCAAAATTTCAAATTTCAAAATTCGAAATTTCCAAAAATTTCAAAATCCGAAATTTCCAAAATTTTCAAAATCCAAAATTTCCTAAAATTTCAAAATTTAAATTTCAAATTTAAAATTTTCGAATTTCAAAATTCGAAATTTCCAAAAATTTCAAATTTTCAAAATTCGAAATTTCAAATTTCAAAATTTAAATTTTAAAATTTTCAATTTTTAAATTCAAAATTGAAAATTTAAAATTTCGAATTTTAAAATTCAAATTTTCAAAATTCGAAATTTCAAAATTCAAAATCAAAAATTTGAAAATTTAAATATCAAAATTTCAAATTTCAAAATTCGAAATTTCCAAAAATTTCAAAATTCGAAATTTTCAAAATCCGAAATTTCCAAAAATTTCAAAATTTAAATTTCAAACTTAAAAATTTCAAATTTAAAAATTCGAAATTTCCAAAAATTTCAAAATTAAAAATTTTTCAAAATTTCAAAATTCGAAATTTCCAAATTTAAATTTCGAAATTTCAAATTTCGAACTTCGAATTTCAAAATTTAAATTTCAAAATTTTCATTTTTTAAATTCAAAATTGAAAATTTCGAATTTTAAAATTCAAATTTTCAAAATTCGAAATTTCAAAATTCAAAATTTCAAAATTCGAATTTTGAAATTTGAAATTTTAATTTGAAAATTGGAATTTGAATTTTTAAAGTTCAAAATTTTGAAATTTCAAATTTTAAAATTCAAAATTCAAAATTTTGAAATTTGAGTTTTGAAAATTTGATATTTGAAATTCGAATTTTAAAATTTTGAATTTTTTACTGTGAAATTTTTAAATTTTGAATTTTCGAAATTTGAAAATTTTAAATTTGAATTTTGAAATGTGAAATTTTGAAATTTGAAAATACATTTTTTTAGAATTTTTTCATATAAAAAATCGACTTATGTGAGTCGAAAAGCAAAAAAAAATCGCTTTTGCAATAAGTTGAAAAATGACTTTTAAAAGTCGGTACATTTTGTTTATCCATATTGACTTTTTAATTTTTTCATTTTATAAGCAAAAAACAACTTATTTGTTGTAATCCAAACGGCCCCTAAATTTTTAAATGGGTTAAATGGGTAACCCGCTTATTAAACGGGTTGGGTCATATATGGCTAGGGTCATAAGTGGGTAAAAAAGAATGGGTCATAAATGGGTTGGGTCAAACTCAACCCAACCCATTTTGACCCAACTCAACCCATTTGACAGGTCTAGGTATTAGTAAATACCCGAAACCACTTCGATTTGTAATCTACAATAATTCTTTATAGATTGATATGTGAAATCGAATAGGCTGGAATGAAATAAATTAAGTATCTGGACCATTTAAAATAAGTATTTGAACTTAGATATAGATTTATAAAATAAGTGTTGACTATAACAAGTTATGAACTCGTAGTAAGGTACGAGTTACCCCGGGTTTTAAATAATTTTTATGCATTAGTATTTCATGTTAGATTAGTTTACTCATGCTAGTTTCCATCCTGACCCGGGTGTTACTTTGATGTAATGCTCGGGTCAGACCGAGTATTATAGATTTTCAGGTTAGGGCGTTCTAGAGCTCAAGAGGCGAGCTGGATGGCAGGAACGTATGGAGTTGACCGTTGTGTATTTGAGTTGTATTGATAGTAGTTTGGGACAGGTTGATATACTGTCTAGTCTATTTGTAAATGGTTGTAACTCTGATGAATTGTATGTAAAGTAACAAGTTGTATATATGCTATTATTTGTTATTATATTTAATCCGCTGCGAATATGACATGCTGTTATTTTCAGTTCTTCTTCTTCCTTCTTTCTTCTTTCTTTAACAAATCAGAAATTTTCGGCGTTCGATTTCTCGGCACTTCTATAGTGAACGTATTAATGTCGAAATTTTGGGTCATTACAATTCTATTACTTTGTGATTTGATTAGGTGCACCTTTGATTTTGGGAGTATGTCTTGAGGTGGGCGGTTGTAGCTGTTATACAGTACCATCAGTCCGGATCCGAAAAGCGATAGTATTCTAACTTGGGCATTGCCTCACGTGTCTTGTCACTTGCCTTATCGCGCCCTCTACGAGTTTGGTTTGTACCATACCTATGGTGTGCCCTTTGATGGCCCTCTAGTTTACGGAGAAATTACGATATTGCAAAGACTACTGAAATATATATAAAATGTGTTAATGAGGAAATGTGTAATGCCTTAACGTTATTTTAATATTTACTTTATTGTAGATGTTATATATATATAACGTATTGTACTATGTATATAGATAGTTTAAAGGTTCCTTAAAGGATGGAAATGCTTGGATCAGACTGAGTGTCACACCATTTGAGACTCGCCTTTTGGAGCTTAGCGCTTTGCTTCGAGATCCATCTCCATCTGATCAGCTTTCAGTTATTTCTATTATTTCCCTTGTTTATATTCAGACTTGTTAGTTTCTTATGTATTAGTGAATTGTATGTATTCGTGTTTTCTGTTGTACTTCGTTTTAACTCTGATTTTTTTCGAAATAGCTTCATGAACTACAATTTATTTATTCCATTGCTTATTGCTATGTTTCTCTGTGTCTGTGATTTTGTGATTGATTTTATTTAATATATGTGCCGAGTTTTGCCAAATATAAATTAATAACCTATTGTTTTAAGCAATTCAAGTCTGACATATATAGATGATAGCAGAATTGAATAGTTCGAAATGGCAGGTCACTACATAATATATTGAAGATAATGAATCTTTAATATAAAATTGTCTTCTACCATATATATTAATAGATTACTTGCATACTCCTTAGTTATTGAGCAAACTCATGCCATAGATGTTATGTGTAGTATTATTAATATATCGAATAGATGAGGAAAGATAACTATACATATTTTTTGAGCAAACTCAAGGTATATATATTATACTTAGGCCGCCGCGATATGGTAGGTATGAATGAATAATATCTTTCGATTTGTTGAGCAAACTCAAGGTCTAAATGAGGTTAGGACAAGGTAACATGGGTTAGGAGTTGTATGTGACACAAGCGACAAGGAGTTATCCATCGACCATGAAGCTATGACTTGTTGAGCAAACTCAAGGTCGGAATTCCAAGACAAAGAAGTTCTAACCCCCACTAATGAAGTTGAAAGACTTCTATGTTTCACTTAGGGTTTAGTGAAACATAAAAGACTAGTGCGTGCCTTATTAGAAAAATGAGATGATAACAATTAACATTTCTAATATTGTAAGAACATATGTTATATATTGTTAAAATAATCTACATTGATAAATTTGTGCATTTAATAGAATTTATAAAATGTTTATCAATTGAGATATACAAATGAAATGAAGATTGACAAATAGAAATATAACATATACCTATCAATAAAAGATTATTAGATATTAACGTTTCAATACCCATGTAAGTGCATGATATTACAACTACCAAATAAGTTCGTATTTTGGTCACTTACACATTTATTTGGTCTAGACCATGTATTACATTCTATGAGTTTCGAACTCTAAAAGCCTTACAATGCTATGGATATTTGATCAATATAAAATAACATATAAATGTTATATGGAGAATGGTTAGATTATGTAATGTAAAATATTTCGATGAAATTTTTTCACCTGAAAAACCAAATAAACCAAAACGTAAGTTCAAGTATTTAATTTAATTGATTACAAAAGAATCATATTGTGTTAACTATAACACTAAATCAAAGCTATAATATAAATCTAAGAACTCGATCACCAAAATGTCAGTTTGATCATTTTACATAAAGCACTACATATTTGATGTCGTTAAAAGTTAAGGTTAATCGAATGCGCTTTTGTAAATGGTCCATTAAGATATTGTAGTAAGGCTTTTGTTTTGAGTGTTTGACCATTTAGAAAGAAAATCGAATGTACAAGAGTAGATGTGATTTAAGACATAGTTGGGACAAAGAGATTGAACAATCACTTTTTCTTCGTAAAGAAACATCGAAAATGAGAATTATAGTAATAATGATCGATACTGAACGTTAGAATAAGAAACATGATGTCTGTTCTGAAATATATTTTCATATAGACAATTGTTTTCAATGATATTTATTTGTCTTAAGTTTAAGATATTTGATCGAAGAACTCTCCATGGTAAATTAGTTGTAGTATGTGAAATATATAAATTCATATTAAGTAAACGATGGACCTCTGAATATAGTACACAATTATAGCAATGGCGGAAATAGTGGGAGCGTACTATGTAATACTTATTGATTGCATTATGCTATGAAAATTGTTTACGTAAAACATACCGAACAGTATTTATGAAATAATGACTATTTTTAAGTATAGACTGAGAAATGGACGTGGCTATATTTCAATATGAATATTCTTTGTGAAATAAAACAATAATGTGGTATTCGTCTTTATAACAAAAGTGATGCATTAGAAAATACAGAAGTATCTAATATTATTTATTGTTATTTTAAAATTATAGACTTAGCCATAGTTTTGAGAAAATAATTTTGTTATATGATTTTGAATCATGTGATGTTGGGTAATTATATCTCAAACAGTTAAGGCTATGCACCCATTCAGTGGGAGCATCATAGGAGATGATGATCTCTTAAGATTAATACATGTTGATGAATGCAAACGTAAGTCCACTAATACAAAAACGGTTCCGCGTACTTTGTTATATTCACCGATGAGTTATAAGACAGGGACATGTGTTTTTGATACACATGTAATATGTCTATGGTAAACTCACAGAGTATAAAACAGATGTAAATATAATAACATGCAATAGAAATGATTCGATTTGATCGGATGAGTGAGTATATTGAATAGGGTTCCGAGCATACCTAAAAATTAATAATGATTCAATCTCAAAAATCACTTCTTCATGTGATACATAATGAAGCATTGATAAGGATTAATCAAACTTCGTTGGACAATGTACGATTAATTATGAGTGAAGTTAAGTTAATTTTTTTCTATAAAGTTATATACTTAAGAATAGTATATAAGGTTATTATTTCATCTAATTAACAGTTTACAAAATCACATAAGATAAGAGTTTACAAGAAACTCCAACTTATCCTAAGCCAAGGAATTAGTAGGTTGTGCAAGTCGAAAGATTGCACGTAATAATTGTTAATGAGGGATCTTATACGAATCTCCCCAAAAGGATTTTGGAAAAGACTATCGTTAGGTGTGTTATACCAATTCTTACTTCAATCCTGTCAAAACCAAAATAACTAAAAGGAAAAAGGAACAAGAGATGACAACACCAACAAAACCTTTCGAAGTAGAAGGGATGCTACTGACCAAAGTTAGATGTGTTACAAGCTTTCGAAGGAGTCAATATGGCCGAAAGCTCCCTTTCACGTCAATATCTATCTTTCGAAACATATGCTTTCGCCTACATGAAATCATTCCGAATAAGAGGAGGAGTACCTTTCGAAGGAAGCGGATAATAACCCCTCACACGAGTGCCAAACCGTTCTACGCCAAAGGTTTTGTCTTTATTCAATCTACTCAGAAAGATGCCTTGATTAGAACAAACATTTCGAAAGCATAATCAAGCCTTTCAACTGGTCGAAGCCTTTGACATGCAGGGAAGATTCCACATCAATTTGCAAGCATGCATTCAGAAGCTATCTACCACGTCAAAACCCCAGGGGACTACGTATCGATAAAGTCAGAAGCTCATACCTCTACACCTTGTGACAAAAAAGCAGCACAAAGAGAAAAGGCGCAAGCACCCCTTTTGATGAAGATGGAGGCGTTCAAACCTATTCGAAAGCATTACAGAGGGACATGTAAGTGTGGAAGGAGACGGAAGGTATATAAAGCCACCTTTCGACCGGGTCGAAAACACTGATTTGGAAGGTGCTAACCCGCATCTATAAATAAAACCCTAGGGGTCAGGTTTAGGGGATCCAAATTCATTCATTTTCTTCTTATACTTTCTTCAATTTGTAAACTTGTAAACCCTAATTTGGAAATCAAATTATGGAAATTAATCAATTTATATATCATTAGTTTAATGAAAGCAATTTTTTGATATTGGTGACACATACAACTGTTTTGAGACTTTATTTGATTCAATCATGTTCTACCTGCATCAGCTTGATCGAAAAGGTACCTTTTGAGTGAGTTGGAACCTCTCAATTACCAATACACTTGAGTCCTTAGTTCCAAACCACTATCCACTAAACGCTGACTCTTTAGTGAGTTGAAACCTTAACCTAAGCTTGTTTTCTTAAGATTATAGAATTGAACCCAAGTCATTTATAAGAACTTCTTTCGATGAAGTCGTAATCCATGCAGTCAAATCATATTTTGAATCCTTCAAGCCAACCTTTAGTTTTTCACAACAGTTTCGAAAGAAGGTTTCGAAGGTGTAACCAAACAAGTTTAACAAGCTCAAAAAATCAAAAGAAAGGGATATAAGTATTTGGACTAGGTCAAAAGGTTGGAAAAGAAAGAGTTTTCATAACAAAGACCTATTTGAAAGGTTAATCAAAGGAAGCAATAAGATCCAAACTCTCTCTATCTAGTCCAAAAAGGTCTATTTGGATACACCAACACTTTCAAATCTATTTTGTGGTTGTTGACAAGTTTTCTTGTTAATGGGTGGCATATTTATGTTTTGAACATAAGTTTTGTAAATTAAAACCAAGTCAATTTTATAAACAAAGAAATTCATAAAACGTTTGTAAATACTTATTCTACTGCATTGAGAAACAGTTGTCGTTTTAAGAAATACCAACTTCACAGTGAAAGAATTTCTTTAAGGAATTATTAGCAATAAAATGGAATTGGATACGATCCATAGATAGAACCGGTTAGATGAGACGAAAAGAAAATAACTAACATTAGCAAACACTTCACTTTAAAGTGTCTAATATGTATTCTTACACATTGAAGAGAAACTGTGAGTTTCTTATCAATGTCGAAAATATATAATCCTTGGTTTTATGATTAAACCATTAAGAGTATTAACTCTGTGGTATGGTATGATGCACAAATCTGAAAGAATTCCATGTACACTATCAAAGTATGATTTTGGTAGTCGTGACCAAAGTGATGTGATCCATTGACTGCGATTGTGGGGGCAAGACTAATGTAGTTGGAATTTAATGAGCAACGTTGATAAGAATATCCTCGTAAATTTCAATTGTTGAAATTAGCATAATAGATTTGTTATTCAACATACTTAAGTTATTTCATATTTACTCACAAAATTATCATTTGATAAGACCTAGTGTTTTGATATATATGTGTTGAAATAGAACATCCTACATAATTATTTAGAATAGTTAATTAGCACATAACAACCATAATGTCATAAGTAAGTGGGATTGACATAGAGGTTGTGAATTTTCGAATATGATCCAAGAAATGGTGCAAAAGTATCATTTTATAAGTATCAAAATTGAATAAGTATTTTGATAGAAATATCAAATAGTTTAATTTTCAATCAAATTGTAGAGGAAGCGTGTTTCATTAGGTAAGAATTTTAAAAGGTACATTGATATTTCTAAACTATAACTGAATAGCACGTTGTTCATTTTAACAACGTGTTTCTGCAATACTCAACTTTGGATTGTAAATGATGTCTTTTATTGTGAGTATAGAAGATATTAGAAATGTCCCAAATCGATACTTAAAGACATCTTATTAAATTGTTTAATTCGAAACATGTGAGATGAGTTCCTTATGCGTCGGTAATTGGAATTACCATACATTTTATGTTGTATACAATAATGTGATTTAATTATGTAATTGATATATGAAGCATATATCAAATCCAAATAAATATCACTAAATGGTTGTTTGAAGTGTTCTCGTGTATTTATGAAATACTAGAGAACTGTTTACAAAAACAAAAACTCTTTATAAAGGAGTGTACAGACTCAAACATTATAAGTAATATTGAATATAATAGGTCAATAATAAATTCAAGTTAAGAATCTTTAATTGGATATGTTCCAAATGTAAGACCACGGCTGATTCAGTGAAAAATGCTAAGTACACCGTCTTGAATAGTGCCGCAATAAAAGTATGTGTGTGTATAAATGCACAAATTTATAACTGAGCTAATTTCAAATATTGAGAATTATATAACATTGTTACAAGATAACAATGTCGCGATATAATTCACAAACGGAAATTAAAGCTAAATGGAAGTCAAGAAACATATTTAAAATTGTTCCACATGATAAAACAGTTTATTACCATCGGAGAGAATTGGTCGATAGAGTAGAAAATTGAAACATAGCATACCCGTTAACTGAGGGACTGACCCAATTGGTTTTAAAAAAATCGATTGGAGAAGCATGAATAAGACTCCATAATTGACCCTAAGTGCAAGTGAAAGATTGATAGAGTTTGGGATATACCATAGGGGAAATTATGTAATTTGTTGCTTATATCTATCTCGTTGACTAATCTTGTTCGAAATAGAGGTGTTTCCTTTCTAACATATACCTAATATATGTAGTTATATTAATTAATTAAAAATATATTTCATAGAAAATCCATAAATAGTATGTTTTGTGATAGTAATTACAAAGTGTTGTAACCGTGAGTAATTTATCACAATAAAAATAAATAAACCATTTTAAGTGTTCATAGTCAAGATGCATCGAGACTGGATATCGATGTATCCATTGAGACTAGAGTATCTAACGCTCTCCAAATTTTGGACAGCTCATGACTACTGGGGGAATCTAGGGGATACGTACTAATAGTTATGAGATAACTATGGAACAACTCGTTCGATAGTTTTCTATGGGTTAAAATAACTAAGGTCAAATAGAAAATATTGATGTGAACAATTTACACGGTTCTGTCAACTTGAGAATACCGTAAATCTTCTATATGAAAGCTTCGGTTTGATTATAGTCAAATCATGGCACGATGTTCATTGATTGACTATAGTTGGGTCAAGTGAAAGTAATAGAAGTGAAGCACTATTCAAGAGAAGATTCATCTCCTTGGCTACATGGGATTAGTATCACAGTTAACTCAAGTCAATCCAAAGTCAAAATCTCTAGCTAAAATAGTTCGGGTAATTATAATTGTTATTATTGAATCAAGGACTTTGTGTTTGGATTATAGAGTTGAATGTGGTCAATGTTGGTCCAAAGTGATATACTTTTGACGAAGAGATTTGGTGTAAATAAGTGCCACTACAGGGTGATGCTTAATAAGATATTCTGAATATGAGTAAGCGATAAATTTGCCCACAATTGCACACCCAAGAGTCATACAACTGAATTGATGAATTCTCTCAAGATCGAACAATTTAATTAGTTTATTTATAAATTGATTAAAGTAATTAATATTTATGAAATATTAATTATAAAATTCAGATATGATTCAAGAAATAAATTTGTCGCATGTATTAAAAGAAAGTTATAAACATGTTGATCGATATGAGATATCGACAACAAATTTAGTTGAATATAATTATGTATACTTAAATTGAGTTAAATGGACTCACAATAAATGAATTTAGAGGAGAAAATCGTTGGTTTTAATAGAGAAAGGAGCAGCTATTATGCATAATATTACAGTTTTGAGATGTATGGTTGAGATTATTATTTGCTCTCTTATCCTACCTATATAAAAGACACTACAAGAATAATTTTTTTTACAATGGTTAAGGACAACATTAATATCAATGTGGCATGGGTGGATCAAATTATTATATAAAATAACTAAGATAACAAAGATGGCTAATGGTGTGTATTAGTAGGAAAAAAGCAGGGAAAATACTTAGCAAAAGAAAAAAGGTGGGCCGAGGCTTCACAAATTCTTAAAAAAAATAGATTCCCTCCACATTTGCTCCTATGTGCCAATTATTATCTCCGTCTCTCTCCCAAATCCACTATCCCTGAAATCACCGTTCATGGCATATATGGCCATCTGACCCTAAAGGCTAATATGGGTTTGAGGAAAGTAGTATATAAGCATGGGCATTAATTTATTTTTGGCGACGTGGGACAATATATCATTCACTATAAATAACTCTTAAATCGCCCAAACCACCATCAAGCGGCTCGTCGCTGTCACCCTCAATCGGGTCGTTGTTGTCTCTCCTCGATCGGCTCGTTGCTATCTCCCTCAATCGGGTCATCGCTGTCTCTCCCCAATCGGCTCGTCGCTGTCTATTCCCAGACCATAGTTCAAGGTTACTATTACCTTCATACCTTTTATTATGCAATTTAATTACCGGTAAAAGATAATTTTTATTTGATTTACAATGTACTAACCTGTTATTTGTTGGTTTTTATGCTGTTCATTCGTAAATTGAAGGATTGTTCTTGTGAAACTCATTGAAGATTCTTAACCGTATTATCTTTAGGTACATATACAATATTTTATTTCCTGATTGAATTTTTTAGCATGCATTATACTAGATATATACCTTGAGAATCTCATCTGCAATCATCAAACTGATGGGAAACACACATATTTTTCTACTCACGCAATTCTTCTATTTATTGTTGCTTAGTTGTATGTGTACCTCCTTACAAGTAATAAATATGTTTGAACGAATGATTTCCTGCATATGTTTTGGGCCTCATTTTTGTGGTTAATTTACATTAATATCATCATAATATTTATATCTTTAGCTTGAACGTTAATTCTATTCTTCACTCAATTGCTTTCTGGTATGTTTATTTATATTTTGAAATCCTCTTGAATGGCTCTGAGTATGTTATGTTATACGTCTAATATACCAAAACAGAGACTAATCAATAATAAACTCATCTCATAAGTTTACAAATTAGATTTCCACTACTTTGGAATTCTGTATTATCTATTTTTAACAATAAGTATGTTGTAATTAATTACAACAACAAACTAACAACTATAGTAATAATAACTATAGCGATAAATCAAATGTTATACTATTTAAAGAAATAGCACAACGTAGAAACAAAAATTTTGTGTATAAATATATAAATCAACTAGAAATCTAACTGGTTGAAGAAGGAAATTTCGTCTGGCGCTTGTAGTAACAATTTCCTTAAGACTTTATTCAAAGTCTTCCAAGATACCATGGACGTAAGCTGCTCGAATCGTGATATGTATGATCCTCTGTGTGATAGGACTGGTTATGACTTAAGAAAATGAAGGTAAATAAGAGATAATTAGGTTTTAAAATTAAGTGAGGAAAGTGATCAGGTTTCCTCCTTATTTATAGCCGAATTCGCAATGGCTACACACATTGAGAAAACTAGCAACCCTTCATTTGCAACGCCAAAAAGTGTTACTATTCGCAACAGTCGCGTTTGTTCATTTGCAACGCCAAAAAGTGTTACTATTCGCAGCAGTCGCGTCCGTTCGTTTGCAACGCCAAAAAGTGTTACTGTTCGTAATAGTCGTGTCCGTTCGTGTGCAACGGTTCAGAACTGTTGCTTTTCATTGCAACGGTCATCTGGAAAAATCGCATCTCCTCATCAGTTTGCAACGTCACAACCATTGGAAAATCCGTACCTTTTTAAACACATTTCTGTTTTAAAGTAAGTCCATTTTTTAGATAGCAAAAATATATGACATAGCCCAATCTCATTGGACCCGCACCCGATCCGACCCAGCCTGACCCGGCCTGAGGGCCAATATAGTGATTGAGAGTTCACTATATAAATAAGAAAACGGACTTATTTTTTGCAATGTGGGATATATCTCATTCACTATTTTTGAGAATTCTAACATGTTATAACACTAACAATACAACTTCACGTATCATTGTTTTTTTCCATATTAGATTCATATTTATATAGTTCATTTTTGTTCATAATAGATTCATATTTATTTGGCCAAATAAGGGATTCGGAAGCAGTATATGATAGTCAGCAGCATGATAACCCAACAAACTATAGCTTGACTTCTAAGCACATCTAATCCATGGATTCGCAAATCAACGCCTTGGGTTTTCACCTTCTAAATTTGACCCTTTATCCAACAATGGATAATTTTCAACCCATTTTGATATACATTAAATATTTAATTAATTAACTAAAATAATAGAAAAGTATAATTAATCCAAAAATGAAAACAAATATCCACTATAAGCAAAAATGCCTTCATCCAAAGTTTAATAGTAAATTGCTTATTGAACGCATGAATCTAACAATTTAATATGATATATTAACATTGGAAAATGTTTCTAACTCAAATAGTTTGTAGCTCGTCACTGCATGTGCTAATATTATAAAAATACAATTTGAAAATCTACTTATATTTTTATAAACAGATTTTGTTATGTTATGTATTTCCAACAAATATGAGACTCGGACATTATTTTTATTCGTTCAATTGGGATTTTGCGATTCCTTAACTTGGCTAACTGCTATTAACTAGCTGTTGCTTCCATATAAAACTTCGACCATGATTTAGGTATTATTTTACACAATGCCTTGATTTCTTAATGTTCTATGCATTTTTTAGTATCCATCTTCTTGTTTAACAATTTTGTAGACATTATCAATTTTTTTGT
Organism: Allium cepa; assembly: GCA_030765085.1. Lineage (NCBI taxonomy): Eukaryota > Viridiplantae > Streptophyta > Magnoliopsida > Asparagales > Amaryllidaceae > Allium > Allium cepa. The sequence goes on along the minus strand of CM060940.1, from coordinate 14,540,285 downwards.
ATCCATCATTTCTTATAGTTTTTGTGTCATCGAAAGTTGTACTTTTATAATGATGATAGGAAAAAAGCAGTTGAAATTAATTTATGCTTGATATTTGTATCGACGATTCGAGAAAGACGAAGATTATAACTTCTATACTTCTGACTTCAAGGATCTACTGTGTAGATTCTTTTAGACAATAGTTCAACCCAACAGGTACAAATGGGTTATTGAACTATCGACTTTGAGATTCAATGATGCCTTCAAACAGCGTAATCGGATTCAAAAATTGTACGACTTTGATCCGACCAAGAACACTCAAATTTGATTTCTGATGATGCAATTTAGTAGAGAACAGAATGAAGAAGAAGAAGAAAACCGATCCGCAACTATTCTGCATTTGCAACACCTTTCAGGCATCGCAAACTGTGCTGAAAGGCAGTGTTCTGCAACACTTTCTGAGCGTCGTAGATCTGGAGGAAGAAGAATGAGATAAAAAGAAATGATATTGTTGTTTCTGATGGTTCGTAGGTGTCACTATTTATAGTGGTGAGGAAATGTCCAATCGTCAAGCGTCGCATCCTTTCCAACAGTCCAAAACTGTTACAAATGATTGCGCCTTTTCACGACAGTTTAAAATAGTTACTAAACGGTCTCATCTATTCATTCAAATGACCCGCCAAAAATATCTGTTCAAAATCAAATTCTAGATCCGGCCTGTTAACAAAAATAGTTTCATCATTTTAGACCCAAACCAAAGCCCGAACCCAGTCCGGTCCGGTCGGTCGGACGGAAGGATGGCGGCGGCGTCGCGTGCTAGTGGTGATGATGTATAAATTCCCTCCTCATATCAAAGAAAAGATTTGATGCCCAAAGGGCCTAACCTTTCTTAGAGAAATCCATATATAAATCAATATATTCTCTTAATTTCCTAGATGTGGGAATATTTATCCCCTCTTCTTCCTTCTTCTTTCACTTCTTCCCCCTTTAGAAACAAACCCAAATCCAAAACTATTTTGAAAATTTCTAACAATTTACCCCCATTTTCAAAATAAGTAAAATAAATAAAATAGACGGCTGCATCATTAGAGTGACTACCTACATACCCAAGCGGGATCAAGCCAATTTAGTTCCAAGATTAAGTTTTGCATCATCGTGGAAACCAATAAATAAATGTTAGGTATCTTTTGGATTTGAACTTCACTTAGTGTAAACCATTCAAAGTTCTATCGAGGTCTGTGGTGAACTTATCTTGAACCAAGTACCCATAGTGATAGTACCGGAATAGTCACACGTGCTAATTTTAGTATATAGAGTGTTCTGTATGCTCAGCACATTAATGTCCATATGCTTAAATCCTGAGTTCATGAGTCTACTTTAGAAAGCGGTCTTACTTTCTTAGGAAACGACTTGATTTTCATACTCATATAGGTAAGTCTCTTAAGGTATTTCTGCGGTACACCTTTTTAAGGAAACTATACTTATTAAGGATATATTATCCATCTTTTGTTCTTGCAGAATCCAACACTAAATATTATGGGATTATTGATTTAGTGTTCCATAATCATTCTCTTAACTTGTTGGTACCATTGAACTTTGTCTATCCTTTTCAAAACATTAGTTGGGTTTCTGTTAAGGATGATCAACCTTCATTCACAGACCTTAGTCCAATTTTCTTTGATTTTATCCAAACCATTGCCTTTGGAAGACTCTTTGTGAGTGAGTCAGTCAAGTTTTTCTTTGTTTCTATGTAATAAACAATTATTACTCCACTTTCGAGTAACTGTCTTATCATTTGATGTCTTAGACTCACATGTCTAGACATCCCATTATATGTCTTATTAGAGACATTTTATATTGTAGCCTGATTATCACAGTTAATCAAGACTTCTGGAGATGGCTTCTTCCATAATGGGATTTCTATTAATAAATTCCTAAGCCATTCCGCTGCCATACTAGCATCTGCTAATGCAATCAACTCTGACAACATTGTTGAGTCTGATATACAGGTCTATTTCTTAGAAACCCAAGACGTAGCAGCGCCTCCTAACATAAAGATCCATCAAGTCGTAGATTTTAATTTGGATTCTACATTGTTGCAAGTTGCATCACTAAATCCTTCCATTACAGCAGGATATCCTTTATAACATAAACCATATGTATCCATTCTTTTCAAATAAGCTAAAACTCTGGAAATAGCTTTCCAATATTTGAAGCCTGTATTACTCGTAAATCGAAATAACATGCTTATAGCATGTGCTATGTCTGGTCTAGTGCAATGCATAACATGCATAAGACTTACAATAATATTGGAATACTCAAGTTGAGAAATGGTACGTCCAGCATTCTTTTCTAATTTAGTACTAGGATCTAAAGGAGTAGGTACTGGTTTGTCATTATAATGACCATATTTTCAGAGGAACTTCTCAATGTAATGAGATTGTGTTAGCAACAACTCCTCCTTTTTCCAAATAATTTTGATTCCCAGAATTACGTCAGCTTCCCCTAGATCTTTCATATCAAATTTAGAAGATAGAAACTTCTTTGTTTCATTCACACAAGATATATTGAAACCAAATATCAGCATGTCATCAACGTAAAAACATACTATAACATAACCATTGTTGTCTGATTGCTATAAATACATTTATCAGCATCATTAACAATAAATCCATATGACAATACTATTTTATCAAACTTCTCATGCCATTGCATAGAAGCTTGCTTCAGGCCATAAAGAGACTTTACTAATTTGCAAAATTTCTTTTCTTGACCTGGGCTTTTGAAAGCTTCAGGTTCTTCCATATATATCTCTTCTTCTAAATCTCCATTTAGAAACATTGTCTTTATATCCATTTTATGTATGACGAATTTATGAATTGATGCAAGTGCTATTAAACAGTGTATAAAAGATATGCGAGCAACTGGAGCATATGTATCGAAATAATCTACCCCATGTCTTTGTGTATATCCCTTACAACTAATCTGGCTTTAAACTTATCAATGAATCCATTTGTATTCAACTTTTTCTTAAATATTCATTTACATCCTATAGGTTTAAATAAATCAGTTAAAACCCAAGTTTGGCTTAACAATATGGAATTCATTTTATCATTAATAGCTTCTTTCCAGAATATTGAATCTCTGGAACTCATAGCCTCAAAATACGTTTTGGGGCCATCATCGACATTCATGACATATCTAGTCACATTAACTACTTCGTTTTTACTGCCTTCTATTAGATATGTAATAAGTCAGGACCATAGTCCTTCTCTATTCTTGCTCTTTTACTTCTCCTTTGTTCAGTACTATAATCTGGTACTGTTACTTCCTTGTTGTTTTGAGCAAGAGCATAGTCATCATCATTAATATCATCAATCGTATTAGGTTCTGGACTAGATGATCTCAATGGAATCTCAACAGTTTGATTTACAAAGAATTCTAGATCTACGGATTCTATAACTTCTTAAGGTGTCAAGAATTAGGAATCTATAAGTTATATTATTAAGTGAAGATCCTATGAAAACACATTTAAATGCCATATTTCTAACTTTGGTCGTTTAGGGTTTGGTTTTCTAGTATATGCTAAAAAACCTCAAACTTTAAGTCTTGTAAGATTAGGTTTCCTATTAAACCATAATTCATAAGGTAAAACATTATTCTTTTTAGGTGGTACTCTATTTAAGATATAATATGCATATAACATAGCATCACCCCATAGGTTATAAGGTAAGTTTGAACTTATGAGCATGGCATTAAGCATTTCTACTAAAGTTCTATTTTTCCTTTCAGCAACACCATTTTGTTGTGGTGTATATAGGGCAGTGCATTGGTGAACTAAACCATGTTATTTACAAAATAAGGTGAATTCATTGAGAAATATTCACCACCTCGATCTAAATATAATACTTTTATTTTAACTCCTAACTGTATTTCGACCTCTGCTTCGTAAATTTTAAATTTATCAAAGGCCTCATATTTAGTTTAAATTAGATACACATATGCATATCTAATATAATCATCAATAAATGTTATATAGTATTGGTTACCAGCATACGTGATATGATTTTTTAAGTCATCCACATCACTATATACTAAATCAAGTGAGTCAGTTTTCCTTTCTACAGATTTAAAGGATTTTTGGTGTATTTTTGCTTGAACACATATTTTATATTTAGAGATAGTATCGAAATCACAATAAAAAATTAATCCTAATTTATGCATATTTTTAAAGGAATTATAATTAACAAGTCTTAGTCGACCATGCCATAAACTAAGAGAATCAACAATATAAATAGAAGATTTCTTTATTAGATTTAACTTAATCATGTCATTACAAGAGTATCTCTATCCAATGAATTTGCCATTCTTGGACAATACAAACTTATTGGACTCATACACCATCTTGAATCCTCCTTTGTTTAGAAGGTATTCAGAGACCAAATTCTTACATATGTCAGGTACATAAAATACATTAGTTAATGTAAGAACTTTTCCAGAAGTAAGTGTGTTAACGGTAAAAATAGCTTTAACGCTAACACCCGGTGTATCTCGTGATGATGTGAAAGCACCACCGTTTATACGGGAAACCAAGTAAAAAGAAATGTCGCAGAAAAGTAAAAGAGACAGAGATTTTTATAGTGGTTCGGCTTCTAGTAAGCCTACATCCACTTTACATTCTTCATTATCTTCTTTGTACACACTTTTACAAGATTACAACACTTTTACAGCATGATCTCTCGATTACAACACCTTTACAACACGATCTTATAATTACAACATGAACGGAGAAAGAAGTTAGAACGTTGATGGTGAATTTCTCTTCGAATCTCTCTTGGATGAAGTAGATCTCTTGATGAAGAATCTTCGATGGTTGAGGTGCTCGGAGAGTCCAGAAATCAGCAGAGTGTAGGCGCCTTGAAATCCAGAAAATTCCCCCTCGAATGTGGAGTTAATGGAGTATTTATAGGTGAAATCGGAGTTAGGTCGGCAGAGACGACTTAAGGAGTTAGGTCGGCAGGGAGGACTTAAGGAGTTAGGTCGGCAGGGACGACTTAAGGAGTTAGGTCGGCAGGGACGACTTAAGGAGTTAGGTCGGCAGGGACGACTTAAGGAGTTAGGTCGTGTGGACGACCTAAGATAAGTCGTAGGTCGTGCCACATAGTTAAGTCGTTAGGTCGTGGACTCCTTTAAGCCGTGGACTCTGTTAGGTCAGACCTTCTGGTGAGTTGCTAACTCGTTTAGCCTTAGGTCGTTGAGCCACTTCTCCTGTTAGCTCGTTAACTCGGTTGAGCCGCTTTATGCCTTAAGTCGCTGATAGGTTAACCCGTTAAGTCCTTGACCCTTGGTCCAGCTTAGGTCGCTCCACGTGTTAAGCCACTAGGTCGCCTAACTTGGTCACGTCTTAGGTCGCGAGGTCTTCTTATGTTGTAGGCGCTGGCCTCGAGTAGAAGATAGGTCGCTTCATTCTTTAAGTCGTATACCGTTTTGGACGGGGCGCTGCCCCCTGGACCCCTACGTCCTGACCGGTCAGGTCGAACACCGTCGCGGTGGCGTTGCCCCCGCACCCCCACCTTGGGGGGTTGGCACCCCACCTGGACCCCCCCTCCGTAGGGGATCTTAGATAAAAAATAACATTCAACAGAGCTTGCTTTGTTGAGATGTTGAGTTGACCAATCTTTGAGACGAGCTATCTTGCTTCTCTCGGTCGATCTTTTGATATCACGGCCTTGCTGAAAAAGGCGGGATAACAAAGTGTAAGTTATATAGTGCCTTTTCCTAAAACTTTGCTTGGAACTTTATTTGCTCTCAAAACCTTCTCGGCTTTTCCATTATTTTCTTCGAAATTCTTAAACAGATTACGGTCTTTGCAAATTTGAATGGTTACTCCAGTAACAAACCACCAAGCATTATCAGTTTCTGTTAACTCCACTTTTTCAGCAAGGCCGTGATATCGAAAATCGACCGAGAAACCAATGATAGTTCGTCTCGAAGAATAGTCAACTCAGCATCCTAACAAAGCAAGTTCTGTTGAATGGCTTTTCAGATAAGATCCCCTACGGAGGGGGGGGTGCCAACCCCCCAAGGTGGGGGTGCGGGGGCAACGCCACCCCTACGGTGATCGACCTGCCCGGTCAGGTCGCAGGGGTCCAGGGGGCAGCCCCCCCGGCGGGGTGCGGGGCAGCGCCCCATCCAAAACGGTATACAACTTAGAGAATGGAGCAACCTATCTTCTACACGAAGTCAGCGACCTAACACATGAAGCAGGCCAAGCGACTTAACTTCTAAAGTGGGTTACCGACTTAACAAGGTTGCCGACTTAATAAGTTTGCCGACTTAACAAGTGGCATGACCTACCGACTTAAAAAGCATCGCGACTTAGCGAGTTAAGCAACTCAGCGACTTAAGGCATAAAGCGGCTCAACCGAGTTAACGAGCTAACAGGAGAAGCGACTTGACAGGTAACGACCTAAGTACTCAGCGACCTAAGAATCACTAAGTCGCTCGCGACCTAAGTATCACTAAGTCGCTCGCGACCTAAGTATCACTAAGTCGCTCGCGACCTAAGTATCACTAAGTCGCTCGCGACCTAAGTATCACTAAGTCGCTCGTGACCTAAGTAGGTCGGAGCAGTTCCTTTAGGCCGTATTTGGTAGGTCGCATCTCTCTCCCCTGCCATTCCTTAGGTCGCCCACGACCTAAGTTATAGCCTACCTATCCTAGTCGGCTTATCCCTAGGTCGTCCATAACTTGTTAGCTCGCTCAGAAGAGACCCACGACCTATGATAAGTCGCAACGGCCGACCTACGACTTACCTTAAGTCGGTCGCGACCTAAGACCTATTCAGAAACCCCTATAAATACTCCACTAGCTCCATCATTCAGAGGATCTTCTGGGGATTCTTGGAGGATGCCATTACTCTGCTGCATTCTCAACTCAAACAACACTTCAAGCATTTCTATCATCAAGGACGCTACAACGAACTTCAAAAGAGAATCAACATCATTCAACATGAATTCGAGAGATTATACTTCTTTGAAGTTTGAGCTACTAGTCCAAAGTGTATTGTAATTGAAGAAAGTTGTATAGGGTTGTAATCAAATTCAGTAATAAAGAGAGTTAAAGTGGACGTAGGCTTACTCTAAGCCGAACCACTATAAAAATCGTTGTCTTTTCTTCTTTTTCTGTATTTTCTCTACTTACTTGTAGTTCCCGTGTACACGGGTGGTGCTTTCATCCAACTTCAATTGACACCGGGGTGTTAGCGTCCGATTTTCACGTTAACATTTTTGGTGCTTTCACTGAGAACCCAACTCAGGAATACTTTCACCATTGCTTCGCGAAAGTTTGTTGAAAGAATCTCTCTAAAGACCAGAAGTTTATCCGAGATAATGGCTACTAGAAGACAGCTCAGATCTGACAGATCCGGTGATGCTCATGAGAATACGACCACTTCTCTTGCTCCAAATGAAGCAGCTCTAAATGAAGCAGCTCCGAGTGTTGGAATTACACAAGAGGTGTTTGATGCTGCAGTTTCTGGGTTATATCAGCAAATGGAAGCCCAGAACGCTCTAATGCTGGAAAGAATGAATGCTTTACTTGGAGGCAACCGCCAAGCAGAAAATAATGAAGAGACCTTTGCAGATGATGCCCATGATTCCCAAGAGAAAGGTATCCCTCAAAGAGCAGTTGGCACCGCCGCAGGGGCACCTTCTCAAGCTGAAGGTTCAAGGCCGCAGCCAAATTTTCGCGAACATTTGCCCAAGCAAACTTCTGAAAGAGCAGCTGACTTCTGCCCGGCAAAGCCTCTGAACGATAAGGAGTACCTATCAGGGATGATTTGCTCAATTATGAAAGAGAGCATGCAGAGGCAAGAGGATGAAAATGATTGGGTGTTTGCTCCAAGTAAGACACCGTTCACCGAAAAGATCTTGAAGGCAGAGTTTCCAAGGAAATTTGTACCTCCTACTATCCTGGCCTATCGAGGCACAAGTGACCCTAATCAGTTCCTGTACAAGTACGATTGGCATATGACCGGGGCAAGAGCAACAGATGAAATCAAGTGCCGATATTTTCCGGTATACTTAGAGGGAGTGGCCTTACTTTGGTTCACAAAGCTGCCAGTTAGATCCGTGGATCAATTTTCCGACTTAACACGAAAGTTCAAAGATCAGTTCAGGCTATATGCTACAAAGGCCAAGGATATAATGTCACTCTCTAGTCTAGAACAAAATCCCGGGGAGTCTATCAGATCGTTCTTAAACCGCTTCAATATAGACTTGGCCGAGGTTGATAACGCAGAGCCACGGATGGTTTTGACTTATCTGATGCGGGCTATCGATAAATCGAGTGAATTTGGAAAATGGCTAAAAATGAAGGAGCCAAACTCACTTGAGAAATTCTATAAGAAGGCCGACGAGTTTATGCGCTTGGAAAGCTTTCCTGTGCCAACAAAAGTAGTCGTGATCGAAATTCAGAATGTCAATGTTGCTTCTAATAAAGGAGAATTTGGAGGACAGAAAAGGAAGAATGATAATGGGAAAAGGCAGGGAAATCCAAAGAAAAACCGCCACTTTGAACCGTCGAATTATACTCCCTTAACTGATACTCCAGAGAACATTTTCTTGGCAACAAAGGATATTGTTGAATATCCTAAACCACAAAAGTTGAGACTAAGGAAAAATGCCACGCAAAGTGAAAGATTCTGTAAATTCCACAATCAACCTGGCCATGACACTGACGAGTGTCGCCATTTGAAGGATCTCATTGAGAAGCTATTGAAAGAGAATAAACTTCAGCAATATGTCCGGAGAAACGGGAATGATCCATCCTCATCCACTCAGGGGCAAATACTTCTCACTCATCATTACGGCCCAAATGAAAGAACTACAACGCAGGGATCTAAGAGGCTTATCATTAATGCTATCACAGGGGGCCCTCACCCAGCGGACAAAAGTTGGGACGAGATGGAAAGATATGCTCGTGCTTTGAGACAAGCCCCGGGGGGAGAGAATGTCCTTGTTCTGGAAGATGATGCCTAATGGCCATATTTCACTTAATGGCTTTTGCTTAAAATTCATAGAATAATACTGGATTTATGATTCCTGTATAAAATGCCATTGTAAAAACAGTGCAAATAAATAATAGGAACTATAAATCTTGAGCTTTCTATTACGATAAAATGCTTGTTTCATTTCGATATGCAAATATCTTAAAATATATTGCTAAAATGTAGATTTAATGTTGTAGGCAATCAAAGCAAAGCTCACCTAGTCAACACATCACAAAGCCAAGCGATTCCTACAAATCGCTCAACAGGCGAATATCAGGCCACAAAAATTTCAGACCCAAATCCTACATAAGAAGTGCTTCAAACAAACAGTGAGTGATTCAACCGGAGGTGGACCCTTGCAAACTAATTGAGATCGTTTGTGCAAACGAACATTCGATTAAGTAGCTTATGTCCGCCCCTGCGAGCTCACTCAACAATGAAGTACACTTCTTTAGATAAAATAAACTACTTCCAAAAGAAGGAAATGTGGGTTTGGAAATGATAATGGGGAATCGCTGAGGATCAAATGGTGAAAAGACATGGGCGAGCAGGCAGGAAACAAATAAAGACCTCTTCAGGGGCACATTTCACCGGAGCTGAAGTGCAAACTCTTCGGAGGCCCACTTCTCCAGAGCTGAAATGCCAAACAAAGACCTCTTCGGGGGCACATTTCACCAGAGCTGAAGTGCAAACTCTTTGGAGGCCCACTTCTCCAGAGCTGAAATGCCAAACAAAGACCTCTTCGGGGGCACATTTCACCAGAGCTGAAGTGCAAACTCTTCGGAGGCCCACTTCTCCAGAGCTTAAATGCCAAACAAAGACCTCTTCGGGGGCACATTTCACCAGAGCTGAAGTGCAAACTCTTCGGAGGCCCACTTCTCCAGAGCTGAAATGCCAAATAAAGACCTCTTCGGGGGCACATTTCACCAGAGCTGAAGTGCAAACTCTTCGGAGGCCCACTTCTCCAGAGCTGAAATGCCAAATAAAGACCTCTTCGGGGGCACATTTCACCGGAGCTGAAGTGCAAACTCTTCGGAGGCCCACTTCTCCAGAGCTGAAATTCCAAATAAAGACCTCTTCGGGGGCACATTTCACCTTAGCTGAAGTGCAAACTCTTCGGAGGCCCACTTCTCCAGAGCTGAAATGCCAAAGAAAGACCTCTTCGGGGGCACATTTCACCAGAGCTGAAGTGCAAACTCTTCGGAGGCCCACTTCTCCAGCCAAACAAAGACCTCTTCGGGGGCACATTTCACTAGAGCTGAAGTGCAAACTCTTCGGAAGCCCACTTCTCCAGAGCTGAAATGCCAAATAAAGACCTCTTTGGGGGCACATTTCACCAGAGCTGAAGTGCAAACTCTTCGGTGGCCCACTTCTCCAGAGCTGAAATGCCAAATAAAGACCTCTTCGGGGGCACATTTCACCGGAGCTGAAGTGCAAACTCTTCGGAGGCCCACTTCTCCAGAGCTGAAATGCCAAATAAAGACCTCTTCGGGGGCATATTTCACCGGAGCTGAAGTGCAAACTCTTCGGAGGCCCACTTCTCCAGAGCTGAAATGCCAAATAAAGACCTCTTCGGGGGCACATTTCACCGGAGCTGAAGTGCAAACTCTATGGAGGCCCACTTCCCCAGAGGTGAAATGCCAAATAAAGACCTCTTCGGGGGCACATTTCACCAGAGTTGAAGTGCAAACTCTTCGGAGGCCCACTTCTCCAGAGCTGAAATGCCAAATAAAGACCTCTTCGGGGGCACATTTCACCAGAGCTGAAGTGCAAACTCTTCGGAGGCCCACTTCTCCAGAGCTGATATGCCAAATAAAGACCTCTTCGAGGGCACATTTCACCAGAGCTGAAGTGCAAACTCTTCGGAGGCCCACTTCTCCAGAGCTGAAATGCCAAATAAAGACCTCTTCGGGGGCACATTTCACCAAAGCTGAAGTGCAATCTCTGCGGAGGCCCACTTCTCCAGAGTTGAAATGTCAAATCAAAGCCATCCAGCGAGGCGCAACAAAAAAAAAAGAAAGGCTTCTCCAACACATGGCGCACTCTACTAAAGCAAGAATAATATTTCCTCAAAAATGGAAAATTATTCTCTAAAGAAAGAGTGCATACCTTCTCAAAATGGAAGAGTTATTCTCTAAAGTAAGAGTACAAGTCTTCTAAAAACAGAAGAATTGTTCTCCAAAATCTCCTCAAAATGGAGAATATTACAATGAGTTGTGGTATGGGGGCAATATAATATTGCTACATTAATAAAAGCAGAACCCAAGCAACGTACCACAAGCTCACTGCAATATCATGCAAAGAGAATAAAGAAACTTGTATGAAAATGAGGAATAAATACATTCTCAAATACAAACAAAAGTTTCTATAAAATTTGTTATGCACGCGCAGGTTTCAAAAGGCAAAACAACAAGATGACCCCACACCATCAAATGGAGTAAAACATTACACCAATAAGGCTTCCTCAATAGGTTCTATTGATGCAAGTTCCTTTGCGAAAGCTGGGCATCTGAAGTTTCTGCTTGAAAACCAGGGGCATCGTGAAGCTGAGTCAACCAAAAAGAGTGCAAAAACCCGAATTAGTGCAAAAATTCATCTTTCAGCAAAAAATTTAAGGCTCCTCTCCTTAACCGTCACAGCACTTTGTCTTTTAAAAATTGATTTGTGACTGGAATATTCGAAAAGAGGAAGGAAGTGCTGCAAAAGTAAAGAATGAAATTAGTACCGGACAACTCGGATTTTGAAAATCCCAGAAATGGAAAGATCCAGTTTGCCCCAGTTCACAAGCACCTTCCTTTTTGTTGTTGGAATTTTTCTTCTTAAACCGTGTTTCATTTTTAGGCTTCAGCTTGTCAGTAATTTGAACATTATTTGCCTTATAATAGGACTCAGTTTGCGAATTACCATCATGTTCGCGTTTACGAGAGTCCTCTTCGTCCTCTTCAATACGAAGATGACGCTGTAAACCGTCCAAGTTATAATCCGTTTTCGCATGTTTTAATTTTTTCTTATAATCATTACAAGAATTAGGAAGTCTTAAAATTATGATTCCAATAATAAAAGGTTCAGGGAAATTTATTCCAGTATTCTTAAGTTGATTCATTAATAATAGAATTTCGCTTACTTATCCAACTACAGACTTATTTGCATCCGTTTTGAAATCCATAAAATTGCAAATAAAGAATTTTTTGTTACTTGCCTTGAATATGCGATATTTTCTTTCTAGTGTAGCCAAAAGTGCCTTTATAGTTTCCAAACTCGTATGTGCGTTGTAGACAGGAGTAGACAATGCATTCAGAATGTGCCCTCTGTAGAGAAAATCATCCTCTTTGCACTTTGCACGTTTTGCTTTCAGTTCGTCTTATCTTTTGTCAGTTTCCTTTGGTGTTTCCTCCAAGTTATCTTTAAGAAATAGAACAATTTAATGGTGATCAAAAAGAATTTCAACATCTCTTATCAGTGTGTGAAGTTTTCACCATCAAACCGCTCCAATCGCGTTAAATGTTGATTCATAACTTGAAGAGTATTGAGATTGATTGAACTCGAACCTTCCATAGTTAAAAATATTGTTTAAAAATTAGTGGATATTTATATCGATGATTCGAGAAAGATGAAAATTATAACTGCTATACTTCTAACTTCAAGGATCTACTGTGTTGATTCTTTTCGACAATAGTTCAACCCAACTGGTACAAACGGGTTATTGAACTATCGACTTCAACATTCAACGAAGCGTTGAAACAATGTAATCGGATTAAAAACTAGTATGATTTTGATCCGACCAAGAACACTAAATTTTGATTTCTGAAGATGCAATTTAGTAGAAAACAGAATAAAGAAGAAGAAGAAAACCGATCTGTAATGTTTCTGCATTTGCAACACCTTTCAGGCGTCGCAAACAATGGTGAAAGGCAGTGTTCTACAACACTTTATAAGCATCCAGATCTGGAGGAAGAAGAATGAGATAGAATGAAAAGAGATTATTGTTTCTAATGGTTCTTGGTCGTCACTATTTATAGTAGTAAGGAAGTGTTCATTCGTCTAGCGCCACATCCTTTCCAACAGTCTGAAACTGTTACAAACGGTTGTGCCTTTTCGCAACGGTTTAAAACTGTTACTAAACGGTCACGTCCCTTCATTCAAGTGACCTGTCAAAAATATCCTTTCAAACTCTCGATCCGGTCTCTTAACAAAAATTATATCATCATTTTAGGCCCAAACATGAACCCGAACACGGTCGGTCGGACGAACGGATGGCGGCGGCCGCGCATGTGGTGGTGATGCATAACTTCCCTCCTCACATCAAAGCAATGCTTTTGGGTGCCTAAAGGACTGAACCTTGCGTAGAGAAATCCATATATAAATCAATATATTCTCTTAATTTCACAGTTGTGGGACTATTCATCCCCTCTTCTTCCTTCTTCTTCCACTTCTTCTCTCATCAAAAACAAACCCAAATCCAAAGCTATTTTGAAAATTTTCAACAATTTATAATTATATTTAGTTTGGAGCAGATGACCGATTTAATGTTTTGTTGGGAGACATTATGCTTAGCCCAAATTGAAATTCAAGTCAAACCTTTTGTTTTCTAGTCTTTGATGTGGATATATTAAACTGTACTTAGTCAGATGTTGGAGAATGATGGTTCTCCCATGTATGAAAAATAGCATTTATGGTTATGCCACTGTCCGAATAAGAGAAAACATATCATTTTTTGATTCGGTCATAACGTATGCCTAAAGATCAAATCAGACACTTTGCTTACTTAATTTAGATGTTTTACTACCGTCACCTTTGGTCAATGCATGCATCAAATATCATAATTTATTTTTGTATGACGAACAAGTAGGATCTAGATTAACCCTAGAGGGGGGGTGAATAGGGTTATAGCAAATTTTCTTGATTTAAACACAGAAATAAATTGCAGAGATAAATATGCTAAAAAGTAAATCACACACAAAATTTACCCAGCTTCGGCAACCCCTGCCTACTGCTGCATTCACAGATTTCTATTAGAATTAAACGGTATCACGCTTACAAACAATCTACAAGACTTGCAGACATTTGCTCCCGCTCACAAACACTCTACTAGACTCGCACACCCTGCTCGCAAACATTTGCTCCCACTCACAAACACTCTACTAGACTCGCACACCCTGCTCCCGCCTATAGAGTTTCGTTTACTCGCAAACTTTGCCTCCCGCCTATAGAGCTTCGTTTACTCGCAAACTCTGCTCCCGCCTACAATAGAACTTTGCAAACTCGCACACCCTGCTCACTGAACTAATTCAAAATAGACAATCTGACACTACCTAATCCCTAGGTGGTGATTTACAAATTCTTCCACTCGAAAAGAAAAAAAAAACAAACTTCAAAATTAAACCGGAGCAAAAAATCAAAATACAACTTGAATGCGTAATTTTTTGCTCAAACTAAAAAACCTTATTAAAAAACTAAAACCCCTAAAATTAAAACTCCTCCTTTTAATAATAAGGCCGGCCCACTGTAAAATAAGAGTAACTTCCCCTTTATTCTTTTTTAGTTCTTCGGCCGACTCCTCTTTGAAAATGGTTGCTTCGATCTCATTCGTTTCCTTGCTGAACAAAATTAGGGTTTGTCCAAAATTAAAGGCGCCGACTTCGTTGATCGTTCAGATGGTTGTTGTCGTGATTGCTTTGACGATCCTTTCTTTCTTCGATTTGCTTACGGCTCTTCAATTTTGGATCGAGTTCGTTCTGCTTTTTTTTGGTATGTATTTTTTTCTCCTTTTGCTTTGCCGGTTGATGCTTGAACTCGATGAAATAAATGCCGATGATGATTAGGGTTTTTATAGGATTTGATTTCCTATTTTTGCGTTCGACTGATTGCTTCAAAAATTCTTGCTTTGCCGTTCGATTACACTTTGATGCTGAGGATTGATCTGACTTTGTTAATTTCGTATTTCTAGTAGCTTGATTCACACGGCTTTGAATTGCCTTGCTTATCACGGTTTTGATTTTGACTGGTTCACAATTGGCATCGTCCTTTGAATTTGTGTTGATTGACTATGGCCGTGAATCTCTCTGTTGACCCGATTGCAATATTCTTTGAATTCGAGACATTTGTTTACCATGTGCTTTGAGATGATTGACTTGCTTTGAAAATTTTCTGTTCTGTTGATTTCGTGATGAATTTCTCGGCTATGTTCTTGACTTTTCTGTGCATTACATTGTTGATTTTGGCCTTGACCACCTTGGTCTTGAACATTGCTGTGTCCATATGGTATTCAGTACTGTGGCATTGCATATTGATGTTTCTGTTTGCATTTGAGTTTGTAGCTTGGTGTCATGTGCTTGCTGTCTGGATCTTGGAGTCTGCAACTTGTAGCTGGACTTGATTTGTGCCTTGTCCATTCTCATGTGTTCATTCCTGTAGTATATGTTAGTGATACATTTTGGAGTTGGTTCATGTTGCACTGCACTTTGATGTTGTAGTCTCTGACTTTTCCATTCTGCTAGTGATACATTTTCTCCAGTGGCATGTGGTCTTTACTGTTATGTTGATGCATATGCTCTCTGTTACAAGCTTGCTGTTGCATGCTTGTTTGTATGTTGTTGAACTTGGTGTCTGCATCCTCATGAGCTTGACACTGTATTTTCTTGTTTGCATTATTTGTTGTTGTGTCACTGATTTTGGGGCTGCTGTATTACTTTGGTTCATTTTCATGTTTGTTGCAGTCCATATTTTTTTGTGTCTGCACTTGTGAACTTTGTGGTTTTGAGCATTTGCACATTTGTTCACCTGCACTGTTGCCTTGTTGACTGCATCACCATTCTCTCTGTTTTGATTCATATGTTCTTCAAATCAGTGGTGCACTGTGCCATTTGATCTGTTGCATTGTCTCTGCTCCATCCTGGTTGCTCCCCTGACCTTGTATCATTGCTTGAGTTTCACTGCCATAAGTCGTGCATGTGTGTTGCAGTTGTTTATATGCACTTCATCACTTCAGTATTGCATTGTTTTCACCTCTGGCCTGTTGTAGTTTGATTGTGTTCATATACACTACTGCCTTGAACTTGATTCACTTCATGTTGTTGTTTGAACATTTGCATTTGTACACTCCATACTTGGTCGTGCTGGAGTCTTCAAGCATGTTGCTGTTGCATTTGTTAGTGGCTTTAGTCTTGAACTGTTTGTAGTCAATTGCTTTGTCTATTTGCCTTGAGTTGAACCTATCTTGGGTTTGACCTTGTTTTTGATTTCTGTGCTTTTGTTTAATTTTTGCACTCGAGTTGGCAAGGCAGTGCACAAGTATACGAATGTACACGTGTGTACTGCAGCCACTTATAATTGCCTGTTCCTGATAAAAATACTGATATGCACAGATATTGCACAGTCAAAAATGATGACGAACAACCCAAATAACTGAGGCAAACAATGTTTTCAAAATCATCGTTTCTTTCAAATTTCAAAAATATTTCTCTTTCAATTTTACTGCGTTTGAGAATATTTTTGCAGATTACTCAGATGCTGGATTCAAACCGAAATGCAGTTGAAGACAAAAACACGAGTGTGAGTGATATGTAGTGAGGTTAACTGTAAATGTGAAATGTGATTGTAATCAAAAATGTATATGTATAGTGAGAGCATGAAATTGTACTATTTAAAATTGTAATAAATATTAGTTTGAATAAAATATTCGTTTGAATTCAAAATCTATGTAACTTGTTCTGTTTCAATTCAAATTCAAATTTTGTGTAATTTATTTTATTCAACAAATATTTATTTAATCTATGAAAAACAAAATAGTGCATTTCCAAATACATTTAAATGAATATATATGTTTATTATCATCAAACAAAAACATACAAGCGCATATTTAACAATCTCCCCCTTTTGATGATAACAAATATATATTTAAGATTTTGAATGTATTAAATGTATTTGATCGTTCAATTTGCTCCCCCTATTTGAATGCTCTCTCTCTACACAATACTCCCCCTACATATATGCATACAAATAGAAATATATAAATGAGCCTATATGCAAAGTGAAAATTATTTGACCTTTGCTTGATTCTATTTGACAAAATCTTAACTTTTCTCCCCCTTTTGTTATCAGCAAAAGAATAACAGTGTTATAAAAATAGGGATGAAGTGATAGACATGAATCAAACATTTAACTCAATTAAATATAAATATCAAATTTCAATAAAACTCAAACAAAAATCATAATTACCCTTGTCAAGCGCATATTCCACTTTCAGAAGTGATGGAGATAAAAACATCAAGAATTCATATAGATATGTCTATTTGTGGTATATTTATTTCTGGAAATTTGAATATCTACTAACCATGCATAACCGTTAGGACTTTTAAATGAGATTAGTAGTATTCCAATTTAATTTAGAAAATGAAATCAAGTATCTTCTAACCACGCATGACCGTGAGGACTTTTAAATGGGATTAGAATCAACTTGTCTATTTGAATCAATTAATTTTGATATGCGTTCCATACATGCATAACCGTGAGGACTTTTAAATGAGCATCGAAGCACATAATCAAAAATCCAAGTAATTCACCCATGCATAACCGTGAGGACTTTTAAATGAGAGTGAATACTTTGGATATTTATTTTTATTGCTAAATATAATAAGTTGAAGCACAAATAATTTCCTTCACAGATTTAAAGATATTGAAGAACAAATGATTTCCTTTGTAAACTACCACAAATTTACATACTAAATATGATCTTGATGAGTGATGGTCGATAGAAAGTTGATAGAAATAGAAATGGTCATGGAATTTTTTACCCAACAAAAAGTTTTTATAACTCTTGTTATGAAATTCTAAAGAAATTTTCTAATATACTTTCTCGAGTTATAATATATGATAAATATCAACACTCATCACTTTTTCAATCACTATTCATCTTTTCGATAATCATTAGGGAGTTAGATTTGTCAAAAATTTGTCATTTAGAATCAAATTCAAAAATCAAATTTTTAAAAAGAATGATTAGTCAATCTCTATAATTCCCAAATCTAAACGTAATTTGGAAAATCTGTCTTCGTTGAGAGGTTTAGTGAAAATATCAGCAAGTTGAGTTTCAGTTGAAATATATTCAATGCAAATGTCTTCTTTAGCAATGTGATCTCGAAGAAAGTGTTGTCTCACATCAATGTGTTTTGTGCGAGAATGATGAACAGGATTATTTGACAAATCTATAGCACTCCTACTATCACATTTTAATGGAACTTGTTTATAGACTAAGCCAAAATCAGAAAGAGTTTGCATCATCCATAGAATTTGAGCACAACAACTTCCCAAAGCAATATATTCTGCTTCAGTGGTGGATAATGCAACACAATTCTGTTTCCGACTTGACCATGAGACTAATGAATGTCCTAGCATGAAACATGTCCCACTAGTGCTTTTTCTGTCAACTAATGAACCAGCATAATCAGCATCGGAATAACCTACTAAATCAAAATTTTCACAAGAAGGGTACCATAGTCCAAATTTGTGTGTGTGTGAAAGATATCTCAAAATTTGTTTAGTAGCTTTTAAATGAGATTCTTTGGGATTAGCTTGAAAACGTGCACACAAGCACACAGAAAACATAATATCAGGTCTAGAAGCAGTAAGATAGAGAAGTGAACCGATTATCCCTCGATATTTCTTTTGATCAATTGCAATTCCTTTCTCATCTTTGTCCAACTTTGTTGATGAGCTCATAGGAGTTCTCAATGGTTTGGAATTTTCGATTCCAAATTTCTTCAATAGCTCCAACACATATTTGGATTGTGAAATGAAAATACCATCACTGCTTTGCTTAATTTGAAATCCAAGAAAGTATTTCAATTCACCAACCAAACTCATCTCAAATTTAGCCTGCATGACTTGTTCAAAATTCTCACACAAGAGCTCATTAGTAGCACCATAAATAATATCATCCACATAAATCTGAACAATCAAAAAATCACTTTCTTTATGTAATAGAAACAGTGTCGTGTCAGCACTACCCTTTTTAAAACCATTTTCCAAAAGATATGTACAGAGACAGTCATACCAAGCTCTTGGATCTTGCTTAAGACCATATAATGCTTTTTCTAGCTTATACACATGATTTGGAAATTCATGATTTTCAAAATCGGGTGGTTGTTCAACAAAAACTTCTTCTTTTAAATCGCCATTCAAAAAGGCACTTTTTACATCCATTTGTTTAAGTTTGAAACCCTTGTAACATGCAAAACTTAGCAAGATTCTAATGGCTTCTAACCTAGCAACTGGAGCAAATGTTTCATCAAAGTCTATGCCTTCTATTTGGTTATAACCTTTTGCAACCAACCTAGCCTTGTTTCTAATTACATTTCCTGATTCATCAAGTTTATTTTTAAACACCCATTTAGTCCCTACAATTGGATAGTCATTAGGCCTAGGAACTAATTTCCAAACTTTGTTTCTCTCAAATTGATTAAGTTCATCTTGCATTGCTAAAATCCAATTTTCATCATTAAGAGCCATTTCAACAGAATCAGGTTCAATCTCAGAAATAAAACCACTATGACAACAAAACGCACACAAATTTTTATTAAATAAAGAGCGAGTACGTATACCTTCCGTAGGATCACCAATAATTAATTCAGGAGGATGATTAGGTTTGAACCTTAATTTATCAGCATCAACAGTCCTTCTTTCAGTTTTCTCACTAAATGTCCCTTCCTTAGTGCCTTCAGGATCTACCCCATCGTCAACCATCTTTTCAGTCGTTCTATATTGGTCAGATTCATCAAATTTCACATTGATTGATTCAACAATTGTTTTTGTTCGTTTGTTGTATATTCTGTAAGCCTTGCTCCTTGTTGAGTATCCCATGAAAATTCCCTCATCAGCCTTAGATTCAAATTTTCCAAGTTGATCACCTGTGTTAAGAAAGAAACAAGGACATCCAAATACACGAAAATAAGAAATGTTAGGTTTTCTTTCATGCCACAATTCATAAGATGTTTTGCCAAGTATTGGTCTAACCATTAATCTATTCATTACATAGCATGACGTATTTACTGCCTCTGCCCAAAAGGTTAGAGGTAGTTTATACTCACTCAACATGGATCTTGCCAATTCTTGCAATGTACGATTTTTCCTTTCAACCACCCCATTTTGTTGAGGTTTTCGTGGAGCAGAAAATTCATGTTTTAAACCATTTTCTTCACAAAAACTTTCGAATTCCAAATTTTCAAATTCGCCTCCATGATCACTTCTCAAGTTTTTAATTGAAACTCCTTTTTCATTTTGAACAAGTTTTGCAAATTTTGAAAAATATTCAAAAGATTCAGACTTTTTGGCTAAGAAATAAACCCATGTAAATCTCGAGTAATCATCAACCAATACATAACAATAACGTTTTCCATTTAAGCTTGCAATTTCATTTGGTCCAAATAAATCCATGTGAATTAATTCAAGAACCCTTGATGTGCTAACAATATTTTTAGGACGAAATGTTGATCGACTAAGCTTGCCCAAGGAACATGCTTTACACACTTTGTTATTTTTAAATTTCTGATGTGGTAACCCCCTGACTAATTCTTTTGTTTCAAGTTTTTCTAAGAGGCTCATGCTAGCATGACCAAGTCTTCTATGCCATAAAAATGCTTCTTCATCTGTGACTACCAAACATCTAGACAGATTTAGATTATCAAATGAATGTGAGTAAACATTTCCTTTTCTTTTGCCCATAAAAACAATGTTATTAGAATCTTTATCAATGATTTTGCAAGTATCACTATCGAAGACAACATTCATACCTTTGTCACATAGTTGGCTAATAGAGATGAGATTGTGATGCAAATTCTCAACATATAAAACATTAGTTAAAGAAAAATTACCGTTACCTACTTCACCTTTACCAATGATCTTACACTTACTGTTGTCTCCCATGATCACATATCCGCCTTTAAAATTCTCTAGACTAAGGAACATCGATTTGTCACCTGTCATATGTCTAGAACAGCCTGAATCTAGAAACCATTCTTGTTGCTCCTTAGCCTGCCAACAAATCTCACTAGTTTCCTCTGAGCTGGCTTCTGAATTTGATTTTGCCATCAAACACATATTAGCTTCCTCTCCTTCTTCACCATCCCAAGTTTCTGCAAAGACTTTGTATACAAAAGTTAAAAAGCGTTTAAACATATCTCTAGAGTTAAAGTAAAAAAAATATACCGGGCTCTGATACCACTTGTAGGATCTAGATTAACCCTAGAGGGGGGGTGAATAGGGTTATAGCAAATTTTCTTGATTTAAACACAGAAATAAATTGCAGAGATAAATATGCTAAAAAGTAAATCACACACAAAATTTACCCAGCTTCGGCAACCCCTGCCTACTGCTGCATTCACAGATTTCTATTAGAGTTAAACAGTATCACGCTTACAAACAATCTACTAGACTCGCAGACATTTGCTCCCGCTCACAAACACTCTACTAGACTCGCACACCCTGCTCGCAAACATTTGCTCCCGCTCACAAACACTCTACTAGACTCGCACACCCTGCTCCCGCCTATAGAGTTTCGTTTACTCGCAAACTTTGCCTCCCGCCTATAGAGCTTCGTTTACTCGCAAACTCTGCTCCCGCCTACAATAGAACTTTGCAAACTCGCACACCCTGCTCACTGAACTAATTCAAAATAGACAATCTGACACTACCTAATCCCTAGGTGGTGATTTACAAATTCTTCCACTCGAAAAGAAAAAAAAAACAAACTTCAAAATTAAATCGGAGCAAAAAATCAAAATACAACTTGAATGCGTAATTTTTTGCTCAAACTAAAAAACCTTATTAAAAAACTAAAACCCCTAAAATTAAAACTCCTCCTTTTAATAATAAGGCCGGCCCACTGTAAAATAAGAGTAACTTCCCCTTTATTCTTTTTTAGTTCTTCGGCCGAATCCTCCTTGAAAATGGTTGCTTCGATCTCATTCGTTTCCTTGCTGAAAAAAATTAGGTTTTGTGCAAAATTAAAGGCGCCGACTTCGTTGATCGTTCAGATGGTTGTTGTCGTGATTGCTTTGACGATCCTTTCTTTCTTCGATTTGCTTACGGCTCTTCAATTTTGGATCGAGTTCGTTCTGCTTTTTTTTGGTATGTATTTTTTTCTCCTTTTGCTTTGCTGGTTGATGCTTGAACTCGATGAAATAAATGCCGATGATGATTAGGGTTTTTATAGGATTTGATTTCCTATTTTTGCGTTCGACTGATTGCTTCAAAAATTCTTGCTTTGCCGTTCGATTACACTTTGATGTTGAGGATTGATCTGACTTTGTCAATTTCGTATTTCTAGTAGCTTGATTCACACGGCTTTGAATTGCCTTGCTTATCACGATTTTGATTTTGACTGGTTCACAATTGGCTTCGGCCTTTGAATTTGTGTTGATTGACTATGGCCGTGAATCTCTCTGTTGACCCGATTGCAATATGCTTTGAATTCGAGACATTTGTTTACCATGTGCTTTGAGATGATTGACTTGCTTTGAAAATTTTCTGTTCTGTTGATTTCGTGATGAATTTCTCGGCTATGTTCTTGACTTTTCTGTGCATTACATTGATGATTTTGGCCTTGACCACCTTGGTCTTGAACATTGTTGTGTCCATATGGTATTCAGTACTGTGGCATTGCATATTGATGTTTCTGTTTGCATTTGAGTTTGTAGCTTGGTGTCATGTGCTTGCTGTCTGGATCTTGGAGTCTGCAACTTGTAGCTGGACTTGATTTGTGCCTTGTCCATTCTCATGTGTTCATTCCTGTAGTATATGTTAGTGATACATTTTGGAGTTGGTTCATGTTGCACTGCACTTTGATGTTGTAGTCTCTGACTTTTCCATTCTGCTAGTGATACATTTTCTCCAGTGGCATGTGGTCTTTGCTGTTATGTTGATGCATATGCTCTCTGTTGCAAGCTTGCTGTTGCATGCTTGTTTGTATGTTGTTGAACTTGGTGTCTGCATCCTCATGAGCTTGACACTGTATTTTCTTGTTTGCATTATTTGTTGTTGTGTCACTGATTTTGGGGCTGCTGTATTACTTTGGTTCATTTTCATGTTTGTTGCAGTCCATATTTTTTTGTGTCTGCACTTGTGAACTTTGTGGTTTTGAGCATTTGCACATTTGTTCACCTGCACTGTTGCCTTGTTGACTGCATCACCATTCTCTCTGTTTTGATTCATATGTTCTTCAAATCAGTGGTGCACTGTGCCATTTGATCTGTTGCATTGTCTCTGCTCCATCCTGGTTGCTTCCCTGACCTTGTATCATTGCTTGAGTTTCACTGCCATAAGTCGTGCATGTGTGTTGCAGTTGTTTATATGCACTTCATCACTTCAGTATTGCATTGTTTTCACCTCTGGCCTGTTGTAGTTTGATTGTGTTCATATACACTACTGCCTTGAACTTGATTCACTTCATGTTGTTGTTTGAACATTTGCATTTGTACACTCCATACTTGGTCGTGCTGGAGTCTTCAAGCATGTTGCTGTTGCATTTGTTAGTGGCTTTAGTCTTGAACTGTTTGTAGTCAATTGCTTTGTCTATTTGCCTTGAGTTGAACCTATCTTGGGTTTGACCTTGTTTTTGATTTCTGTGCTTTTGTTTAATTTTTGCACTCGAGTTGGCGAGGCAGTGCACACGTATACGAATGTACACGTGTGTACTGCAGCCACTTATAATTGCATGTTCCTAATAAAAATACCGATATGCACAGATATTGCACAGTCAAAAATGATGACGAACAACCCAAATAACTGAGGCAAACAATGTTTTCAAAATCATCGTTTCTTTCAAATTTCAAAAATATTTCTCTTTCAATTTTACTGCGTTTGAGAATATTTTTGCAGATTACTCAGATGCTGGATTCAAACCGAAATGCAGTTGAAGACAAAAACATGAGTGTGAGTGATATGTAGTAAGGTTAACTGTAAATGTGAAATGTGATGTAATTGTAATCAAAAATGTATATGTATAGTGAGAGCATGAAATTGTACTATTTAAAATTGTAATAAATATTAGTTTGAATAAAATATTCGTTTGAATTCAAAATCTGTGTAACTTATTCTGTTTGAATTCAAATTCAAATTCTGTGTAATTTATTTTATTCAACAAATATTTATTTAATCTACGAAAAACAAAATAGTGCATTTCCAAATACATTTAAATGAATATATATGTTTATTATCATCAAACAAAAACATACAAGCGCATATTTAACAGAACATTTTTCCTTGCTCTGTTAGTGAATTAAATGGATACAAACATATATACTATCAGGCCAAATTTCAATAGACATTTGATTTTTGTATAATTATGGTGAGTCATTTTAGTGTTTGATTTTCAAATCTTAAAAGTGATGTAGTGAGATGATATTTCAATAATAATTGGCTTGCATTTTCATAACTATATAGCAAACATAATGAAGCCTAACCTTAGTTTCAGATAGAAAAAAAAACTTTTTATTTTTTGTTTAATTAACATGATTTAGAACTTGATTATTGTACTCGAATGAACTTATAATATATTTATTCCACTAAGAGATATAAACATCTACGACTAAATCACATCTTTGCATATGATCCAGTTTAAAAGCTGCCTTTAACAGTGACTAACCACTTAGAAAACTAAATTAAGTTGTTGAATTCCAATTTGGTGCTTAGCTAGCAAATGGCTTTTATCTATCTACTAAATAAATATTGCATCTGTCTTATTAAGCATTATTTATATATATGGGTATGGATTAAAACAATTCGTTTAGATTAATTGGTGCTTGTCAACAATGATTATACCAGGTCACAAATCTCAAACTATTGTTATTTCATCTCATAAGCATAATGGGTTTAGCTATTCCATGCACTTGGCCTCACCATTTAAGAAGTGCGGCTTTAGTTCCTGCTTTATTAAACATGAATGTGCAAATATGTGTGTGCATTGGATAACCAGCTGAAATCATCCACGTTTTGTAGCTTTCTTTTTTCTTTATATTTACAGTTAAAGCATACAAAGTAGCGGTGGGATTCTCATTTTTATGGTAATCATCATTAGTGTATTTTTTTTGAATTTAGAATTCTGCTTCCTTGCTGTATAACAGTTTTTTTTCAAATTTTAATTAATGTTTAGAGTGGTACATAGATAAGGATTTTCATAGTCTGCTATGGTAAAAACTGTAGTTTAAAAGTTCAACTATTACAAACTGCTCGATTTTAAATCAATTCTACTAAATTAATAGATGACTACAAATTACAAATTAAGTCAGGTAAAGCTCAATCGTTTACTTGTATGTGAAATGAAAACTACAAATTAATTTATGACCAATGTATAGTATTTTGATTTTTTAAATGCATATTCTGAGACTAAACAAATCTACTTAATTTGAACATGACTTATGCATAACAGTTTTCATTAGTTCCGATTGCTAGGAAATATGTTTGCCTTAGAAATATGACTTGTGCATAATAGTTTATAGTTTGAGAAAATTCTGAGGCAATGCAATAAACCGGTATGTCATTTAAGTTGAATAGCACAATTCAATTTCTGAGGCAAATGCCTCGGTTTTGCCTCAGAGACACCGGGGCGATTGTCGCAGAAGTCCAAGGCATTCGCCTTAGATATCGTGGGGCCAATTCCTAAAAAATAAAAGGCGTATGCCTTAGAATTTGATGCATTCGACTCAAAATTTTATAGGCATCTACCTCAGTATCTATGGCAAAATATGATGCATTTTTTATCACTACTTGATTGGTAATTTTCTATTTATTTATTATATAGGTAAATAAAGATTTTGATGCAAAGAAATAACAAGATGCTGAAGTTCATTTTGTTGTAGTAAGCAAGCGACTTTTTTTTTGGCATTGTGCATTTTCTTAAAACATAGTGTATAGTTATTATCAAAACTTGATGTATGGATGTGTGAAAACATGGTTTATAGAATTATATGAACTTGATTTTAGAATATGTAAGAACTTGGATGCGATGATATTTGATTTTTGGATATGATAGAATTTGCATTTTAATTGTTGTTTGGCTTTTGAAATTGTATTTTGATTTTTTAGATACTGCTGTAAGATTTACATATACATATCAGGCAATCTTGAAATATATATCATATATAAATTCAAAAATGACATTGAAATGTCAAAGTACATGTGAAAGTATTGACAACATTAGATAACAAAAGTCATCATTTATTACATGTTGTGAGTTTAAGAATAATTTCATAGTGTAATACAAATAACAGCATACAAAAAATGTTGTAAAATAAAATTAACACCAGGAAAAATGTTGTAAAAAATCAAGTAAACGTTGCAGAATATTTAAAACGACATATAATAAACGCTGTAAATATTCCTCTCAGCATTCAATAAACGTTGTAAAGAGAACCACTTACAACGTTTGTATTTTTACTTTTAACGACATGTCATTTGATAGCGTTTATCAAAGCTTCAATATGTTTTCACAGCGTTTATTCTGTGTTGTTAAAAGTTTTTTCTGTTTAGTGAGCTAATCTCAAAATCCTAATCAAAGGCTAATTCATTTTTTTGAGCCGCCACTTTCTTCTTCTTTCTCCTCATTTTAATGGCAACAACTCTTCTCTAAAATCATCCCAAAAATTCTCAAATTCAAATTAAATTAGAAATTCTAATTTATAGCAGAAGATCTTCAATTTCAGATTAGCAACCTGATAGATTAAGAATTGTTCATAGAAGAGAATTCATTGTTCAACATGGACTCAAAGACTTCATTAGGAGATGAACTTTTATTTATTATTATTGTTTTGATTTCAAGTTTATCATATGAATGTTGATTTACATCCAAATCACTTTGTACTCATATCTGTTTATTGCTTAGATCAGGCGAGGTTTTTGTGGATACATGTGTTAGTACAATTGGATTGGTTATGTGCTTATCGTAGTATTTTGTTTATTGATTCATTGTTGAATTTTTTTTTCTAAAAATAAAATTAATTTTGATTTATATTAATACATATCCAGATCAAATGTATACAGATTTGCAAATTGTCTATATGTATAATTGTATATATGTTTATATCTCGTATATATTTAATCTAAAAAGTTTTTTACGATGTTTTCGACCTATTGTGAGTCATAAAATATAAAATTATTTTACTAAATATGTATACACATATTTTATTCCTATTTAATGATTTTGTGAATTGTTTGCTATGTATAAAATAATTAATGGTTCAAAATTCCAATTATATATTTTTCATACTTTCTTCACTATATACGATCCTTACAATAAAATTTTAGGATTTTTTAAACTTAATTTATTATTATTTAAAATTAATTTACTTTTGGGCTGTAATTTATTATTTAACTGAAAATATAAATTCAATTGATAAAATTCTAGAAAATTTTCGTAAGCATTATATATTTCACAAGTACCTTTGGAAAAAAAATTAGATTTATAAAACTTAGCTTAGTATATTTTTATAATTAATTTATTTTCATTATTATTGATTATTTAATTAAAAATATAGTTTCTATTGAGAAAATTCTAGAAATTTTTCATAGTACAAAATATGTCTCATCTGCCTTCGGAAAAAGTTTTAGAATTTTTCAACTTGATTTCATAATTTTAATAACTAATTTGATTAAGGGCTATTATAAACTATTTAATAATAAATATTATATTGATTAAAAAAATTCCACAAATTCATCTTAAGCCCGAAATATGTTTACAGATTTTCTAAAATTATGAAACTTGTATTTTTATCATGCGATCATTTTACAGTAATTTATTATGGCAGAAACTGATTTGTTCATTAATTTATACACACACAAAGGTGCGCGCACGTATGTACATATCAATATCCTTTTTTTACATATTATAGAAGCACATATTGATACAATTTACAGTACATATAAAATGAGCTAATGTGTCCGTTGCAATGTAAATCAAAACATCTATATACGGGCATAGTATATCCTTCACCGGCTATGATGTTCCACATACACACACACACATATGTGTGTGTGTATATGGTTCATATATATATATATATTTAAAAAAAAATCTCAAAATGCAATTTGTATGGTTAGAGTACATATACGGACATGGTAATAAATCTTGCCATGAATAAAATATTAATTAATGACATTTAATGCATAAGTCAATTCAATTTTTTCTCTCTCCATTTAACGCAATTAATACTCTCAAATAATTCTTGTTTAGGGAAAGAAATGAAAGATTTCATTCCCAATACATTAACCAAATGTTAGGTGTATTTGATACACTATACATTTGAAATTGAAAACTTTTATTTAACAAATTTAAATAAAACAAATGATTTTGTTTAAAAAAATTAAAAATGTTTTAAATAAATTAGGCTTCATAGGTCCAACTAAGATCCAATAGGGTTAAAAAAAATTAAAATTCACCAATTTCTTCCATCGCGGGCTGGGCCAGTTCCTTCAACATTGCCCAACATTCGGAGGATGTTACATACTCTAGTCTTAGCTTGTATATCGATATTCAGTCTCGATGCATCTTGACTAGGAACATTTAAAATGATATATTTATTTTTGTTGTGATAAATTACTCGCTGTCACAACACTTTGTAATTACAATCACAAAACATATCATTTATGGATTTTCCATTAAATATATTTTTAATCAAATTAATTAATTAATATAACCATTATATTAAGTATATAGTAGAAAGAATTTTATTTCGAAAAAGAATGATTATCGAGTTAGATAATGCAACAAATTACATGATTACCCCTAGGACACACCCATAACTCTATCAAATTTAATAAAACTTTTATATGTAATATGCACACACATACATTAGAAAAGTCAAATTTTGTCTTAAAATCTATTTAAAGTATTATTTAAATTCGAATTTTTTTCTCCTTTTCTAGCTGTGAGTTATATACATACATACGTGTGTGTGCACACGTGTATTCACATCCTATGTTGACAACACATATATATAGGGATTCGTGATAGTATGATCTAAACTAAGCATATATTTTAAATCAGTATAATTATCAAATATAGAATAGTTACCTTGACTATAGCCTAATTAGTATACGTTGAATGCTGAATCGATCGACTCCTTGAAATCATTATTCAAATCTTCCAAAGAGAGCTACCAAACTTAACACACTATGCACTATTGTCCTAAGTTTGATTCGACTATGTGTTTTAAAATCTTGAAATAAAGGAGGAGGATGCCTGTAAATTTTGGCCAGATGTGGATGGATTGGAGGCGGAAATAGAAAGATCCTAAAGTGGGGTTATGAGCATTTAAATAACAGAATGTAAAATGCTAAAAGTGGATCCAGATCCACTATTTTCTCTTGCCATTTCA
Organism: Allium cepa; assembly: GCA_030765085.1. NCBI lineage: Eukaryota > Viridiplantae > Streptophyta > Magnoliopsida > Asparagales > Amaryllidaceae > Allium > Allium cepa. The sequence goes on along the minus strand of CM060940.1, from coordinate 14,510,891 downwards.
AACTCTTTTGGGTCAAATTCAACTTCTATTTCCTAACATGTATGGCCAACCATTCCAGAGCCCTCTTGGGCCTTCATGTCATTCCAAGCTCGATCGAATTATTGTACGTTTGAATCTAATTTAAACACACATCGATATTGTATATCGATATGTGCGTATACAACTTTTATATACATGCTATATATAAATCAAATAAAATTTTATAATTAATAATTTATAAAAATTAATTAATTTATAATAATTATAATTTAATTAAATCAGGTGGTATTCGGAGTGTTCAACATTTTGGTAATGTGACTCTTAGATGTAAATTCAGTTAGAGATTAATATCGAACAAATTGAATATCAACGTTCACATGTCACCTTAGCTAGTGATGTTGCATTATAGCCAAGTTGATTGCTTACAAAGTTTCTACAAAATCCAATTTTACTTATTTTAAGCGATACCCTGTAGTGACAATTATTTACATTAATTCCTTCGTTAAAACTATATCATATAAGGACCTATGGAATTTGGTAATGGTCAAAATTCTAATATCATCCATATTCAACTTTATAGTCCAAACAAAAAGTCCTTAGTTCAATAATAAAAATAATTAGTAACCGCACTGCTCCAGCCAGAGACTTTGACTTTGAGTTGCCTTCAGTTGATTGTGACACTAACCCCATATAACTTAAAAGATTAATTCTCTATTGAATAATGTTTTACTTTCAATGCTTCCACTCAATCTAATTATAGTCCTTCGATGGATGTCGTTCCACGATTTAACTATAATCGAAGTGGATTTTCCACGTTGAAGCTCAATAGTATTCTCAAGTTGAGAGAATTGTGTAATATTGCAACATCGTTTTTGCTATTTTACTTGTTTTATACTAACCAATATAAAACTGTCGAATGAGTCATTCTGTAATCATCCAATAACCATCAGTATGTAACTATTTGATTCCCTCAGCAGCCATGAGTATACCCTACCCAACATTTGGAAAGTGTTACGTACCCTATTCTCAGGGAAGTATCGATATCTAGTCTCGATAGATCTTGACTAAAAATATCTAAAATGGTATATTTATTTTCGTTCTGAGAAACTGTTCATGATCGCATCATATTGTAACTACTATCACAACACTAAATATACCTAAATTAGTTAAATAATTAATATAACACATAATATTAAGTATATAATAGAAAGCAAAATGTTTTTTATTTCAAAAGAGATTTTATTATAGAGTTAATAATTTAAAGTAAATTACATGATTGCCCTTGGATCATTCCCTTAACTCTATCAATGAAAACAGAAAACAAATATAAGTCGCTGGCTGGTTTTCAAAATTTCGCAGCCTGCGCTCGACCTATAAAAGTAGTAGTAGTGCGACACAAGGCTGTTGGTTGAGCCAGTATGAATGTAGACCATATGGAGCCCATACAAAATAGGCAATTGACCCACATTCCATTCTTCGACTCATACGTCAGGTTAGGTAGGACCTTTGAATCATATGTATTGATGTTGTAACGAACTGTCTTTCTTTCTTCGAAAGACGAGTCATTATGGGTATAAGAAAAGGAAAGATAAGAATAAAATTTAACAATCATATAATCTCACATTGAAACGGAACAACACATAATATATAAAATAGGATTATACACAGTTACTGCTATCATAATGCATCAGAGTCATAATAGTACAAGCTCCACACTAGGACAATTATAACTACTTGTCCTTACATCATAAGTCCAAAATACATACATACATACATATATATATATATACATACACAGTGAAAATAGATACTAGCTAGCTATAGGTGAAGCCACCTGCTCTAGCTCCTCCAAAATGCTATCGTGAGAAACCTAGATCACTTGGCTACTCATGAAAATTGATTACCCAAGAGTTTTAGGAAAAGAAAAGAAAACTCCGGTTCGGACATGGGTCTAGTGTGAGTAAACTCAAAACAAATTAATTCTTACTTTTATAAAATAATTTGAAAATCGAAGGTATCTCGTAAGACCACGTTGCACATAAACATCGATGTGTTTTTACCTTACGATAACCAAAACACTTTGTATTGAAATTCAATGATATTATAATAATGTCTAGAGTTTTCAAGTAAGATAGAACATGGAAAAATGCTTGCATCTCACATTTCAACATATTTGGGCACAACCAATTCCGTAAGGCACTTATTGGACAATGGATTCCATACATGACCGGGTAAGGAACTACCTACCAAACATGCACCTCTAGATAAAATACACCTGGGGTCTGACGAGAACATCTTGTGCCCCTACTACACTGAGCCGGCCTACCACTTGATAAGTAGTACCGAATAAATCATCCCTATGGTTGAGATCAGCAACCGTGCCAGAGCATACAAAAAAATGGGTCAAATATCGATTCTAGATATGGTGGTGACATACCCTTATGGGAGCGACCCATATAGCCCTACCGCATTCCCTGTTTTGATCATTTCTAGTTGATGAGTACTTAGGCCACGTTTACCTTTTCTAGAGCACTGCCACTTAGAACGCTACATCGTCTAGCAGATGTTCACACAATGTCAGCATTCATCTATACAAGTCGCTCAAGAAATGAACGAACCAAAGGTACTATTTCCACTATACCCATTTTGGACCCACAGGGTTAGTAGAAAATATCCCTTACACTTCAAAGTCATTATCTTGGACTTTGCCTTTACTATTTCCAATTCAAACGTTTACGTTGGTTCGAACTGGTTTTTTGGATAACAAATAATATCAGATCCCGATTTCTCCAAGCCAACCTTTGATAATTTTAAAGGGTCATGTTATTTATAGTGGACTGTCCCACTATCATGGTGTAAAGATTTTCATATGAACATATGTTCCATATGCTTAGATTATCATAACCCGCTTATCAAAATTAACCCCCTTGTATTTATCACGTTCTCGAAGTGCGGTATTCACGATGAGTACAAGTCGACTTACTCAGCAAAATGCATCATCGTTTTATTACAACTACTTTAATTCATTTGGCTACTTAATAGCATGGACAAGAAATCCTTGGTTTTAGAACAATTCACTTAAACAAGAAAATTGGTTAACGATAAATAATCGATAGGGTTTTTAAAGAAACCTTAAAAACAAATAAACTTTAACTAAATCATAAGTTTAAACTCAATCAAACCTTAATTAATCTTCACTAAATCCAAACTAAATCACTAATAATACAAATTTTGTTTATAATTAAACCCTAATTATAGTATATTTAATTAACATTTATTTCAGAAATTAAACCCTAATTAAGTTGATAATTAGCCTTTAATTAAATAACAATTAATTAAATAATTAACTCTAATTACAAATTAATTAAAATAAATAGCTTGATTAAATAAAAATTAGTTTCCTTTTTATCTTAATTAATCATATTTGAAAATTACTTAATTAAAAATAATTTACTTAGTTAATAATTTTTTAAACCCTAATTATTTAACCTAATTACTTAATCAATTAAATTAATTTATTAATAATTATCCAAATTATTTTAAATTAAATTAGTAAATTATTAAATAATTAAAACTAACCTTTTGACTTCTAAATTAATTCGAAATGAGTTTTGAAAAATAATCCAAAAGAAAACACATAAAACTTGAAATCATGAAATTTTCTGGACTGCATTCATAGCGACATTACTATAAGCGTAGCTTGCTAGAATTGATTTATTAGTGAAACTTACACTTGACCCAAGCGACGCCATAGTTTAAAAAAAAACTCACTTGAAAGGTTTTGAAATTTCAACAAGTTGTAACTTGGAAAACATTTCCAAAATCAAACCAAAGAAAGCCAATTTCTTTCCATCGGATCTCAAATCGCTTTTCGACTATTTCAACTTTAGTTCACAACCATTTCATTACTAACTTGGGTTCTGTTTTACAACCAATACTACAAACATATCATAACCAATATGACGTGTCTATAATAATATCCATATAAAACATACACATATCCAAATATATAATATATTTAACCAAATAACTTGTCCAATTCAAACAACCAACTTGCAGTCACATATTATCCAATTCACATGGTAATTCAACATATCAAACTAGCATATTTAACAACATATATAGCATCAAAACAAGTTGAATTTTCTTTTCCAAAAATTAGAAGTTTACTCATCGAAAGCTTTACAAATCTCAAAGCAACTTCCACTAGAACATTGATATATGCTAGCACTTTGTCCTAACTTGCAAATGTGAAGCTTTTGGATTCCTAAACACCTAGGTTGAGCTTAGCTATGGTCATATTTGGGCTTGTCCTGATTGTTTTTGGTCGAAAGGGACTTGATTTTGGAAGAGGAAGTGCAGAGATGGATGTAGAATGGTTTTAGTCAGCTAAAGAGAAGAGTTTGAGTGGAAAAGAGTGATTTTTTCTAACTTTTACAAATTATAGAAGCCATGGATATTTCCGAGAGGAAGTTTTAGAAAGCGCAGAGGAGAAAGCAAATGAGAATGTGTGTGTTATTGTATATTTATAAGTAAAAAAAGAATTGGAGAAAATTACTAATTTACCCTTTAGTGATTTAACATAACATGTCATGATAATGAAAAATCACATCACCTTCCTACTCCACTCTCTTGTCACATCCTCCTTCTTCTCTAGTCAAATCCTCAAGCTCATGATGAGTAATGATGTCTAATTATGAAAAATATTAAGATATGACAACACTTAATAATATATATATATATAATGTTTATTATTTTTAAGTTATGAACTGTCACGTCACAAGTTAATTATGATTAACATAAGATAATCTATTCCTAAATGTATTATTATTTAGTTAGTTATATATTATATATGTGTACTTATAGTGCACAAAGAAGGACAACATTCCAGACAACTTTCCGGTTCGAAAGGTCAAAATTTTGGAAAACGTTCTTCGGTCACATTTTCTATTTTTCTACCGACTATTTAATATGGTAAAAAAAATTTGAAAATGATTTTTCCTCATTAACAATTTTTTTACATGAGTCTATTATTAATAAAAATCTCTTTATTGATTATTTAATATATATATGTATAATTGCCTAGTTAAAACGACAAAATTCAGGGTCGTTACATTCTACCCCCATAAAAGAATTTCGTCCCCGATATTACTAACAACAGTTAACTCAAAGGAATCACATATTCATGCCATAAATTTCATACAAAACTAAAGGTATACAAGCAGCCATGACAACAATACATACATGACACAAAAACGCAACAACTATTCTAGCATCCATCAAGGATAAGTTTCCTTTACGTGATCTATAGTTTCCCAAATGCAGTCTCGGGAATCCTCGCTCCACTGAATCTTAACCAGTCACACCACTTTGTTGCACAATTTCTTTTCACCTTGATCAACAATACTAATTGGATGCCTTACTACCATCAAGTTCTGACGCAGCGGATTAATCAAACAAAACTTCAATCGATGAATGTAGCAATCGGTGAGTTAAAGATACCAAAACGCCCAAGTTCGTTGATCCAAAGATACCGAACTCTAGCTATCTCAAACACGTTGATAGCGCACTATACCGTGTTTCAAGATCTACGATTCTTCGCACGTTGATCTAGCGCACTAGATTCCGTGAATCGGCTTCTACGATCGTTGAATCGAGCGCACTCGATTAACCGAAAGAGGAGATAGGAGATTACACTCAACTACCAATTGGTATGAAAGCACAAAGCTAACAAAAGAGAAATTTTATTCAAAATCAACAACCCAAAAATTTACAACACACCCGCTATTTATAGGCATTACAACTCAACACAACATACAACACTCAACTCCTAGGTCGGCACCGGCTCAACAAATACGACTCATCTCGGCCGACTCAACATAAGTCGCTGCCGACTCAACAAGGCACGACTTAAAGACACAGCGGGTCACACGACTCAACACATGTACAGCCCCAACAATACACGACTCAAAAAATGCAACCGACTCATCAAACCCAGCAACCCACGACTCAATTATATACCGACTTAAAAACTCGCGACATACGACTCATACAAGACCGACTCATATAGTATATACATGACTCGTCTCAACACGACCGACTCAAGATACACAGCTTATCTCCTTGCCGACTCATCTTAGGTCGTAGCCCCTTAGCTCGGTCCCGACTCATCCTTTCTGCATTAACTCGCACCTTTCCTTCCTGTGTTCCATTGAATCGGGAACGACTCATACTAAGTCGTAAACGACTCATCTCCGAAGCCCACTTTGCTCGACCTATGTTATCTCCCCCTTGTAAACTCTTAAACCGGAAACGACTCATCACTTTAAATTGTGGACGACTCATCAAGCAGGAACTCCTCCAAGCTTTGTTAAATCGGCACCGTCTCATGCTCCCCCTATCTCGTGACCGACTCATCAAGCATGCATGTTTTAAACTTGTGTACGCCTTACGAGTTAAATCCGAAGCTCCTTGACTCGTGCATGATTTAATATGGTTTAACTTCTGAATTCCTATATGCCTTGCTGCATCATCCTTCCCAGGTTGAGAAAAATTCGACCTCGAATTTGCAAATTCTTTCTCATCAAAATGTTCATCCCCATGATACGGAATTAAATGTTTAACGTTAAAAATATCAGAAGTATAAACATCATCTGGTAGCTTTAATCGATAAGCATTCTCATTAATTTTCTTCAAAACTTCCACTGGACCAATTTTTCTGGCTTTCAACTTGTTGTAAGCACCCACTGGAAAACGATCCTTTGTCAATATAGCATAAACCAAATCACCTTCGTTAAATTCAACATTTCGACGTTTCAAATCTGCAGACTTCTTATACTTCTCATTCGACTTCTCCAATCGTTCCTGAACGATTTTATGACATTCATTCAGCTCTTCAACAAAATCAGTAGCTCGTTTAACTGTTCTCTTTGACTGTGGTACAACTGCTAAATCCAACGGCCCCCTGGGTAAATTTGAATAAACAATCTGAAACGGACTGAATCCTGTGCTTCGATTTACTGCATGATTATGAGCAAATTCTGCCTGGCATAGCTTCATGTCCCAACTTCTCAAATTATCCTGTACAAGACAACGCAACAAATTCCCCAATGACCTATTAACAACTTCTGTCTGCCCATCAGTTTGCGGATGATAAGCACTACTAAATTTCAGTTTCGTTCCCACCATCTTCCACAAACTCAACCAAAAGTGACTCAGAAAACGAGTATCTCTATCAGAAACAATAGATTCTGGTAAACCATGAAGTCTATAAATCTCCTTGAAAAATAACTGTGCTACTCGAACTGCATCTGCTGTCTTCTTGCAAGCAACAAAATGTGCCATCTTCGAAAATCTGTCCACCACAACAAATATCGAATCATTTCCCCTTTGAGTTCTCGGCAAACCCAAAACGAAATCCATGCTGATATCAACCCATGACTTAGATGGTACTGGTAATGGCATATACAACCCTGCATTCGTTGCTGTCCCTTTTGAAACTTGGCAAATATGACATCGCTCCACAAATCTCTCAACTTCTTTTCTCATCGATGGCCAAAAGTAAGATTGCGAAATCAACTGTAAAGTACGATCACGGCCCACATGCCCTTCTTCATGTAATTCCTTCACAATCTTCATCCTCAAACTACAATCCGGAATACATAAACGATTTCCTTTAAACAGAAAACCATCAACCAACATGAATTCATCGGCAATCCCATCCTTCACCTTTTCAACATATTTCACAAAGTAAGGATCTTCTTCAAGCATCTCTGGCAACATTTCAAACCCCGTCACTTCAATCTTCATTGTCGTTAGTAAATGACTCCTCCTACTCAAAGCATCTGCTACTCGATTCGTCACCCCTGATTTGTGTTTAACGACAAAAGTAAACTGCTGCAAATAAGCAATCCATGACGCATGTCTCGCAGAAATCTTATCTTGCCCCTGTAAATGTTTCAAAGCTTCGTGATCAGTGTACAGAACAAATTCCTTCTGAAATAAGTAATGTCTCCAATGCTTAACAGTCTGAACAACAGCATAAAACTCAACATCGTATGTACTGTATCTCATCTTTGCCCCTGACAACTTTTCGCTGAAATAAGCAACTGGCTTCCCATTCTGGCTCAGAACTCCTCCAATACCAACCTTCGAAGCATCAGTATGCAATTCAAACAACAACTGAAAATTAGGTAGAACAAGAATTGGTGCAGACGTCAACAATTCCTTGATCCTTTCAAAGGCAACCCCCGCTTCCTCTGACCACACAAACTGTTTACCCTTCATGCAATCAGTCACTGGAGCCATCACGCTACTGAAGTGTGGTATGAACCTTCGGTAGAATGACGCTAGCCCATGAAAACTTCTCACTTCTGTAATTGTCTTTGGCTGTGGCCAATTCTTGACTGCTTCAACTTTGCTCTGGTCAACTTGAATACCTTTCCCTGAAACAACATAACCCAGGAATAAAACAGTAGGTGTCATAAACACACATTTCTTTGTAGCAGCATAAAATTGTTCTTCACGAAGAATAAGCAACACTTCCCTCAGATGTAGAACATGCTCCTCCGTACTCCTGCTATAAATCAAAATATCATCGAAATACACCACGACGAACTTTCCAATGAATGGTCTAAAAATTTGATTCATCACCCGCATGAATGTACTAGGTGCATTAGACAAACCAAATGGCATAACCAACCATTCGTACAACCCCTCTCTAGTTTTGAAAGCTGTCTTCCATTCGTCTCCAGGTCTGATACGAATTTGATGATAACCACTCTTCAAATCAATTTTCGAGAATATAGTTGCCCCACTCAACTGATCCAACAAATCATCCAACCTCGGCATAGGAAATCTGTAACGAACAGTGATCTTATTCAAAGCTCTACTATCAGTGCACATTCTCCAAGTTCCGTCCTTCTTTGGTACTAACAATGCAGGCACAGCACATGGACTCAAACTTTCCTGAATACGACCTTGTTCAAGTAATTCTTCCACCTGCCTTCGTAACTCCTCATGTTCCTTTGGACTCATTCGGTAATGTGGTCGATGTGGTAACACTGCTCCTGGAACAAGATCAATCTGATGTTGAATGTCTCTAAGTGGCGGTAACTCCTTTGGTAACTCATCTGGAAAGACATCCTCAAATTCTTCCAAAACTGGCTTTGCTTCTTCGGGAATCTCAACTTCTTCACTACTCTCTCTCCCAATCAGCAAAAACACTTCCGGTTCTTCCTCCACTTCTTTAACAAACTCCTTCAAAGTCAACAGAGTTTTCAATTCTTCAATCTCTTCTAGCTTGCTCTCCTTCTGCTGCTGTCTCTTAGGAACTAAAGTGATTTTAGTACCCTCGAACATGAAACTGTAACTGTTGGCACGACCGTCATGCTGAACTGCTCTATCAAACTGCCATGGTCTGCCCAACAATAAGTGACAAACATCCATATCTACGACATCACACCAGATTTCATCTTTGTACTTCTTCCCAATCGAAAAATTAACACAAGCCCTTCGACACACTTTCACTTCACCCCCCTTTCTTAACCATGCAAGCTTGTATGGTTTAGGATGCTTCTCGGTCTTCAAGTTCAACTTTCTCACTGCCTCTGTAGAAATAATATTATCACAACTTCCCGCATCAATAACGAACTTGCAAACTTTCCCCAGAATAGTACATGTCGATTGAAAAATATTGCTTCTCAGCCAACTACAATCCTCCTCTTGCTTAGGTGTCAAACAACTTCTCCTCATCATAAGATTACAACCTTCATCACCCGACACTTCTTCTTCCTCCTCAACATATGGTACATTTGAATACTCTGCCTCCTCACCATCATCTGCTTCAACCTCTGCAACCATGGTTCTCTTCTTCGGCTTCGGACATTCGTTGCTTTTGTGACCCAACTCCTGACAATTATAACATTTGAAAACACTACTAGCCTTCGCCTTCTCAACCTCCTTCACCACTGGCTTGGTAACTGGTTTAGGAACATTAGAACTTCCGCCAACACCCCTTGCTTGATTATTGGAATTAGTAAACACACCACCTCCACGCCTTCCTTGTTTCTCCCAAGCTAACGCTTTCTGATGTGCCTCTGCAACGGATCTAGGATCAAACATATTAACCATATCCTGGATCTGCATTCTCAAACCCCCAATGAATCTAGCAGTTAGCTGTTCTTCTGTCTCCATAATATCATTCCTGGCAATGAGTTGGTAAAATTCATCAGCATAATCGCTAACAGATTTCGTCCCTTGCCTCAGATTCTGCAACCTTTGGTACATAAGTGACTGGTAGTTGTAAGGTAAGAAAGTAGATCTCATCAACTTTTTCATCTTCTCCCAAGATTCTATCTTTGACTTCCCCATTCGTTCTCGAGTAAGTTTAGTTTGCTGCCACCATGCCAATGCTCTTCCCCTCAGCCTTGTTGCAACTAACTTCACCCTTCTATTCTCCGGCACCTCCTTGAAATCAAAGATTTCCTCCACATTAGACAACCAATCTAAAAATTCCTCAGCAACCATCCCGCCTTTAAACTCCGGAATCTCCATTTTCATACCCGACTCCCAACGACGGTCATCCTCCACATCACGGTAAGAATTTCGAACTTGGTCTCGATCTCGATAATGAATACTTGCTCTATCACCCTCTTCAACAAAATCAAAAGTACGCCTACATCGATCTCGACCAATGTCATCCCTTTGTTCATGCATGCTTCTTTGACTATGTCTCTCCTCATCTCTATATGCTTCATGGTCAAATTCACGTTGACTTCTTCTCTCTTCATGTGCATAGTCATGATGATCTCTTCGTGATGAAATTGATGTTTCTCTTCTATCTCTACAAGAATGTGGCGATACCCTCCTCGCTTCCGTAACCGATGGCGAAACTCGGTTTCCTCCATGGTTCGAGTTTGGTGATCTCCTTCTTTGATTCAAATCATTCATCAATCTCTCCAATTTACCAATGCCTTCATCAAATTTTTCATTAATACGTTGTTCCATAAGCTCGGCTTCTTCTCTACGATACAAAGCTTCAACGTTTTGATGTCGGTTAGCTCTCCTCGGTGGCATGGTTAAAAACTTCACAAAACTTCACACAATACAACCAACAATGTCTCGGCTATCCATTACAAACACTTCAATGCACACAACAAGGCACGGCCACTCCCAAGTATACACGGCCTTCACACTTTAATCCTTGGCGCGCAAAAACCCAAGACCAAATTCAAACACCTTTGCTCCTTTTGATCCAAAATGAAATGGATCCAACACTCCAAACTTGATGCAATCCAATATGACACGATGAACTACTTCAAACTTCAAAAACTTGGCTCCAAGAATCAAACTTAGCTATGATTGGCTAAGTATGGCTCTGATACCAAACTGACGCAGCGGATTAATCAAACAAAACTTCAATCGATGAATGTAGCAATCGGTGAGTTAAAGATACCAAAACGCCCAAGTTCGTTGATCCAAAGATACCGAACTCTAGCTATCTCAAACACGTTGATAGCGCACTATACCGTGTTTCAAGATCTACGATTCTTCGCACGTTGATCTAGCGCACTAGATTCCGTGAATCGGCTTCTACGATCGTTGAATCGAGCGCACTCGATTAACCGAAAGAGGAGATAGGAGATTACACTCAACTACCAATTGGTATGAAAGCACAAAGCTAACAAAAGAGAAATTTTATTCAAAATCAACAACCCAAAAATTTACAACACACCCGCTATTTATAGGCATTACAACTCAACACAACATACAACACTCAACTCCTAGGTCGGCACCGGCTCAACAAATACGACTCATCTCGGCCGACTCAACATAAGTCGCTGCCGACTCAACAAGGCACGACTTAAAGACACAGCGGGTCACACGACTCAACACATGTACAGCCCCAACAATACACGACTCAAAAAATGCAACCGACTCATCAAACCCAGCAACCCACGACTCAATTATATACCGACTTAAAAACTCGCGACATACGACTCATACAAGACCGACTCATATAGTATATACATGACTCGTCTCAACACGACCGACTCAAGATACACAGCTTATCTCCTTGCCGACTCATCTTAGGTCGTAGCCCCTTAGCTCGGTCCCGACTCATCCTTTCTGCATTAACTCGCACCTTTCCTTCCTGTGTTCCATTGAATCGGGAACGACTCATACTAAGTCGTAAACGACTCATCTCCGAAGCCCACTTTGCTCGACCTATGTTATCTCCCCCTTGTAAACTCTTAAACCGGAAACGACTCATCACTTTAAATTGTGGACGACTCATCAAGCAGGAACTCCTCCAAGCTTTGTTAAATCGGCACCGTCTCATGCTCCCCCTATCTCGTGACCGACTCATCAAGCATGCATGTTTTAAACTTGTGTACGCCTTACGAGTTAAATCCGAAGCTCCTTGACTCGTGCATGATTTAATATGGTTTAACTTCTGAATTCCTATATGCCTTGCTGCATCAAGTTCAGTTCTATTTCCAAGTCATCCTTAACTGATGCTTCTACGACTGAAGATGGATCATGCAAACTCTTCTTCAAATGGGAGACATGGAATACATTGTTGACTCCTAACAACCTTTCAGGTAACTCAACTCTGTAAGTGAGTTGCCCAATCCTTTCTATAATTTTGAATGTTCCAATGTATTCAAGTGCCAACTTCCCCACTTTTCCAAATCTAATGACTCCTTTGATCGGAGTTATCTTCATGTATACAACATCATCGACTTTGAACTCCAAATTTTTCCTTCTCTTGTCAATATAACTCTTTTGGTGATCCTGAGCTTCCTTCATCCTTCTTATAACCATTTCAACTTTCTCCGTCGCCTTTTGAATCATATCTGCACCAAGCACTAAACAATCTTTATATTCTATCTAATACACAGGCGATTTTCACGGTCTCCCATACAGAGCTTCGTAAGGCACCATTCCAATGCTAGCTTGATAGCTATCATTATAGGAGAACTCAACCAAGTGAATATGATCCTCCCATGATCCTCCAAAATCAAGATACAGGGTCTTAGCATGTCTTTGAAAATGCGATTAACTCTTTCAGTCTGGCCATCGGTTCGATGATGGTAGGCAGTACTTAGACTTAACTTCATTCTAAAAGTTGTTTTCAGAGCTTCTCAAGATTGGCTCGTGAAGATAGGATCTCGGTCACTTACTATGCTTATTGGAATTTCATGTAGACAAACTATTTCTGATGCAGTCCAGGACAGAGTTGGAGCAGTGCAAGGCCCAAACCTTCAAGACTTGAGTCGACCACGACCTAAGAAGGCGATCTTAAGTCGTCCACGACTTAACAAAGTCCGTGAGAAAGAACCACGACCTAACAAAGAAGATGAAAAGGAGTTACGACTTAACGGGGGCTTAAGTCGTTTGGGATGGATGAGTCGTATGCGAGCTAACGGCATGGTTCTAAGTCGTCCACGACTTAAGAAGGAAGATATAGGTCGTTTTCGACCTAAAGATTCACGTGAGGAGGAGCTGCGAGTCAATGAAACCGCTTTGAGGCATCTGCGACCTAAAGACTTAAGTCGGCTACGACATAAGGATACAGGAGGAGCAACGACCTAGTGTGAGTCGTATGTGATAAGTCGGTCGTGTTTAGGTCGCGTGATGATAGTTCTGTGTTGTTGAGTCGTGTTGTTTTTTAAGTCGTTCGGTTCTTAAATCGGTTGTGTTTTAGGGCGTACCTAGTTAGGTCGGCCGTATATTGTAAATCATAAGTTGTGTACAAATGGTTGTAATGGAGTCGTATGTGTTGTTATGTGGGTTTGTTAGGTCGGCAACGACTTAAGAAGTGTTAGGTCGGCAACGACTTAAGGGTCAGGTGTCAAAAATGCTATAAATAGGGAGTGTGTTGTAACTTTTTAGAGGTTGATTTTGTTGAATAAAATTCTTGTTGATTGCTGTATGCTTTCATCTTAAATTGGTAGTTGAGTGTAATCTCCCATCTCCACTTTCGGTTAATCGAGTGCGCTCGATTCAACGATTGTTGAAGCCAATTCACGGTATTAAGTGCGCTTGATCAACGTTTGAAGAATTGTAGATCTTATTTCACGGTATCGTGCGCGATCAACGTGACGAGGATAGCTAGAATTTGGTATCTTCGGATCAACGAATTTGGGCATTTCAGTATTCATCAATCCACCGATTGCTACTTTCATTGATCTATATCGTTTTGTCATTATCCGCTGCGTCAGTTTGGTATCGGAGCTTGACTTAGCCAATCATAGCTAAGATGAGTCTTGGAGCCAAGGAGTTGAAGTTTGTTGTTCATCGTGTTCATCTTGAAATTGCAACAAGTTAGAAACTTTCGATCCATTTCATTTTGGATCAAAGTTGGAAAGGTATTTGAGTTTGAGCCGAGAGTTGAAGCATCATTTTGGTATCATTTGTTGAAGGTAGGCCGTGTATACTTGTGAAAAGTAGCCGAGCCTTGGTGAAGTTTGTTTGAAGTGTTGAGGCCGAGCCAAGTTAGTGGTTGAGCCGTGACTTGCTTGTGTTGAAGATTTTTGAAGTATTAGTTGAAGGTTGTGTTGAATCAATCATGCCGCCGAGGAGAGCTAATCGTCATCAAAATGTTGAAGTGTTGTATAGAAGAGAAGAAGCCGAGCAAATGGAACAACGTATTAATGAGAAATTTGATGAAGGCATTGGAAAGTTAGAGAAGTTGATGAATGATTTGAATCAAAATCAAAGGAGGAGATCACCAATCTCGAACCATGGAGGAAACAAAGTTTCGCCATCGGTTACGGAAGCGAGAAGGGTATCACCGCAATCTTTTAGAGAGAGAAGAGAAACATCAATTTCATCAAGGAGAGATCACCATGACTATGGACATGAAGAGAGAAGAACTCCACGTGAGTTTGAAGAAGAGCCATATAGAAATGAAGAGAGACATAGTAGAAGGGACATGCATGATCGAAGGGATGATAATAGTCGAGATCGATATAGACGTACATTTGATTATGATGAAGAGGGTGATAGAGCTAGCATTCATTATCGAGATCGAGACAAAGTGCGAAATGTATATCGGGATGTTGAAGAAGATCGTCGATGGGAATCGGGTATGAAGATGGAAATTCCAGAGTTCGAAGGTGGAATGGTAGCTGAAGAATTTCTTGATTGGTTGTCTAATGTGGAAGAGATTTTTGACTTTAAAGAAGTTCCTGAGCATAGAAGAGTGAAGTTGGTTGCTACTAGGTTGAGGGGAAGAGCTTTAGCATGGTGGCAGCAAACCAAACTTACAAGGGAGAGAATGGGAAAGTCAAAGATTGAATCTTGGAATAAGATGAAGAAGTTGTTGAGAGCTACATTTTTACCTTAAAACTATCAATCAGTCATGTATCAGAGGTTGCAGAATCTGAGGCAAGGTACGAAGACTGTTAATGATTATGCTGATGAATTTTATCAATTGATTGCTCGAAATGACATTATGGAGAAAGAGGAACAATTGACTGCTAGGTTTTTGGAGGGTTGCGAATGCAGATTCAAGATATGGTAAATATGTGTGACCCAAGATCTGTAGCGGAAGCACATCAGAAAGCGATGGCTTGGGAGAAACAGGGAAGGCGTGGAGGTGGTGTGTTTACTAATTCCAACAATCAAGTGAAGGGTGTTAGTGGAAGCTCTAATGTTCCTAAATCTATCAGTAAGCCAGTTGTGAATGAAATTGCGAAGATGAAGGTCAACAACAGTTTCAAGTGTTACAATTGCCAGGAAGTGGGTCACAAGAGTAATGAATGTCCGAAGCCGAAGAAACGAACTATGATTGTTGAAGTTGAAGGTGAGGATGTTGGTGAAGGTTATCCTAGTACAGTTGAGGAGGAAGAACAGGATGTTGCGTCAGGAGATGAAGGATGTAATCTAATGACGAGGAGGTCTTGTTTAATACCGAAGCATGAAGAAGAAGCTAGTTGGTTGAGGAGTAATATCTTTCAGTCGACATGCATTATTCTGGGGAAGATTTGTAAATTTGTGATTGACACTGGAAGTTGTGACAATATTATTTCCACCGAAGCAGTGAGAAAGTTGAAGCTGAAAATGGGGAAGCATCCAAATCCTTACAAGTTAGCATGGTTGAGAAAAGGAGGAGAAGTGAAGGTGGACAGGCGAGTTCGAGTTCCATTTTCTATTGGGAAGAAATATAAAGACGAGATTTGGTGTGATGTGGTTGAGATGGATGTTTGTCACTTGCTTTTGGGAAGACCATGGCAGTATGATCGAGCAGTGTAGTATGGCGGTCGGACCAATAGCTACAGTTTTATGTTTGAAGGTGTTAAAATCATTTTGGTTCCAAAGAAGAGACAACAGGAAGAGAGTAAATCTGAAGAGATTGAGGAGCTGAAGACTTTATTGACTTTGAAGGAATTTATTGAAGAAGTAGAAGAGAGTCCAGAGGTATTTTTGTTGATTAGACATGAAGCCACTGAATCTGTAGAAGTTCCAGAGGAAGTAAAGCCGGTATTGGAAGAATTCAGAGATGTGTTTCCTGAAGAATTACCAACGGAGTTACCACCGTTGCGGGATATTCAACATCTGATTGATCTTGTGCCAGGGGAAGTATTACCACACAGGCCACATTATAGGATGAGTCCTACAGAGCATGAGGAACTGAGAAGGCAGGTGGAGGAGCTGTTAAAACAAGGGCGTGTTCAGGAGAGCTTGAGTCCTTGTGCAGTGCCAGCTTTATTGGTGCCCAAGAAGGATGGTTCGTGGAGGATGTGTACGGATAGTCGGGCTCTAAACAAGATCACTGTGAGATATAGATTTCCTATGCTGAGGTTTGATGATTTGATTGACCAGTTGAGTGGAGCTGTTGTGTTCTCAAAAATTGACTTGAAAAGTGGATACCATCAGAATCGTATTAGACCAGGTGATGAATGGAAGACTGCTTTCAAAACCAGGGAAGGTTTATACGAATGGTTGGTTATGCCGTTTGATTTATCAAATGCACCAAGTACTTTTATGAGAGTGATGAACCAGATTTTCAGACCATACATTGGGAAGTTTGTGGTAGTTTACTTTGATGATATTTTGATCTACAGTGGGAGTATGGAAAAGCATGTCTAGCATTTGCGTGAAGTACTGTTGATTCTACGGCAGGAGAAGTTTTATGCTGCAACAAAGAAGTGCGTGTTTATGACAGACAATGTTTTGTTTCTGGGGTATGTTCTATTGAAGGAAGGGATTCAAGTGGATGAAAGTAAAGTGGAAGCTGTCAGGAGTTGGCCACAGCCAAAGACAATTACTGAAGTGAGGAGTTTTCATGGATTGGTGTCTTTCTATCGAAGGTTCATTCCACATTTTAGTAGTGTGATGGCACCTGTAACCGATTGCATGAAGGGAAAGAAATTTGAGTGGTCAGAAGAAGTAGGGGTTGCTTTTAAGAAAATCAAGACACTATTGACGACAGCCCCAATTCCTGTATTACCAGATTTTCAATTGTTATTTGGGCTACAAACTGATGCATCTAAAGTTAGGATTGGTGGAGTTTTGAGTCAGAAGGAAAGACCAGTTGCTTATTTCAGTGAGAAGTTATCTGGAGCTAAGTTGAGATATAGCACTTATGATGTTGAATTTTATGCAATTGTTCAAGCTGTGAAGCACTGGAGACATTATCTATTTCAAAAAGAGTTTGTTCTTTACACTGATCATGAGGCTTTGAAGCATTTGCAAGGGCAGGATAAGATTTCATCGAGACATGCATCGTGGATTGCCTATTTGCAGCAGTTTACTTTTGTTGTGAGGCACAAATCTGGGGTAACGAATCGTGTAGCTGATGCTTTGAGTAGGAGGAGTCATTTATTGACAACGATGAAAGTTGAGGTGACAGGTTTTGAACTATTTCCAGAGTTGCTTGAAGAAGATCCTTACTTTATGGAATTTGTTGAGAAAGTCAAGGAGGGAAGTTCTGATGAATTTGTGTTGCTTGATGGTTTCTTATTTAAGGGAAATCAATTGTGTGTACCGGATTGTAGCTTGTGAATAAAGATAGTAAAGGAGCTTCATGAGGAAGAACATGTGGGTAGAGACCGAACATTGCAGTTAATCTCTCAATCCTACTATTGGCCATCAATGAGGAAGGAAGTTGAAAGGTTTGTTCAGAGATGTCATGTTTTTCAAGTTTCGAAAGGGACAGCTACAAATGCGGGTTTGTATATGCCTTTACCTGTACCTACAAAACCATGGGTCGACATTAGCATGGATTTCGTGTTGGGTTTGCCGAGAACTCAAAGGGGGAATGACTCTATATATGTTGTGGTGGATCGTTTCTCGAAGATGGTACATTTTATTGCATGTAAGAAGACGGTGGATGCTGTTCATGTTGCTCAGTTATTTTTCAAGGAGATCTATCGACTTCATGGATTGCCAGAATCTATTGTGTCGGATAGGGATACTCGTTTTCTGAGTCACTTTTGGTTAAGTTTGTGGAAGATGGTCGGAACGAAGCTGAATTTTAGTAGCGCTTACCATTCATAAACTGATGGACAGACGGAGGTTGTGAACAGATCATTGGGAAATTTACTACGGTGTCTTGTGAAAGATAATCTAAAAAGTTGGGATATGAAGTTATGTCAAGCAGAGTTTGCTCATAATCATGCGATGAATCGTAGAACAGGATTCAGTCCATTTCAGATTGTATATTCAAATTTACCAAGGGGACCGTTGGACTTAACGGTAGTACCACAACCAAAGGGGACGGTTAAACGAGCTGTAGATTTTGTTGATGGATTGACTGAGTGTCATAAAATTGTTCAGAAACGATTGGAGAGAGCAAATGAGAAGTATAAAAGAACCGCAGATATGAAGCTAAGAAATGTTGAGTTTAATGAGGGTGATTTGGTTTATGGTGTGTGAACCAAGGATCGTTTTCCGGTGGGCTCTTATAACAAGTTGAAAGCCAGAAAAATTGGTCCTGTAGAAGTTGTGAAACGGATTAATGAAAATGCTTATAAGTTGAAGCTGCCGGAGGATGTATACACTTCTGACGTGTTCAATGTTAAGCATCTTATACCATATTATGGGGATGAACAATCCGATGTGGGAGAATTTACAAATTCGAGGACAAATTTTTCTCAACCTAGGGAGGATGATGCAGTCCAGGACATAGTTGGAGCAGTGCAAGCCCAAACCTTCAAGACTTGAGTCGACCACGACCTAGGAAGGCGATCTTAAGTCGTCCACGACTTAACAAAGTTTGTGAGAAAGAACCATGACCTAACAAGGAAGATGAAAAAGAGTTACGACTTAACGGGGGCTTAAGTCGTTCGGGATGGATGAGTCGTATGCGAGCTAACGGCATGGTTCTAAGTCGTCCATGACTTAAGAAGGAAGATATAGGTCATTTTCGACCTAAAGATTCACGTGAGGAGGAGCTGCGAGTCAATGAAACCGCTTTGAGGCATCTTCGACCTAAAGACTTAAGTCGGCTACGACATAAGGATACAGGAGGAGCAACGACCTAGTGTGAGTCGTATGTGATAAGTCGGTCGTGTTTAGGTCGCGTGATGATAGTTCTGTGTTGTTGAGTCATGTTGTTTTTTAAGTCGTTCGGTTCTTAAGTCGGTTGTGTTTTAGGTCGTACCTAGTTAGGTCGGCCGTATATTGTAAATCATAAGTTGTGTACAAATGGTTGTAATGGAGTCGTATGTGTTGTTATGTGGGTTTGTTAGGTCGGCAACGACTAAAGAAGTGTTAGGTCGACAACGACTTAAGGGTCAGGTGTCAAAAATGCTATAAATAGGGAGTGTGTTGTAACTTTTTAGAGGTTGATTTTGTTGAATAAAATTCTTGTTGATTGCTATGTGCTTTCATCTTAAATTGGTAGTTGAGTGTAATCTCTTATCTCCACTTTCGGTTAATCGAGTGTGCTCGATTCAATGGTTGTTGAAGCCAATTCACGGTATCAAGTGCGCTTGATCAACGTTTGAAGAATTGTAGATCTTCTTTCACGGTATCGTGCGCAATCAACGTGACGAGGATAGCTAGAATTCGGTATCTTCGGATCAACGAATTTGGGCATTTCAGTATTCATCAATCCACCGATTGCTACTTTCATCGATCTATATCGTATTTTCATTATCCGCTGCGTCAATTTCCCTGATATAAATTTCTACCAATGAAGCTGCCGATCTAGTTGGCTTGACCAAGATAAAATGTGCACTCATTGTCAGCCAATCCATGATAATCCACACTCCTTCATTTCTTTTTTTGGTTCTGGGAAAAACATCGATAAAATCCAATGACATCATTTACCATTCCTAATTAGGTATTTCCCAAGGTTGTAATAATTTGGTTGTCTTCTGATGATCACCTTTGATCTATTGACAGCATGAATACCTGCTAACAAAGACTGATGTAACGACCCGATTTTTCAACGCCCGACAATCGACATCAATATGTCCACTGTATTAAATGCCGAACAATCGAATGCCGAAAAACCGAATCATTAAGGTTAAAGAAGAAGGATGTAGAAGAAGAAAAAAAAACAATATCAAAATCTCACAATCATAGCGGAACAATATATAATAGATAAATGACTAATTTTTAATACAAAATAACTATATCGGTTTCTACATTACATCATCATAGTACAACATCAACAAAACACAATACCGGGCAGTTATGATGACTTGTCCACATGGAAACTGAATTTGCAGCAAACCATACGCATCGGATACTACACCATAAACGTGTGTTACGTCTCGCCATCCAGCTTGTCTCCTGATCTCCACATCATACTTTCCTGACTTAGCTCCAGAAATAATGATAACCTGACTATAGGCTGCCTATGTAGAAAATTAGGGGAACTCAGAGTTCAGAAAAGGGAACAATAAACTTCGAGTCGGTCATAGGACTGGTGTGAGATTTAAAAATAGTTATTTGTACAAAAAGGGAAGAAAAAGAAATCCGTTCATTCTTTTGGAAAACGAAGCTACCATAAGGTCTCCCGGCACACACACAATGCAATCGCACACTTGGGGAAGGTTTCTCCTTATAGTAGTCTAGCATGCTTGATACACGAAAATCCTTTTGATATTATTATTAGTGCATAGTGTGGAAAAACATTTCGAAAGTATAATATTAATCTTGGCTAGTATATTAATCATTATAGTATGCCTATTATAGCTACCATGTTAGATGGCAGGTTCTACAACTAAAACCGTACAGGGCTCATATTGAGTGATTGAATTTCCAACAAATGGTTAAGGCTAAGGAACTTCCTTTATCCAAAGGGTACGCCTCTAGAGGGATGCCGCGAGAACCTAACCAGATCTCTTCCAACACAATGCCGGGTTACCTCTGTAACTAGGTAACTAACTATCACAAGTATGCTATTCCCCAGTTGTAACCGACCATTACCGAGGTGCCTCAATTCCAACAAACACATAAGTAAATATCTGGGCTTCACACCCGAATACCACTTTTTTATCCACATAAGTAAATTGTCTGGGCTTCATACCAGAATACCACCTTTTATCCAGAAGGAAATGCACATACCTTGAGGGGTGCGACCCCTATAACCTTGCTGCATACTTTCCTGTTTCGACCATTTCCTTGGTGTAAGGTTCAATGAAGTCTCGTCCCACAAAGCTATGCTTTTCATAAAATCCATGCTTTGATCAACCAATGATCAACACTTAGCATGGCGCATTACCAAATTGGGAATATATCACTAGTAACCATCAACTACATAACCATGAGCTCGTGCGTCTGAAAGAAGGGTGTTAAGCTAAGAGAATAAAAACTCCGTCACCAAACAGAAATGTATTTGATAGAAACCAGCTTTATATCTCAAAGCGTAATGTGAGACATACATCCATACAAGTCCGTCCTGGGTCTGAATGGAACCGAAGGCACTTCGTCCAATTAAGGAAAAAGTCCTTGCAAATCTGTATATTCCCTAATCACGTCCGGACTCCCCATCACATAGGGTAATCTCTATACCGGAGCAACTCGGTGCAGAGACAATCAACAGGTAATCCTTTCGTTTTCGAAAATATCTGGTCTTCAACGCCGTCTTCAAATGCTATCCCATTTCGTCGTATCATTATTCGGAATGGGTTTTACGACTAAATGTCCTCCCCCGGCTTATCCGAATAATGAGCGCTAATTTTAAAAGCAAGTGGATACATTCAGATCTAAATTAAGTCACAACAAATTTCCATTTTTGATCTTTTAAACAAAAGATCCACCTTTAAGATTCGATGTCGTTTTCGGATAACCATTTGGAATCCGACCCCCGGTCTCGAAATTCAGATGCCGTCTTAAAGACCAATATTGATAGTTGGTTATTTAACTATCAAATAACATCCATAAACAACCATCATATTTAAATAATTTCCCAAAATTATTCATTTATTTATAAATATCTTCGCAAGGTATATTTCCACACTTCAACACTTTTCTCTCGCGGAATAAGTTTCCAAATATTGTTTATTTCCATTGAAAATTTTGCCTAGTCTGAATACTTTTGGTTTTTAAAATAATTTAGATCACTTATCCAAAAAAAAATATGCTTGGAAACACTTGCAAAAAAATATATTTTCAACACTTTATTTAAAATATTAGTTATGAAATTTGATATTAATATCTTATGTAAAACTTAAGCCCAAACTAATTTTCAAAATAAAATTATTGGATAGACTATAATTATTTAAATAACCATCTTCTAAATCAAATACTAGTGAAGTCTTTAAAATAATCACTTCTATAATTAACTTAATAAATATTTACTTTAAAAATTAAAACAATTTAAGAAATAATTTTTCCAATAACATTCTTTTTAAAACCAACTTTAGAACTTTTAATTTATACTCAAAAGCTACTTTGAAAACATACTCGGCTTTCTAGGGAAAATACATTTTCTATTCCAAAATAGTCCATTTAAATTAATTAATAAATCCTTCTCGATTTATGTCCATTTACATCCCAAATTTGTAAATTTCCTTTCCACACTTTTAAAAATAAATCACCATTTATTTTTAAGAAAAATTACCCATTCCTTTATAAATTTCCATCGTGAATTTATATTTCCAAATATCTATTGATGCATTATTTCTATTTATAAAATCCAGTTTATAAATTTCGTAATCCCATCCTAATTTCAAAACACAGTTTCAAACACTAAATCAATTTCCAAAATTTACTTTCAAACACTAAGTCATTTTCCAAATCGATTTCCAAAATTTACTTTCAAACACTAAATAAATTTCCAAATTGATTTACAAAATTTAATCCATTTAAAAATTACTCCTTTACTTATCCAAATTTATTTCAAAACCCATTAATCCAATATTCACACCTTTATTTAAGATGTAAATTCCATTTAAATCAGAAAAACCAATTTCATACTTGATTTCAAAATTCTCCCAACACATTTAAAATCAGTTCCAAATTCCTTCTTTTAATTTGTCCAATTCTCAAAAATTATTTTACTTAAAATTCTCTGCTTTAATTTCCTTTTAAAAGTCCAATTTTTATATCTCTAGTATTTTAAAATACCAAAATATATTCGGCTAAACCATAGCCTTCAATAATTTCAATTATAATCAATCATAGATTATCAATAAATCATATCACAACATATGAAATAAGTTCAAACAATTTGAGGAATCCAGTTGGATCCCTCCAGTCTGTTTCCCTGCATCCACAGATGATAGCACAATATAAAATACCAATCCCGCTTTAAGCCAGGATATCACAGTTTAAAGGGCCATCCGCTATTTTGTGGGGCGCATAGGGTTTCATCCGCTATACAAGGCGGGAAATCAATCGCTCTAATATATATATATATATATATATATATGTATGTATGTATGTATGTATGTATGTATATGTATATAATATCACCCAACAGATAAATTATCAAATTCATCCAAGCACATCCAATGATTTGAATTTAACTATTTAAATTAAACAAGGTAACTCGATTGAGTGAGACGATCTCACCTTTGCTTTTATTTTGCAAATCTGATCCAAACCGGCTTGTCTCTTCCCGATTCAAGACCTTGTGTAAACATTTATACGGTTTATCAATATTTGAACTAATCGAATAATTGATTACCGTTTAATAAATTTATTTTAATTTTAATTTTAATTTTAACTAATAATTTAATTTAAACAAATAATTAAATTTTAAACTAATTTCCCTTTTAAAATCATTTATTAAATAAAATAATTAAATAAGCTTATTGAACAAGTTAATTACTTATAATATATTATTCAAAACAAGCCAGCGAATTAAAATGTGTACATGCATGTTTATTTTTATTATTGAAAACACTTATACTTAAAAAAAAATCTATATTGATTAAAATCAAATTTTTATACAAATCCCTATATTTCCAAAATCCTAAAAAAAATCCTGTTTACTATTAAAATATGTGTGTAAATGTATATATATGTTTATTCTCTGATATATGTATTTAAATTAAAAAGGTATGTATATTTATATTTAAAAAACTTTTCTGTTTTTCTTTCCTATCTGTTCGTACTGTATATATATATCCATATATATACATACTATCAAATTAAAACAATTAATTGTATATTTAATAAAACAAGCAAAAAATATCCTCACCTCACCGCCAAGCAACTGCCATCATCGTCGAATCCAAACATTGCAACATCATCAATCTTAGATCTAAACTCCAGCAACTCGACTTCGACGAACTCCATCTCGTGATTCAACACTTTGCCCAAACGAACGTCACGTTCGATCGAATCCCTAGCCTACAATCACAGCAATCATCGCATGAGCCTCGAGCTTGCCATCGGCCGCGCCGCTCTCGCGATTCCATTGAATCGACTTTGATTCCACTTCGCATTTGCTTTGCGTTGATTTCAAACGAGTTAGTTTTTTTTCTTCGAGTTCAGCTGCCATGCTTATTTTGATTTCGAGTTTGGGGAATTTAGATTTGAATCAGTAATGAATCGCGATTTTTAAACGGTGGCCATTAACTGATTTTGAACGAAAGATGGTTTTTTTTCTTCGTTTTGTTTAATTTGTATACATATATTTTTATATTTTAAACTGTTACGTGCCTTGCATCAGAAAAGAAGAAACACTTGTACGCAAATGAGAAAAGTTAAGGGACGCGTGCTCTCAGGGGGTTGACAGGTGTTGAATGAGGTAATAGTAAATTTAAGGGAATACATATTTAATTTTAAATTCAAATTTTAATTTAAATAGTTACAATTACGCAACTTGTAATCTCAATCTTCAATTGAGGCGTGCTGCTAGGCGTTCATAAGGTTATACCCCTATTTCGAAGGTAATGGAAAAGGTTTTGAGTCCTAATTCGATCGTAGAGAGAAGATAGCTTTTTGGACTCGGATATTAAATTGAATTTTCGATATAGATTTCTGCGCATTCACAAACCGTATGGTCACACGTCAACTCTGAATGCTATGGAAATTGAAATCCGATAATAATATACTATTAGGATCCAATGGAACTAGTTTTGTCGAATTCCCAGACTGTGCCTCGAAAGGCTATTTTTAAATATCGATTCAAACGATATATTTTCAAAATTGAACAAAACACTGTTAAATTAAATTCCGAAGGTTCAATTTTCTTCAGTACTACTATTATAAATTTTATAAGCTTTCAATTTATTTTTAACAAGTCTGGAATTCCAGATTCAACAATTTTTCCCAATTTCCAATTATTGATTCAATATTTAAATTATCCAATAAATAGCGATATTTGAAATTCGAGTTATGAACTAATTTTTAAATATTTAAAATCGATTAAATATCCAATTTCAAATATCTAGAAATTCCGGGCCGTCACAACTGAAATGTCCTTCTTCATCTCCGGCCACCAAAATAGACTTTCCTATCCTTGTAGATCTTATAAATGCCTGGATGAATACTTAACTTAGGCTTGTGGCATTCTAACAGACTTCATGTCTTTGTCCACCCATGTCTTGGACACACAATCATCCGTTCATTCTCAAAGCACCTCGACTATCCGTCTTGAAATTCGAACACCTAACCTACTCAACACCTTATGTTAAACCATCAAGTATCTCATCGTCCCTCTGATTCCTCGTAATCCTTTCCTGAAGTGTCGAGGTAACCTCCTAGAAAGTCGGAAAAACATTCCCGCTCAAAGCATCTACCACCACATTATCCTTCCCTTACGTATTAGAATATCGAAGTCATAAACCGCCGGGAATTCCAACCACCTTTGTTGCCTTAGGTTCAGATCCTTTTGGGTGAATAGATACTTCAAGGATTTATGATCCATAAAGAGCTTGAACTTTTCACCTAATTTAAAGAAAGAAATCTTACTTCTAGAATCCTAAAGATCAGAAAGAAACTAAATAAGAAAAGAAAGGTCCTTACCCAACAAGTAGTGCATTCACATTTTCAGTGCAAAGACAACAACCAACAACTGCTAGTTATGCGTAGCATAGTTCTTCTCATGAGGCTTCAACTTCCTGCTTGCATATGTAATCACTCTACTATGCTGCATCAACACAGCAACTAGTCCCACTCCACAAGCATCTTTGTAAACCGTGAACCCACTATTACCATCTGGAATAGCCAAAACCGGTGCACTGGTAAGTTTCTTCTTCAATTCCAAAAATGCTTCTTCATACTTTGAAGTCCATAAAAACTTCTCCTCCTTTTTAGTCAGCTTGGTTAAATGGGATTAAATCTTGGAATAATCTTGAATAAACCTCCTATAGTATCTAGCCAATCCTAAGAAACTACGAACCTCTATAGGAGTTGGTGGTTGCCTCCATTCTTAAATAGTCTCCACCTTCACTGAATCTACTGAAAATACCTTCTCCTGTCATAATATGTACGAAGAATCTTACTTCTGGTTTTCAAAATTGGAACTTAGAAAATTTCGCCTTTAGGACATGTTTCCTCAATGTTCCCAACACCCCTTCCAAGTGATATTTATGATCCTCCTTAGATTTGAAGTAGATAAGGATGTCGTCGATGAAAACTAACACAAACTTATTAAGAACATCTTGGAAAACACGGTTCATGAGATCTACAAAATATGCAGGTGCACTGGTTAGCCCGAACGACATAACCAACCGCTCAAAGAAACAATTAGGGCCCCTAGTAGTAGTTAAGTGTATACTATTTTTAGCAACCCTTAATTGATGGAATCTATCCATTTGGAAAAATACCGTAGCTCCATGAAGTAGATTAAAGAGGTCATCAATACGAGTTAAGGGATACTTTATCCTAATGATCAACATATTCAACTTCCCATAGTCCACCACAATCTTAAAGATCCATCAGACTTAGTTGCAAAAACTACAGTTGATCCCTAACTCAAATGACCGGGTCTAATTAATCCACTACTCATCAAATCCTTTGTTTGATCTACCAACTCCTCTCTCTCCCTCGGGGACATCCTCCTCTTAGGTTGAACTACAGGGCTTGCACCAGGGACCAAATCAATACGGAACTCAATCCCACAGTGTGGGGGTAAACTTTATCTTCTTCAAATACATGGAAAATTTCCTAACAACTTCAAAAGACCCTAAATTGTCTTGGGTTACTTCAAGGGCGTACAAAAACTACACATATGAATATTGGGTTCCTTACATGATACCTTAGCTTTCCTTCCTATATCAGTCACTAAGCATATAGTTCTCTTATTACATTTTAAGACAGCCTTATATTCTGATAACCAATCCATACCGAGAATAATGTCAAATCCTTTAAAGTCCAAGACATATGGGTCGCTAGAGAAGTGATGAGAAAGGTAGGAAATTGGAACATTTTTACAAATCATAATCAAATGGGTCACACCACCTAGGGGTTAAACACACACATATGGTTTTCTATAGTACTAAGAATAAGACGAAATTTTCCTACCGATTCTAAGGAAATAAATCTATGAAAGGCACTAGTATCAAACCACGCCCGAACACAGATGCCATTAATAGGTAAGGTACCTTCAATGATGCATTTTACTTTCACGTTTGCTGAAGTCAATGGCTCATCCTTTAGAGCATACGCCTTGGGCTGCTGCACTTTCTTCATGAGTGGAAAGTATTTTATGCTTGGGCTAATGGCAGTTAAAACAAAGAGTCTTCTAGACTGTCGGGAAGATAGGTCCACTTTGTTGTTGTTGCTGCAGCATTCCATAATTCTTGCAAAACTTCACGATGTGGTCCTTCTAATGACATTTGTGGCAAACAAAATCCTTAAAATGACTTCCTTAGGCTCCACCTCCAGGCTTTCCCTTATACTCATACTTCCAATTCGGATTGAACTTCCTCTTGTTAGAACTATTTTCACTAGGAGCTACTGGATTTTTCTTCTTCTTTCCATGATCTCGTACCTTGGAGCCATGTCAACTAAATCCACAAAAGTACCTTTGAGATGAGCTTCCATTTTCTCATGGTATTCTTCCCTCGTACCCAAAAAAACATCTCATTGTTTTTTAATGGGTTGTCAATCAATTATGGTCCAAAACAAGACAACTCATTGAACTTCGTCTCATACTCTTCTATAGATAGATCCCCTTGCTTTAATTCCATGAAGTTGCGTACATCCTCATCCTTCATGCTACTAGCAAGAATTGGTCCTCAAAAACTTCTTTAAATCGAGCCCACAAAAAATCGTCGTTCGGAATATTTGCAATAAGGGAGTCCCACCAAGCCGCTACTCCCTCTTGCAGTTGCCATGCTGCTAAAAATCTCTTATGTTCATCGGATAAATCAAGGCCTTTAAAAATCTTCTCGCGAGATCACAACCAAGCTCGCACTTCCACGATAGACTCAGTCCCCTTAAATGGT
This sequence comes from Allium cepa, assembly GCA_030765085.1. Classification (NCBI taxonomy): domain Eukaryota; kingdom Viridiplantae; phylum Streptophyta; class Magnoliopsida; order Asparagales; family Amaryllidaceae; genus Allium; species Allium cepa. Next base: position 14,482,101 of record CM060940.1, on the reverse strand, counting down.
TTTCCTCCAAGATTAGTGTAGTCCTTGTATAAGGTTGCGAAATTCACTCTCGGCTGCTCTGGTGTTGCCTCCTCGGTAATCCGAACTCCTTTAGGATTTGGCGTTCGACCATTTTTAGTTGTAGTGCTACCTGCTTCCCTACCCCGTCTACCTCTATTACTCATTTCTAAATACATAGATGTAGTAAGAAAATTCTTAGAATTTGAATGAGATAAGACTTGAAAGAAAGTTACTAATCAAACATACCAAGTTGATCTACCTATATGGGCATAGGAATAAAAATTTACAAATACACTCCCTCAAGATTAACTCAACCCAAAAGCCTAGATATTTTGCTTAACCTAAGTTTTGATACCCACTGTAACAAACTTCCTTTAATACTTTGAAATATGGTTCATTATGGGTAAAAGAATAGGAAAGATAAGAAGAAAATTTAACAATCACATAATCTCACATCGAAAAGGAACAACATATAATATATAACATAGGATTATAAGTGGTCACTGCTATCATAATAGATCAGAGTCATAATAGTACAGGCTCTACACTAGGACAATTACAACTACTTGTCTTTACATCATAAGTCCAAAATACATGTGTATAAATACATAGTGGAAATATATACTAGCTAGCCATCAGTGAAGCAGCCTACTCCAGCTCGTCCAAAATGATACCGTGAGAAACCTGAATCACTTGGCTACTCATAAAAATTTGAGCACCCAAGAGTTTTAGGAAATGAAAACAAAACTCCTGGTCATACATGAGTTTGTGGTGAGTAAATTTAAAAAAACTTAGTTCTTACTTTTATAAAACAATTTGAAAATCAAAGGTATCTCATAAGACCACACTGCATAAAAATATGGACGGGTTTTACCTTACGATAGCCAAAACACTTTGTATTGAAATTCAATGATATTATAATAATGTCTAGGGATTTCAAGCAAAATAGAAGATAGCTAAAGTGCATGCATCTCACATTTCAATATATTTGGGCACAACTAATTTCGTACACACTTTTGGACAATGGATTTCATACATAATCAGGTAAGGAACTACCTTCTGAAGATGCACCTCTAGATAAATTAAATTAAGGGGTAGCCGTGCCATTTAACATATGAATTAAAAGAAGGGTTAAAATGAAATATAGGAGGGATAAAATAGGAAAGTGCCCATTTCTATATCCCTAAAACTTGCTGTGTATCCCATACATGTCCATTTCATTTTCATTTTATAAAATTTTAAAGCTTGAGGCTGGCTACCCTTAATAAGAGAAAGAGGAAGAAGATTAAGATAAGCTAAGGAAGTATCTAAATCAAATCAAATTCATTCAAATCTCACACTCCTAAATCTCTAAAGCTAAGGTGAATTATGTTTACATCTCATATTTGTTTTATTTTTGATTTTAAGGTGAAATCCAAAATATTTTGCATTGATTTGCCATGTTTTAAATGATGGAATGATTATATATACTTATTAATGATTTATGGTGGTCCATATAGATTTATGACATGTTATGATATGGAAACCATATTAAATGACATCCGAATGCCTTACGAATTTTTATTTAGATAAAAAATATAATTTCGGAGATAAGCTTTAATTTTCAGAATTTTTGTGGAATTTATATGAATTTTCTAGTGAAGAAAACGTTATTTTAAGTTATAAATTATTTAGAGTTAAATAATTAATAGTTTGGGTATGAAATTTGTATATGTTATAAAACATTTAAAAAGGGATTTTCTGAAAATTTTTGTAGAATTTTTGTAATAGATTTAATGGGTATATAAAATTATTTAAGTTATGAGAATTAAATGTTTTATGCATTTATGAAAGGGGAATGGGCTTTTTGTAAATAAATTAAATTTGTTATTTCTGGAAAGTCGGTAGTATTTTAGAAAAGAGAAACTGGCGACAATCACAATTAGACAAATAAGGCAGGTTAGGTAAAAAAGAAATGGTTTAAAAGGACAAATAAACATGTTTTTCAATGTTCGGATGCTTTTGGCACCAGGTTCCGCCTCCTTACCTTCGCTCCGACTTTATCGAAATAAATGCACATGGTATCGGAAATTAGTACGTAGTGAATTAAATGTAGGCTGAAGGTATAGGGTAGAAACCCAGGGTTCCAATGGGGTTGAAGCATTACTTTGCTTTTAAAAGAAAATGCGCCCACTTGCTTTCGACTGAGTAGCTTTCGACTAGGTTGGATGTCGACCAGGTCAAATGGTTTTAATGGAATCGATTGGGTTGCACTTTTCTTTTGATGTGACTGCTTTCGACTAAGTCAAAATGTTTTGTTGCCGCTTTCTTCCTTTCGATCCAGCTGGTTTCAAAGTGGTTTTTTTGATTTTTAAAAGTTGACCACTTCTCCAATGCTTTCGAAGGGATGGTTTCAGCACCATTACTTCTTTATTTAGGAAATGTTCTGAAACAGATGCTTTCAACTTAAATGATTTAATGACTCTTTTTCTATGAATTGAAGTATAACCTAAAAGGTTTCAAAAGAGGAAATTTTAATGGTTTCGAAAGGTTTCTCCACATGTTTCAAATTAAACCCAAGTGCTTTCGAAAGGGTTGAGATTTGATGATTTTGAAAGGTCTTAATGAATGGTTTCGAAAGGGTGGTTTCCTAAGGGTTCCGAAAGGGTTAAAAGGAAAGGTTTTTCTTATATTTTCGAAAGGTAATATTTAAAGGTTCTAAAGAAGGATGTCTAATGTTTTAAAGCTTTCGAAGGAAAATGCCTTTATTGGTTTCGAGAGGGGGACTTTCAATGGTTTCAAAAGGGTTACTTTTAGTGGTTTCGAAAAGGGTTGTCAAAGGTTTTAAACAAAGGTTTCGAATATCTCTACTACTAATAAAGAAAATTGGTTGAACTAATTTACTCGGTGTCTTTTTGAAATTCCAAAAATGCCCTTACTTTTCGTTTACATGTTTGCACTCAAACAAAATGTTAACGTATACAATAATACAAACAGCCCGTATGCGAAGCACGGGTCCATACTAGTATTAAATAGGCAAAATAGCCTAAGTGTTTCAAGTTAAAAAGGAATTTTACTTATATTGGGGGATAGGTAATCCTCATTAAAATTTATCAACATTATTTTGAGTACAGTATATACATAACATGGAAAAATGCTTAGAGTAATGCTAAAGATATATTTTCCTTGTATAAGTATGATTTAAAAGGTTAAATCATTTTGAAAAGGTTTTCAAGGAAAAGGATAAAGGGTAATCAACCATCAGAAAATGAATCAGATTAGAAGACCAGATAACTTTTGCAGGTCGCGCCCTATACTTATTAGCTATTAGCCCCTGGCGAATTTAGTCCAGAATTCCAGTGTGTAGGGCTTAGTCACACGTAAGACTAAAATGATGGTTACACATACAAAGGAATATTTATGTATAGAGATAGGTTATTGGTTAGCCCGTAAAACCATTAGGATTAGTTGACCCTTGGAGAAGTAAGTTAAGGGCAAACCATCTAGAAGATTTGTTTAATAGAAGTTTAGACCATTTATGTTTTATCCGGTAGGCTCGAGTCAGCCAAAGGGTAGTTAGTCCAGTTTGAAGATAGTTAATCTAGTTTGAGGACAGTTACTCCAGTTTGCAGACAGTTTGTCCAGTTTGAGGACAATAAGTCCAGTTTGCGGGCACAGACAGATAGCCATTTATTACCAATTTTTAGCATAATGGATACTTCTATTATTATTATTATAATCAGTTTGATTAACCTGTTTGGTTGCAGGAAAATATTTGCAAAATATATGTTTTGAAAAGGACATTAGTGAGGGGTTCAGCTAAGCATTGTGGTCTTATTTAATATAAATAAACCGAGATGTAACAATATTATTCACACCGGGCTTTATGTCTGAATAAAAGTTTTTGTTTCTCCTTAAACTTTCGGGTGCTCAAAATTGATTTGAGTAGGCAGAGGGTTGAGGTTTTAGTATTTTAGCGAATAAAGCTTCCGGAGACGAGCATGTGGCTGACTGATAGCTAATTTGGAGTTACATATTATTCTGTTTATTTCTCGCTATGTGTATTAAGTCAGATGACTATATGGATTCCAATCAATCGAGAGGGCATCGTCATATGTCGCTCTTGGCGTATTATTGTATAATTATAGTTGATTTTTACCTGGTAAACGATTATGGGATTACGTAACTTAGATATGAATTATTAATTTTGAAATGTAATCAATAAAACGTTGTTTTTGAAATCTGTGATTTGTTCATATTCAAGTGCTTCTGATATTATGGACACTATTAGCATTACCATATTTTGTCATCAGAATTTAGTACTACAGGTGACTGTAGCACCTGTAGCGCTTAGCTTTTGGCTTCCAGATACAGGATGTTACAATAAAATACACCTAAGTTCTGACAAGAACATCATGTGCCCCTGCTACATAAAACCGTCCTACCACTTGACTAGTAGTACTGTATACATCACCACCACGGTTGAGATCAGCAACCGTACCGGAGCATACAAAAAAATTGGTAAAATATTGATTCTAAATATGGTGGTGACATACCCTTATGGGAGTGATCTACATAGCCCTGCGGCATAACCTATTTAGGTCATTTCCAGTTGATGTGGCCTGAGGCTATGTTTACCTTTTCTAGAGCACTGCCACTTAGAACGCAACATCACCTTCCAGATGTTGACCCAATGTCAGCATTCATCCATACAAGTCATTTAGAAGATAAACGAACCGAAGGTACTATTTTCGCTACACCTATTTTGAAATCACCCTCAGGGTTAGTAGCAAATAGCCCTTGTAATTCAAAGTCTTTATCTTGGACCTTGCGTTTACAATTTCCAATTCGGACGTTTATGTTGGTTCGAAGGGATTTTTGGATAACAACTAATATCTGATCCCAGTTTCTCCAAACCAATCTTCGCTAATTTTAAAAGGTCATGTTATTTATAGTGGAAAATCCGACTATCAGGTTGCGGAGATTTACATATGAACATATGTTCCATATACTTAGATTATCATGACCCTCTTATCAAAATTAACCCCCTTGTATTTATCATGTTCTCCAAGTGCGGTGTTTGTGATGAGTATTGTCGACTTACTTTCAATAAAATGCACCATCATTTTATTACAACTACTTTAATTCATTTGGCTACTTAATATCATGGATAAAGACCCTTGGTTTTAAAACAATTCACTTAAACAAGAAAATTGGTCAAAGATAAATAATCGATAGGGTTTTTAAAGAAACCTTAAAAACAGCTAAATCATAAGTATAAACTCAATCAAACCTTAATTAATCTTCATTAAATCAAAATTAAATCATTAATTATCCAAATTTTATTTATAATTAAACCATAATTATACTACATTTAATTAACATTTATTTAAGAAATTAAACCCTCATTAAATTGATAATTAACCTTTAATTAAATAACAATTAATTAAATAATCAACTCAAATTAAAAATTATTTAAAATAAATAGCTTGATTAAATAAAAATTAGTTTTATTTTTGTCTTAATTAATCATTATTTAAAACTTACTTAATTTAAAATAATTTACTTAGTTACCAATTTCTTAAACTCTAATTATTTAACCTAATTAATTAATTAATAATTACCCAAATTAATTTAAATTAAATAAATAAATTATTAAATAATTAAAAATAAAATTTTTACTTACTAAATTTATTCAAAATGTGTTTTTAAGAACAATCCAAAAGAAAACACTTAAAACTTGAAATCATGTAATTTTTCGAATTGCATCCATAGCGACTGACACTTTGAGCGCACTTCGCTAGAATTGATTTCTAGGCGAAAGTTACACTTGTCTCAAGCGATGCCATGCATTTTTTTATAAAACTTATGTAAAAGGTTTTGAAACTTTCAACAAGTTGTAACTTGGAAAACATTCCAAAATCAAATAAAAGAAAACCTATTTCTTTCCATCGGATCTCAGATCGCTTTGCGACCATTTCAACACTAGTTCACAACCATCTCATTACTAACTTGGGTTCCATTTTACAACCAAGACTACCAACATATCATAACCAATATAACATGTCTACAACCATATCCATATAAAACATATACATATCCAAATATATCACATATTTAACCAAATCACTTATCCAATTCAAACAACCAACTTGCGATCACATATTACCTAATTCACATGGTAATTCAACATATCTACCTAGCATATTTAACAACATATATAGCATTAAAAAAAGTTGAAAGATTACTCATCGAAAGCTTTACAAATCTCAAAGTAATTTCCACTAGAACTTTGATATATGCTAGTACTTGATACTAACTTGCAAACGTGAAGCTTTTGGATGCCTAAACACCTAGAATAAGTTCGACTTAATGTGTTTTTGGTGGAAGGGGACTTGATTTTGGAAGAGGAAGTGTAGAGATGGATGTAGAATGGTTTTAGTGAGCTAAAGAGAGGACTTTGAGTGGAAAAGAGTGATTTGTTCTAACTTTTACAAACTATGGTAGCCATTGTTATTTTAGAGAGGAAGTTTTAGAAAGTGAAGAGGAGAAAGAAAAGAAGAATGTGTGTGTGTATGGATGTATATTTATAGGCAAAAACAGAATTGGAGAAAATTATTAATTTACCCTTTAATGATTTAATATAACATGCCAGGATATTGAAAATTCACATCACCTTCCCACTCCTCTCTCTTGTCACATCTCCCTCCTTCTCTAGTCAACTCTTTATGCGCATGATGAATAATGATGTCTAATTATGAAAAATATTAAGATATGACAAAATTTAATAATATATATTTATACAATGTTTATTATTTTTAAAGTTAAGAATTGTCACATCACTTGTTAATTAATCAACATAAGATAATCTACTCCTAATTGTATTATTATTTAGTTAATTATCTACTATATATGTGTACATATGGTGCACAACGATGAACAACATTCTCGATAATATTCCGGTGTCGAAAGGTCGAAATTTCGTAAAACGTTCATTGGTCACTTTTTTATTTTTCTACCGACTATTTGATTTGGTAAACAAATTTTGAAAATGATTTTTCGCTCATTAACAATTTTTTTAACATGAGTTTATATGTTAATAAAAATATATTTGTTGATTATATAATATATATATATATATATATATGTATATGCATATATATAATTGCCGAGTTAAAACGACTAAATTCAAGGTCGTTATAGATGTTTAATGCAAATGTATTGGTTTGCTTTGAGTGACGTTTTAGGCTACATTTTGATGTGATTTCCAAACGTGATTAAATGAAGTGAAATACTTATATAATAAATGTGTATATAGTAGTATATAGACACGCATAGAGAAATATGTATGTATGTATGCATAGATGGTTGTTGAAAATAGATGTTGATGTTTGATGTTCGTATCGATCTCGTATTTACGTTATTGGCTCCTATTGACTTACTATGGCGTCATGGATCACGCATTTGGAGTTGGTGGTTTGTAAGCGAATAGAGACGCCCATACGTAGGCTTATATGACCTAAGGTGCACCATACCTAAAACTATGTCCATCGGTCGAAATACAGTGAGCTAGGTTATACTAAATCATATAATTGATATATGTGCAATGTTTATATGAGTACGTTAAGCAGTAAGGTGTAAGATTGGCCTTAGTTGAATAGTCAACTCTTGGATGTTGATGTTATTACTTTTATATGCATGTTGGTAGGCTAAGGTGTGTTTACACATCTTAAATGGATTAAAATGATGTTATAATAGTTTTTTGAAATATATGTGGAATAGACAAGTTTCACTCACTTAGACGTAAGTCTAACCTCCTCTCCAGATTGTATTTATATGATATTGATAGGTTGACGGGCCATTGAGTCAGGATGATTTTGTTGGTGTTGATGGTGCATATGACGAAGGCATTTACCTATATAAAAATTATACATATGTTCATCTGATATTATAGTGTGCAGTGTGGATTAATAATTTTATATTGTACGTATCTATGAAACTTGAATGTGTTATAAAGATTGGTTTGAAAATAAATTGGTTTTTATATTATGTTTTGTTCCTTCCATTCTGAGTTGAGAAAGATATAGTTATAAGTATAGGTTTGTTTTCTTGTTATCATAACCTAACAATCTATCATTTTCTATTTTTAGATTTGAACATTGGTTTAGACATTAAATCCGAGAGTCGAAAAAGATGGGTTATTACAAGTTCTATTATTGAAAATTTACTTTTTATCATTGAAAATAACTTATTTTCAAACATTAACGATAACCCTAATAAGGTGGAAAAATTCATACAAACAAATAACTTATTACTCAAATCATAACAAATATTGATACAAAAATATTACAATTAATTCATCTATATATATGTGTAGTTGGAGAGCTAAAATTTCTAGTTTAAACTCATCTATTTTCAATCTTATATTAAGAATGATATATGTGAATTTATAAAATATAAAGTTAAACAGACTAATCTAAATATTATATTTCATATAAAATTGAATCTTACCTCTTTAATTTTCTTGTAATTATCAAGAAAAAGTGCTAAAGCTTCTATTTTAGATAGTAAGGCCTACTTATAAGTAAATAAAGGGCCATAAATTTGTTTTTTCCCAAAAGTTAGTTACAGTCCTTTTCTTCTTAGTTTCTCTAAACTCTTGTATATGAATTTTAGATTAAATTCTGCATGAACTTTATTTCAAATCATATGTAAAGTAATTGTTCTATGTTCATTTTGAGAATTGTTGTATCTAACATTGAAAATAAACTAGAATTTTTGCTAGCAATTTCAAAAGGGGAAAAACATTATAGGATGAAACACATTAACTCTGGATAATCATCAAACATACCTTCAATGCACTTAATGATAACAGAAGAAAGAAATTCATTTATCTTTTAATGAAGACGTACATCTCCGTAGGAGATATGCTCATAAATATGGAAAACTAAAGCTTTAACTAGAGTTAGACAAATGTGAAGTGTAGAATTATTATTATTTTACATAGTGTTTTTGCAAATTCTTGGAGTCAGAGATCACATTATTGGGTGATAATTTAACATCCTCCGATATAATGCGCTATATGACATTTATTTTTATTTTTAAGCATTATTTGTTATGTTACAGTTTTGATATCTCATTCATGGAATAAGAGTGCTACTTGATTATTTTAATAATGAAATTAAATTAAAAAGAAAAAGTATGTCATATCAGTAATTTGGTTGTATCGTAACCTATAATTATTCATCTTTCATTTCATTCTACACTTTCAATACGATAAATTCATTGTATGTTAATTAATACCTTTTTTAAGGTTGCCTATAATCACTCTTACAACTATCACAATGGTGTTTTAACTGTTTCAATCCCCTAAGCATTAACATAATGTGTGTGTAGCATGTGTTGTGTTGGTTACTTCAAGTAAGTTAATTTATTTCTTTCGCTGCATTAAAATGTATTTTGAAATTATATATAAAATAATACTAATTTGGTAAAACAATTTAGAGTACAAAATAATGCATACATAGATATAAATCAAATGTATAAAGAGTTAATACATAAAATGTTCGTTGTATAGATTTATGATATGTATATTTTCTCATAATCGTATGTTATACCATATAATAAAATGACAACCTCTTGCATTTTGAAATCCTATATGGAAAAACCATACGAGTCTAAAAGGCACTCAGAAGATTGAAGAAACGCGAAAAAAATGATAACCACTAGTGGAAGTTATAGTTTTGAATCTTTGTAACCTCATTTCTTGCATATGGATAGGTATTTAGGTGGCTAATTTTGTAATTTTTCTTCTTCAAAATATTGGATTGATGGGTAAAATGAAGTTCCACAAAATATCTATATACAGTTTCTAATATAAGCAAACCACTGTAGAAACTTTCAAATTATTTTGTTTAAATTGTTCCAATAAAAATGTATACAATGTATAATTTGTATACAGAATTTGATAAAAAATATATAACTAAATCGTGTAAGTAGAAACTTTTTAAAGTACTAAAGGATACACAAATGTTAAATCGATTGATACTAGTTTAGACAATAATTTTGCATACACAAAAAATATTATACACATATATAATACTTAAAAAAAGTTCTTATTTTATAGTTATGTTTAATATAATGTTGTACCTAACTGGTACTATATTAATGATTTTTTTTTTGAAATATAATTGCGTATATCTACTTTCATTATACACATGAATACCTACAATGAAATTCACCTGGACTTTTGGCCACCATCAAATAATAAACTGGATCATAGAGGTTCCAAACTTGCGATCTTCATTAATAGCATGATGCTCTAACCAACTGAGTTTATAGTCCAACAAAACCAAATTGCCCAGTGGGAAAATGCTTAATTATTTCATGAAAATTATTTACAAATTACTTCAAATAATGTAAAACTATTTGGCTTACATTGTTTCTTTCACTACATCAAAATGTGTTTTCAAAATACATGCGTAAAATAATAATAATTTAGGAAAATAATTTTGAGTATAAAATGATAGAAACATAGATATAACTATTGAATATATAAAGGGTCAACAAGTAAAATATTCGTAGTATATATTTTTAATTTATATATTTTCTCATAACCTTATATTATACCATTTACTAAAAGGAGAATCCCTCCCCTATGTAAAATTATATGTAGCGAAACCATTGTGAGTTTGACATGTGCATTATGAAAATATAAGCAACTAGAAAAGAGAACGACAGCCATTAAGCAATGTCGTAAGTTGACTCTCATTAATCTCATTTTAACAAAAAATAATAATATCCTAAGGGCTAAACCAAGATCAAGACCAATAAATCTGTAGTCAATTGCTCAACCATTAGGCTATGGACCCTTCAACGACAATTTCTACCATGAGAAATCTGTAGGAAAATCATTTCATAATTAGCGATTAGAAAACATGTATACAATGCAAAATTTGCTTGTCTAAGTTATAAAGAAATATAACCTAAATCGTGTAACTATAACTTTTCTAAGATACTAGATCGTATATAAAAGTTACATTAGATGATAATAAATTTGCATACAAAAATGTTACATAGGTATGTATAACATTTAATATTTTTCTTATAGAAAGTTATTATTTTATGGTAATGTCACCGATGTACCAAATTAATACTATATTAATTATCTTTTTTGAAATGTGATTGCATGTATCTTATATCATTATATACATATGATAAATTTATAGTGAAATTCTCTTAAATCATTGACCAACATCGAATAATTTACAACCTTCATATTATTAGCATGATACTCTAACCAGCTGACTTAATAGTCAAACTAAAGTAAGTTGCCTAGTGGGAAATTACCCTACTATTTCATGGAAATTAATTACCAAATTGTTTCGTATAGTGTAAAATTGTTCAATTTTGTTTGTTTCTTTCACTGCATTAAAATGTATTTTCAAATTCAATAAAAATAGTTAAAACTTAGGAAAATAATTAGGAGTAAAAAACGATATATACATAGATATAACTGATAATTTAAAGAGTTAATACATGAAATATTCATAGTATATATTTGTAATTTATATATGTTTTCGTAGCCTAGTCTATACTTTTCTAAATGGAGAATCCCTCCTATGTATGAAATTATACGTAGCAAAACCATAGTGAATTTCGAACGTGCAATCAAAAAATCTAAGCAAATAAAAAAATTAACTACTATTGGGCAAAGTCACAAGTTTGAATCTCCCAAATCACATTCTAACGAGAGAGAACAATGTAAGGGCCTAACCAGGATCGAACTGGTGACCTATTGATCTGCAGTCAATTGCTCTACCACTGAGCTATGGACCCCTCAATAACCTTTTTTCTATAAATTTTTTGAAAAACCTAATTCTGAATACTTAGCATGAAAAAGTAGACTATTACTACGTTGGATCATGGGTTTGAGTCCCAATATTCTCAGTTTTTCCTTTTATAATAGAACTAGTGCGAATCCGTGCTACGCATACGGAGGTCGCCATATAATTTTATTTGTTATTGCATAAAGATTAAAGTGTATGTTCATGAATTGTAGTTTTTTTTTCAAATTAGCTTTTTCTTAAATGCTACTAACAAATATTTGATGATAAATATATTTAAGTAATCTCAAACACAAAAATTATAACTAAATTTTTTGAACCACGGTGACATTATACAATATATGTTAACATTATCTTTCTATTATTACTAACTATGCAGGCATTGCATATTATGCATGTTTGTTACTTTTCAAGTCAATGCTACATAGGTTCAAATGAGTTTATCCAATGTTTGGATATAAATTTCAATTTACACATAGTTCACTACGGTGATAAAATTTAAATCTAGAATGGAGAAATCATGCTGTAACTGAAATAGTGTTCCAAATTTGTTTCAAAAGAAATAAAATTTCAACATTTGCATTGTTATACATTTTGACATACACAATAATTACTAAATTAGAGTCTAGAGGAATACTACAATACCTTGGAAAACACTAACAATAATATGTAAATTTCATTAATGATAACAATTAGATAAAATGGCGTCAGCAAACACAATCAACGAAATAAACTATTAAAAAGATGACTACTATTGGAATAATTATTGTAGTTGCCTATATTACAATATGAAACAAATTATTTTACAAAATAAGCATCTACATAAGCCCAGAAGCATCAAATATTGAAATGAAATTAGGAGCGTTGTGTAGTAAAATAATGATTTTTTAAAGTGTAAGAAATAGACAAAGTGAACATGTTTTATTGTGAACTAAAATCTGCAGAAACTACGGTTTACTTAAAGATACATTACACATTTTTTTTCATGGAAATCATAGACAAAACTTGCATCTGAATTATGTGCTTTAAATAGCTTTATTATTTTCCATCAAAAACTTTGTAATGATTTACTTTATAAAAACACCTATCACGTCTCTCATCCTTCATTTAACCAATATCACCTGATACTTAATTAAACATTCAAATATTATTTTCATTTAATTTCGATTTTTAATTCAACAATTTTTCGTTTTCACCTTATCTTCTTTGTTCGTGGCTGTATACATTAACCATAAGTTTTCATTAATGGAGTATCAATCCAGTATCGACACCAATGCTTTCAATACTATATTCATTCGCACATAAAAATATTGACATAACTTGGTATTTATAACAAAATCAAATTGTTATTCATGTATGGTTAAATATATAATCATGACCCATAATGTATAGAATATATAATATTACCTTTCAAGCATAAGTAAATATGCAGAATACAGTATTGCTTATTAACTCATGAAAGCATATTACCATTGCAATATTTATATTAGTTTTCCACTAAAGGATTGAAAAATAGTAAAAAAAAGCATTTGTAAGTTATGGAATGATAAACATTATTGTTTCCCACATGAAGCTAAAACTTATATTGCTTCTGAAATATTTATAAAAAAAGAGTTACATAAGAGGAAATAATTGATTAAAAATTAACTCCCAAATCAATTAACATTAAAGAGGATTATTATGTATCCAATTCTTTCACTAAATTTAGTTCCAATTAAAGATAATCAATTTCAACTAATTCTCTTTTTTGTTTAAGTTTAAATCAAATGGAGCTTATAACAATCAATTCCTTTTTATCTGCTACATGGTAGTATTATCTATTGTGATCTTTCTTAATTAAAGTTGGTTTAGATATAAACATTACCAATACTATGTAGGCATATTCGTTTACTTATGTGAATGAAAACATGTAAAAAAATTATTTATTGCATATCATATAACATGCGTGTGCACATACAATATAAGAACCGAAATATTAAAACAAATATGATAAAAAAATTCACACATTCATTATATACAATCAACCATGTTTAATATTCAACCATTAAGAAAATAGTTCTACCGAGATTCGTTTTTATGCTCAATTTGTAACATAAAATTTAAAGTGGTCACCTTTCTATAATAACAACTATCAACTAAACTAAAAACTAATCATGTTAGGTAAATTATGCATATTATCTAACAAATATATATAAATTAAAATTTTGAACGTAACATATTTTTTGATAGTTTAGAAGTAGTTTAAAAGAAGAAGTTTCATCAATTTGACATTGATGCATTTTGAGAAAGTAGCATCTATGTAAAAAAATCTAGTCTGTGAACAACTAATGAAAACAATGAAAACAACAATGACTAAAATGTTAAAAAATATCCATCACCTACATGATCCCAATAACGTAATATGTGAACAAATACAATGTTAGAAGGAATTGTAGTTAGTTTCGTATGGAACTGAGAGTAAAAGCGAATTATGTTAATGATCTTTTCTAATTCAAACTAATGTAGAATAAGTTATACCAAGAATTTATGATATATTCGATTCCAAATTATGTTAGAGAATTGATTACACATCGATTATAGAATATGTTCTTTAATTAAATGAATTAATTGCCTCTAGTTTGGGAATTCATTTACATATAATTAGCTGAATACTAAAAATGGAAAAAAAAAATACGAAGATATACATCACGATGAAAATTAACCTAAAATCGTATCAACAATCACATTCATTCCAAGTAACAAACACGTAAAAAATTAAAAGATCCAAATACACAAATTCTCTAATATTTATACATTTTTTATAAAAAATTAAGTGTACTTCTCCATAGTTTCAAATTTGACTGAAGTTGGAAGTAAGAGTTTTAAAAACTTAAAGCATTAAAAAAATTATCAAAACTAACATTATTCTTAAAACCAAAAGCGTAGATAATTAATGCTTTCAACAATTTAAGTTTATAAATGTTGTATTAAATTCATTCTACCTTAAGTTAATAAAAGGAAATAGATAATTATATAAAACTCATCCCAATTTGTGGATTATAAAATCATTTACAATGATTTCGCACATATAAAATTATAAATTTTTATATATTTACTATTACAAATGAATATAAATTATACATAGAAATATATAAATCTATATTTATTGATATATGCAATATGAAGTATTTATGATAATACTGCATTACATTTTAATCAAAAGATAATTATTATTTGTATTCTAATATATTTCCTTTTGTTTTGATTTCAATTTTTAATTAGAGGATTAATTACACATTAATTTTCAAATTAATTATCTATGATGCTAATTAAATGAATTAATTATCACTAATGGGAATATTCATTCAATCAGAATTAAATTATTGAACAATAAAGAACAAAAACCATAAGCATATTCATTTTAACTATTAACAACCAAATAGTAAACATGTTATCAAATTTTCATATCAATTAAATTACGCATACACTTTAGTGAATTTATAAAAATTGCAAGTTTTTCTAAGCTGAACATTAGGTTTAAAAACTAACAGCGTAAAAAAAACATTAAACCTAACATTATTTTTTGAAATTGAAAGCATAAATGAGAATTAATAGTTTCACAACTTGACCCACTAACTTTTACAGCTAACATATCATTCGTTGGTAAATCGTTTTAGTATATTATCGTTCAAAAGAAAATTAATTTGTGAACTATATATCCTCCAACTATGAGATTCCGACTATTTGAACATAATCCTGGTTTGTTAGCAAATGCACAAATAATAATATGAATTGAAACAAAACCACATGATTTGATAAATATACATTTTGAGACTGTGTAATTAAGTAGAAATAAAAAGCTAATATGATAAAAAAATTATGATTATAAATTGTGTCGTAGACGTAAATAAGAATGTTGCAAGGAGAAATATATGAATAAAGAGTTGATCATAGTTTTTTCACTATTCGTAGCAACCCCATTTTATTAAGCAATAATTAATACGATTTAATAGTAGTCATTTAATTAATTAATTTAAGTTTGAACATTTATTTAATAAATTGTTTTTGAATTTATTTAAATAGAAGGATCTAAATTGCAAAAGTATAGTATGTAAATTTTAAAACAAGCTGTAATGTGGACAATGAACTAGTATGACACTGATTCACTGTATGTATATATAGTTGACATTTGATACGTAATATATTCTTATAACATTATTATATTCTATATTATATGTTATCGCTGCGCCTAACTCTTTGTTCTCAACTATTTACTGTACAATGTGGATTGTTCTGTCCTAGAGGCACTTGTGACTGTGCTTTGTACCAATACTGTATAGGTATTGAGTTATATATTTTATTTTTTAATACGTACCAGAGTTAGTCCAAGATAATATTCAGATGTTTACTTATTATAGCATTATTCTCTATATTGTCTGATAGTATTACTCAGTTGTAACGACCCAAAATTTTCAAAGCCGAAAATTTTAGATAGTTACGAAAAAGAAGAAAGAGAAAGAAGAAGAAGAACAGAAACACCAAACATCTCACATTCGCAGCGGATAAAATATAATAATAAATAATAATAGCTTACAAAGAATTCTATATCTGTCGGTTACATTAATATACACCAGAGTTTAAATATATACAGTCACTGAATATATATACAATTATCATGTCTCAACTTATCAATAATATAATACAGCGGAAATACTCTATGCGCTATTGCCATCCAGCTCGCCCCAGAGCTCCAGAACGTACCTACCTGAAAATCTGCAATACTCGGTCTGACCCGAGCATTACATCAAAGTAACACCCGGGTCGGGCTGGAAACCAGCGTGAGTAAACCCAACTAACAAGGAATACCAAAGCAATCAACTTATGTAAACCCGGGGTGACTTATATCAATTTAACCAATTCACAATTTTCTATAGACCACTTTTTCCACATATCAACTTCTAAGTACCAAACTTAGATAAAATAACCCAATTCACTTAAACCATTTCATTCCAGCCTATTGATTTCACAAATTAATGTATAAAAATTCAAAGTGGTTTCGGGTATTTCCCAATACCCGACCACGGTCTCTTCAAAACTCACTTTATACTAACTCAAGTTATTCAAATGAAATACACAACCTTTCATATCAGAGATATCAACTCATTCAAAACATCCAATGCCCTTCAAACATCCATAAGCAAAGCTTAATCACATACAAATCAATTCAATTGATTCTAATTGAATTTCAAATCTCAGTCACTGATATTCCTTCATTTAATATTAATTAATTTCAAATCAATTAATTAATCAGTCCTTCGTTATTCAGCTTAATTATTCACATTGGATTAATTATCCATTTATTTACTTTATTAAATAAGTCAAATTTCTCCTTAATTAATAATCTTAATTAATCTCTTGATTTTTACACAAAATAATTATATTTCATTAATTTCATAAAGTAATTATTTACCAAACCATCCAATGATTATTCTGAATTACTTATACTTAGTTAATTAACTAACAACTTAATTTAATACTTATTCAAAGCTTTAATTACCAAATTAAATAAACCAAATTATTAGCTAATTGAATTAATTAATTATCCATTTTAATTATCCTACTAATTTAATGTATCACAAATCATTAAGTCATTAGTAACTTTTAAACGGAAACATTTTCTTGTTTATCGTTTTAAATTTAAAACAACTTAAAATTTCCAATACTTCGAGTTAAGCATCCATTAACTCGAGAACCATCCAAAAACCAAAATCACCAGATCATCAATTCACAGTGCATATCAAATCAATTCAATCATTCAACCAAATATTTAAATTTAACCACTTAAATTTAAATGAACCTCCAACAGAGTGAGATTTACTCACCTTTGACTTTGTTAGCATCCATTTCCAAATCCAGCTTTCTTCTCCTCACATTTTGACCATGTATAAATATTATATGATTTTTATAAATATTTTACATAATCAAACAATCAACTATCCCTTTTAACAATTTTAATTAAAGTTTAATTTTAAATTAATCAATTCGTATGATAATTTAAATTGATCAATGACTTAATTAACTATTAATTCCTCTCTTAAACTACATATAGAAATAAATTATAGATTTAAAAAAATCTACTCTTTATAAATTTCTCAACTTTTTAAAATACTTATATACATATCAAAAATCTTTTCTATATAAGTAAATTAACTAAAATAGGCACGATTTTTTTTCCTTTACTGTCAAATGAAATAATAAGTTAAATGAATTAAAAATCCAAGTTCTACAGTTAAGTAACACTAAATAGCCCAATTTACTCTTATCCATTTAAAGAAGTAACCGAATTAAATTACCTCAAAATCAGAGGAAATTAAAATCGAGAATCCTCAGAGCGAGGTCGAACAGGGTGCGCACCACCACAGCCGCAATCGGCCACCCTCAACCCAAATCGCATCATTCTCCCCTCGCTTGAAATTCGCACGCAACATCACCTACACGTCGCCGACCCGCGACCCCCCCTCTCAGCCGTGCCAACCTGGCGCCGCCATCAGCAACCTACATGCGGCCGCAACCACTAGCTCGAAACCATAGATCCTGAACTGCACCACCCCTTTACTTCGCCTCGAAATCCACCTTGTGCCCTAGCCGAGCGCATCCTACGTCGCCAACAATTTCACCCACCTTCTACAGAACATAGCCCTAAGGGCGAACGCTGCATCGACCACCCATCATTATTCATCTTAATCTACTGCAGCTCAACGACAAATCCCCCCCTTCCGCTCGTGACCGAGACAAAAGAAGTGGATCTTCGAATGAGGGTTTGATTTTGATTCGTCTCGAATACGTTGAAAAGCGACCTGATTTTTGAAGGGAAGATTTTGTTTTTCGGTCCCTCTTTTTTTTATATAAGAGAGTTTGATTTCTACTGAGAATAGAAAGGGACGAAGATGTATATCTTACGAATAGCTTCCAGCGTACGCTTTGATTATTATAGAATTAAATATTCAAAAATATCTCGTGTTGTTAAAAATATCCTTACTAGTTTATTTTAAATTTTGATTATCTTAAAGAACTTCCAAAATGCCCCGTCGATTGCCATTTAAAATTTAAATTTCAACCATTCTATTATCTTCAGTATCATCATTATAAATTTTATATGCCTTCAAATTATTTAAACAGGCTTAGAAATTCAGATTCAATAATTTACCCAGTTTCAATTATTAAATTCAATATTTAAACTATTTAATTCAGCGATTTAATTACCAAGTAAATATTGACATCTTGAATTCAAGTTTAAAATTAACAATTAAATATTTTAAAATCAATTAACCATTCAAATTCAAATCGTTAAAATTTCCGGGTTGTCACATTCCTCCTCCATTACAAGAATTTCGTCCCCGAAATTACAAGTTAGGAGGAATGGACCAATACCTGCTTACTTTTTCCCAAAACCCACACTTCAACAGTCTTACCAACTATCCTTTATTAAAGACCCACTATCACCTTAACCAACTTCCTAAAACCTTCTATGGTTTCAAACAACACCCCTCACTCAATCATCTAAATTTCAATTTGAAACCAAATTTTGAATTATCAAAATTTTCTCAAAATTTTTCTAACTCTCTAAATTCCCGAATTTTTTTGCCAGCGTCTCCTTTGCGCGGCTAGCTCGAAACTACTACAAAAGGCCTCTATGGGCTCCCAAATTCCAAAAGAAAACAAAAGCCAAGTGGCTAGATTAAAAACCCAATCCAATTTCATATAGAAAATTAAATGCATACCTTTTTGTCGGGAAATTCACATTTATCCTTTCTGGAATCAAATCCAATTTTCTTTTCCCTTTTTAATACCTGCATAACCTTCTTAGCAATAATATCCAATCGCACCCCTTTCAAATCTTTACATACTCTACCTTACAGAAATTTTCATATCCATTTCTTTTCAAACTAGTTTTCCCCCACTTCATGCGAATTCAATTTATTTTAAGTTTTGCACATTGAATTTTATCTTTCAAGTATAACTGATTTATATTAGTTTTAATTAGTAATTTAATTTAATTCCAATTTAAAATTACTTTGTCATTAACAAAAATTTTCCCAAAATTTTTCTAACTCCCAAAATTTTGAAATTTTTTTGGCAGAGTTTCCTTTTTACGGAGGAGCTTTTGCAATTTGGCAAGAGATATAAATATATATACATCGACCCACACGGTCGAAAAAAGCGAAAACAATTCATATTTCCTATTTTTATTACGTAGACGTGCCTTATTTAACATTTATGCATGCGGTTTATTTATTTTAGCAATTAGTGCAATCCAAACCAGCCGAACGGCCTTCAGGTACCTGTACTTACTCAATTTAAATATGTAAGTGCCATATAAGAAAATCTATTTGCATCTCACTTACTTTTAATGGCTAAACACAAGCATTACATACACAACAAGTGACAAACGCTTCCCATAAGCGGTTCATATGATTTTAAAGCTTATTCAATTGCTTTCAATCAATTTATAAGCCATTTCATTCAGTTTCAATGGTTTGCAACAAAATTTCTTACATTCCCTTGACTTTTAACCCAAACAAGCTTATATTCACTTCAAATGATTCAGAAGCAATTTTATTTAATCTCTATTGACTCATAGCATTTAATTACTTCCATTTATGTCAAACGACAATTCATTCTATGCAAATCCGACAATATTCCCTTAATAGAGTATTTAATTTTAGTCTACAACTACTTTAAAATAATTTCAACTCATTCTATAATTAATTTCATTTCATTGCAAATTTATTTACCAACCATTCATTGCATTTCATTTTATCTCGGCATTAGATTCATTTAAAACGATTTCTTTAACTTGGCACATTCAATACTTATAAATTAATAACCATTTCCAAATTAATTTAATCCAAGCTTTTATTTAATGGGCTTTCATTCTTATCTGAAGCTAAGCTTCCATAAATTTTTAAACTTAAGTTAATTTACTTTATTAAAATTCCAACATCAAACTTAAGTTTACTTCTATTGATTCTCATTTATCAATTTCCATTAAATTCAGTTAGCCCATCCATTTTTAATTTTACTTTCAAATTCACCTTCTCAATTTATCAATATAATATCCAAGCACATACTTAACTCATTTATACTTCAAATTAATATACCACCAAATTTAAGTTCAGTCTGATAATCCAATTCCAATCACAACTTTAATTTAGTTTTTTAATCAATCAGACTTCATCCATTTATTATTTAACTCAATAAACCCATTTAAATTTTTAATTCAATTATTTAATTCGTTATCGAATTTATTTTATTAACACAAGGTCATTCCCAATTTATTTCTATTCACTTGAATTTCGTTTTGTTAAATTCAAACCATTTTTATCATAATCATTTCTCTTATATCTAATTTACTTGCAAATTTCATTAAATATTATTCAAATCACCCTTGAATTTTATTTGTAATTCAAACCATTACATTTTTCAATCCAACTCTATTTTATTTTTATTTTACAACACCTCCTCTTATTTAATTCATTATCGAATCTAAATCGAATTCTATTTAAAATTCGAATTCATTCCCAAATTCCATTATTAATTTACAATTCATTTTATTTAACCGAGTTAAATTTTATTAATATATTTTGTCTAATAATTTATTTAGTTAATTAGCTTACTTCGAACTTTAAATCAATATTCGATTTTAATTACAAATTCACTTCATTAAAACTCCAGTTTGGGTTTCCTTATTTTTCAAAATTCCAATATTTTTATTTAAAAATTTTAGAAATGCTTTTAAATTCACATCATACTATTAAAATAACTCTTTATAAAAAATACTTTTTATAACTCGATGTCTCAACCAGTCCATCCTTGTTCTCATAGAAATTCAGTTGTACGTTGATCAGGCGTAGGACTGAAAATCTATAAGTACTTGGTAAACCCGTTTCCAACGCCCAGTGAAAATACTTGGAAAATAATTTTATTGAAAATATTGAAAGCATTTTGAAATAGAGGAAATATCTTTGGTGAGAATGCTCTGGAAATCATCACCCCTATCCATGGTCACAGTTACATCCAGGGTTACGTTGCCATCGCAGCAAAAGTCCATGCAACTGCAGGCTCTCCACGGCCTCTCAATTACGCCATGGATCTCACACAACAGATCACAGTTACATCCAGGGTTACGTTGCCATCACAGCAAAGTCCATGTAACTGCAGGCTCTCAGCGGCCTCTGATTTTCACCGTCGAAATGAAACTTCTCCACTCCTACATAGGTCGCAGTCTACCGATATAAAATCAAACGCAGACTGTTGGCTCTCGGCGGCACACACGACTTTCGCTATGTTATACCATAGGTCGCAGTTACATCCTGGGTTACGTTGCCGTCACAGAAAAAGTCCATGTAACTATAGGCTCTCAGCGGCACACACAACTTCCGCTATGGTATACTCAACTCATAATCCTCAGGAACTAGTTTTGTCCGGACTCCTCACCGGATCAACTTTAGAACCCCTCTTGGGGCTTAAGGCAGCACCACCCGGTGGGACTCTTGAGAAGTTCATTTCTAGGAAGCGCCTTTTTCCCCAGAGCCATCATCAAAACACTTTATACTATACACCTATAGTATCTTTCAAATCATACACCTAGTATGATCTCATACGAAGCTTCTTTACACAAAATCGATTATCCCACAATCGATAATTCTCAAACTAGGCTTTCCAAATTCAATATTGATTTTACCCAAAAATCAAAAGCCTTTCCAAATCCAAAGGTTCTCAAAACCCTTTTCCAAAATCCTCATAAGATCCTTTATATATATATATATATAGTTTTTAAAACTTTGGATCTTTTCAAACTTGTATAAAACTCCTTTTATACTTCAAACACTTCCAAAAACCATAGAAATATCCAATTTTCACCATTATTCATTGTATATTTCTCAAAATATTCTTTCATTTCAAAAGAACCATTTCACATTTCTTATTCAATTTCATTCAAATCCGTATGATGTACATATACCATCCATACGCTATACCAATCTGATCGCTCAATCGATCACACAATTTCACTTCCGAACTAGTATTGTCCACCCGACTTTCTAATTCGGACACAGATCTGGTTCCCTGATTAGAAACCGTCATTCTCCTTGCATAGCTATAACTATGATAGAGAATATCCAGAACCAATCAACAATCCATATCCAGGTTCGCCGTCAAAAATCAAGTGAAAAATCCCACTCGGATCGATATAACTATCGCGAAATTCTGTGCTCGAATCTGGATCAAATCACTATGCGAATAGAACAATATGGGTACATCCTACGTATTTAACTTCATTGATTATTAGCCAAATCAATTTCTCCTTCTATTCACATTTCCTTTAATCCTCATTCACTTATTTACAATTGCCTTAATTCCCATTTAGATTATCACTTCAATTCTTATCTCAGTTGGGTATTTAACCAATAACAGTTTGAACTCCGACCAGTTTATTTAGAAAATAGCTTGAAAAAAATTTAAAAATAGATTAGCAGTTGGAAAATAATTACTAGTTTGTAAAATAGCTGTAAAATAGCTAACTAATTGTACAATAGTCGAAAAATAGTTGAATGGTTTCAGAAATTTTAAATAACTGCAGAATAGTTGGAAATTAATAATTTATTTATAAAATAGTTGAAAAATAGTAATTAGTTTAGAAAACAAGTCCAAAAATAATTATAAAACAAGTATAAAATAGTTTGACTTTAAGAAAGAAAGATTGTATATATTTAATAGCTTAGAAAAATAAATTTATATCAAAACAATTTATATTGAAAATAGTCAAGAGCCAACTGTTCACTTTCCCAACAAGTCAACTTAAATTTCCATTTAAATTCACCCAATTCCAATTCAAATAACTCCAAATTCCATTGGACTTGATTTATTCTCAATGCAAGTTGAATCAGTCTTGATTCCTTCCCCTAATTTAAATCAAATTCTAGTTGATTTTAATCCTGTTCGATTTTAATTTTAATTTCATATTATTCTAATCAATTTGAATTATTATCAATTGCACCCATTTCAAATTCAAATCATTTCAACATAATCCAATTTAATTTCCCATTTAAATTTTTAAACTTATACATTTTCAATCACCAATCCACTTAATTCAAACCAAATTCAATTTCAATCTTGAATTTAAACATTCTCGAATTATATAAATTCGAGTTAAATTCTCAAAGGTTGGTTTACCTTCTTAAACCAAATTAACTATTATTCAAAGTTTTTAATCAATTTAGTTTCTGAGTTCAATTCTCGAAATTTCATTTTAAATTTTCTTTACTTATGTATTTCAAGGTTCAAATAAGATTTCAATACAATTTTATTTTAAAATTTTAATTTATTATTAAATTTTATCTTCCAGTTTGAAGCCAATTCTTCAACAATTTTAATTTACAAACTTAATTATTCAAATTTATTTTATTTATACAATACCATCCTCGATTTAAAGATTTCCATTAACAATAGAATGATATCATCCAATTTATTTTTATAACGTCCATCAATTTCAATTTTTAAATCACAAACCCGTTTTGAGATCACACAAATTCCCAATTCAAACTAACCGTTTAACTTTCCAAGTTAAATTCCAATTTTACTTAACCCAAACAACCTTACTAAATTTGAATTCCCGCATCAAACTTCAAAATTCTTTCCCTCTTATAAGTTCAAAACTTATATCTCTTTGGATTTTTACATCACACCTCAGGAAAAAATATCAAAACTCAACCTCTTAGAGTTTATTTAAACTATTTTTGATTTACATATATTCCATATTCATACATATATATCTATTCCTTGGCCCGCCCAGCCATGTTTTAAAATTTTAAACCACCTCAAATCAAATTTCAAACAACCCATTGTTTGCAACAAGTCCCTGTTATCCAAATAATACTTATTTATTATTTTTATTTTTATTTTTATTTTGAAACAAAATTTCCAAATTCTGGGACCAGATTTAGAATTTCATTTTCAATCATCAAATTTAATTTGGTTGTATTTTTATTTATACTTAGTTTAATTCCAATTCAAGACTTCAATTTTAGTTTGAATCCATTTCAAACTTATCTTTATTTAATTTTAGTTCGGTTGTATTATATTACTTCTTAATTTAATTCTAATAATTTAACAACCAATCACCTTAATATTTATTAGAAGGAAATATTGCTTTATATATCAAAAATATATTCTTATATAAAATCATTTAAAATCTTTATATAAGAAAATAACAAGCACGCGCTCATATATATATATAACTCATTCTAGAGTACGCCAGACTCTATTTAATGAGTAATCCCCACCAGAGCCAAGGTTCTCGCTTAACCTTTCTGCTCTGATACCAAATGCAACGACCCGAAATTTTCAGAGCCGAAAATTTTAGATAGTTATGAAAAAGAAGAAAGAGAAAGAAGAAGAAGAACAGAAACACCAAACATCTCACATTCACAGCGGATAAAATATAATAATAAATAATAATAGCTTACAAAGAATTCTATATCTGTCGATTACATTAATATACATCAGAGTTTACATATATACAGTCACTGAATATATATACAATTATCATGTCTCAACTTATCAATAATATAATACAGCGGAAATACTCTATGCGCTATTGCCATCCAGCTCGCCCCTGAGCTCCAGAACGTACCTACCTAAAAATCTGCAATACTCGGTCTGACCCGAGCATTACATCAAAGTAACACCCGGGTCAGGCTGGAAACCAGCGTGAGTAAACCCAACTAACAAGGAATACCAAAGCAATCAACTTATGTAAACCCGGGTTGACTTATATCAATTTAACCAATTCACAATTTTCTATAGACTACTTTTTCCACATATCAAATTCTAAGTACCAAACTTAGATAAAATAACCCAATTCACTTAAACCATTTCATTCCAGCCTATTGATTTCACAAATTAATTTATAAAAATTCGAAGCGGTTTCGGGTATTTCCCAATACCCGACCCCGGTCTCTTCAAAACTCACTTTATACTAACTCAAGTTATTCAAATGAAATTGTAACGTCCCGGAATTTTGAGCAATATCAATTTAATAATCTTTGTTAATAATTAAATTGATTTGATCCTTTTATATTATAAATTGACAAGTTAAATTTATTTTAAAGGTCAATGATAATAATTTGTTAATATCTATAAATATTTTCTTAACAATATAAATAAGCAAGATTAAATTCTTTTGAAAATTTATAACATTTTAATTTGGAAATATTTATTTCGGTAAATAAGAAGTTTTAATGTAATAAAACTTTATATTCAAATTGTAATATATATATTGTGACTTGATATTTGTTTTAAAATTTAATATGGAAATTAACAAATTTAATGTTAGAATGTTTCTATTTGAAATGTGTATATATATTTCTATATATATTTGAAATAGGGAAATTATTAATTTAAATTCAACAAGAGATTTTCAAACTTAAATATATTTAGTTTTGAAATTTGAAATGATAATTTGATTTAATGTCTTTGAAATGATATTTGAAATTTAAATTTTAAATAATAAAGTTAATTTCTTATTTTATAAATATATATTTTAGCTTTTGTTTTTAATAAGATAAAATAGTTTTAAAAATTTATATAAGGAGTTAAACTAAGTTTCTCAATTTATGAACAAATGATAAAATTAAATTGATTAAAATACAAGTTATTTAAAAATGCCTATATGAATTTGTTTTAGATAATGAAAGCCTATAGTTTATTTTTATATGATGGAAGCATTTTATAATTATCTAATATTACACAAATACTTATATATATATAGCTTAAAGAGATTATTAAAGAAAAAATAACATTTAAAAGAAAATTTAATAACACTTATAAAACACTTGTAAACATTATAGGATATGTAAGGACATTTGTAAACATAGGAGTATATGTGTAAGTTAATTAAGAACTTGAATGTGACAAATGTCTTCCTCTCTAATAATTTAATTTAAAATTTAATTGTAAAATAAAAAGATGAGTTTATTTTCAGCAAGAGAATTCTTTTACTCTCCTCAATTCAAAATGAATACAAATAAAAAAAATGAAAAAAAATAATGAAAACTGCAAAGAAATCTGGAAATAACAAGGAAGATGAAACCTGAAAGAAATATGCTGGATTTTCAAAATCAGAGGCAAGCATGATGAAAACGTCGACATGCAAGAGCTGGAATCAAACGATTCTGGATTAAATTCAACATGCAGATGAATTCAATGCCTGGAACAGCTTCTTTTTTCTGGAAAATTTACAGGTGAGTAAATGCAGATTTTAAAAACAGATTTAAAAGTGGTATTAATTTGTTTATATGAATGAATAATATAATGTTATCTGAAAATATTTAAATGGTACTGGATGCATGTTTGATTCATGATTTTTGAATGGCTGTATACTGATGCCTAGTGTCTGTAAAAAGAATAGGTTTTAAATTTTATAAATAAAATTCAACAACTTATTCTTGAATTCGAATTCGAACTTGAATTATAAATAGAAGTTGTTTGAATTCAAGTAAACTATCATCTAGAAACAATTTCCAGTTTTTAAAGTGAATAAATGATTCTAAATACTTGAGTTTACAGTAAAATATAAAATTGGGTCAGAATTTGATGAATTCAATTTAAAGTTTTGATTGGATGATTGAATTGCAAATGGAAAATGATGATTTTTAGTACTTGAATCATAATTTTTAATGAGTTAATTAGCGAGCATTTTGGATTTACTGATTTGGGGTTTTTGGCCAAATCACAGCAATCCATGGCGAACTGGGCCTCGCTGTTGGTCATGAAGGTAGAGGGGGCTTCTGAGATCATGCGAAAAATACTATTGTATTTTATTGAGGTGTGTGGTGATCGTGGTTTGAGATAGTAGGGTTTTAGGTGCTGTTTTTATCGTGAGTGTTCCTATGGGTTTCGCGGTAATGTGAAGTAACCGGAGGCTGTCGCGTGTGGAGCTATGGGTTCGAGGCGACGTGGGGAAGTTACGGCAGTGGTGGCGTGGTTTCTCGAAGTTTGGATTGCCGTGGATATTGGGTTTTCTGGTGACGCTGCTTCAGACAGTTTGGGTTGAAGGTTGAAAACTCGTTCTCGATCGAGTTTGGATTTTCTGGGTTTAGTATGTTGATGTCGAAGTTGAAGTCGACTTGGGAATGACCGGAGAGGGGCTCGTCGTTGGCGAGGTTGGTCGTGCACGTTGATGTGCACGGCTTTGTGCATCTGGAAATGGGAAGTGGGAGAAGAAGGCGGGGACTCGAAGAATGTAGCGTGTTTTTGACGTTCTGACTCGAAGCATGAAGGAAGGTGGGAAGCACGGGTTAGTACGGGGTTGACGCGAGTTTTTGGAGAAGGTTACTCGGGTTTGGGTAGGGGTTTACTCGGGTATTAGGTATTCAGGGAGTATAACGAGTTGCTTAAGTTGTTAATGCAAAGGAAATTTTATTTTAGGAATTAATTTTTTAAAACAAGGGTTAAAAAAGTTTCAAATTGAATTTGTTTTCAAAGTTATGTTTTAAAACAAGTTTATATATTTTAAAATATGGAAGTTTTAAAATAAAATAAGTAGATTTTAAAATAAAATTTGTATTAAACTTTAATAAATAAATTTGGAAAGGATTTAAAGATTTAAAAACTTAATTTAATTGTGTTTGTTTATAAATTGATTTCTAAAGGTTATATTTTATTTTAAATAAAGTATAATGATTAAGAATTTGATAATCAACTATAATAAATTTTATATTATGTAAATTAGAATTTTATTTTTTCTAAAGATAAATAATTGTGAGAATAATTGTGGTAACTCAATTAAGATTTATATAAGTGTTATTGATTAATATAAAGATTTAATTAAGACAATGTTTTCTTAATTAAGAATCTTTATAATATAATAATTTAAGACTCATTTAATTAATTTTAAATGATTAAGTTAAATAGTTAATTAAGTAATTAACTTGTGATTAATTAAGATAATCACTTTGGATTAATCTAATATAATTACTTGGGAAGTAATTAAGTAATTAAGTGGTTAATTATTTGAGGTAATTAAGTAAAGGATAATTACTATATTAAAAGTAATTAGGTAAATGTGGTTAAGAATTAATCACTTAGTTATTAATTAAAGAATTAATTAATAATTAGCTAAAGATTTAAATTATTTGATTAATGATTAATTAATAAAAGGATTAAGAGTAATTAATTAAGAGATTAATTACATGTTAAAGTAATAAATTAAGGAAGAAATTTAATTAATGAAGTAATCATTAATTAATGGAAATAATTAATTAATTATTAGTTAATAATTTAAGAATAATTAATTTATAATTTAGTTATAATTACTAAATGTAATTAAAGTAATTAATCAAAGGTGATTAATTAAAAGTAATTAATTAAATATGATTAATTAAAAATAGTTAATCAAGTATGTTTAATTAAGAGTAATTAATCTATGTGATTAATTTAAAAGTAATTAATCAGGTATAATTAAAGGATAATTAAGGAATAATTATCAGAATAATTAAAGAATAATTAATCAAGGTTGATTAATTTAGAAGGTAATTAAGAGGTAATTACTTAGTATAATTTGGAAGTAAGTAATCCGGATGATTAATTAATATGGAAATTAAGTAAGAATTACTTAAAGTAATTAAGTGATAATTAATCAGGGAGGATTAATTGAAATGGATAATTAAGTGATGTTAGTTAATTAATTAATTTGTAATTAATTAATGAATAAGAAGTAGGATTGAAGATAATTCAAGTAATTGATTAAGGATTAATTTAATTTAAGGATTAATTAAATTAATCAAGTTTGGATCAAACTTGTTTATGAATGATTAATGATTGGATGATATATCATTGCATGATTTAATGATATTGGTTGTTGTTGGATGACATTGATTGATGGGTGATGATGTGAATATGCTATATCTTAATGTGATATATATGCTGCTTTGTGATATGTATAGATGCATGTGATAATAGATGCTTATCTATCTGTGTAATATGATACATCCATTTATGTTAAGTGATATTTCTGAAATATCTATTGTTTAAATCCCTTAAGTACAACTTGGACATTAAAATGGCGTTTGGATTCGATGAGACCGGGATCGGGTTTGCTTCATTACAGCGTGATAGGGGGTTCTCGCTTCGCGTTAGGTGGCGAACGGGAGACTCTTACCCCTACATGTCCCTTTTGGGTAGTATAAGGCCTTGGGTTGGTTGCTAGTCGAGAGGTTGGCCGTAAAAGCAAGCCCGAGGTATCACTGTCAGACACGGCGGTGCTAGGATGGTTGAAAAGCCTACCAGTCGAGTGAGCCGCTTCCCGATGGTTGAAAAGCCTAAGGACGTGACAGCTGGTATCAGAGCATTAGCTTGAGTGAATACCTAGGCTCTGGAGTGGTGTCTATCTTGAGAGAGCGTACTTGTAATATATATATATATATATATATATATACACACACACACTTATATATATCTACCTAATCGGTTGGGTTATCTGTTTGGATTTTCCAACATAGGTTATAAAGGTAGATGAGGTAGGAGTGTGTGGAACACAACTACCACTAATGGAAGAGGTTTATATGTTGTGGTTGGAGGTGTTTATTGAGATTGTAGACCTAATACTGTCTCGAATAAGTTTTGTAGATTGGTGAAAGGATTTCTTTGAGTCCAGAGGAAGTATTTTCAAGAATTGAAGTATATTCTTGAAGTGTGATGTTAATTTGCTCTCGATTGAGCGGGGTTTCCAAGAGTTGAATCTGTCAGGTGAGTAGAAGCAAGCGGTGGTATCTTGATGGCTTCAGGAATGAATAGCTATATGGTGGGATGCAGTATCCATAGATGGTTCTGAAGATGATTCTTTTGGAGCCAGATTTAGATGATGTTGGAAGAGCAATTGATGTCTACTGCAATGAAGATTCGGATGTTTAGGGATTTTCTGTATCTCAAGTAAGGGTATCTTATCTATATTGAAGTTTGAGACTAAGGTCGATGAGTTACCTCATCACAGACATGGTCTCATTTGTTTTCTTAAGAAGATATGTGGTTGGTGTTGGGTTGGAGCTGAGTTTCTTTGAGGAGATGTCTAACCGTCTTAGGGATTTGGGTGATAATTTTGAGTTTCAGGAGCTTGTGGTTAAGGATGAATCTTTGGCTTAGTAGCATCATTGAGGTGAAGTTTGGAAGCAGCAGCATGGACCTATTTCTTCGATGATTCAGTAATCTTTGGAGTTCTAATATCAGCAGACCAGGCAGATGGTGAAGGCTTATTCTTTTCTTTTGGGAGGCTCAGCAGAGCGGGATATCTGTTGGAAGTGATCTATCAGTTTTTCTAATAGGTGAACCATTCTGGAAAGATTTATCTTATTTAGGAAAAGCTGTTCTAGTTGGGGAGATAGTTCTTTGGAGTTTGAACTGAGTAGGATCGCAAAAGTGACTTGCGATTAGTTTGGGAATCTTTGAGTATTCTTTGGTTTGAGATTGAGGCATCTCAAGTGGAGGTGAAAGCTATAAAAGTTTTCGGAGATTCTCTAGATGTTTTGAGGGAATCAGAAGTTGACCCGAATTGGAGATTGAGATTTCTTATCGACTTGGAATTCAGGAGTAATTTTGATGGTTCAACCTTGTAGTGGGATGACTCTTGAAGCGAGAAGAATTTGGTGAGGCAGCTCAAGATTCTTTGAGAAGGATTGATCCTCTTATTCTAAGTTGAGATTTTGTTGGAAAGTTTTGACCAAGTGGAATGGTCATTGAGATTTTATGAGTCAGATGAACAGTGTATGGAGAAAGGTTTTTCTTGTGTTCTTCGATAGCATTCTTATCTGCTCTAGATCAGAATTGTGCAGCGGAAGCGAGTTGGGAATTATTCTGGTATGGGAGCAACCGGGAGTTGCAGTTAGGGATTTTTACAGGAAATTCAAGTATGAAGGAATTTTCTGGATTTGGAAGGTAAGGTTATCAAGTGCAACTATGTAACAACCCTGATTTTGGAGATTACATGTTAATATTGAATTATAACGGTAGTAATAATTTAATATTGTAAATTAATATAAAATTGGAGAAATTAAATTGTTTATTTGGATTAAACAATGAATTTTGGAAAATTAAAATGAGAAAATAAAGTTTGGAACTTTATTTTATTGTTTGGGTTAATAATGAATGGAAAATAATTTTTATTTATAGAAATTACAATAATTTTATTAACTATTGCCAATTACTTCTTTTAATAATTTTTAAAGGAAGTATTTGATTTTTAAAGGTTGTTTATTGAAATAAAAGGTGGAAATTGGGTTAAAAATAAGTTTTTGCTGTAAATAATGTTTTGAAATAGTTTGAAATATTTTTTCAAGTGATAAAATAAATTTTGTGCAATTTAGGAGTTAAAACATGATTTTATACATTTATTTGGTGAAAATTATGCATTTTTGTTAAATAAAAGAATTTAATAATAAAAATATTTTAAAAATACAAATTTATCCTTTTATATGGTAGAAAATATTCTATTTTATATGTATACAAGTTTTCACTTTTTTTTTTTCTTGTGTAAAACTTGAGAGAAATGCATTTTTATGTGTATATGTGATATGTACAAATTAATTTGTTCAAGTGTTGATTTTAACTTAGCCTAATTTGTTTTTCTCTAATTTGGGTCCAAAAGCCCATTAGCCAACTAAAACCAGAAAATGAGAAAGAAGAGAAACAATTTGCTGTACGTACTTTTTCTCTTCTTCTCCAGAAAGAAGAATAGAAACAATAATACAAACCCTACCATTTTTCAAACCTAACCCTTCTACTCTCAAATTCCTTCAATTTAATTGTTGTTTCAATCAATCTAAAGAGAATTCAACAGGTAATCAACTCCAAAATACAAATAATTTCATCAAAATCTAGTTTTGAGATTTGGGTTGTATGTAATCTCTTCTTTTGGGTTTGCATGGCTTTTTCTTTTGTTTTTACAGGTTCTTGAAGCCGAATCCATCTCAAAGCTCCATTCTTTTTGCTTAAATCCGGGTATTTTGATAAATCAGCAAGGTGAGAACAATATCTCACGAATACTAGCTAAATTGCTTGTGAAATTGCTTGAATTTGCTGCATATGTAGAAGTTAATTTAATATATAGTCTATTTTCGTTTCTGGCCTGAATTGCCAACTTTGGCTATCCATAACTTTCTTCTCCGGCAACGAAATGCTGCCGGATCTTTTTCTGAGTCAAGTTTATATGTTAAACTTCATTTTTGCAATTTTTGGTTGAATAATATGGTCATTTGAGTATTCAAATCGTCACTGCAAAATCAGTGCACAGCTTGCAAATATCCTGTGCACATTTTGTTTTCTGAGTTGTTGCAAACATGGCCTGAGTACATGTTTGAGACATCATATCTCTTTCGTTTCTTTCTCAAATTGCACGAGTCTTTTTTTTTATGAAATATGAAGTTCTCTTCTTCACGCATACCAAATTTCAGGTCATTATGGCATAGATAGCTTATATAAATATGCTGCCAAACTTGGACCTGGACCATGTTTTTGCCCAGAGTCCAACAGTGAAACACTGTCTGGGTACAACTTTGAGCGATCATATCTTTCTCATAATTTACCCAAATCATCATTCTTTTTCTGTTTAATAGATGACGTTTTGTACTATATGTATATCAAGTTTTAGCTCAATCTGATATTATTTGATCTCCTGTTTTATGCCTGAAAGTTGAGTCCAGGAGTGTTTTTAGGCCTGCACATTTATTTGGCTTTTGAACTGTCGCAAACATGGTCTGAGTTCATGTTTAAGACAGCATAACTCATTCGTTTCAAATCGAATTTGAGCAATTCTTTTTGCAGATTGAAGTAGGTGTTGTGATTTACATTTCTGTAAAATTTGATGAAAATCTGGATTGGTTTGCTATTCCTAAACTACTGTCAAACTTGTACTCGTAGCTTGCTGTAATTCAGTAATTTAAACTTTGTTTTGGTCCTACTTTGAAACGACGCAGATTGTTTGTTTCAAATCGGATTTGAATGATTCTTTTTACAGATTGAAGTAGGAATGTTGAACTACACTCCTACCAAATTCCATGTCATTTGGACTCGGTTTGTAGATCCAAACCTGCTGTCGAACTTGGGTTCGCAGCCTGTTTTCACCGGGCTTTTATACTTAGAATAATTTTCTGCTTTTTCTGATATTTTCCGATTTCTTTGAGATTTTTCTTTAGATTTCGTACACGGGTTTTATAAAGCATTACAAAGTGTTTTTCAAGCAAATTGACTTTTAAAATTATTATTTAATATTATTTTTAAGTATTAAATTAGTTACTCTATAATAGGAGAATTTCAAATGCAATTTCTAAAGCGATTTTGAAGCGTTCCTAAAACTCGTTTTCTTCGATTTAATTTCTATATAAAACACACAATTTTGCACTTTGAGCGAAGAGAGAGGAGAATTAAATGATTAGATAAAACGCGTGCTATGAACACGTGCATTTATCTTTTCAGTTAATTCCTAATCTATTCGTTTGATTGTTTTGACCTTTGGGTCTGGTTTACCGATGAGATGAGGTAAACTTTGTACTGCTTTAAGTGTGGAATTGACTAACGGTTAGTAAATCGTTTAGTGCGAACGTGTGGTATGGGACACACGTTAACACTTTTCGGGTTCCTTTCCGAGAGTTTGTGACACATATTGCCAGTTAGTGGTGTCCAATACTGGGCCTCCGGACCTTCGCCACTACGGTTTGTTGCCTTCGGGTTTGTTGCCTACAGTATCCCTTTTGGAGTTGGTCCATCGTCACCGTTCGAGAGATACTTGGGTTTGTTGCCTTCGGGTTTGTTGCCCTATAGTATCGCTTTTGGAGTTGGTCCTTCGTCACCGCTCGAGAGATACTTGGGTTTGTCGCCTTCAGGCTTGTGGATCCTTGTTTATACAGTACTGAGCACGTGCATCTTTTGTTTCACTGATATTTATATTTCCCTAGAGTATCGCCTTTCGGAGTAGGTCTTTTGAACCACTCGATACATAGCGATTACCTTGTGGAAACTTGTGTTACCTTCATTGGTATTTGTTATTTGCCTTTTTGGCTTGATTTGGGATATTCATATCCTTTGTTTATTGAGTTGCCGATGATATGAGGCTTGTTATGATTCATCTTTTGTAGATGATTGAGTTATCTCTTTTAGAGATATTTGTGGTACTTTATGACCTTGCATGTTCATTATTGTTTAGCTTGTCTAACTGATTTGTTTAGCTAGACTGACCCATGTATTTTATACTCGGGTCAGACCGAGGTGTTTCAGGTTAGGTACCTTTGGACTTAGCCTATTCTGCTTCCGCGTGGACTATTCCGCTATCCTCTTTTGTTATACCTTTTAGTGTAGTCCCTCTTGGTTGTAACTCTGATATGTATATTCTTTTGACTCGCCTGTATATCGTGGTTGCTATACCACTTGACATGTATCATTTTGTATACTCTGTGATGTATCTGTATATGTGTATATGTATGTGATGATCTACTGTTCTGTGAGGTGGTTTACATTTGAGTTATTATATTTTGTTCTGTTAGATCTTATAGCCATTATAGTTTTGTGTTAAGTATCTATTGGATATGTCAATCCACATAAAAAAATGCTACATTTATCGACGTATCCACTAGATAGTTAAGACAAGGCTATAGATGGTCGCTCCTATCCAGCTCTATTCTCCGTATTAGCAGACGGTATTACTTTGTAATACTCTTTGCTAATGTGGGTCTCGGAGTGGGGCGTTACAGCTTGGTATCAGAGCTAAGTTCAGAACAAAATATGATAAACACGGAACAGAAACACATATTATAGTACATCCAAGTATAATACAAGTGATGACACAGTTTTCCACTATAGTATTCCTCGATCGTGCCTTTAGTCTTTTCATTTCTTTTGAATGGATAATAAGTTTGAAAACATTATAAGGGTTTTACATATCACTATTTAAAAAAAAAGTAGTAGAAATTAGACTCAAGATGGCTTAGTTTTAAATTATGTGTTTTAAACCTTAGTGATTAGAGTTGCGCAGCGGAAATGGTGTGACCGTTGTCGCTGGGCACATTAAATACTTTGTTTTAAGTAAATGCTTGTTTGGCTGATAATTGCATGAATGTGTATTGGCATAGTAATTGTTGAAATAATATTGAGTAGGTGATGTAATTGAGAGTTAGAAACCTACTCAATGCAAATGATAAGAATTGTGGTGCCTTCAAGTTGTAGCTACCGCAAGAATTATTAAAAAGATTAAATTTTGAAAATAAAATGTAATTCATAAGTGGTATTTGACCAAAGGTTAAAATGAAATAAAAATTTAATTTTTTTAGAATTTCATGGATGCATTTTAAAGAAGTAAAATTACTTAAAGAGTTTTCCAGATAGAAAGCATCCATATGAATGGAAAATCTTTCTAATAAGAGATATACTTATGTATATAACTTGATTATTTTATGAATTGATTGAATGATTGTATAATAACAAAACGTTTTATGTTTTGAAAACAAACATTGTTACAACCAAGTTTAAGATTTCTTAAGAAATCAAAACAGTTTTTATAATTTCTTGTGTCAATTGGCTAATAAGTTTTTAAGAATTCTGGTCGATGCGTCTGATCAGCGTTATCGATAGGGATTCCTAAACGCTTGCGAGGTGATGTGATACATGCTTTTGAAATGACAATAAATAATATTTACTAGTATGGATATTGAATGCAAAAATATATAGATATTGCAAAGATTTTGAAAATTTTAAATTGTCATTTGAGATAAGTATTTTATATATACTCAAGGACTTATGAAAATAGTGTGACATAGAGGGCAATGGAGAGGCAATGTTGATCTTGGTCAACTTTGCAGTCCTTGATAATGTCATTTACTATAAATATATTAGTTGAATGTTTTCATTTTATAAATTGGTAATGAATATGGTTTTATTTAAATAAATTTTATTCATTATTGATTATATTACATGTTTGTGAAAGTTTACATACATGAAAAATTTTAAATGCTTAAGTAAGCTTTTGGGTAAAGTATTTTTGGAAAATATTACCTTAGGGTAATTTATATGGCAAATAACTTTAATTAAGGAAATACCTTAATTGGATGAAACTATCATGTGATAGTGATTAATAAAACAAAGTATTCAAATTAAGAAAATGAATTGTTTAGAAATCTAAAATATAGATTGGAAGCAGGTTTAGTAAAAAGTAAAAGGATAGTTATGAAGATTAGTTTAAACATTTAATCATTTGATTAATAACAAGTGAAAAAAAAAGTATGCCTCCGGGAAAATTTAAGAAAATGCTAATTTAGTGCTTTTGATTTAGCATGAAATTTAATAAGGAGAAAAATCCATTAGAGTAAGTTTGGTTTTGAATTTAAATAGTGTTAAAAACTTGTTAATTATGTATTTGTAAAGTTCAATTGAAAACAAGTTTTAATTAAGTATCAAACTTGGCTAGTTCTAAGTGATAATAAAATAAATGTTTAGCTTTATGGATCAAGTGAAAATTGAATATAAAAGATTCATTTATTATAAAATGCAAATTTTGTGAAAAGCTAGAAATAATAATAAATAGAGCAACAATATAAGATTTCTTTTTAATTGTCAAAGCAATTTTAAAAAATAAATCAATATGTAATTCCAAAGTCTAGTTTGGATAGATAATTGTTTCTTACTAATGTAAGAAAGTAAGTATTTTAATTAAATTATGGGTCTTCTTTCAAAAGACTTTGTTTGTTAATTGAGAAAAAGTTTTCTTTGTAAACCATTTTGAAAGTTTGTTGTATGTATTATAGTGTAATTCTAGATGTCTTGGCTTTTCGGAGAAAAGGATCATGTAATAAATGTTTTAGAGAAAAGATTTTTGATCTTAAATTATGTAGTTTGGATTTAACAATGATTTAAAAATTTTGACAATTAAAGGTCTTGTGTCGGAAAATTTTAATTGAAAAGTGATGTTTTAAAACAGCAATAACTTGTGATTTACAAATCCAAATGGGTCCATTCTTTTCGAAAAAGAGAGTACTTTCAGTAAGCTAGAAATCATCTTTATGACATTTTTCAAAATTTTGCAATTCGATTATTCAAAAAACAAGTTGAAAACTGATGGACATCTCTGTCCTCTTTTATAATTTCTGAGTTTAAAGATGAAAGTAAATTGAGCATAACTTTCAAAGCGTAAATCCGATTTTGAAGATCTTTATATAGCTGGAAAGCTTGGACTGAATAGAATAACTTTTATTTTAGGAGTATTTTTAGATTGTGGGTTTTACTATGTCAAAAGCCTTAGTTTTTGTAGCAGGCCTGAATTTGAAAATTTGAAGTTTTGAGTTGTGTTTTATTTTAAACTATGATTTTAATGCTTCATATGTTTATAAGTGCATGCTAATATATTTCAATAAGTTAAGTGCAGGTGCAATAAGATATTTGAACAATTAATTAGCAAAATAGTAAGTATAAAAGTAAGCATGCTCAAATGCTAAAAATGAAAGGTATGAATTGCTATTTGTTTATGTGTTAAATATATATATTATGTTCTGACCTTTTGGTCGATGTATATCTATAATTCATATTTATGAAATTGAAAAAGGGTCTCCATGTAAAGGAGAATTTGCCGAATTTTTTGACAAATTAAAGATTAGAATAATTTTGAGAAAATTTAATTAGTGAATATTTAGAGCCATCGATGAAGGATCTAATAAGTGTCCTTTTTAAATCATGAAGTAAAATGGTTTAAAATTTGATAAATTTAGTGGAAAAAAAATACTTATTGTAGTATATTTATTTTTGGAACTAGAGTATGGAACAACTCTAATTTAATTTACTTTAAATTTAAAGTAAAGATGATTGAATTGAAAATTTAACTAAGAGACTTTAAAAATTTTCAAGTATTGAAATTTGAGTTTTGTGTATAAAAGAAAATGGACTTGAGTGAAAACTCTTATAACAAATTTTTGAGAAAATTTCTTGTAATCCATTCATGTGTGTCTTTCCTTAATGCGATTTTTGTGATGACTTGCATTCATGCAGTCATGTGTTATGTTGGTAGCTTGAATACCACCTATCTTTTATTGAATCCTCTTTTGATGATTGTGCTTATTTGTGTCACTACTTCAAAAGAGTTAGGTGCATTTCAGTATATTGGAAAAGTTGGCTCCTAGTTATATAGGACCATCTACTATTATTGAACG
Organism: Allium cepa; assembly: GCA_030765085.1. Classification (NCBI taxonomy): domain Eukaryota; kingdom Viridiplantae; phylum Streptophyta; class Magnoliopsida; order Asparagales; family Amaryllidaceae; genus Allium; species Allium cepa. Next base: position 14,443,061 of record CM060940.1, on the reverse strand, counting down.
CCTTAGTTTAATTGCTTTCATGCATCAATTTCTGTTCAGTTTTGGGTATTCATGATATGTTCCAGGTACCCCAATTTGTTGTACCTTCGAGATGTAATCTCGATTGTTAATTATCTTGTGTTGCATAATCACGAGTCTCACCGACTTGTGTATTGTGCCGAATTCCAATCGTGTAGTTGTTTCAAAGATTGAACACCTTCGAAATATAATGTTCCGCTTATGAAATTCTATGGTCCGCTAGCCCTAAGTATTGTACTTGGAAAAACATAGAATTAAATGAGCAATCTTACCTTGGTTTTCTATCATCTTGTGTTGAGGGCGAGAATTTTTAAACTCGAGCTTATCTATCTTCCTTTGATTGATGAAATAATTATGTTGAATATAAACTCTTGTCTAAAAATTGCGTGGACGCAATTTTGTTAAGGGGGAGAGTCTGTAACAACCCTGATTTTGGAGATTACATGTTAATATTGAATTATAACGGTAGTAATAATTTAATATTGTAAATTAATATAAAATTGGAGAAATTAAATTGTTTATTTGGATTAAACAATGAATTTTGGAAAACTAAAATGAGAAAATAAAGTTTGGAACTTTATTTTATTGTTTGGGTTAATAATGAATGGAAAATAATTTTTATTTATAGAAATTACAATAATTTTATTAACTATTGCCAATAACTTCTTTTAATAATTTTTAAAGGAAGTATTTGATTTTTAAAGGTTGTTTATTGAAATAAAAGGTGGAAATTGGGTTAAAAATAAGTTTTTGCTGTAAATAATGTTTTGAAATAGTTTGAAATATTTTTCCAAGTGATAAAATAAATTTTGTGGAATTTAGGAGTTAAAACATGATTTTATACATTTATTTGGTGAAAATTATGCATTTTTGTTAAATAAAAGAATTTAATAATAAAAATATTTTAAAAATACAAATTTATCCTTTTATATGGTAGAAAATATTCTATTTTATATGTATACAAGTTTTCACTTTTTTTTCTTGTGTAAAACTTGAGAGAAATGCATTTTTATGTGTATATGTGATATGTACAAATTAATTTGTTCAAGTGTTGATTTTAACTTAGCCTAATTTGTTTTTCTCTAATTTGGGTCCAAAAGCCCATTAGCCAACTAAAACCAGAAAATGAGAAAGAAGAGAAACAATTTGCTGTAAGTACTTTTTCTCTTCTTCTCCAGAAAGAAGAATAGAAACAATAATACAAACCCTACCATTTTTCAAACCTAAGCCTTCTACTCTCAAATTCCTTCAATTTAATTGTTGTTTCAATCAATCTAAAGAGAATTCAACAGGTAATCAACTCCAAAATACAAATAATTTCATCAAAATCTAGTTTTGAGATTTGGGTTGTATGTAATCTCTTCTTTTGGGTTTGCATGGCTTTTTCTTTTGTTTTTACAGGTTCTTGAAGCCGAATCCATCTCACAGCTCCATTCTTTTTTCTTAAATCCGGGTATTTTGATAAATCAGCAAGGTGAGAACAATATCTCACGAATACTAGCTAAATTGCTTGTGAAATTGCTTGAATTTGCTGCATATGTAGAAGTTAATTTAATAGTCTATTTTCGTTTCTGGCCTGAATTGCCAACTTTGGCTATCCATAACTTTCTTCTCCGGCAACGAAATGCTGCCGGATCTTTTCCAGAGTCAAGTTTATATGTTAAACTTCATTTCTGCAAAATTTTGGTTGAATAATATGGTCATTTGAGTGTTCAAATCGTCACTGCAAAATCAGTGCACAGCTTGCAAATATCCTGTGCACATTTTGTTTTGAGTTGTTGCAAACATGGCCTGAGTCCATGTTTGAGACATCATATCTCTTTCGTTTCTTTCTCAAATTGCACGAGCCTTTTTTTTTATGAAATATGAAGTTCTCTTCTTCACGCGTACAAATTTCAGGTCATTATGGCGTAGATAGCTTATATAAATCTGCTGCCAAACTTGGACCTGGACCATGTTTTTGCCCAGAGTCCAACAGTGAAACACTGTCTAGGTACAACTTTGAGCGATCATATCTTTCTCATAATTTGCCCAAATTGCATCATTCTTTTTCTGTTTAATAGATGACGTTTTTTACTATATGTGAATCAATTTTTAGCTCAATCTGATATTATTTGATCTCCTGTTTTATGCGTGAAAGTTGAGTCCAGGAGTGTTTTTAGGCCTACACATTTATTTGGTTTTTGAACTGTCGCAAACATAGTCTGAGTCCATGTTTGAGACAGCATAACTCATTCGTTTCAAATCGAATTTGAGCGATTCTTTTTGCAGATTGAAGTAGGAGTGCTGATTTACATTTTTGTAAAATTTCATGAAAATCTGGGTTGGTTTTCTATTCCTAAACTACTGTCGAACTTATACTCGTAGGAATGTTGAACTACATTCCTACCAAATTCCATGTCATTTGGACTCGGTTTGCAGATCCAAACCTGCTGTCGAACTTGGGTTCGCAGCCTGTTTTCATCGGGTTTTTATACTTAGAATAATTTTCTGCTTTTTCTGATATTTTCCGATTTCTTTGAGATTTTTCTTTAGATTTCGTACACGGGTTTTATAAAACATTACAAAGTGTTTTTCAAGCAAATTGACTTTTAAAATTATTATTTAATATTATTTTTAAGTATTAAATTAGTTACTCTATAATAGGAGAATTTCAAATGCAATTTCTAAAGCGATTTTGAAGCGTTCCTAAAACTCGTTTTCTTCAATTTAATTTCTATATAAAACACACAATTTTGCACTTCGAACGAAGAGAGAGGAGAATTAAATGATTAGATAAAACGCGTGCTATGAACACGTGCGTTTATCTTTTCAGTTAATTCCTAATCTATTCGTTTGATTGTTTTGACCTTTGGGTCTGGTTTACCGATGAGATGAGGTAAACTTTGTACTGCTTTAAGTGTGGAATTGACTAACGGTTAGTAAATCGTTTAGTGCGAACGTGTGGTATGGGACACACGTTAACACTTTTCGGGTTCCTTTCCGAGAGTTTGTGACACATATTGCCAGTTAGTGGTGTCCAGTACTGGGCCTCCGAACCTTCGCCACTACGGTTTGTTGCCTTCGGGTTTGTTGCCTATAGTATCGCTTTTGGAGTTGGTCCATCGTCACCGCTCGAGAGATACTTGGGTTTGTTGCCTTCGGGTTTGTTGCCCTATAGTATCGCTTTTGGAGTTGGTCCTTCGTCAGCGCTCGATAGATACTTGGGTTTGTCGCCTTCGGGCTTGTGGATCCTTGTTTATACAGTACTGAGCACGTGCATCTTTTGTTTCACTGATATTTATATTTCCCTAGAGTATCGCCTTTCGTAGTAGGTCTTTTGAACCACTCGATACATAGCGATTACCTTGTGGAAACTTGTGTTACCTTCATTGGTATTTGTTATTTGCCTTTTTGGCTTGATTTGGGATATTCATATCCTTTGTTTATTGAGTTGCCGATGATATGAGGCTTGTTATGATTCATCTTTTGTAGATGATTGAGTTATCTCTTTTAGAGATATTTGTGATACTTTATGACCTTGCATGTTCATTATTGTTTAGCTTGTCTAACTGATTTGTTTAGCTAGACTGACCCGTGTATTTTATACTCGGGTCAGACCGAGGTGTTTCAGGTTAGGTACCTTTGGACTTAGCCTATTCTGCTTCCGCGTGGACTATTCTTCTAGCCTCTTTTGTTATACCTTTTAGTGTAGTCCCTCTTGGTTGTAACTCTGATATGTATATTCTTTTGACTCGTCTGTATATTGTGGTTGCTATACCACTTGACATGTATCATTTTGTATACTTTGTGATGTATCTGTATATGTGTATATGTATGTGATGATCTACTTTTCAGTGATGTGGTTTACATTTGAGTTATTATATTTTGTTCTGTTAGATCTTATAGCCATTATAGTTTTGTATTAAGTATCTATTGGATATGTCGATCCACATAAAAAAAAATGCTACATTTATCGACGTATATAATAGATAGTTAAGACATGGCTATAGATGGTCGCTCCTATCCAGCTCTATTCTCCGTATTAGCAGACGGTATTACTTTGTAATACTCTTTGCTAATGTGGGTCTCGGAGTGGGGCGTTACAAACTATTTGGCTATTCCAGATATGAGAGGTAGGTTTGAAGTCCATTGATACATGTGGTATAGAGTTGTATTTTGGATTTTAGCAAATTATTTTTTTGAGAGCCATTTTGTTGAGTAGGACCTGGAGATTTGGTTTGAGTTGGTCCTGTTGTTTCTTGAAGAAATCAGCAAGGGTTAGGCTGATCAGGAATATTGGAGGTGACTCAGAAGCATCTGAAGAGTTGTGTAGTTAAGAATTGAGAAATTTTGGAATGTGCAGTTAGAGTTTGGATATTGACTTGGTTTTATCCGATCAAAGGAGATATAAGATTTGGTAAACTGGAAAGTTAGCTCTGGAGGTAATTTGAGTTGTCTGTGTTCTCTGAAGATTTGATTTTGATCTACAAAATCAAACTGCCAGTTTGGATAGCTGGAATTCATTGTATTTCACATATCTCTGAGGAATATGTGTATGATTCTTTGAGTGATAGAATCAGCAGTTCAGAAGGGATCTGGTGGTTGAGCTAGTTTTGAGTTTAGTCTGATATCTTGTTCAGATTTGAAGAGTCAGATGAGGGAGTTCTTGGTTTTAATAGTGTAGTTACTTAAGATTCTGTAGAGCGAGTATTCCAGTATAGGTATCTGGAAACTCTAGATAATATTAGAAAATTCTATTTAGAATTTTTCTGAATAGATGAAATTATTTGTTTGAATTGGTTGCTATGATTGATTGTGTGATTTCTAATTTAATTTAAATTCTTTAACTGGGTTATTAAATTATCTTTTCTTTTAAATTTCGAGGACTAAATTCTTTTAAGGGGGAAGGAATGTAAAGACCCAGAATTTTGAGCAATATCAATTTAATAATCTTTGTTAATAATTAAATTGATTTGATCCTTTTATATTATAAATTGACAAGTTAAATTTATTTTAAAGGTCAATGATAATAATTTGTTAATATCTATCAACATTTTCTTAACAATATAAATAAGCAAGATTAAATTCTTTTGAAAATTTATAACATTTTAATTTGGAAATATTTATTTTGGTAAATAATAAGTTTTAATGTAATAGAACTTTATATTCAAATTGTAATATATATAAATATATATATTGTGACTTGATATTTGTTTTAAAATTTAATATGGAAATTAACAAATTTAATGTTAGAACGTTTCTATTTGAAATGTGTATATATATTTGTATATATATTTGAAATAGGGAAATTATTAATTTAAATTCAACAAGAGATTTTCAAACTTAAACATATTTAGTTTTGAAATTTGAAATGATAATTTGATTTAATGTCTTTGAAATGATATTTGAAATTTAAATTTTAAATAATAAAGTTAATTTCTTATTTTATAAACATATATTTTAGCTTTTGTTTTTAATAAGATAAAATTGTTTTAAAAATTTATATAAGGAGTTAAACTAAGTTTCTTAATTTATGAACAAATGATAAAATTAAATTGATCAAAATACAAGTTATTTAAAAATGCCTATATGAATTTGTTTTTAGATAATGAAAGCCTAAAGTTTATTTTTATAAGATGGAAGCATTTCATAATTATCTAACATTACACAAATACTTATATATATATATATATAGCTTAAAGAGATTATTAAATATAAAAAAACATTTAAAAGAAAATTTAATAACACTTATAAAACACTTGTAAACATTATAGGATATGTAAGGACATTTGTAAACATAGGAGTATATATGTAAGTCAATTAAGAACTTGAATGTGACAAATGTATTCCTCTCTAATAATCTAATTTAAAATTAAATTGTAAAATAAAAAGGTGAGCTAATTTTCAGCAAGAGAATTCTTTTACTCTCCTCAATTCAAAATGAATACAAATAAAAAAAATGAAAAAAAAATAAAAACTGCAAAGAAATCTGGAAATAACAAGGAAGATGAAACCTGAAAGATATATGCTGGATTTTCAAAATCAGAGGCAAGCATGATGAAAACTTCAACATGCAAGAGCTGGAATCAAACGATTCAGGATTAAATTCAACATGTAGATGAATTCAAAAGCCTGGAACAGCTTCTGTTTTCTGGAAAATTTACAGGCGAGTAAATGCAGATTTTAAAAACAGATTTAAAAGTGGTATTAATTTGTTTATATGAATGAATAATATAATGTTATCTGAAAATATTTAAATTGTATTGGATGCATGTTTGATTCATGATTTTTGAATGGCTGTATACTGATGCCTAGCGTCTGTAAAAGAACAGGTTTTAAATTTTATAAATAAAATTCAATAACTTGTTCTTGAATTCGAATTCGAACTTGAATTGTAAATAGAAGTTGTTTGAATTCAAGTAAACTATCATCTAGAAACAAATTCCAATTTTTAAAGTGAATAAATGATTCTAAATACTTGAGTTTACAGTAAAATATAAAATTGGTTCAAAATTTGATGAATCCAATTTCAAGTTTTGATTACATGATTGAATTGCAAATGGAAAATTATGATTTTTAGTACTTGAATCATAATTTTTAATGAGTTAATTAGTGAGCATTTTGGGATTTACTGATTTGGGGTTTTTGGCCAAATCACGGCAATCCATGGCGAACTGGGCCTCGCCGTTGATCATGAAGGTGGAGGGGGCTTCTGAGATCATGCGAAAAATATTATTGTATTTTATTGAGGTGTGTGGTGATCGTGGTTTGAGATAGTAGCGTTTTAGGTGCTGTTTTTATCGTGAGTGTTCCCATGGGTTTCGTGGTAATGTGAAGTAACCGGAGGCTGTCGCGAGTGGAGCTATGGGTTCGAGGCGACGTGGGGAAGTTACGGCAGTGGTGGCGTGGTTTCTCGAAGTTTGGATTGCCGTGGATATTGGGTTTTCTGGTGACGCTGCTTCAGACAGTTTGGGTTGAAGGTTGAAAACTCGTTCTCGATCGAGTTTGGATTTTCTGGGTTTAGTATGTTGATGTCGAAGTTGAAGTCGACTTGGGGATGACCGGAGAGGGGTTCGTCGTTGGCGAGGTTGGTCATGCACGTTGATGTGCACGGCTTTGTGCATCTGGAAATGGGAAGTGGGAGAAGAAGGTGGGGACTCGAAGAATGTAGCGTGTTTTTGACGTTCTGACTCGAAGCATGAAGGAAGGTGGGAAGCACGGGTTAGTATCGGGGTTGACGCGAGTTTTCAGAGAAGGTTACTCGGGTTTGGGTAGGGGTTTACTCGAGTATTAGGTATTCAGGGAGTAGAACGAGTTGTTTAAGTTGTTAATGCGAAGGAAATTTTATTTTAGGAATTAAGTTTTTAAAACAAGGGTTAAACAGGTTTCAAATTGAATTTTTTTTCAAAGTTATGTTTTAAAACAAGTTTATATATTTTAAAATATGGAAGTTTTAAAATAAAATAAGTAGATTTTAAAATAAAATTTGTATTAAACTTTAATAAATAAATTTGGAAAGGATTTAAAGATTTAAAAACTTAATTTATATGTGTTTGTTTATAAATTGATTTCTAAAGGTTATATATTTTATTTTAAATAAAGTATAATGATTAAGAATTTGATAATCAACTATAATAAATTTTATATTATGTAAACTAGAATTTTATTTTTTCTAAAGATAAATAATTGTGAGAATAATTGTGATAACTCAATTAAGATTTATATAAGTGTTACTGATTAATATAAAGATTTAATTAAGACAATGTTTTCTTAATTAAGAATCTTTATAATATAATAAGTTAAGACTCATTTAATTAATTTTAAATGATTAAGTTAAATAGTTAATTAAGTAATTAACTTGTGATTAATTAAGATAATCACTTTGGATTAATCTAATATAATTACTTGGGAAGTAATTAAGTGGTTAATTATTTGAGGTAATTAAGTAAAGGATAATTAGTTTATTAAAAGTAATTAGGTAAATGTGATTAAGAGTTAATCACTTAGTTATTAATTAAAGAATTAATTAATAATTAGTTAAAGATTTAAATTATTTGATTAATGATTAATTAATAAAAGGATTAAGAGTAATTAATTAAGAGGTTAATTGCATGTTAAAGTAATAAATTAAGGAAGAAATTTAATTAATGAAGTAATCATTAATTAATAGAAATAATTAATTAATTATTAGTTAATAATTTAAGAATAATTAATTTATAATTTAGTTTTAATTACTAAATGTAATTAAAGTAATTAATCAAAGGTGATTAATTAAAAGTAATTAATTAAATATGATTAATTAAAAATAGTTAATCAAGTATGCTTAATTAAGAGTAATTAATCTATGTGATTAATTTAAAATTAAATAATAAGGTATAATTAAAGGATAATTAAGGAATAATTATCAGAATAATTAAAGAATAATTAATCAAGGTTGATTAATTTAGAAGGTAATTAAGAGGTAATTACTTAGTATAATTTGGAAGTAATTAATCCGGATGATTAATTAATATGGAAATTAAGTAAGAATTACTTAAAGTAATTAAGTGATAATTAATCAGGGAGGATTAATTGAAATGGATAATTAAGTGATGTTAGTTAATTAATTAATTTGTAATTAATTAATGAATAAGAAGTAGGATTGAAGATAATTCAAGTAATTGATTAAGGATTAATTTAATTTAAGGATTAATTAAATTAATCAAGTTTGGATCAAACTTGTTTATGAATGATTAATGATTGGATGATATATCATTGGATGAGTTAATGGTATTGGTTGTTGCTGGATGACATTGATTGATGGGTGATGATGTGAATATGCTATATCTGAATGTGATATATATGCTGCTTTGTGATATGTATAGATGCATGTGATAATAGATGCTTATCTATCTGTGTAATATGATACATCCATTTATGTTAAGTTATATTTCTGAAATATCTATTGTTTAAATCCCTTAAGTACAACTTGGACATTAAAATGGCGTTTGGATTCGATGAGACCGTGATCGGGTTTCCATATTTGGAATCCGAAAACCACATCGATTCCAATTAAACGTTAGGTCGTTAATCCAAATGGAGCGAGTGAAGACTCGAGGTGTATGGGCTATACGTCAGTATAACTCTGTGGGTGATTCCGTAATGAGTTTGATGGAATAGTGCTTATAGATTCGAGATGGATATTAGAGTGCAAGGGCTATGGTCGTTGACTCTGAGGGTGATTCCAAAATGAGTGCAACGAGATAGTGCCTTCGGTTTCATTCGAACCCGGAACGAACTTGTATGGATTGAATGCTTTCAGCACATCGTCAGGCGGACGATGGGCATTCTAAGATAATTGGTCCTATAAAGGTAATCGCAGCCTCAAGCCTCATCAACCGGGAATGACTGAAACAGGGGAGGTGCAGCAAGGCTTCGTGGGTCGCTCCCACTGGCGAGCGAGATACATCCCTGTCTAGATGTCCCTTTTTATTTCGGCTTTGTGGGCAGTTGGAACTACAGCTAAATGCGGGGTGGTCTTGTTCGGGACTGTTCAGTAAGGAATGGTCCCGGCCTTGTGTTGTAGGGGAGTGGGAGTACTCCTCGGTACGGTGATCTAGGCCACGTACTGTGACGGGCGGTACCCTAGTAGCCCTGCCATTGATGGAAACCCATTTACCCTACGAGACCCTTCGGTTTTTTTTGTATTACCCACTTTTGTGGCTAGTAGCTGGAATTTAATCATGTAACAATTTCGGCTATTTCATATTTACTTGAAAACCCTAGACACTATTATAATATCACTGGATTTCCTATCAAATGTTTTGGTTAGCGTAAGATAAAAACTTTTCCATGTTTATGTGTGGGAAGTCTTACGTGATACCTTTTCTTTCAAAGGATTTTCTAAAGTTAAGCAATCTTAAACCGTTTACTCACACCAGACCCCTGTCTGACCCGAGTGTTTATTTTCTGTTTTATTAAATTCTTGGGTACTCATATTATATATGAGTAGTCAAGTGATTCAGGTTATCTCTTGACGAATTCTGGAGGAGCTTTGGTGCAGGAGGCTTCAGCGTGTAGATATATGGTTAGAGTTTCCGCTGTGTGTTATTCTGTATGATGTCTTGTATTGTATTAGACAGAAATGTTATAACTGTCAAAATTTGTGTTGTTTAGTTGTGTACACTGATGTATATGATACTATGTATATGTTCTATATTATATTTAAATCGTTCCGCTGTGAGATTCTGATGTGTTGTTTTCTCTTTCTTCTCTTTCTTTTCTTCTTCTATCCCTTTCTTTCTTAATTAGTGATGCGATTTTCCAGGAGTGGAAAGTCGGGTCGCTACAGAAATACACAACCTTTCATATAAGAGATATCAACTCTTTCAAAACATCCAATACCCTTCAAACATCCATAAGCAAAGCTTAATCACATACAAATCAATTCAATTGATTCTAATTGAATTTCAAACCTCAATCACTCAGATTCCTTCATTTAATATTAATTAATTTCAAATTAATTAATTAATCAGTCCTTCATTATTCAGCTTAATTATTCACATTGGATTAATTATCCATTTATTTACTTTATTAAATAAGTCAAATTTCTCCTTAATTAATAATCTTAATTAATCTCTTGATTTTTACACAAAATAATTATATTTCATTAATTTCATTAAGTAATTATTTACCAAACCATCCAATGATTATTCTGAATTACTTATACTTAGTTAATTAACTTACAACTTAATTTATTATTTATTCAAACCTTTAATTACCAAATTAAATAACCCAAATTATTAATTAATTGAATTAATTAATTATCCATTTTAATTATCTTACTACTTTAATGTATCACAAATCATTAACTCGTTAGTAACCTTTAAACGGAAACATTTTCTTATTCATCGTTTTAAATTTAAAACAACTTAAAATGTCCAATACTTCGAGTTAAGCATCCATTAACTCGAGAACCATCCAAAAACCAAAATCACCAGATCATCAATTCACGGTGCATATCAAATCAATTCAATCATTCAACCAAATATTTAAATTTAACCATTTAAATTTAAATAAACCTCCAACGGAGTGAGATTTACTCACCTTTGACTTTGTTAGCATCCATTTCCAAATCCAGCTTGCTTCTCCACAGATTTTGACCTTGTATAAATATTATACGATTTTTATAAATATTTTACATAATCAAACAATCAACTATCCCTTTTAACAATTTTAATTAAAGTTTAATTTTAAATTAATCACTTCATATGATAATTTAAATTGACCAATGACTTAATTAACTATTAATTCCTCTCCTAAACTACATATAGAAATAAATTATAGATTTAAAAAAAAATCTACTCTTTATGAATTTCTCAACATTTTAAAATGCTTATATACATATCAAAAATCTTTTCTATATAAGTAAATTAACAAAAATAGGAACGAATTTTTTTTCCTCTATTGTCAAATGAAATAATAAATTAAATAAATAAAAAATCCAAGTTCTACAATTAAGTAACACTAAATACCCCAATTTAGTCTTATCCATTTAAAGAAGTAACCGAATTAAATTACCTCAAAATCAGAGGAAATTAAAATCGAGAATCCTCAGAGCGAGGTCGAACAGAGTGCACACCACCACAGCCACGATCGCCCACCCTCAACCCAAATCGTATCATCCTCCCCTCGCTCGAAAATCGCACGCAACATCACCTACACGTCGCCGACCCGCGACCCCCCCTCTCAGCCATGCCAACCTGGCGCCGCCATCAGCAACCTACATGCGGCCACAACCACCAGCTTGAAACCCTTGATCGTGAACTGCACCACCCATTCACTTCGCCTCGAAATCCACCTTGTGCCCTAGCCGAGCGCATCCTACGTCGCCAACGATTTCACCCACCTTCCACTTAACACAGCCCTAAGGGCGAACGCTCCATCGACCACCCGTCATTATTCACCTTAATCTACTGCATCTCAATGACAAATCCCCCCTTGCGCTCGCGACCGAGACAGAAAAAGTGGATCTTCGAATGAGGGGTTGATTTTGATTCGTCTCGAATACGTTGAAAAGCGACCTGATTTTTGAAGGGAAGATTTTGTTTTTCGGTCCCTCTTTTATTTTATATAAGAGAGTTCGATTTCTACTGAGAATAGAAAGGGACGAAGATGTATATCTTGCGAATAGCTTCTAGCGTAAGCTCTGATTATTATAGAATTAAATATTCAAAAATATCTCGTGTTGTTAAAAATATCCTTACTAATTTATTTTAAATTTTGATTATCTTAAAGAACTTCCAAAATGCCCCGTCGATTGCCATTTAAAATTTAAATTTCAACCATTCTATTATCTTCAGTATCATCATCGTAAATTTTATAAGCCTTCAAATTATTTAAACAGGCTTAGAAATTCAGATTCAATAATTTACCCAGTTTTAATTATTAAATTCAATATTTAACTATATGATTCAGTGATTTAATTACCAAGTAAATATCGATATCTTGAATTCAAGTTTAAAATTAACAATTAAATATTTTAAAATCAATTAACTATTCAAATTTAAATCGTTAAAATTTTTGGATTGTCACATCAGTAATACTTTTGGATAATATGAGTATAGAGATCGGTTATTACTATAAATGCACATAGAACAAAAACCATGCGTTGGCTTAATTTTGGAACTACCGAATAATATTTTCCTTTATTTCAAACATACATGTAGATTTAATAACTGAAACAATACAAAAATTAACATAGTTCATAGCGGAATATTGTACCACCATAAAAATTTACTTGTAAATACATATGAAAATAACAATTTTAAGGAATTACTTATGGATACTATTAGCATTACCGTATTTTGTTATCAGAATTTAATACTATAGGTGACTGTAGCACCTATAGCGCTTAGCTTTTGGCCTCCAGATACAGGATGTTACAATAAAATACACCAAGGTCTGACAAGAACATCATGTGCCCCTGCTACATAAAACCGGCCTACCCTTGACTAGTAGTACCGTATACATCACCCCCACGGTTGAGATCAGCAACCGTACCGGAGCACACAAAAAATTGGTCAAATATTGATTGTAGATACGGTGGTGACATACCCTTATGGGAGTGATCCACATAGCCCTACGACATAACCTATTTTGATCATTTACAGTTGATGAGGCCTGAGGCTATGTTTACCTTTTCTAGAGCACTGCCACTTAGAACGTAACATCACCTTCCAGATGTTGACCCAATGTCAGCATTCATCCATACAAGTCGTTCAGAAGATAAACGAACCGAAGGTACTATTTCCACTACACATATTTTGAAATCACCCTCAGGGTTAGTAGCAAATAGCCCTGGTACTTCAAAGGCTTTATCTTGGACCTTGCATTTACTATTTCCAATTCGGACGTTTATGTTGGTTCGAAGTGATTTTTGGATAACAACTAATATCCGATCCCAGTTTCTCCAAACCAACCTTCGATAATTTTAAAAGGTCAAGTTATTTATAGTGGACAATCTGACTATCAGGGTGCGGAGATTTACATATGAACATATGTTCCGTATGCTTAGATTATCATGACCCTCTTATCAAAATTAACCCCCTTGTATTTATCACGTTCTCGAAGTGCGGTATTTGTGATGAGTACATGTCGACTTACTTTCAATAAAATGCACCATCATTTTATTACAACTACTTTAATTCATTTGGCTACTTAATATCATGGATAAAGACCCATGGTTTTAAAACAATTCACTTAAACAAGAAAATTGGTCAAAGATAAATAATCGATAGGGTTTTTAAAGAAACCTTAAAAACAGCTAAATCATAAGTTTAAACTCAATCAAACCTTAATTAATCTTCATTAAATCAAAATTAAATCATTAATTATCCAAATTTTATTTATAATTAAACCATAATTATACTATATTTAATTAACATTTACTTAAGAAATTGAACCCTCATTAAATGGATAATTAACCTTTAATTAAATAACAATTAATTAAATAATCAACTCAAATTAAAAATTATTTAAAATAAATAACTTGATTAAATAAAAATTAGTTTTACTTTTTTCTTAATTAATCATTATTTAAAACTTAATTAATTTAAAATAATTTACTTAGTTACCAATTTCTTAAACTCTAATTATTTAACCTAATTAATTAATTAATTAATAATTACCAAAATTAATTTAAATTAAATAAATAAATTATTAAATAATTAAAAATAAAATTTTAACTTACTAAATTGATTCTAAATGATTTCTCAAAAACAATCCAAAAGAAAACACTTAAAACTTGAAATCGTGAATTTTTTGAATTGCATCTATAACGACTGACACTATGAGCGCAGTTCGCTAGAATTGATTTCTAGGCGAAAGTTACACTTGTCTCAAGCGATGCCATACATTTTTCAAAAAAACTTATGTGAAAGGTTTTGAAACTTTCAACAAGTTGTAACTTGGAAAACATTCCAAAATCAAATAAAAGAAAACCTATTTCTTTCCATCGGATCTCAGATCGCTTTGCGACCATTTCAACACTAGTTCACAACCGTATCATTACTAACTTGGGTTCCATTTTACAACCAATACTACAAACATATCATAACCAATATAACATGTCTACAACCATATCCATATAGAACATATACATATCCAAATATATCACATATTTAACCAAATCACATATCCAATTCAAACAACCAACTTGCAATCACATATTATCTAATTCACATGGTAATTCAACATATCTACCTAGCATATTTAACAACATATATAGCATTAAAAAAAGTTGAAAGCTTACTCATCGAAAGCTTTACAAATCTCAAAGCAATTTCCACTAGAACTTTGATATATGCTAGTACTCGATCCTAATTTGCAAACGTGAAGCTTTTGGATGCCTAAACACCTAGAATAAGTTCGACCTAATGTGTTTTTGGTGGAAGGGGATTTGATTTTGGAAGAGGAAGTGTAAAGATGGACGTAGAATGGTTTTAGTGAGCTAAAGAGAAGAGTTTGAGTGGAAAAGAGTGATTTGTTCTAACTTTACAAACTATGGTAGCCATTGTTATTTTAGAGAGGAAGTTTTAGAAAGTGAAGAGGAGAAAGAAAAGAAGAATGTGTGTGTATGGACGTATATTTATAGTTAAAAAAAGGATTGGAGAAAATTATTAATTTACCCTTTAATGATTTAATATAATATGCCATGATACTGAAAACTCACATCACCTTCTCTCTCCTCTCTCTTATCACATCTCCCTCCTTCTCTAGTCAAATCTTTATGCGCATGATGAATAATGATGTCTAATTATGAAAAATATGAAGATATGAACACATTTAATAATATATATTTATATATAATGTTTATTATTTTTAAAGTTATGAATTGTGACATCACTTGTTAATTATAATCAACATAAGATAATCTACTCCTAATTGTATTATTATTTAATTAATTATCTACTATATATATGTACATATGGTGCACAATGATGAATAGCATTCTCGACAATATTCTGGTGTCGAAAGGTCGAAATTTTGTAAAACATTCTTTGGTCACTTTTTTTTTCTACCGACTATTTGATTTGTTAAACAAATTTCGAAAATGATTTTTCCCTCATTAACAATTTTTTTAACATGAGTTTATTTGTTAATAAAAATATATGTATTGATTATATATATATATATATATATATATATGTATATACATATATATAATTGCCGAGTTAAAACGACTAAATTCAAGGTCGTTATAGATGTTTAATGCAAATGTATTGGTTTGCTTTGAGTGACGTTTTAGGCTACATTTTGATGTGATTTCCCAACGCGATTAAATGAAGTGGAATACTTATATAATAAATGTGTATATAGTAGTATATAGACACACATAGAGAAATATGTATGTATGTATGCATAGATGGTTGTTGAAAATAGATGTTGATGTTCGATGTTCGTATCAATGTCGTATTTACATTATTGGCTCCTATTGACTTACTATGGCGTCATGGATCAAACATATGGAGTTGGTGGATTGTAAGAGGATAGAGACGTCCATACGTAGGCTTATATGACCTAAGGTGTACCATACCTATAGCTATGTCCATCGTTCGAAATACAGTGAGCTAGGTTATAATAAATCATATAATTGATATATGTGCAATGTTTATATGAATACGTTAAGCAGTGAGGTGTAAGATTGACCTTAGTTGAATAATCAACTCTTGGATGTTGATGTTATTACTTTCATATGCATGTTGGTAGGCTAAGGTGTGTTTACACATCTTAAATGGACTAAAATGATGTTATAGTAGTTTATTTGAAGTATATGTCGTATAGACAAGTTTCACTCACTTAGACGTAAGTCTAACCTCCTCTCCAGATTGTATTTATATGATATTGATAGGTTGACGGGCCATGGAGTCAGGATGATTTCGTTGGTGATGATGGTGCATATGACAAAGGCATTTACCTATATAAAAATTATACATATGTTAATCTGATATTATAGTGTGTAGTGTGGATTAATAATTGTATATTGTATGTATCTATGAAACTTGAATCTGTTATAAAGATTGGTTTGAAAATAAATTGGTTTTTATATTATGTTTTGTTCCTTCCATTCTGAGTTGAGAAAGATATAGTTAGAAGTATAAGTTTGTTTTCTTGTTATCATAACCTAACAACCTATCATTTTCTATTTTTTAGATTTGAACATTGGTTTAGAGATTAAACCCGAGAGTCGAAAAAGATGGGTTATTACAAGTTCTATTATTGAAAATTTACTTTTTATCAATGAAAACAACTTATTTTCAAACATAAACGATAACACTAATAAGGTGGAAAAATTCATACAAACAAGTTATTAATTAAATCATAACAAATATTGATACAAAAATATTACAATTAATTCATCTATATATATATATATGCAGTTGGAGAGCTAAAATTTCAGGTTTAAACTCATCTATTTTCAATCTTATCTTAAGAATGATATATGTGAATTTATAAAATATAAAGTTAAATAGACTAATCTAAATATTATATTTCATATAAAATTGAATCTTACCTTTTTAATTTTCTTATAACTATCAAGAAAAAGTGCTAAAGCTACTATTTTAGATAGTAAGGCCTACCTATAAGTAAATAAAGGGCCATAAATTTGTTTTTTCCCAAAAGTTAGTTACATCTTAGTCCTTTTCTTCTTAGTTTCTCTAAACTCTTATATAGGAATTTTAGATTAAATTCTGCATGAACTTTATTTCAAATCATATGTGAAGTAATTGTTCTATGTTCATTTTGAGAATTGTTGTATCTAACATTGAAAATAAACTAGAATTTTTCTAGCAATTTCAAAAGGGGCAAAACATTATAGGATGAAACACATTAACTCTGGATAATCATCAAACATAACTTCAATGCACTTAATGATAACAGAAGAAAGAAATTCATTTATCTTTTAATGAAGACGTACATCTCTGTAGGAGATATGCTCATAAATATGGAAAACTAAAGCTTTAACTAGAGTTAGATAAATGTGAAGTGTAGAATTATTATTATTTTCCATCGTTTTTTTGCAAATTCTTGGAGTCAGAGATCACATTATTGGGTGATAATTTAACATCCTCTGATATAATGCGCTATATGACATTTATTTTTATTTTTAAGCATTGTTTCTTACGTTACATTTTTGATATCTCATTCATGGAATAAGAGTGCTACTTGATTATTTTAAAAATGAAATTAAATTAAAAAGAAAAAGTATGTCATATCTGTAATTGGTTGTATCGTAACCTATAATTATTCATCTTTCATTTCATTCTACACTTTCAATGCGGTAAATTCATTGTATGTTATTTAATACCTTTTTTAAGGTTGCCTATAATCAGCCTTACAACTATCACAATGGTGTTTTAACTGTTTCAATCCCCTAAGCATTAACATAATGTGTGTGTAGCATGGGTTTGTGTTGGTTATTTCAAGTAAGTTAATTTATTTCTTTCACTGCATTAAAATGTATTTTGAAATTATATATAAAATAATACTAATTTGGTAAAACAATTTAGAGTACAAAATAATGCATACGTAGATATAAATCAAATGTATAAAGAGTTAATACATAAAATGTTCATTGTACAGATTTGTGATATGTATATTTTCTCATAATCGTATTTCATACCATATAATAAAATGACAATCTCTTGCATTTTGAAATCCTATATGGAAAAACCATACGAGTCTAAAGGGAACTCATAAGATTGAAGAAACGAGAAAAAATTGATAACCTCTAGTGGAAGTTATAGTTTTGAATCTTAGTAACCTCATTTCTTGCATATGGATAGGTATTTAGGTGGCTAATTTTGTAATTTTTCTTCTTCAAAATATTGGATTGATGGGTAAAATGAAGTTCCACAAAATATCTATATACAGTTACTAATATAAGCAATCCACTGTAGAAGCTTTCAAATTATTTTATTTAAATTGTTCCAATAAAAATGTATACAATGTATAATTTGTATACAGAATTTGTTAAAAAATATATAACTAAATCGTGCAAGTAGAAACTTTTTAAAGTACTATTTGATACACAAATGTTAAATCGATTGATACTAGTTTAGACAATAATTTTGCATACACAAAAATTATTATACACATATATAATACTTAAAAAAAGTTCTTATTTTATAGTTATGTTTAATATAATGGTGTACCTAACTGGTACTATATTAACGATTTTTTGTTGAAATATAATTTCGTATATCTACTTTCATTATACACATGAAAACCTACAATGAAATTCTCCTAGACTTTTGGCCACCATCAAACAATAAACTGGATCATAGAGGTTCCAAACTTGCGATCTTCATTAATAGCATGATGCTCTAACCAACTGAGTTTATAGTCCAACAAAACCAAATTGCCCAGTGGGAAAATGCTTAATTATTTCATGAAAATTATTTACAAATTACTTCAAATAGTGTAAAACTATCTGAATTTCATTGTTTCTTTCACTACTTCAAAATGTGTTTTCAAAATACATGCGTAAAATAATAATAATTTAGGAAAATAATTTTGAGCATAAAGTGATAGAAACATAGATATAACTATTGAATATATAAAGGGTCAACAAGTAAAATATTTGTAGTATATATTTTTAATTTATATATTTTCTCATAACCTTATCTTATACCATTTACTAAAAGGAGAATCCCTCCCCTATGTAAAATTATATGTAGCGAAACCATTGTGAGTTTGACATGTGCATTATGAAAATATAAGCAACTAGAAAAGAGAACGACAGCCATTAAGCAATGTCATAAGTTGACTCTCATTAATCTCATTTTAACAAAAAAAATATCCTAAGGGCTAAGCCAAGATCGAGACCTATAAATCTCTAGTCAATTGCTCAACCATTAGGCTATTGACCCTTTAACGACAATTACTACCATGAGAAATCTGTAGGAAAATCATTTCATAATTAGCGATTAGAAAACATGTGTACAATGCAAAATTTGCTTGTCTAAGTTATAAAGAAATATAACCTAAACCGTGTAACTATAACTTTTCGAAGATACTAGATCGTATATAAAAGTTACATTAGATGATAATAAATTTGCATACAAAAATTTTACATACATATGTATAACATTTAATATTTTTCTTATAGAAAGTTATTATTTTATGGTAATGTCCCCATGTACCCAATTAATACTATATTAATTATCTTTTTTGAAATATGATTGCATGTATCGTATATCATTATATACATATGATAAATTTATAGTGAAATTCTCTCAAATTATTGACCAACATCGAATAATTTACAACCTTCATATTATTAGCATGATACTCTAACCAACTGACTTAATAGTCAAACTAAAGTAAGTTGCCTAGTGGGAAATTACCCTATTATTTCATGGAAATTAATTACCAAATTGTTTCGTATAGTGTAAAATTGTTCAATTTTGTTTGTTTCTTTCACTGCATTAAAATGTATCTTCAAATTCAATAAAAATAGTTAAAACTTAGGAAAATAATTAAGAGTAAAAAACGATATATACATAGATATAACTGATAATTTAAAGAGTTAATACATGAAATATTCATAGTATATATTTGTAATTTATATATGTTTTCGTAGCCTAGTCTATACTTTTCTAAATAAAGAATCCCTCCTATGTATGAAATTATACGTAGCAAAACCATAGTGAATTTTGAATGTGCAATCAAAAAAACTAAGCAAATAAAAGAATTAACTACTATTGGGCAAAGTCACAAGTTTGAATCTCCCAAACCACATTCTAACGAGAGATAACACCGTAAGGGCACAACCAGGATCGAACCGGTGACCTATTGATCTGCAGTCAATTGCTCTACCACTGAGCTATGGACCCCTCAATAACCTTTTTTTCTATAAATTTTCTGGAAAAACTAATTCTGAATACTTAGCATGAAATAGTAGACTATTACTATGTTGGATCATGGGTTCGAGTCCCAATATTCTCAGTTTTCCCTTTTATAATAGAACTAGTGCGAATCCGTGCTACACATACGGAGGTCGCCACATAATTTTATTTGTTATTGCATAAAGATTAAAGTGTATGTTCATGAATTGTAGTTTTTTTTCAGATTAGCTTTTTCTTAACTGCTCCAAACAAATATTTGATGATAAATATATTTAAGTAATCTCAAACACAAAAAGTATAACTAAATTTTTTGAACCACGGTGACATTATACAATATATGTTAACATTATCATTCTATTATTATTAACTATGCAGGCATTGCATATTAAGCATGTTTGTTACTTTTCAAGTCAATGCTACATAGGTTCAAATGAGTTTATCCAATGTTTGAATATAAATTTCAATTTGCACATAGTCCACAACGGTGATAAAATTTAAATCTAGAACGGAGAAATCATGTTGTAACTAAAATAATGTTCCAAATTTGTTTCAAAAGAAATAAAATTTCAACATTTGCATTGTTATACATTTTGACATACACAACAATAACTAAATTAGAGTCTAGAGGAATATTGCAATACCTTGGAAAACACTAACAATAATACGTAAATTTCATTAATGATAACAATTAGATAAAATGGCGCCAGCAAATACAATCAACGAAATAAACTATTAAAAAGATGACTACTAATGGAATAATTATTGTAGTTGCCTATATTACAATATAAAACAAATTATTTTACAAAATAAGCATCTACATAAGCACAGAAGCAGCAAATATTGAAATGAAATTAGGAGCGTTGTGTAGTAAAATAATGATTTTTTTAAATGTAAGAAATAGACAAAGTGAACATGTTTTATTGTGAACTAAAATCTGCAGAAACTATGGTTTACTTAAAGATACATTACACATTTTTTTCATGAAAATCATACACAAAACTTGCATCTGAATTATGTGCATTAAATAGCTTTATTATTTTCCATCAAAAACATTGTAATGATTTACTTTATAAAAACACCTATCACGTCTCTCATCCTTCATCAAACCAATATCACCTGATAGTTAATTAAACATTCAAATATATTTTTCGTTTAATTTTGATTATTAATTTCAACAATTTTTCGTTTTCACCTTATCTTCTTTGTTCGTGGCTGTAAACATTGACCATAAGTTTTCATCGAAAATTCAACCAGAAACTGAAATTTATATTTTTTGGAGTATCATTCCAGTATCGACACCAATGCTTTGAATACTATATTCATTTGCACATAAAAATATTGACATAACTTGGTATTTATAACAAAACCAAATTGTTATTCATGTAAGGTTAAATATATAATCATGACCCATAATGTATAGAATATATAATATTACCTTTCAAGCATAAATAAATATGCAGAATACAGTATTGCTTATTAACTCATAAAAGCATACTACCCTTGCAATACTTAATTAGTTTGCCACTAAAGGATTGAAAATAGTAAAAGAAACATTTGTAAGTTATGGAATGATAAACATTATAGTTTCCCACATGAAGCTAAAACTTATATTGCTTCTGAAATATTTATAAAAAAGGAGTTACATAAGAGGAAATAATTGATTAAAAATTAACTCCCAAATCAATTAACATTAAAGAGTATTATTATGTATCCAGTTCTTTCACTAAATTTAGTTCCAATTAAAGATAATCAATTTCAACTAATTCTCTTTTTTGTTTAAGTACAAATCAAATGGAGCTTATAACAATCAATTCCTTTTTATCTGCTACATGGTAGTATTATCTGTTGTGATCTTTCTTAATTAAAGTTGGTTTAGATATAAACATTACCAATACTATGTAGGTATATTTGTTTACTTGTGTGAATGAAAACATGTAAAAAAAATATTTATTGCATATCATATGATATGCGTGTGCACATACAATATAGGAACCGAAATATTAAAACAAATATGATAAAACATTTCATGCATTCATTATATACAATCAACCATGTTTAATATTCAACCATCAAGAAAATAGTTCTACCGAGATTCGTATTTATGCTCAATTTGTAACATAAAATTTAAAGTGGTCACCTTTCTATAATAACAACTATCAACTAAACTAAAAACTAATCATGTTAGATAAATTATGCATATTATCTAATAAATATATATAAATTAAAATTTTGAACTTAACATATTTTTTGATAGTTTAGAAGTAGTTTAAAAGATGAAGTTTCATCAATTTGACATTGATGCATTTTGAGAAAGTAGCATCTATGTAAAAAATCTAGTCTGTGAACAACTAATGAAAACGATGAAAACAACAATGACTAAAATGTTAAAAAATATCCACCACCTACATGATCCCAATAACTTAATATGTGAACAAATACAATGCAATAATTAATTGCAGTTAGTATCATATGGAACTGAGAGTAAAAGCGAATTGTTAACGTAAAAATCTGACGCCAACACCCCGATGCAAGTAAAGCAAGTGTGAAAGCACCACCCGATGATACGGGAACCAGAAATAAGCAGGAAAATATCAGAAAGACAGTAAAAGACACAGTTTTTATAGTGGTTCGGTTAATAGTCAAGCCTACATCCACTTTATATTTCTTTAATGCTGACTCAAATTCAACTTATACAACTTTCTTCAATTACAACACACTTTAGACTAGTAGATCAAACTTTGATGAAGAATAATCTTTCGAATCCATGTTGAATGATGTAGATTTTCTCTTGAAGTATGTTGTAGTGTCCTTGGTGTTTGGAGTGCTTGAAGTGCTGTTTTAGTTGAGAAAACGACAGAGTATCAGCGCTTCGAGAATGAGCCAAAAGATCCCCCGAACGTTGGAGCTCACACGGTATTTATAGGAGTTTTCGGACAGGCCTTAAGTCGTGAGCGACTTAAGATAAGTCGTAAGTCGAAGGATACGACTTAACAAGAGTCGTAACTCGCCAGCGAGCTAAGGGGATTTGAGTTACGACCTAACTGGTTCGCACCTGGCCATCTGAACTAGCTAGTAGATTCCAATGACCTAACGGAGAGCGGCAAGGTTCGATAAGTGCTAAGTCGTGAGCGACTTAAAGCAGGTAATGAAACCATTAGGTCGCTCCGCTTTATCTCCTTAGGTCATGAAGTACTTAGGTCGTTGAGTCGTGGCTTCCTGTAAGCAGTTAGGTCGTCCCACTCTCTTAGCAGCTTGGTCGCTTATTCCTTAAGTCGCTAAGTCGCTTCATCCCTTAAGCCGCTAAGTCGCTTTATCCTTTAAGTCACTAAGTCGCTTCATCCTTTAAGTCGCTAAGTCGCTTTATCCTTTAAGTCGGTAAGTTGCTTTATCCTTTAAGTCGCTGAGTCACTTCATCCCTTAAGTCGCTAAGTCGCTTGATCCTTTAAGTCGCTAAGTCGCTTTATCCTTTAAGTCACTAAGTCGCTTCATCCTTTAAGTCTCTAAGTCGCTTCGTCCTTTAAGTCGCTAAGTCGCTGAGTCGCTAGGTCACATAATAAAGGAAATTAACATTTTGCCCCTTGAAGTACACGCCTAGGTCATAGGTCGCGTGCTTCGACTTAGTTCCTTAGGTTGTGAGCGACTCAAACGGTTCGCTAGGTCGTGCGATGGTATGCCTTCCTTTCATATAAATTGCTTAACCCGTTCCTTCTTCACTTTACCTGCTCCATCACTCTAAGCCGCCACTAGCGATTTCTCAAGCTTCCCAAAGATAATTTCGAACCAATCAATCAC
The DNA here is from genome assembly GCA_030765085.1 of Allium cepa. Lineage (NCBI taxonomy): Eukaryota > Viridiplantae > Streptophyta > Magnoliopsida > Asparagales > Amaryllidaceae > Allium > Allium cepa. Next base: position 14,418,879 of record CM060940.1, on the reverse strand, counting down.
CGATTATCCATAATATTTCATCGCTTAAGTAAATTCGCTTCCTGCTCAATCATGATTATCGCTGAACTACGAATCTCTACCCTCTGACCCCAAATCAACTTCGTACGCCTCGCTTAGCTTTTGAGTCAAGTTGCAATTGATTTTGATCGCCATTAATTATGCTGCTACTGCGACTCATGAGAGCATAAAAGCGCGTTGGATTTATGATGGAGTTGGAGCGATTCGAATCAGTGTGGATGATTTGGTGAAATGGATAAATAATGGATTTTTGTTGGTGGAGAGGCTAACGGGTTAACGGGTTAGAAGGTAGGAGTTATTGGGTAGAGAGGAAGTTAGCGAGTTAGGAAGATGCCAACAGGAGATGGTCCAAGGCTGCCTAGTTTCATTAGAGGCGATCCAACAAATCCGAACAACTTAAGAGACTTTGCGACCTAATGTGCTTAAACAACTTTAGAGCCCGCGACTTAAATTGCACACGACTTAACTTCTTAGGTCGTATTAGTATCTTGACGACCTAGGACTTAAACCTTAGATCATGCGAGCGTCTTAGGTCTTGGATGCGCACAACCATGCCTTGTTTTTCTTGCGACTTAAATCACTTGCAACTTATCATATCTGTGACTTAGGCTTTAGGTTGCAGCCGAGCTAGGACTTGGATGAATTTTGCCCTGCCAAGAAACTTCTTGCGGCTTAACTCACTTACGACTTAGCATATCTGTTAGGTCGTGAACGACCTAGGACTTGGATGCATACTGTCATGCCTTACATCCTTTAACTCAAACCACACGGCCTAGGACTTGAACAACTCCTCACTGCCTTGACTTGAAGCCTTTTAATTTGAACTTGGAACCGTCGAGATAACTCGCATGACTTTGCTATGCTTGCTTGACAGATTATACCAAATTTTGACGCTAATAACCTGTTAAATACAACATTTGCAGAAAACTAGGGCGAGTATACTGTCATTGATCGCCCACATCAAATGACATATGAGTCGGTAAAAGATAATTAACTCAACTTAAGGAAATTGTATGAAATGCTGTGAGTCAACAAATTCAAGTGAAGTAGTAAAGCAATGTTAATCAACTAAAGCTGATTTGTTTGCATTAATACTGCACTTGTACTTGGACTTAGAGCAACAAGTCTCGAAATTTTACAATTGACACATGTTCATTAGTTTAATTTCAGTTATATTTACTTATCGCTTTATTAGTTTTACACAACACTTCACACATTTAGGAAACGTGCACCTTCATATTTGAATATCCAGTTCCTTGTGTAGAATGTCTTCTCGTGAAGAGGGAGAAGCAGTACAAACTGGAGAGGCCCTCCCAATGGCTGGTCCACTGGTCAACCCACCAGAAAGAACTCCAACTACCCTGAGTTACCGAGTGTTCAACTAGTTATGTGCCCAATTTGGGATTGTAGAAGCAGATGCTATTCTCCCTGGGCCATATGATTTTGCTGACAGTCCTCCCTTCAGGTTTGTTGCCGTTAACCGCCAAATGTGCCTTTGTGGAGCCATTCCTCCTTTCAACAATTTTCTCCAACAACTCCTTTTCCGATTGGCTATTTCTCCTTTTCAATTGCACCCCAACGGCTATTCCATTTTGATGGGATTATGCGTTCTCTTCAGAAGGACGCTTGACCGCCTCCCAAGCTTTGAAGAAATCTGCTATTTATGCACATTTGCGAGAAACAAAGACCATCCTTCCATTATATATGTGAGGAGCGCCAGAAAGCGCAAGCTTATCACTGATCTCTCTGATAGCGCTCATGATTTCCTAAACCAGTTCTTCTTTTTCCGTTGCCTCCAGGGATTTTACGCTATCTGGAGAGTAGGGGGTAAGCTTACTTATCCCCATTCTTTCCTTTTCTGAGCTTTGCAAAATCCAAATTGCTAAATGTTAACCTCGCTCTCTACTTTTGTAGTCCTTCCTCCTCCTTGTAGAGATCCAAGCCACAAGCAGACTTTTGAGAGGCTTAACGCTATGGCGGCTGAGGAGAGAAGTATCAAGTTTTTGCAAAGAGATGAGTTCCTTCATCAGTTCGGACTCTTACAGCCTTCCCGCTCTACTCAGCCTTACGAAGTTCCTGATTCTCCGTCCGAGGCACCAGATGCCCAAGTTTCTATTGAGGAGCCTACACTGAAAGATCCTGCTCCTGAGGCTTCTCTGGCGAAGTGCTCTACTTCTATTGATGTCGCGGGCTCATCTGGCAAATTTGCACTTGCCCCGGTCATTGAAGAAGAAGAGTCTCGAGAATCTCCCCAACATTCAGGGAAGTCCGGTGATGGAGAAGCCAGGAAAACAAGTCCTGCCAAGCAGAGCGGGGATGACACTTTTGAAGGGTTGAGAGACCTGTTTATCACCTCACAGGAGCTCTTTAAAGATGATCCTGTTACCACTAGGGTTTCCTCTTCAGTAGTTGAGGCAACTTCTATTTTGCAACAGATTCCGTCGACTCAAGAGTTGACGTTAGCTACTACACCCATCATTTCTTCGCAACCGAGGAGTGGTTCATAGTTTAACGCGCGTAGTCTGCACGTTACACACACTTAGGATTTTTCAGTAGTTATATGTACCTATATGCGCTTTTACTTCCAGGATTTTCAAGTTTTTCCTCTTTTTCATTTTCAGGTTCTCCAATGGGGCGTAGCGGTTCCTATTATGATGACTTTCAACAGTACGGAAGGCGTGGTCAGTATGATTATAGGCGCTATCTTCCCACCCACAGGGAAACTGATGAAGAGAGAGCTGCTCGAAAGGCTCAAGAGAGAAGAGCGTATGAAGAAAAGTACGGAAGAAGGGATGAGCAAAATGACTCTTCCCGTAGAGGCGATGACTCTCATAAAAGAAAAACTTATGACGATAGAGGAAAGAGTCATGATATCGGAGACCCAAGCAAGCGGGCCAAGCTTGATGAAAAGACCACATCTGCAACTTTAGAAAAGGCCGCTGCTCTCACTTCTCTTAAAATTCCTTCAAAGTCTCCTGCCCTTGAAGGAGCCGACATTCAGACACTTCTTGGCAGACCCTCTTACCAAGTTGAGAGAGGTCCACCAACCCTTCAAAGTCGGTTCCTTCATTGGTGCTTCAAGGGAGTCCGCTTTGACCTTGACTTGGTTCCCATTGACAAAGAGGCCATGCTACGAAATCTTGACACTGTTAAACTTGATATCGAGAGAATGTCAGCGTGGCAAAAGCTCGTCGATGAGCTTCAGAGGGTGAACTGGGCCAACCTTGAAGTTATGCTGACGATGGAGAACGACAAGTCTGAATGGCAGAAAATTCTTGATCAGCACAACACCGAAATGAAAAACATCGCTGAGTACAATGAAAAGCTTGAGGCGAAGGTCGAGAAACTTAAGTACGATCTTGCTACTTCTTCCACCTCTTACACTCAAAAGGAAAAAGTGCTTCAGAAGCAAGTTCGAGATGCCCATGCCGCTCAACGGTATGTTGAAACCCGTCTTGAAGCTACACAGAAGACGGTGGAAAAATATCATGCTCGCTTTGTAGAGTTACGGGAGAAAGCTAACTCCCAGGACTTAGAAATCATGAGGCTGAAAGCTCAATTATCGAAGACTGAGAAAGAACGTGATGAGGCCATGGCTGGAAAGAGAGCCGCTGAACAATCTCATGAAGAGACAAAAGCCAACATCAGCTCTACTTTGTTTGATTTTTACGTCCAAAGCGTCCTGGGGCGTGGCAGCCTTGCATTTTTGGGGCCTAAATACGAAATCACTTTGGCTGAAGTGGGGAGGCTGTAATGGATATGCTCAAAGGTGTTGGTTATTCCGAAGATGAACTTGAGGCACATTACATTGATGACGAAACTCGTGCTGCTCTCGCCAGAGGAAAGAAGCAGCTTGTTAAAGTACGAGCCGAAACGATGGGAGGGGCGCATTCAGAGAAAGAAGCACCTTTAATTGCCCCTGCCCCTCTTTTGACTTCGGCCGACATTGATATCATGGGCTCCGGTTCCCACTCTTCTCCCACGGCTAAAGTCGTAACTGAGATTACAAGCGCACAGGGCGGAGATGAAGGCGAAGAAAGCACTGAAGCACAAGCTTATGAAATTGACGTTAGAAACCCAACTTCTCCAGGTAACTTTAATGCTGATCTTGCTCAAGTAGACTGCTCATTTGCTTCATATGAGTTTGATGAGCTTCTTGATTATTTCCTAAATCTCAACGAGCCTTTATCTCCTCTCTTTACTGATTTTAACTTCTTTTCTTCTGTAGAGAAAGTACTGAGCATTGTTCAGACTTCCCCTCCTCCAGTTATCCCTCCCCCGTCTCTGCAAGTCACTCCTCCTGCTGCCTCTCAACCGGGATCATAAGAGGAGCAAATAGAAGCTCTCCAAGACTTGGACGATCCCATTGCTTCACAAGAACATAGGAGAGAAGAGACTGAATAGGGCGAAAAGACTCCGGAACTAACTGGTTCCGACGATACTCCGTTGGCCACACTTTTTACTCCAGGAAGCGGGTCTTCTCCTAAGAAAAGGGGAAAACGTGGAGTCTCAAAGAAGAAAGAAGCTTCAGCTGGCGAGGAAAAAGCAGAGACAAGTCCGATTGTTCCCCTTTCTCCTTCTTCCCCTACTCTTTCAAGCCGGCGCAGGAAGTTGGTCATCCGACCAGGTTCAGGCTCAAAAGGTGGAGGGAAGAAGAAATGATGGCTTTGGTCCTGTGCTTTTTATCTCGCTCTTTGCTTTTTGCTTGTATGTAAGCTTATGTTAACTGGAGATTGTGCGGGTACCAGTCCCCGCTTTCTTTTACTTTGAAACCTGCATATGTATAAAACTCTCATAGTATGGAATAAAATGGTTCTTTTACTTATACAAATCTCTGTCTTATTTGAGAATACTTTTATTTTCTGTTTTCATGCAAGTTTCTTTATCCTCTTTATGTGAAGTTGCAGTAAACCTATGGTATGTTTCTTGAGCATTGTTTTCATTTTAATAATGACTATATTGTATTGCCCCCATACCATGGTTTATTACAATCTCTTTCACATTGGCAAAGTTTCGGAGAACAACTCTTCTGTTTCGAGAAGACTTGTGCTCTTTCTTTAGAGAACAACTCTTCCATTTGAAGGAAGTTTGCATTTGTACTTTATAGGATAATATTTCCGTTCTAAGGAAATATCTTTCTAATTTAGTAGAATGAACTTCATGTTGGAGGAGTTTTTTTTTTGTTGTGAAGTTTTTACACTTCACTTTTTGAAAAAAGTCACTTTTTCTTTGGCAAGTGAATTTTACTTCATAGTACAATGGTCCTTCCGAAAAAGTGCTTCAACCTGCTTGAGTCTCCGAAGAGAGTTTTTTGTTTGATTATGCCTCTGGGAAGAGGTCTTTTTGTTTGGTTGCGCCTCTGGGAAGAGGTCTTTTTGTTTGATTGTTCCTCTAGGAAGAGGTCTTTTTGTTTCTGCCTCTTGGGAGAGGCTTTTATCTTTTCCCTGTTCGCTAGGAAGCGGGCCTCCGAAGAGGGTTTTTCACATTTCGACTCGTGTGAAGTTTTATTTCAGGTCACGGTGAAATGTGCGCCTCTGAGTAGGGCTTTTTCCTGGAAGTTTGGAGCTTCTTTCTCTTAGTTGGATGGATTCACGGGGCAGACACAAGTGTTCTGTGCAACCGATCAGTCCGCAACTTTCTATCGAGAAAGAACTCTCTTTTTCTGGCGAAGCCCGCTCGAGGTCTTTTAGCATTTCAACTATGGTGAAATGGGCCTCCGAAGAGGGCTTTTCACATTCCAGCACTTGTGAAGTTTTATTTCAAATCTCGGTGGAATGCGTGCCTCCGAGTATACCTGGAAGTTTCTTCCTCATGGTTGGCCGGATTCACGGGGCGGACGCAAGTTACTTGGACGCTTATTTGCGCAGATTGTCTCAACTAGTGAACAATCGCCTTGCCTTCACTTGGGAAGGTGCCTTCGATCATCGTATGGATTCACGGGGCGGACGCAAGCTACTTGGACGCTTGTCTGCGCAAACTATCTCAGCTAGTGAACAAGCGCCTTGCCTTCCAGTCGGGAAGGTGCTCCCGGTCATTCCATACCAATCTTTTTTGTTGAGAAAGTCTTCTGGCATGCCCCGTTTGAGGTCTTTATCCTCCGAATAGTTGTGCCTCCAAAGAGGGCTTGTGCCTCCGAAGAGGTCTTTTGTTGTCTGATGCTTGCTCGCCCATGTCTCTTTGACTTCTATTCATATCGGCGATCCCCATTATCTTTTCCAAATACACTTCCCTTTTAGTTGCCAATAATTTCCTTTATCCAAAGAAATATACTTCATAGTTAAGCGAGTTGGTGGTGGCAGACACAGGCTATTTAGCTGGATGCTCGCTTGTACAAACATCCACAGTTGGTTAGCAAGGGCCCACTTCCAGCAAAATCACTAACTTTTTGTTTGAAGCACTTCTTCCGTAGGATTTGAGTATGTAAATTTTGAACGGCTTAGCGTTTGCTTGTTGGGTGATGTCGGGGATTGCCTGGTCTTGCGATGGGTAAGCTTTGTTTTTATGGCCTGCATTATTAAATCGACATTTTAGTAACACAACTGACGTATTTTATATGTCGAAATAAAACAAAGCAGTTTATAATAGTAAAGAGCACAAGATTTATAGTGGTTCTTCCAAGAACTGGGCCTATATCCACTTTATAGTTCTTATTATTCGCTTGCATTGGCTTTACAACGGCTTTTAATACAAGAATCATACATTCATCATTCTTTTACAATATTTCATTAAAGCCTTTAAGTAAAATATGGGCGCAAATGATTGTTGTTCCAAGCTCTTGGAATTGGGTCTCCTTCGATAGTTACAAGTTTGAATGTGCCATCAAGAAGTTTTTGGCCTATAACATACGGCCCTTCCCAGTTTGGTCCTAGCACACCTGTAGGTGTCATAATTCTTTTTAAGATTAGATCCCCAACTTCAAAGCTGCGTCGGCGAACTTTGGAATTAAAGTGCCTGGCTATTCTTTGCTGATGAGCCGCAATTCTGAGCTCAGCTTCTTCCCTTTTTTCATCAAGGAAGTCAAGGGCTTCAAGTTGCAGCTTTTCATTTTCGGTTTGATTGAAATGGATTCTTCTGTGCGAAGGGACTTCTGTTTCCACTGGAATCATTACTTCCGATCCATATGCCAATGAAAATGGTGTGTGCCCAGTCGCAGTATTTTGGGTAGTTCTGTATGCCCATAGTGCTAGTGGCAGCTTATCAACCCAACCACCTTTTGCTTTTTCTAGCTGCTTTTTGATAGTTGACTTGATAATTTTATTCACTGCTCCACTTTCCCGTTTGCCTGCGGATGAGCCACTGCTGAGAAACTTTTCTGGATCTTGAATTTCTTGCAAAAATCTTGGAACTCTTTACTTTCAAATTGGGTTCCATTATCTGTGATTATCTTTTGAGGCACACCATACCTGCAAATGATACTCTTAGTTACAAAGTTTATCATTTTCTTAGAGGTAATAGTAGCTAAGGGTTTAGATTCAGCCCATTTAGTAAGATAATCAACAGCAACTATAGCATATCTGATTCTGGATTTTGCAGTTGGCAAAGGGCCGATGAGATCTATTCCCCAAATAGCAAATGGCCACGGACTGACCATCTGTGTTATCTCAGTGGAAGGTGCTCTTGGGATTTTTGCAAATCTCTGGCATCGGCCACATTTTCGGGCGTAACTCGCGGCATCACGGTTAATATCTGGCCAAAAATATCCATAACGGAGAATTTTCTTTGCTAAAGTTTGACCTCCTGAATGGTCTCCACACTCTCCTCCGTGTACCTCAGTTAGAATTGTCTCAGCTTCTTCCATGGTCACACATCGGAGTTATGGCATTGAGAATCCCCGCCTATACAATCGGCCATCTTGAATTACAAATCTGGATGCTTTTCTTCACAACTTCTGCCGTTCTCTTGAGTTTTCTAGTAGAGAGCCGTCGCGCAGGTATTCCAATATCGGAGTCATCCATGATTCTCGCTCCTGTGATATAGTCATGATCCAGTCAATATCCATTTCATTAATGCTTGGAGTTTACAGGACTTCCACAGGAACTAATCCCAATAATTGAGCTTCACTAGTGCTTGCATACTTTGCGAGGGAATCTGCCTTCATGTTTTCTTCTCGAGGTATATGGTTTATCGTATAATGGTCCAGGTCCTCGAGAAGCTCTCAGGCTCTTGACAAGTAAGTGGGCAGATTTCCTCCTTTGGTTTGAAACTCTTTCCTGACTTGACACACAATAAGCTGTGAATCACTGAAGATCTGCAATGCCTTGATGTTCAGTTCTTTAGCAATCTTCAGGCCAGCAATGAGAGCTTCATATTCTTCCTCATTATTAGTCGAAGGAAATTCTAATCTTAATGCATAACACAGTGACCGTCCTTCAGGGGTTTCAAGCACAACCCCAGCCCCGGAACAGTAATCGTTTCTTGCGCCATCGACATACAATTTCCATAGAATTGGGGAATTATTGGTTACCACCTCCTCACTATCACCTTTGTCTGTACATTCTGCGATGAAGTCTGCCAAAGCTTGTCCATTGATTGCTTTCCGGGGATGATAAGTGATGTCATATTGACTGAGCTCAATATTCCACTTCAAAAGACAACCCAAAATCTCAGGACGAAACAGGACTTGCTTCAAGGGCTGATCGGTGAGGACTTTGATGGGATGAGCTTGGAAATATGGCCTCAATTTTCTTGATGCAATCAGTAGACAATAAGCGAGCTTTTCCAACTTTGAATAGTTCAATTCTGCCCCAGTGAATCTCTTGCTGATGTAGTAGACCGGGCGCTGAATTTTCGCATCCTCCCGTACCAAAGCTGCACTGAGGGCAAGAGACGAGATTGCCAAATATACAAAAAGATCTTCACCATTGTCAGGCTTAGAAAGTATAGGAGGCATTTCCATATGACGAATCAGCTCATCGAAAGCTTTCTGGCATTCAGGAGTCCAGTCAAAGTTTTTTCTTCCTTTCTTTAAAGCATCAAAGAATGGAATGAATTTATCAGTAGCTTTGGAAATGAACCGACTCAAGGCAGCAACTTTTCCATTGAGACTTTGCAATTCCTTCTTCGTTCTAGGAGCTTTGACTTCTCTTAAAGCAGTTATCTAAGCAGGATTAGCTTCAATGCCGCTTGCACTCACAATGAAACCCAAAAACTTTCCAGATTCTACCCCAAATGAACACTTCAAAGGATTAAGCTTCATACCATACTTTTGGAGGATTGAGAACATCTCTGCCAAGTGATCCATGTGGTCCACTGCTTTCTTTGATTTTACCAGCATATCATCGACATAAACTTCCATGGTCTTGCCAATCTGCGGTTTAAACATGGCATTAACAAGTCTTTGGTAAGTTGCCCCCGCATTCTTAAGTCTGAAAGGCATGACTCTGTAGTAGTAAAGACCAACATCGGTGATAAAGCTCGTGTCCTCCTGATCTGGCTCATGCATCATGATCTGGTTATATCCAGAGTAGGCATCCATAAAAGATAGCAATTCATGCCCCGCCGTTCCATCCACCAACTGGTCAATCCTGGGTAACGGGAAGCAGTCTTTGGAGCAGGCTTTGTTTAGATCTGAAAAGTCAATGCACACTCTCCATTTTCCATTAGCTTTTTTAACCAATACAGGATTTGAGGCCCAATTCTGATAAGTAGATTCCCTGATAAAACCATTCTCCATGAGCCGATCAACTTCTTCTTTCAATGCTGCTGACCTTTCAGGACCTTGAGTTCTTCTTTTCTGCTTTACCGGTGTAAACTTTGGATCAATATTCAAGGTATGCAATGCAATTTCTTGAGATATTCCACACATATCAGCATGAGTCCAAGCGAATACATCCAGATTTGCTTTCAAAAATGATATCAAAACATTTTGAACCATTGCATTAAGCTGCGAACCCACATTCAACACTTTGTTCGGGTCTTTCGGGTCAACAGGTACCGGCACTGTCACTTCAACTGGTACCACTCTGTTCTCCCCTGCACTGGCTTTCCTGGGATCCATCTCTCTTCGTGCACTGCTATGTTCGCCTGTGCAGGGTCCACCCTGTAATTGCTAAAAGGTTGATTCTTTGATGCGGACTGGGGCCGCCGCATCTTTTCCCATTCCTCTCTTCCTCGTTTCACGCAACTCTGTAAGATAACATTCTCGCCCAGCATTCTGATCCCCTCTCACCACACCGACTCCATTATCTGTGGGGAATTTTATGGTCGGACACCATGGGGCAAGAATAGCTTTGAATGCTGCCAGAGTTGGTCGACCTAGGAAGGCATTGTAGGCAGAAAATTGTTCAACAATAACAAAGGTCTATTTTCGAGCCACTTTTCTATGCCCCTCTCCAAGCTCTACGAACAAATCGATAGTCCCAATTGGCTGTTTCGGCTCTCCAGTAAAACCAGCAATCTTTAGTGATGAAGCTTGAACGTCAGCCATTGGAATCTTCATCTGATCAAAAGTCTTGTTGAAGAGAATGTTGCACGAAGCTCCACAGTCAACCAGAACTCTTTTCACAGTAGCTGGCCCAATGCCAGCGGAGATGACCAAAGGATCAATGGTAGGAGCTTCAACACCCATCGAATCCCTAGAACTGAATATAATGTCATCATTAAAAGTTTTCTGCTGCTTCAGGGGTGCAGCATCTTCTAACACAAAAACACTTTCATCTGCCGGTGCATACTTCAAAGCACGGGCGTATATTTCCATCTCACCCCAACTCCTGCCAGCTGGGTGAGGGCCCCCTGTAACCACATTTATAACAGGCCTCTCTGATTCATGAGCAGCCGCCTTTTCACTTGAGCTAGGACGATGAACAGAAACCTGTTGTCCTTGAGTTGACGAAATTGGGCCATTCTTGTTCCTTTTTACGTATTGCTGGAGCTTGTTTTCTTTCAATAGTTCCTCAATCACCTCCTTCAAGTGACGGCACTCGTTAGTATCATGCCCGGTTTGGTTATGGAACCGGTAAAACCTTCCATTCTTCTCAGCTTTCCTATTAACTCTTTGCTTAGCTGGTGCGGGGAATTCGACCGTGTCTTTGTTTGCAAAGTAGATGTTTTCCGGGGTATCATTCAGAGGGGTGAAGTTGAAGGGACGACCTTTCTTTGCATCTCCTTGCTTCTTCTGGCCATCGTCCCTCCTCTTCTGATTGCCAGATTCCTTCTTATTCAAAACAGCATTACTATTTCCATCCCCTGTCGATACCATCTTAGCCGGTGCTTGGAGGCTTTCCAAACGCATGAATTCATCGGCTTTCTTATAAAACTTGTCAAGCGAATTTGGTTCTTTCATTTTCAACCACCTTCCAAATTCACTTGATTTATCAATTGCCCTCATCAAGTATGTCAGGATCATGCGTGGCTCTGCGTTATCCACCTCGGCCAAAGCAATGTTAAAGCGATTCAAGAATGATCTGATAGATTCTCCAGGATTTTGTTCTAGGCTGGAGAGCGACATTATATCCTTTGCCTTAGATGCATACAATCGAAACTGTTCCTTGAATTTCCGAGTCAAATCAGAAAATTGGTCTATCGATCGGACCGACAGCTTTGTGAACCAAAGTAGAGCAACTCCTTCCAGGTATACCGGAAAATACCGGCATTTGATTTCATCAAAGGATCTGGCACCCGTCATGTGCCAATCATACTTATACAGAAACTCATTAGGATCGCTCGTTCCCTTATAAGCCGGTATGGTAGGAGGAACAAACTTCCTAGGAAATTATGCTTTCAAAATACTTTCAGTGAATGGAGTCTTGCTCGGAGCAAAGCCCCATTCTTTTTCGTCTTCCTCCCTTTGCACACTTTCCTTCATGATTTGTCGGACCATCCCTGAGAAATATTCCTCATCATTATGGGGCTCAGCAGGGCAGGCATTGGCCATCTTTTCAGAAGTTTGCCTTGACAGGCGTTCGCGGATAGTTGGCTGTTGTCCCGATCCTCCAACTTGGGGAGGTGTGCCTTTAACCGGGCCAGCTGCCCTAAAAGGAACATCTCTTTCTTCCACATCATGAACATTATCAGTAAAGTTTGGTTCGTTATTCACCGGTTGACGGTTAGCCCCAAGCAAAGTGTTCAACCTTTCCAACATCAGATTGTTTTGGGCTTCCATCTGCTGACATAGCCAGAAAACCGCAGCATCCAATTCTGCTTGCGTTACTCCAACAGTTGGAGTTGTTTGACTTAAAGGAGGAGAAGTGGCAGTAGTCTCGCAAACATCGTCGGATCTAACAGACTTGCGCTTTCTTCCGGGAGCCATTATTTCTGACAAACTTCTGGTTTTTAGAGAGATTCTTTCCACAAATTTATGTGAAGTTATGATGACAGTATCCTGAGTTCATTTCTCAGTGAAAGCACCAAAAATGTTAACGTAAAGAACTGATGCTAACACCCCGATGCAAGTAAAGCAAGTGTGAAAGCACCACCCGATGATACGGGAACCAGAAATAAGAAGGAAAATATCATAAAGACAGTAAAAGACACAGTTTTTATAGTGGTTCGGCTAATAGTCAAGCCTACGTCCACTTTATATTTCTTTATTGCTGACTCAAATTCAACTTATACAATTTTCTTCAATTACAACACACTTTAGACTAGTAGATCAAACTTTGATGAAGAATAATCTTTCGAATCCATGTTGAATGATGTAGATTTTCTCTTGAAGTATGTTGTGGTGTCCTTGGTGTATGGAGTGCTTGAAGTTCTGTTTTAGTTGAGAAAACGACAGAGTATCGGCGCTTCGAGAATGAGCCAAAAGATCCTCCGAGCGTTGGAGCTCACACGGTATTTATAGGAGTTTTCGGACAGTCCTTAAGTCATGAGCGACTTAAGATAAGTCGTAAGTCGAAGGATACGACTTAACATGAGTCGTAACTCGCTAGCGAGCTAAGGGGATTTGAGTTACGACCTAACTGGTTCGCACCTGGCCAACTAAACTAGCTAGTAGATTCCAGCGACCTAACGGAGAGCGACAAGGTTCGATAAGTGCTAAGTCGTGGGCGACTTAAAGCAGGTAATGAAACCACTAGGTCGGTGCCGCTTTATCTCCTTAGGTCATGAAGTACTTAGGTCGTTGAGTCATGGCTTCCTGTAAGCAGTTAGGTCGTCCCACTCTCTTAGCAGCTAGGTCGCTTATTCCTTAAGTCGCTAAGTCGCTTCATCCCTTAAGTCGCTAAGTCGCTTTATCCTTTAAGTCGCTAAGTCTCTTTATCCTTTAAGTCGCAAAGTCGCTTCCTGCTTTAAGTCGCTAAGTCGCTTTATCCTTTAAGTCGCTAAGTCGCTTCATCCCTTAAGTCGCTAAGTCGCTTCGTCTTTTAAGTCCCTAAGTCGCTTTGTCCTTTAAGTCGCTAAGTCGCTAAGTCGCTGAGTCCTTTAAGTCGCTAAGTCGCTTTATCCTTTCAGTCGCTAAGTCGCTTCATCCTTTAAGTCGCTAAGTCGCTTCGTCCTTTAAGTTGCTAAGTCGCTGAGTCGCTAGGTCACATAATAAAGGGAATTAACACGAATTATGTTAAAGATCTTTTCTAATTCAAACTAATGTAGAATAATTTATACTAAGAATTTATGAAATATTTGATTCCAAATTAAGTTAGAGAATTGATTACACATTGATTATAGAATATGTTCTTTAATTAAATGAATTAATTGCATCTAGTTTGGGAATTCAATTACATATAATTAACTGAATACCAAAAATGGAAAAAATATATACGAAAATATACATCTCGATGAAAATTAACCTGAAACCGTATCAACAATCACATTCATTCCAAATAACAAACACGTAAAAATTTAAAAGAACCAAATACAAAAATTCTCTAATATTTATACATTTTTTATAAAAAATTAAGTGTACTTCTCCATAGTTTCAAATTTGACTGAAGTTGGAAGTAAGAGTTTTAAAAACTTAAAGCATTAAAAAGATTATCAAAACTAACATTATTCTTAAAACCAAAAGCGCAGATAATTAATGCTTTCAACAATTTATGTTTATAAATGTTGTATTAAATTCATTCTACCTTAAGATAATAAAAGGAAATAGATAATTATTTAAAACTCATCCAAATTTGTGAATTATAAAATCATTTACAATGATTTCGCACATATAAAATTATAAATTTTATATATTTACTGTTACAAATAAATATAAATTATACATAGAAATATATAAATGTATATTTATTGATATATGCAATATGAAGTAATTATGATGATACCGCATTACATTTTAATCAAAAGATAATTATTATTTGTATTCTAATATATTTCCTTTTGTTTTGATTTCAATTTTTAATTAGAGGATTATTTACACATTAATTTTCAAATTAATTATCTATGATGCTAATTAAATTAATTAATTATCACTAATGGGAATATTCATTCAATCAGAATTAAATTATTGAACAATAAAGAACAAAAACCATAAGCATATTCATTTTAACTATTAACAACTAAATAGTAAACATGTTATCAAATTTTCATATCAATTAAATTACACATACTCTTTAGTGAATTTATAAAAAATGCAAGTTTTTCTAAGCTAAACATTACGTTTAAAAACTAAAAGCGTAAAAAACATTAAACCAAACATTATTTTTTGAAATTGAAAGCATAAATGAGAATTAATAGTTTCACAACTTGACCCACTAACTTTTACAGCTAACATACCATTCGTTTGTAAATCGTTTTAGTATATTATCTTTCAAAAGAAAATTAATTTGTGAACTATATATCCTCCAACTATGAGATTCCGACTATTTGAAGATAATCCTGGCTTGTTAGAAAATGCACAAATAATAATATGAAGAGAAAAAAAACCACATGACTTAATAAATATACATTTTGAGACTGTGTAATTAACTAGAAATAAAAAGCTAATATGATAAAAAAATTATGATTATAAATGGTGTTGTAGACGGAAATAAGAATGTTGCAAGGAGAAATATATGAATAAAGAGTTGATCATAGTTTTGTCACTATTCGTAGCAACCCCATTTTATTAAGCAATAATTAATAGGATTTAATAATAGTAATTTAATTAATTAATTTAAGTTCGAACATTTATCTAATAAATTGTTTTTGAATTTAGTTAAATAGAAGGATCTAAATTGCGAAAGTATAGTATATAAATTTTAAAATAAGCTGTAATGTGGACAATGAACTTGTAGACACCGATTCACTTTATGTATATATAGTTGACATTTGATTCGTAATATATTATTATAACATTATTATATTCTATATTATATGTTATCGCTGCGCCTAACTCTTTGTTCTCAACTGTTTACTGTATAATGTGGATTGTTCAGTCCTAGAGGCACTTGTGTCTCTGCTTTGTACCAATACTGTATAGGTATTGAGTTATATATTTTATTTTTTAATACGTACCAGCGTTAGTCGAAGATAATATTCAGATGTTTACTTATTATAGCCTCATTCTCTATATTATCTGATAGTATTACTCAGCAATACTCTTGGATAGTATGAGTATAGAGATGGGTCATTACTATAAATGCACATAGAACAAAAACCTTGTGTTGGCTTGTTTTTGGAACTACCGAATAATTTTTCCTTTACTTCAAACATACATGTAGATTTAATAACCGAAACAATACAAAAATAACATAGTTCATAACGAAATATTGTACCACCATAAAAATTTACTTGTAAATACATATGAAAATAACAATTTTAAGGAATTACTTATGGATACTATTAGCATTACCGTATTTTGTTATTAGAATTTAAAACTATAGGTGATTGTAGCACCTATAGCGCTTAGCTTTTGGCCTCCAGATACATGATGTTACAATAAAATACACCTAAGATCTGACAAGAACATCATGTGCCCCTGCTACATAAAACCGGCCTACCGCTTGACTAATAGTACCGTATACATCACCACCACGGTTGAGATCAGTAACCGTACCGGAGCATACAAAAAAATTGGTCAAATATTGATTCTAGATACGGTGGTGACATACCCTTATGGGAGTGATCCACATAGCCCTGCAGCATAACCTATTTTGGTCATTTCCAGTTGATGAGGCCTAAGAATATGTTTACCTTTTCTAGAGCACTACCACTTAGAACGCGACATCACCTTCCAGATGTTGACCCAATGTCAGCATTCATCCATACAAGTAGTTCAGAAGATAAACGAACCGAAGGTACTATTTCCACTACACCTATTTTGAAATCACCCTAAGGTTTAGTAGCAAATAGCCCTTGTACTTCAAAGTCTTTATCTTGGACCTTGCATTTACTATTTCCAATTCGGACGTTTATGTCGGTTCGAATTGATTTTTGGATAACAACTAATATCCGATCCTAGTTTTCCAAACCAACCTTCGATAATTTTAAAAGGTCAAGTTCTTTATAGTGGACAATCCAACTATCAGGGTGCGAAGATTTACATATGAACATATGTTCCATATGCTTAGATTATCATGACCCTCTTATCAAAATTAACCCCTTTGTATTTATCACGTTCTCGAAGTGCGGTATTTCTGATGAGTACATGTCGATTTGCTTTCAATAAAATGCACCATCATTTTATTACAACTACTTTAATTCATTTGGCTACTTAATATCATGGATAAAGACCCTTGGTTTTAAAAAAATTCACTTAAACAAGAAAATTGGTCAAAGATAAATAATCGACAGGGTTTTTAAAGAAACCTTAAAAACAGCTAAATCATAAGTTTAAACTCAATCAAACCTTAATTAATCTTCATTAAATCAAAATTAAATCATTTAATATCCAAATTGTATTTATAATTAAACCATAATTATACTATATTTAATTCACATTTATTTAAGAATTTAAACCATCATTAAATGGATAATTAACCTTTAATTAAATAACAATTAATTAAATAATCAGCTCAAATTAAAAATTATTCAAAATAAATAACTTGATTAAATAAAAATTAGTTTTATTTTTGTCTTAATAAATAATTATTTAAAACTTACTTAATTTTAAATAATTTACTTAGTTACCAATTTCTTAAACTCTAATTATTTAACCGAATTACCTAATTAATTAATTAATTAATTAATAATTACCCAAATTAATTTAAATTAAATAACTAAATTATTAAATAATTAAAAATAAAATTTTAACTTACTAAATTGATTCAAAATGATTTTTCAAAAACAATCCGAAAGAAAACACTTAGAACTTAAAATCGTGAAATTTTTCGAATTGCATCCATAGCGACTAACACTATGAGCGCAGTTCGCTAGAATTGATTTCTAGGCGAAAGTTACAGTTGGCTCAAGCGATGCCATACATTTTTTTTAAAAAATTATGTGAAAGGTTTTGAAACTTTCAACAAGTTGTAACTTGGAAAACATTCCAAAATCAAATAAAAGAAAACCTATTTCTTTCCATCGGATCTCAGATCGCTTTGCGACCATTTCAGCACTAGTTCACAACCATCTCATTACTAACTTGGGTTCCATTTTACAACCAATACTACCAACATATCATAACCAATATAACATGTCTACAACCATATCCATATAAAACATGTACATATCCAAATATATCACATATTTAACCAAATCACTTATCCAATTCAAACAACCAACTTGCAATCACATATTATCTAATTCACATGGTAATTCAACATATCTACCTAGCATATTTAACAACATATATAGCATTAAAAAAAGTTGAAAGCTTACTCATCGAAAGCTTTACAAATATCAAAGCAATTTCCACCAGAACTTTGATATATGCGAGTACTCGATCCTAATTTGCAAACGTGAAGCTTTTGGATGGCTAAACTCCTAGAATAAGCTCTACCTAATGTGTTTTTGGTGGAAGGGGACTTGATTTTGGAAGAGGAAGTGTAGAGATGGATGTAGAGTGGCTTTAGTGAGCCAAAGAGAAGAGTTTGAGTGGAAAAGAGTGATTTGTTCTAACTTTTACAAACTATGGTAGCCATTGTTATTTTAGAGAGGAAGTTCTAGAAAGTGAAGAGGAGAAAGAAAAGAAGAACGTGTGTGTGTATGGATGTATATTTATAGGAAAAAAAATAATTGGAGAAAATTATTAATTTACCCTTTAATGATTTAATATAATGTGCCATGATATTGAAAATTCACATCACCTTCCCACTCCTCTCTCTTATCACATCTCTCTCCTTCTCTAGTCAAATCTTTATGTGCATGATGAATAATGATGACTAATAATGAAAAATATTAAGATATGACAACATTTAATAATATATATTTATATATAATGTTTATTATTTTCAAAGTTATGAATTGTCACATCACTTATTAATTATAATCAACATAAGATAATCTACTCCTAATTGTATTATTATTTAGTTAATTATCTACTATATATGTGTACATATGGTGCACAATGATGAACAACATTCTCAACAATATTCTGGTGTCGAAAGGTCGAAATTTCGTAAAACGTTCTTTGGTCACTTTTTATTTTTCTACCGACTATTTGATTTGGTAAACAAATTTAAAAAATGATTTTTCCCTCATTAACAATTTTTTAACATGATTTTATTTTATAATAAAAATATATGTATTTTATTATATAATATATATACATATATATATATATATATAATTGCCGAGTTAAAACGACTAAATTTAAGGTCGTTATAGATGTTTAATGCAAATGTATTGGTTTGCTTTGAGTGACGTTTTAGGCTACATTTTGATGTGATTTCCGAACGTGATTAAATGAAGTGAAATACTTATATAATAAATGTGTGTATAGTAGTATATAGACACACATAGAGAAATATGTATGTATGTATGCATAGATGGTTGTTGAAAATAGATGTTGATGTTCGATGTTCGTATCGATCTCGTATTTATGTTATTGGCTCTTATTGACTTACTATGGCATCATGGATCACACATTTGGAGTTGGTGGATTGTAAGAGAATAGAGACGTCCATACGTAGGCTTATATGACCTAAGGTGTACCATACCTATAACTATGTCCATCGGTCGAAATACAGTGAGCTAGGTTATACTAAATCATATAATTGATATATGTACAATGTTTATATGAATACGTTAAGCAGTAAGGTGTAAATTGACCTTAGTTGAATAGTCAAGTCTTGGATGTTGATGTTATTACTTTTATACGCATGTTGATAGGCTAAGGTGAGTTTACACATCTTAAATGGATTAAAATGATGTTATACTAGTTTATTTGAAGTAAATGTGGAATAGAAAAGTTTCACTCACTTAGACGTAAGTCTAAACTCCTCTCCAGATTGTATTTATATGATATTGATAGGTTGACGGGCCATGGAGTCAGGATTATTTTGTTGGTGCTGATGGTGCACATGACGAAGGCATTTACCTATATAAAATTTATACATATGTTCATCTAATATTATAGTGTGTAGTGTGGATTAATAATTGTATATTGTATGTATCTATGAAACTTGAATATGTTATAAAGATTGGTTTGAAAATAAATTGGTTTTTATATTATGTTTTGTTCCTTCCATTCTGAGTTGAGAAAGATATAGTTAGAAGTATAAGTTTGTTTTCTTGTTATCATAACCAAACAATCTATCATTTTCTATTTTTTAGACTTGAACATTGCTTTAGACATTAAATCCGAGAGTCGAAAAAGATGGGTTATTACAAGTTCTATTATTGAAAATTTACTTTTTATCAATGAAAATAACTTATTTTCAAACATTAACGATAACACTAATAAGGTGGAAAAATTCATACAAACAAATAAGTTATTACTTAAATCATAACAAATATTGATACAAAAATATTACAATTAATTCATCTATATATATATGCATTTGGTGAGCTAAAATTTCTGGTTTAAACTCATCTATTTTCAATCTTATCTTAAGATTGATATATGTGAATTTATAAAATATAAAGTTAAACAGACTAATCCAAATATTATATTTCATACAAAATTGAATCTTACCTCTTTAATTTTCTTATAATTATCAAGAAAAAGTGCTATAGCTTCTATTTTAGATAGTAAGGCCTACCTATAAGTAAATAAAGGGCCATTCATTTGTTTTTCCCAAAAGTTAGTTACATCTTAGTCCTTTTCTTCTTAGTTTCTCTGAACTCTTGTATAGGAATTTTAGATTAAATTCTACATGAACTTTATTTCAAATCATATGTAAAGTAATTGTTCCATGTTCATTTTGGGAATTGTTGTATCTAACATTGAAAATAAAATAGAATTGTTGCTAGCAACTTCAAAAGGGACAAAACATTATAGGATGAAACACATTAACTCTGGATAATCATCAAACATAACTTCAATCCACTTAATGATAACAGAAGAAAGAAATTCATTTATCTTTTAATTAAGACGTACATCTCCGTAGGAGATATGCTCATAAATATGGAAAACTAAAGCTTTAACTAGAGTTAGATAAATGCGAAGTGTAGAATTATTATTAATTTACATCGTGTTTTTGCAAATTCTTGGGATCAGAGACCACATTATTGGGTGATAATTTAACATCCTCCGATATAATGCGCTGTATGACATTTATTTTTATTTTTAAGCATTGTTTGTTACGTACATTTTTGATATCTCATTCATGGAATAAGAGTGCTACTTGATTATTTTAATAATGAAATTAAATTGACAAGAAAAAGTATGTCATATCAGTAATTTGGTTGTATTGTAACCTATAATTATTCATCTTTCATTTCATTCTACACTTTCAATGCGATAAATTCATTGTATGTTATTTAATACCTTTTTTAAGGTTGCGTATAATCACCCTTAAACTATCACAATGGTGTTTTAACTGTTTCAATCCCCTAAGCATTAACATAATGTGTGTGTAGCATGGGTTCGTGTTGGTTATTTCAAGTAAGTTAATTTATTTCTTTCACTGCGTTAAAATGTATTTTGAAATTATATATAAAATAGTACTAGTTTGGTTAAACAATTTAGAGTACAAAGTAATGCATACGTAGATATAAATCAAATGTATAAAGAGTTAATACATAAAATGTTCATTGTATGGATTTGTGATATGTATATTTTCTCATAATCGTATTTTATACCATATAATAAAATGACAATCTCTTGCATTTTGAAATCCTATATGGAAAAACCATATGAGTCTAAAGGGCACTCAGAAGATTGAAGAAACGAGAAAAAAATGATAACCACTAGTGGAAGTTATAGTTTTGAATCTTAGTAACCTCATTTCTTGCATATGGATAGGTATTTAGGTGGCTCATTTTGTAATTTTTCTTCTTCAATATATTGGATTGATGGGTAAAATGAAGTTCCACAAAATATCTATATACAGTTTCTAATATAAGCAATCCATTGTAGAAACTTTCAAATTATTTTGTTTAACTTGTTCCAATAAAAATGTATACAATGTATAATTTGTATACAGAATTTGTTAAAAAATATATAACTAAATCGTGTAAGTAGAAACTTTTTAAAATACTAAAGGATACACAAATGTTAAATCGATTATACTAGTTTAGACAATAATTTTGCATACAGAAAAAATATTATACACATATATAATACTTAAAAAAGTTCTTATTTTATAGTTATGTTTAATATAATGGTGTACCTAACTGGTACTATATTAATGATTTTTTGTTGAAATGTAATTGCGTATATCTACATTCATTATACACATGAATACCTACAATGAAATTCTCCTGGACTTTTGGCCACCATCAAATAATAAACTGGATCATAGAGGTTCCAAACTTGCGATCTTCATTAATAGCATGATGCTCTAACCAACTGAGCTTATAGTCCAACAAAACCAAATTGCCCAGTGGGAAAATGCTTAATTATTTCATGAAAATTTACAAATAACTTCAAATAGTGTAAAACTATTTGACTTTCGTTGTTTCTTTCACTACATCAAAATGTGTTTTCAAAATACATGTGTAAAATAGTAATAATTTGGGAAAATAATTTTGAGTATAAAATGATAGAAACATAGATATAACTATTGAATATATAAAGGGTCAACAAGTAAAATATTCGTAGTATATATTTTTAATTTATATATTTTCTCATAAGCTTATCTTATACCATTTACTAAAAGGAGAATCCCTCCCCTATGTAAAATTATATGTAGCGAAACCATTATGAGTTTGACATGTGCATTATGAAAATATAAGCAACTGGAAAAGAGAACGACAGCCGTTAAGCAATGTCATAAGTTGACTCTCATTAGTCTCATTTTAAAAAAAAATAATAATATCCTAAGGGCTAAACCAAGATCAAGACCTATAAATCTGGAGTCAATTGCTCAACCGTTAGGCTATGGACCCTTCAACGATAATTTCTGCCATGAGAAATCTATAGGAAAACCATTTCATAATTAGCGATTAGAAAACATGTGTACAATGCAAAATTTTCTTGTCTAAGTTATAAAGAAATATAACCTAAATCGTGTAACTATAACTTTTCTAAGATACTAGATCATATATAAAAGTTACATTAGATGACAATAAATTTGCATGCAAAAATGTTACATACGTATGTATAACAGTTAATATTTTTCTTATAGAAAGTTATTATTTTATGGCAATGTCACCGATGTACCCAATTAATACTATATTAATTATCTTTTTTGAAATATAATTTCATGTATCTTATATCATTATATACATATGATAAATTTATAGTGAAATTATCTGTAACAACCCGTATATTTGGACCATTTAAATTGACAATAATCCACACATGTCAACTTAAATAATACAAAACATGGATCATTAGGGGATTATAAATACATAAATGTAAATGAGAATCAATACAACATCACAGACACAGAACAGTCACAGAATAATGTAGCGGAAAATACATCGTCATAATAGCAGTTCATGAAGTACATGATGTACAACAATGTCTTAACATAAAGTGACTAAAAGGAAATACATAAATGTCCAACAGACTAGGACATCAATACAGGAATAGAAATAGACTGATAAAGATAAATGCTAAGTCTTCGGCATCTTTAACCAACCTTGATCAGCAACTAGATAGCTTCAGACTGACCCGAGCATATACAAAAAGAAACACTCGAGTCAGGACTCAAAATCTTATACAGGATAATCAAGTGCAAGGAATAAAGTCCATAACTCAAAGATGAATAAAATAACATCTCTAAGGATCCGATAAACTATCTATATATACAATAGAATACGATGTGTAGGTAATGACTAATCAGTAAAATACGATATTAAAATAGAGTTAAGGCATTACCATAATTCCCCTTAACACATTTTATAATGTCATAGTCTATACAGCACCTTACACCCCACCGTAAACTAGTGGTTATCAGAGGGTACCACATAGGTATAACACAAAACAAAACGTAGTGGTCGCGAATAGGATAATCAGTATGACAAGGTACATGAGGCGATACCAACTAGGATACTAGTAGTTGCGTGATCTGGACTGATGTTGAGCATAGTAGCTACTATCTCAACACCGCGAAACAACACTCCCAAATCAAGGGGTGCACCCAAATCGAATCACAAAAGTAATAGTTATGGTATCGAAGAAGTGTGTCCGCTAGAGATAGCGATCCTCAATGGCCCGGCACGGCTCCTGTTTTAGTCATGTCAGGGGTCATCTAATATCGTTCTCTTTCTTTAGTCAACGCGTTCACCAAATCATCCACTTCATTCTGGATCAACACTCCGCGTATGATAGTTATTAAAGTGGTTTCGGTATCGACAGAGAGTATGTCCATTCCCGATCTCGGTCTTTTTAATAACTACGTACTTATTATCCGATGGTTGGTTAAATTAAAGTTTAAACAAATCAAAGTCCAAAAGTCAAGGTGCAAGTTTGACTTCAAAAATTTGACATTTCATGATTCAATTTATTTCGGATATTTAGAACATATTCCCAAATGAAATCTTTAGTTCAAACATTTGAGTTAACAATAAAATTAAGTATTGAAGTTTAATTTAATAAGTTCTAAAGGTCGCTTATTAAATTTAGTTCATAATCAATGAATTCAATTTAAGGGTAAATTTAGTTTGAATCATTAAATTTAAATTCATTTTAAATTTAAATTATCACTAAGTTAAATCCATAAACTTTAGTTAGTTTTGTATTCCACTTAAGTCAAAATTTTCTAAATCTCAAATTAAATTTATAACAAGTTTCAAATCTATTTAATTAAAACCGAGATTAAATCTAAATCTGACAAATCTAATAAAATTTTAAATTATTAAATTCTAGAACTTACTTGTTTCTAAATATTATTTCAATTAAATTCGCCA
The DNA here is from genome assembly GCA_030765085.1 of Allium cepa. Lineage (NCBI taxonomy): Eukaryota > Viridiplantae > Streptophyta > Magnoliopsida > Asparagales > Amaryllidaceae > Allium > Allium cepa. Next base: position 14,394,603 of record CM060940.1, on the reverse strand, counting down.
ATTCATTTTATTCAATTGAATAGGTTTATTCATCCGTTTCAATTAAATCCTTTAATTTATTTCAATTTAATCCATTAAGTTCGTTACTTAATTTCCAAACAAATTGTTAGGTTCATTCCTTAATTTAAATTATATTTCAATTTCAAAATGATTTTTGTTGACTAGTCGGGTTTCTTATTTTTTTATTATCTATCCTAGGCCAAGTTGTTTAATTGGGTATTTATCATTTCAACCCAATATCATTCAATATAATACAAGACATAGCAAAGGGAACTTGTAGTGTGATAACTGGGATGGTGTCAAAGTAAATAAACAAGCAATAACAACCATACGTAACAATTTAACAATTTATTAAATAATCCCGAAATTATCGTATTAACTTACATTTGTTATTTATGCAAATTAATATAATTATTTCTGGAATCCACACTATCATTTCATGCAGATTAAAGATTATTACATTATTGTTTCACTTGGTGTCTATTATCACTTTACTACATCAATCATACATTCAATGGTTCAAAGTGAGGTTAACGCTATTTCTACGCGTCGATTTATTTAACATTTAAAGGGGTCAAATTCAACATATATAATCCATTTTAAATTGTTAACTATCCTATATCAAATTCAATTTCATATTAAATTTTACTTATATTAACAACCAAATTCAACGTCACATAACAAATTTAGTGTCACAATTATTTACCATAAACTAACATCAAATCATAATTTATCATGTTAAGTCTTTTTAAACAATACATGGCATCAATTTAGCAATTTTAAATCCTAATAATATTCCATTTTAACTTGTATAGCAATTAACAGTTTATGTGAACAATTTTAAAATCAACCATTTTGACATCCAAATTAATATTAACAACATCTATCACTTGATTATCATAGCATAATAGATTGAGTTGTGAATAAAATATTCACCTTTTGTCGCGGCGAGAATTGATAAGAAGATGGCACGCAGACAGAAGACACGAACGAAGATAAGCACGAACTACAACTGGGGTTCAACAAGGAAATTATTTGACAATCGATTGACGTATATATAACATTTGTATATATAAAACGTACCAAGACAGGACAGGATGAGAGCGCACGAGTCGGAGCGATATCCTAAGAATCCGGAGCGGTAGCTGGAACAAGACAATAAAACAATGGTGAGCACTGTTTTGTTGTCCACGTCTATATATATAAATGAATATATATGAAACGTATATAACATGAACTATATGTGAACAGTTTTTTTTTCATAAAACCAACTGAGTAGATGACTGAAACTGCTTTATACGAAATCACCCTATATAGAACTAACATCAGTTTATACTAAAATATATAAACTTATAAATCTTATATTTTACAAAATATATAAACTTGTATGTAACCGAGCATATGTCGCACAGCAACTTTGCAAATCAAGCTTTATATATATAGGAAACTTTGTAAATCAAGGCTTTGCAAACTAGTATATATTGTATATAAAACGAAACTTTCTCCTTTTGTTTTTTTAAACAAACCGTATATATATATTTTAAATATAAAAGAAGCTGGGCAGTCGGGGTCGGCTCGGTGGGCATCGGCGAGGTCAGGGTCGGGGACTGTGGGGACGAGGCCGGAGGAGGTGCCAGAGACGCGTGGGGCTGGGAACACGGGTGTTCGGTTTGGCGTAAGGAGTGGGTTCGGGTTAGGCTGTGGGTCTGGCTCAGTGGAGGCGTGGCGTGGAGATGATGGTGGCGAAGGTCTGGCGGTCAGGGTGGTAGGCGACGGAGTCGGAAGATGGTGGTTGGCGGTGTTAACGCTAAAATTTGAACGCTAACACCCCGGTGTATGAAGTGTAGTTGTGAAAGCACCACTCGATGATTCGGGAGCAGAGTATAAGCAGAAAAAGCAGTAAACAACAGCAATTTTATAGTGGTTCGGCTTAAGGAAGAGCCTACGTCCAATTTGAATATCTTTATTGACGATTTGATTACAAGTCGATACAATTACACTTTGATTACAACACACTTCGAGTTACAAGTCACTTAGAACAAGTAGCCTAAACTTCAATGTCGATCAAAATCTTTGAATCCATGTTGGACGTGTATGATTTCTTCGTGAAGTTCCTTGAAGCGTTCTTTGTGTCTCATAAACTTTAAGTGTTGAAGTAGTTCGGAATGCAGCAGAGAAGCGACGCTTGAAATGAATGAGCCCCCCAAAACCCCCAAAAGTCCCTCGTATGTTGGAGCACATGCCGTATTTATAGAGTTTCCTGGACTAAGTCGTATGCGACTTACAGAACTTCATGGGTTAGCTTAACCCGGCCGCGACTTAAGGCAAGTTTTCACGAGGTCAAGGATTTCACGGGTTAGCTTGACTCGTTTGCAACCTAGAGTAAGTCTTCGCGAGTTAACGTGTTACAGGGACACGGGTTAAGACTTAGCAGGTCGTGAACGACTTAAAATCAGCAAGCCACTTAGCGACGGTTTCGGGTTAATTTAAGTCGCTTGGACCTCCCTCAGTTAGGTTGTTCATTTCCTATCACGTAAGCTTGTTAACTCGCTAACCCGCTGGCTTATTAACTAGTTAACTCGTTAGCTTTCTAACTCGTTAACTTGCTATACTTGCTAACTCGCTAACTCGTTAGCTGCTGTAAACTCTAACTCGCTAAGTCGCTGAGTGCATTAACCCGTTAAGTCGTTGAACATAGGAGGGTTAACATTTGCCCCTCGGAGTATACGCCTAAGGGTTAGGTCGTGTGCTCCGACATCTCTTAACTCGTGCTACCTTAAGTCGTTGAGTCGTTAGCGACTTATGAGAGGCTTGAGTCGTTCGTATCGATTCGAGTCCCTCCGCTTGCGTATATAAGCTGGTGAGATGCCTTCTTCTTCCCTTTTACTCACATTCATATCTTAACTCACTTAGCAGATTCCCAAGCTTCCTGAAGAAGAATTCGAATCAACTAGTTCCGATCCACCAATTATTCTCACAACGTAAGTGATTCCAATCATTATCGAACCACGATCTCGGTTGGACTGTGAATCTTCCAATTTCTGTTCCTATCTCGATTCCATTGAACCATGACTTTCACGACCTCCATTTACTCCGCCGCTTCCTTTCGCTGTGAATCATAACCTTTAATCATTGATAAACGCGTCGTTACTGCGATTCGCGAGATCGCACTAGGCTTATGATAGATTGGTGGTGACTTGATTTTTAGATGGTTTGGTGGCGTGGAGGAATGATGAATTTCATGGAGAGGATGGTGAATTTCCTTATGCAGCTGTTAACGGGTTATCGGGTTGCAATTTGAGATAGTGAAATGTTACGTAGAGGAGAAGTTAGTGAGTGAGCAGATCTGAACGACTCAGGGATCTTGAGCGACTTAGCAAATATGAACAGTTCTGGAGTTTTGAGCGACTTAGCATGCTAAGCCGTGCTCGACTTAGGAGTTAGGATCTTTGAATAGCTTGGTCTTCCCAACGACTTAGTAGCTTAGGACCTTCTAATGACTTAGTAAGTTAAGTCTCGTTCGACTTAGGACTTAACCAATTTTTTCGCTGCTGCACAGCCTTGTTTCTTGTGACCTAAAACTTAAGCAATCTTGCTTTGCCTTGATTTGAAGCATCGAACTTTGACCCCTTAACTCATATTGTGACTTAAAGACTTGCATCAAGCTTGACAACTTCAGGATTTTGACAAAACTTGAACAAGTTTCCAAACTGAACAGCTTGAATTCGTTTATAAATTGCACCAACTTGTAAGCTAACAACCTGTCAAACACAATTTCTACAGAGAACAAAGGCGAATATACTGCATTGACTGCCTACATCAAATGACAGATTAGCCGATAAAGAATAACTATTTCAAATGAATTATGTGAATGAAATGTTGTTAATCAATCAAACTCAAATGGCATATTAGAGCAAAGTTAAAACAATCAACTAGAACTGATTGGTTTGCATCAATACTGCATTTAAACTTTGAGACAACAAGCTCTGAAACTTAATAATCGATAAGTATCGACTAATTTGATTTCAGTTATATTTACTTGCCATTCTTATCAGTTTTGCACAACACTTCACACACTTTTAGGAAACGTGCACCTTCACATTTGAACATCCAGTTGCTTATGTAGAATGGATTCTCAACAAGAAGAATCGATGAGCCAGGCTGAAGATGTCTTCCCAATAGCTAACCTATTAGATAACCCTCCGGAGAGAACTCCCACTATTCTGAATCAGCGGGTGTTCAACCAACTGCGCATCCAGTTTGGTATTGCTGAAGACGACGCCTTACTCCCGGGACCAAATGAAACTGCAGATAGGCCCCCTCTCGGCTTTATCGCTGTTAATCGCCAAATGTGCTTGAGTGGAGCCATTCCTCCTTTCAATGACTTCTTACGACAGCTTCTTCTTCGCTTAACTATCTCGCCATTTCAATTACACCCAAATGGTTATGCCATTTTAATAGGGCTATGTGCACTGTTCATGAGGACATTTAATCGCTTTTCCAGCTTTGAGCAGATTTTCTATTTATGCTCATTCATAAAATCTAAGGACCATCCCTCTATTACACTCGTGAGAAGCGTGAGAGGCCGTAAATTGATTATGGGTCTCTCTGAAAGTGCTCATGGGTTTCTGAATCAGTACTTCTTTGTTCGTTGCCCCCCTGGGTTTTATAACATCTGGAGAGTTGGAAGTAAGTTTTGTTCTTTCCATTTGGGCTTTTCCGAAATTCCAGTTGTCGAGTGCTAACTTTTGCCCTTTACCTTTGCAGCATTTCCTCCTCTTTCAAGAGATTCAAGACATAAGGCGACTTTTGAAAGATTGAGTGCTGTGCCAGTGGAAGAGAGGAGCGCTAGGTTCTTACTGAGGGATGAGTATTTGCACCAACTCGGGCTTCTACACCCTTCTCGATCTATCCATCCTCGCGAAGTCCCCGATTCTCCGGCTGAAGCATTAGATGCCCCAGCTCCCATTGAAGAGCCTGTGCGGAGTGAAACTGCTATCGAGGCTTCACTAATGAAGTGTTCAACTCCGAAGGATGCTGCGGGGCCGTCTGACAAGTCTGTACTTGCCCCAGTAATTGAAGAAGGAGAGCTTCCGCATCGGGCAGAAAAGACCATCGAAGAAGGAGCTGATGGAAGGAGCCTTGCCGGGCGTGATGGTGAAGACATTTTTGGGAATTTAAGTGACATAATAATCACCTCTCAAGAACTCTTTAAGGATGACTCTACCACTGCTAAAATTATATCTTCGGCGGCCGAAACGACCTCTGCTCTTAAGCAAACTCCTTTAGCACAAGAACTGCCATTAGTTACAAAGCCTGTCACTACCCCCCGACTGTCGAGCGGTTCGTCCTTCGGCGCGTATAGTTTGCACATCACGCACACCTTAGGATTTTTCAGCACTTCTATGCACTTTTCTTCTTATACTTTAAAGATTTCTAAAGCTTATCTTTCTATTTCAGATTCTTCGATGGGACGCAGCGGATCCTATTATAAAGATTTTCAGCGCTATGGAGGGCGTGGCAACTATGATTATAGACACTACCTTACTGGTCCCAGAGAAACCGATGAGCAGAGAGCTGCTCGAAAAGCTAGAGAGAGGAGAGAATATGAAGAATGTCATGAGAGGATAGAGGTGCGACATGAGTCTCCTTCAAGAGGCGATGACTCTCACAAACGTAAAACACATGATGGTCGGGGGAAGAGCCACATTGTTGAGGACTCAAGCAAGCGGGCCAAACCTAGTGAGAGGCACGCATCTGCAATATCTGAAAAGTTTGACGCTCCCATCTCTATCGACATTCCTTCCAAATCCCCTGCTCTTGAAGGAAGCGCTATTCAAACACTTCTTAATAGGCCTTCATATCGTGTTGAAAGGGGCCCACCGACCCTACAGAGCCGATTCCCGAATTGGTGCTTGAAGGGGGTGCGCTTCGATCTTGATTTAGTCCCCATTGATAAAGAAGCCATGTACCAAAATCTTGATGCCGTCAGACTTGATATTGAAAGAATGTCTGGATGGCAAAAGCTTGTTGATGAACTCCAAAGGGTCAATCGGGCCAATATCGAGGCGATGCTAACTATGGAGAACGATAAGTCGGAATGGCAGAAGATTCTTGACCAGCACAGCATCGAGATGAAAAACATAACCGAGTATAACGAGAAACTTGAAGCTGAAGTCAAGCAGCTTAAAGACGATCTTACCACCTCTTCTAATACTTAAACTCAAAGAGAAGAGGTGCTACAAAAACAAGTGCGGGATGCACATGCTGGCCAAAGAGATGCCAAAGCTAAAGTTGAGAGGCTAGAAGAGGTCGTAGAGAATTACCGCACTGATGTCGCTCAGTTGCGGAGTAAAATGAGCGCCCAAGACATGGAGATTGAAGCGTTAAAAGCTCAACTTGCTAAAACTGAAAAAGAACGAGATGAGGCCATGGCTGGTAAAATCGCAGCCGAAGAATCCATTCAAGTCATGGAAGCCAACGTCAGTTCAAATCTATTCGACTTTTATTTGCACAGCGTCTTGGGGCATGGCAGTCTCTCTTTTCTCGGTCCTAAATACGAAATCACCTTGGCTGAAGTGTGGGAAGCTGCTCTCGACATGTTCAGAGGCGTCGGGTATACCGAGGAAGAGCTTGAGGCGCGCTACCTAGATGAGGAAACTCGCGCTGCTCTTGCGAAGGGAAAAGAGCAACTCGCCAGAGTACGGACTGGGATGGCGGAAGAGGAACGTTCTGAAAAAGAATTACCACCTACTACCTCTGTTCGTCCTTTAGTTTCTCCTGGGGTTGACATCACAGGTTCCAGTGCTCATTCCCCGCCTCCTACAAGAACCGGGGTAATTACCCCTACTGATGATGAGGCTTTGGAGGATATTGGAGCTCAAAATTATGAGATTGAACTAACGAAGCAAATATCTTCAGGTAACTTTGACATTGGTCCGATTCAGGTGGATTGCCTGCTTGCTCCTCAAAAGTTTGATGAGCTTCTCGATTACTTCTTGAATCTTGATGAACCCATACCTCCCTTCTTTTGGGGAGATACTAATATTTTTAACTTCTCTTCTTCTGCAGTTGAAACACCAAGTGCTGTGCAAACTTCGCCCCCTCCGGTTATCCCTCCTCCGTCTCTTCAGGTGGCTCCTCCTTCTGCTTCACAGCCCGGGTCACAGGAGGAGAAAATAGAGGCTCTTCATGGCTTAGATGATCCTATCGCTTCGCAAGAGCAGAAAGACGAGGGACTTGAGGGAGGTGAGATATCTCCGGAGCGGACTCCTTCTGATGACATAATTTTGTCTGCTCTGGTTACTCCAGGGAGTGAGTCTTCTTCGAAGAGGAGAAAGAAGCACGGAACATCAAAGAGGAGGGGGAAGAAAATCATTGCTACTGAAGAGGAACCGGAAGTTGCACCAGTTGCACCTCCCTCTCCTTCTTCCCTTATGCCTACAGACCGACCTGAAAAGCTAACCATTCGGCCGGGTAAAGGGTCCAAAGGTGGTAAGAAGAAATAAAGATTCCAGCTTTTAGCTTCTTGTCTTTTGCATGTACTGGTAGAGAATTGTGCGGGTACCGGCCCCTGCTTTTTATTTTGAAACTTGTATCTGCAATACAATTGAATAAAATGATCCTTTATTTGTAAAGACTCCTGTTTGAATTTGAGAATGCATTTATTATTCATTTTTGCACAAGTTTATTTATATGATATTGCAGCGGGCTTATGGCATGTTGTTTGAGCATTACTTTTGCCGATGTGGCTATACCATATTGTATGTAATTATACCATGTTGCCCCCATACCATAAGCTTGCTGCAATATTTTATACTTCGAGGGGACTTGCACTCTTATTTTCTGAAGAATAATTATTTCATTCTTGAAGAAATTTTTCGTAGAGTACAACTCCCTTCATATAAGTTTTTATGCTTTGTCCTTCGAAGAAATCACTTTTTTCTTTTGCTTATGTACACATTTTACCAAGTGAATTCTTCTATGAGGTAAAGCGGGCCTCTGAAGGATACTTTAACTTTCTTTTTTTTTTTTTTTTTTTGAGGAAGATTATTTTCCAGAATAGGTAAATCACTCTTCCTTTGAAAGTTAAAGTGTGCTTTTAATGTGGATTTTTTTTTTAAAACATAGAAAGTTGTACCTCTGAGGAGGGATTTTTCACGTTTCAACACTTGGAAGTTTTATTTCAATCTTGGTGAAACGTGTACCTCCAAAGAGTTGTGCCTTTGAAGAAAGCCTTTTCACGTTTCAACACTTGGAAGTTTTATTTCAATCTCGGTGAAACGTGGGCTTCCGAGGAGGTCTTTCTTCTTGATTGTGTCTCCGGGAGGAGGTCTTTATTTTGTTTTGCATTTCAACTTTGGTGAAGTGAAACTCCGAAGAGCGGCTACTTCAACTCCTGGTGAAATGTGCCTCCGAAAAGGTCTTTATTTTATTTGCATTTCAACTCTGGTGAAGTGAAATTCCGAAGAGCGGCTGTTACACTTCAACTCCTGGTGAAATGCGCCTCCGAAGAGGTCTTTATTTTGTTTGCATTTCAACTCTGGTGAAGTGAAACTTCGAAGAGCGGTTGTAACACTTCAACTCCTGGTGAAATGGGCCTCCGAAGATTGCCTGGAAGTTACTCTCTCATGGTTGGAGGGTCATGACTCCTCCAATCTTTTTTGGTTGAGTAGAGAACTTTCTTTTTTACGACATATGCTTCGTTAGAGGTCTTTATCCTCCGAAGAATTGTGCCTCCGAAGAGGACTTTATTTGTTCCTTGTCCACTTGCTTATGCCTTTTCAGTGATCCTTTATATTTTTTTTTTCTTTTCAAGCTTGCACTCCCTTCTCTTACAAGTAGCTTGTTTAATCCAAAGAAGTGTACTTCATTGCTAGGCCAGTTCGCGAGAACGGACATAAGCTTCTTAATTGGATGTTTGTTTGTTCAAACTTCTCAATTTATTAGCTAAAGCCCGTTTTCGGCGAAATCACTGACCGTTCAATTGAAGCACTTCTTATCTAGGATTTAAGCTTGGGAATTTTGCGACTTGGAATTTGTTTGTTGAATGATAACAAGAATCACTTGGTCTTGTAATGTGCAAGTTCTGTTTTCGTTGCCTGCAAAAATTTAAATCGACATTTCAGTAATACATTTAATGTAATTTTCATATCGAAAATAAAGCAAACATGTAATAATAATAAGGAACACAAGATTTATAGTGGTTCGGCCAAGAATTTGGGCCTACATCCACTTTATAGTCTTTCATTATTCACTTGCATCGGTTTTACAATCGCTTTCAATTACAGGAATCATACATTCATAATTCTTTTTACAATATTTCAACAAAGTTATCAAGTAAAGTATGGACGCAAGTGATTGCTGTTCCAAGCTCTTGGAATTTGATCTCCTTCGACAGTAGTGAGTTTGAATGTGCCGTCCAGAAGCTTTTGACCTATGACATATGGTCCTTCCCAATTTGGCCCAAACACACCTGTCGCTGTCATAATTCTCTTTAGGACTAGATCTCCAATTTCAAAGCTGCATTGGCGAACTTTGAAATTGAAATGTCTGGTTATCCTTTGCTGATGAGATGCGATTCTGAGCTCAGCCTCTTCTCTTTTTTCATCAAGGAGATCTAGTGCCTCAAGCTATAGTTTCTCATTCTCCGCTTGATTGAAATGGATTCTTCTATGTGAAGGGACCTCTGTTTCTACCGGAATCATTGCCTCTGATCCGTATGCCAATGAAAACGGAGTATGCCCAGTCGCAGTTTTGTGGGTAGTTCTGTATGCCCATAGTGCAAGCGGTAGCTTATCGACCCAACCACCTTTTGCTCTTTCAAGTTGCTTCTTGATGGTTGACTTGATAATTTTATTTACTGCTTCCACTTGCCCGTTTGCCTGCGGATGGGCTACTGCTGAGAAGCTTTTTTGGATTTTGAATCGTTTGCAAAAATCTTGGAATTCTTCAATTTCGAACTAAGTACCATTGTCTGTAATTATTTTTTGAGGCACACCGTATCTGCAAATGATGCTTTTAGTCACAAAACTTATCATCTTTTTTGAGGTGATAGTAGCCAGTGGTTCAGCTTCTGCCCACTTAGTAAAATAATCTACGGCAACAATGGCATATTTAATTCCAGATTTGGCAGTTGGTAACGGTCCTACAAGGTCTATCCCCCATATTGCAAACGGCCATGGACTGACCATCTGTGTGAGTTCAGTGGAAGGAGCTTTAGGAATTTTGGCGAATCTTTGGCATCTGTCACATTTTCGGGAATAGTCTGCTGCATCTCGATTAATTTCTGGCCAAAAATATCTGTATCGGAGAATCTTTTTCGCTAAAGTTTGACCACCTAAATGATCACCATATTCTCCCCCATGCACCTCAGCTAGGATTGTTTGGGACTCTTCCCTGGATACACATCGAAGTAACGGCATTGAGAATCCCCGTCTGTATAACTGGCCATCCTGGACTATATAGCGAGAGGCTTTCCTCAGTAGCTTCTTTCGTTCTTTTGAGTTTTCCGATAAAGAGCCATTGAGCAGATATTCTGTTATTGGAGTCATCCATGATTCTTGCTCTTGAGACACGCTCATGATCCAATCAATATCCATCCCATCAATGCTCGGAGTCGACAGGACCTCCACTGGAGTTAACCCCAGAAATTGAGCTTCGCCTGTGCTCGAATACTTTGCGAGAGAATCTGCTTTCATGTTTTCTTCTCGAGGAATGTGACTTATCATGTAATGATCGAAATCACCCAGGAGTTCCCAAGCCTTTGACAAGTAGGCGGGCAGATTCCCTCCTTTTTCTTGGAATTCCTTTTTGACTTGGCATACAATAAGCTGAGAATCACTGAAGATCTATAACGCTCGGATGTTTAGTTCTTTAGCAATCCTTAAGCCAGCGATAAGGGCTTTGTATTCTGCTTCATTGTTTGTTGAAGGAAATTCCAATCTTAGTGCGTAGCATAATGATCGACCTTTAGGGGTCTCAAGTACAATTCCGGCTCCAGAACAGTAGTCGTTTCTCGCGCCATCGACATATAACTTCCATTGGATTGGGGAATCGTCGATCGTTTCCTCCTCACTGTTACCCTTATCTGTGAATTCTGCGATGAAGTCCGCTAAAGCTTGTCCGTTGATTGCTTTTCGGGGATGATAAGTGATGTCATATTGACTGAGTTCAATATTCCACTTTAGAAGACGGCCCAAAGTCTCAGGGCGAAACAGGACTTGCTTTAAAGGTTGATCGGTGAGGACTCTGATAGGATGAGCTTGGAAATATTGCCTCAACTTCCTAGATGCAATTAGTAGGCAATAGGCTAGTTTTTCCAACTTAGAGTAATTCATCTCTGCCCCAGTGAGTCTTTTGCTGATATAGTAAACTGGATGTTGAATCCTCTTGTCTTCTCGTATCAGCGCTGCACTTAAAGCATGAGATGATACTGCTAAGTATATAAGAAGATCCTCGCCATCGCCAGGCCTAGAAAGTATTGGAGGCGTTTCCATATGGCGAATCAATTCATCAAAGGCTTTTTGGCATTCGGGAGTCCAATCGAAGTTTTTCTTTCCTTTCTTTAAGGCGTCAAAGAATGGGATGCATTTATCTGTGGCTTTGGAAATGAACCGACTCAAGGCGGCGACTTTTCCATTGAGACTTTGCAATTCCTTCTTCGTTCTAGGAGCTTTGACTTCCTTTAAGGCGGTAATTTGAGCTGGACTAGCCTCAATGCCCCTAGCGCTCACGATGAAACCTAAAAACTTTCCGGATTCCACTCCAAATGAACATTTTAAAGGATTGAGCTTCATTCCGTATTTTCGGAGGACTACGAACATGTCTGCTAAGTGTTCTATGTGATCCACTGCTTTCTTAGACTTTACTAACATGTCATCGACGTAGACTTCCATAGTCTTGCCCAATTGCGGTTTGAACATAGCATTAACAAGTCTTTGGTATGTTGCCCCTGCATTCTTCAGCCCGAAGGGCATAACTCTGTAGCAGTAAAGACCAACGTTGGTGATAAAGCTCGTGTCCTCCTGATCTGGCTCATGCATCATGATCTGGTTATATCCGGAGTAGGCATCCATAAAAGATAACAATTCGTGTCCCGTTGTTCCGTCTACCAGTTGATCGATCCTGGGTAATGGGAAGCAGTCTTTGGGGCAGGCCTTGTTTAGATCTGAAAAATCGATGCATACTCTCCATTTTCCGTTGGCTTTCTTAACCAGCACTGGATTTGAAACCCAATTCGAATAGGTAGATTCTTTGATAAAATTATTCTCCATGAGCCGATCAACTTCTTCTTTTAACGCTGCCGACCTTTCTGGACCTTGAGTTCTCCTTTTCTACTTCACAGGTGTAAATTTTGGATCAATATTTAGAGCGTGTACTGCAACTTCTGGGGATATTCCGCACATATCGGCATGAGTCCAAGCAAAAACATCAAAATTTGCCTTTAAAAAAGATATTAAGATATTCTGAATTGACACATTAAGTTGTGAACCCACATTCAACACCTTGTTTGGGTCCTTTGGGTCAACAGGTACTGGTATTGTCGTTTCCACTGGTACCACTCTATTCTCCCCTGCACTGACTTTTCTAGGATCCATCTCTTTCCTTGCTCCGCTGTGCTCGCCAGTGCAGGGTCCGCCCTGTAATTGCTACAAGGCTGGTTCTTTGATGCGGACTGGGGCTGCCGCATCCTTTCCCATTTCTCTTTTCCTTGTTTCTCGTAGCTCTGTTAGATAACATTCCCGCCCCGCATTTTGATCCACCTTTATAACTCCCACTCCATTATCTGTGGGAAATTTAATGGTGAGGCACCATGGGGCCAGAACAACTTTGAATGCTGCGAGAGTTGGACGACCAAGAAAAGCATTATAAGCAGAAAATTCGTCGACAATCACAAAAGTTTGCTTGCGGACCACTTTTCTCTCTCCTTCTCCAAGTTCCACAAACAAATCAACGGTTCCTATCGGCTGTTTTGGCTCCCCAGTGAAGCCAGCGATTTCTGCGATGAGGCTTGCACATCAGCCATAGGGATCTTCATTTGGTCGAACGTTTTCTTGAAGAGGATATTGCAGGATGCGCCACAATCAATGAGAACTCTTCTGACAATAGCTGGGCGATACCAGCCGAGATGACTAAGGGATCCAAGGTAGGAGCTTCAATACTTGCGGAATCCCTGGCTCTGAACACAATATCATCATTGAAAGTTCTTTGTTGCTTCAGGGGCATAGCACCTTCCAAAATGAATACATCTTCCTCGGTCGGTACATACTTCAAAGCTCGGGTATACCTTTCCATCTCACCCCAGCTCCTGCCTGGTGGGTGAGGTCCTCCTGTAATGACATTGATAACAGGCCTTCCGGATTCATGCCCTGTAGTCTTTTCACCTGTCCTGGGTTGATGAGCAGGAGCTCGTTGCCCCTGACTAGTCGAAGCGGGATTGCTGCTATTCTTTTCCACAAATTGCTGCAGCTTGTTTTCCCTTATCAATTCTTCAATCAAAATTTTCAATTGGCGGCATTCGTCGGTATCATGACCAGGTTGATTATGAAAGCGACAGAACTTCCCACTTTGCACAGCTATTTTCCCGGTTCTCAGAACAGGAGGTTTAGGATATTCAACAGAATCTTTAGTGGCAAGGTATATACGCTCCGGCGTATCTGATAAAGGAGTATATTCCGATGGTTTGAAGGAATGGGGCTTCTTCAGATTTTTCTGTTTCTTTCCATCGCTATTTTCCCTTTTCTGTCCTACAGATTCACTCTTGCATGGAGCAGTAATGTTATCTTCAGCTTTTTCTAACACTGCCTTTACCGGTACAGGACGGCTTTCCAGGCGTATGAACTCATCTGCTTTCTTGTAGAATTTTTCAAGGGAATTTGGTTCCTTCATGTTAAGCCATTTTCCAAATTCGCTCGACTTGTCGATGGCCCTCATCAGATAGGTCAAGATCATCCGTGGTTCTGCATTGTCTACCTCGGCCAGCGCTATATTAAAGCGATTCAAGAAAGATCTGATAGTTTCACCTGGATTCTGCTCTAAACTTGACAACGACATAACATCTTTGGCTTTTGAAGCGTATAGTCTGAACTGCTCCTTGAATTTCCGGGTTAAGTCAGAAAACTGATCTATAGACCGGACTGGCAGCTTGGTGAACCAAAGCAGAGCTACACCTTCCAGATATACAGGAAAATATCGACACTTTATTTCATCAGAAGCTCTGGCACCTGTCATGTGCCAATCATACTTATACAAGAATTCGTTCGGATCACTTGTTCCTTTGTAAGCTAGGATAGTTGGAGGGACGAACTTCCTTGGGAACTCAGCCTTTAAGATTCTTTCGGTAAACGGGATTTTACTTGGAGCGAAACCCCATTCCTTCTCATCTTCATTCCTTTGCATGCTTTCCTTCATGATTTGTTGAACCATTTCAGAAAGATATCCCTCATCATTTCGAGCTTTAGATCCACCAATTTCAGGAAATGTCCGCTCAAAGGGGCTGGCAGCCCTCTCAGGAATGTTTCTTTCTTCATCCTCATGAATGTTGCCAGCAAAGTTCCTTTCATTACCCGTTGGTTGACGGTTTACCCCAAGCAAGTCATTCAACTTATTTAAAATTAGGGCATTTTGGGCGTTCTGAGCTTCCAATTGTGCACTTTGGGCATTTATCTGCTGGTTCAGCCCTAAGATTACAGCATCCAACTCCGCTTTTGTAACCCCAACAGGTGGAGTGGCTTGATTAGGTACTGGGGAAGCGGAGGTTCCCTCTTGAGCATTTCCAGATCTAACAGATATACTCTTTCTCCCTGGAGCCATGATTTCGGATAAACTTCTAGTCTTCAGAGAGGTTACTTCAACAAACTTTCGTGGAGCAATGATGACGATTTGCCTGAGTTCAATTCTCAGTGAAAGCACCAAAAATGTTAACGCTAAAATTTGAACGCTAACACCCCGGTGTATGAAGTGTAGTTGTGAAAGCACCACCCGATGATTCGGGAGCAGAGTATAAGCAGAAAAAGCAGTAAACAACAGCAATTTTATAGTGGTTCGGCTTAAGGAAGAGCCGACGTCCACTTTGAATATCTTTATTGACGATTTGATTACAAGTCGATACAATTACACTTTGATTACAACACACTTCGAGTTACAAGTCACTTAGAACAAGTAGCCTAAACTTCAATGTCAATCAAAATCTTTGAATCCATGTTGGACGTGTATGATTTCTTCGTGAAGTTCCTTGAAGCGTTCTTTGTGTCTCAAAAACTTTAAGTGTATTGTTGAATATGCGCTTATATGTTTTTGTTTGATGATAATAAACATATATATTCATTTAAATGTATTTGGTAATGTACTATTTTGTTTTTCATAAATTAAATAAATATTTGTTGAATAAAATAAATTACACAGAATTTGAATTTGAATTCAAACAGAATAAGTTACACAGATTCTGAATTCAAACAGAAATTTTATTCAAACAAATATTTATTACAATCTTGAATAGTACAAATTCATGCTCTCACTATACATATACATTTCTGATTACATCACGATTACATCACAAATATTTTAACATTGATAACCTCACTACATATCACTCACACTCGTATTTTTGTCTTCAACTGCATTCCAGTTTGAATTCAGCATCTGAGTAATCTGCAAAAATATTTTTCAAACGCAGTAAAATTGAAAGAGAAATATTTTTGAAATTTGAAAGAAACGATGATTTTGAAAACATTGTTTGCCTCAGTTATTTGGGTTGTTCGTCATCATTTTTAACTGTGCAATATCTGTGCATATCAGTATTTTTATCAGGGACAGGTAACTATAAGTGGCTGCAGTACACACGTGTACATTCACATACATGTGCACTGCCTCGCCAACTCGTGTACAAAAAAAATCAAACAAAAGCACAGAAATCAAAAACAAGGTCAAACCCAAGATAGGTTCAACTCAAGGCAAATAGACAAAGCAATTGACTACAAACAGTTCAAGACTAAAGCCACTAACAAATGCAACAGCAACATGCTTGAAGACTCCAGCACGACCAAGTATGGAGTGTACAAATGCAAATGTCCAAACAACAACATGAAGTGAATCAAGTTCAAGCCACAAGTGTACATGAATACAACTCGACTGCAACAGTACAGTCATGAAGACTGCAAGAACATGCACATAGAGCAACAATGAAACTGACTCAAAGCACAAAAGTGCAACAGTGAAGTGACAAATGTTCAGTGGTGAAGCAACAGAGATCAGAGACCAACCAAAGCATAGTAACTGCATAGCAACAGCAACATGATCAAGTAGCAGTCTTTGAGCATGAGATATGTCAACTACATGAAACAACAGTCAGACCAAAAGGCTACATGAAGTATGCAAGTTCAACCTCTTCATTAAACAACTCAAGACATGAATGCAACAAAGTTCAAAAGTGCATCAAGGGCAGTAATACAAGAACAAGTGCAGACACATAGAGCAGTCATAATGAAACTGCAGTGAAGCCACTGAAGGCAACATGAAGAAATGTACATGCACCAGTGATGAAAGCTACAAGATACACAAGTTTAGTTCATATACCAGTGATACAAATGCAACACAGTGGGAACAACAATGAATACTGCAACATGACCAAATGTCAAAACTGCATCAATCACAAATGCAATGCAAAATGGAGTGAATGCATGGTGAACAACTAAAGTGCAACAAGTATTGCAGTAATGAATGCATCACATATACAACACCAAAGTGCAACAGAATGGATGCAGCAGTACCAAGTGATAGTGAAGATGGCCAGAGATGAAGACAGGGGCAAACACAAGATGGCTGAAGCAGTGAAGTCAGAATTTTCGAAAATAGGATGCTAAAGTCAAGACAAGAGAATTCAACAAATATATTCGTCTTTGAAAAAGTCAGCAATGAAAAGGGGAAGTTTTAATGCCGTGTGAATCAAGAAAATCGAACGCAACACAATCAAAGCCGTGCGTATCAAGGTATAATTAAAATCGGGAAAGCATAATTTAGGAAAGTATCGAATCGATACAAGCAAAATCAAGTGTCCAGAATTCATATAAATACAATCCCATACTATCATCATCGGCATGGAAAAAGAGCAAGCAATCAAACAAGCAACAAAAGAAACAACATACCAAAGAATCGATTGCTGAAGTAAGACAGAGAAGAGTCAAATAGCCATCAACGAATAAAAGAAGCCGAAGCCCTAGCCAAGCAGAAAAATTCCTCAATCCCAAGTCAGCAAGCAGAGCGTCTGAGAATATCAATAAGGAAATCGAGCTTCAGATCTCTCAATCCTTAATTTGACAGAGAAATTGAAGAACAAAATATCGCCGCCATTTTTATTCTCAAGAGAGAATTGAAGATCGGGTGAAACAAGGATAAGGGGCCGGCCTTATTATTAAAAGGGGGATTTAGTTTTAATTTTATAATAGGGTTTTTAGTTTTTAATTTGAGCAAAAATTAGAGATTCTAGTTTATATTTTAATTTTTGCTCCTGCGTGTATTTTTGAAGTTTGTTTCTCTTTTCGAGTCGAAGAATTTGTAAATCACCACCTAGGGATTAGGTAGTGTTGGATTGTCTATTTAGAATTAGTTCAGTGAGCAGGGAGTGCGAGTTTGCAAAGCTCTATAGGCGGGAGCAGTGTTTGCGAGTGAACGAAACTCTATAGGCGGGAGCAGGGTGTGCGAGTCTAGTAGAGTGTTTGTGAGCGGGAGCAAAAGGGTCTGCGAGTCTAGTGGAGTGTTTGTAAACGTGATACTGTTTAATTCTAATAGAAATCTGGGAATGCAGCAGTAGGCAGGGGTTGCCGAAGCTGGGTAAATTTTGTGTGTGATTTACTTTTCAGCATATTTATTTCTGCTATTATATTTCTGTGTTTAATTCAAGAAAATTTGCTATAACCCTATTCACCCCCCCCCTCTCTAGGGTTAATCTGGATCCTACAAGTGGTATCAGAGCCTGGTATTTCTCTTTAACTCTAGAGTCATGAATCCATCAAATAATGCTTTTTCTGAGGGGCAATCTATTGTTAGGCCACCCATGTTTAACGGGAATGATTATGCTTATTGGAAAGTTAGGATGAGTATTTATCTTAGTTCCATTGATTATGATGTTTGGGATATTATTGAAACTGGCTATAAACTTCCCACTATAATCGTTGGTGATACTGAGATTCCTAAACCTAAGGATAGGTGGGATGCTAACGATAAGAGATTGAAAACGACAAATGCTAAAGCCATGAATGCTTTGATATGTGCTCTTGATAAAAATGAATTTAATAGAATTTCTCATTGTACAACAGCACAGGAAATTTGGCACAATTTGGAGGTGACACACGAAGGAACTTCTCAAGTCAAGGAGTCTCGTCTAGCCCTATTCAGCAATGAATACGAGAACTTTGTGATGGACAAAGGCGAGAGCATAAAGGACATGTTTGGACGCTTTTCAAGTTTGGTGTACAATGCTAGAGCACTTGGGAAGGTATTCACTGAGGTAGAGCTTGTGCAGAAGATACTACGAGTCTTACCAATGAACTTTGAGGCAAAAGTCACGGCAATCCAAGAATCGAAAGATCTGACTAAGCTAAGCATGGAGGAGTTGATTGGAAACTTGATGACATATGAGCTTGAGCTAAAAGCAAAGGAAGAACGCAACAACTCCGAACCAAAGAAAAAGACGATTGCCTTAAAGAGCAAAGAAGAAAGCGATGAAGAAGGAGAAGATCCAATTGAAGAGCTTGCAATGGCTGTCAATAATCTTAGAAAATGGTCCAGATTCAAGCCACGTAAGAAGAAAACGAATCGTAATAGGCCAAAAGATTCTGACAATTCCGATAATGAACTGACGTGCTTTAACTGCAAGAAGCCCGGACACTTCATACAAAAATGCCCACTTCTCAAAAACAACAAAGGAAAGAAAAAGGCAAAGAAGGTATTTGCAGCAACTTGGGATGATGAAGAAGGAGAAGAAGCTTCGGATAGCAGCTCAGAGGAGGCTAACTTGTGTCTTATGGCGAAATCAAATTCAGATTCAAGCTCAGAGGAATCTAGTGAGGAAGGTGAGTATTCCTATAGAGATCTTGTTTTTATGTGTTCTGATCTTACTAAAGTAGTTGATGCTCTTGAATCTAAAATTGAAAAACTGAAAACTGATAGGAGAGAACTTGCTCGTAAAAATTTTAGGTTAGAAACTGAACTTGAAAATATTCAAAACCTAGAATGTAAAAGATGTAAAGTTTTAGATTCAAAATTGACAAAACTTAAGAATAACTCTGAGAATCTTGAAAAAGAAAACTTGAATCTTAAGGAAACCATCGACACTAGGAAAAAGAATTTTATAAATCGATGCACCTCACTTGTCACTGAAAATTCAACACTAAAAACCAAAGTCCAAATCTTGAGAAATCTTTGAATAACTTTTCAAGAGGCGAAAAATCTTTCAACATGCTATTGGGAAATCAAATTTTTGCTAACAACAGAAAAGGACTTGGTTTTGGGAAAACACAAGCTGAGGATAATGCAAAAGGGAAAAGTGTCTTTGATAAATGTGAAATAATTGGACATCATGTTGAAAATTGTAGTCATAGGAACAAGAACACAAAATTTATACAAGTTTGGGTTCCTAAGAATTCTACAAACAAATTTCATGTCTATTGGAACAAGAATAAAAGGACTAAACAAGTTTGGGTTCCAAAGGGTTTGTTTATTCATAATGTTTCTGCCACTAACAATCATGGACCTAGAAATAGGTCACAAAAATCTTTCATTGTGTAGGTGTGGTGGCAGGCTAAGGAACAACAACGGTGTTCTCTGGATTTTGGCTGTTCTAGAAACACAACGGGCAACATAGCAAAGTTCCTTAGCCTAATATAAAGGTGACAGAATCACAATGGGCAATCATGAGAAATTATCGTAAAGGTAAAACAGGTGAAGGTATATTAAATGGTATAATCTGCACCATATTCTGAATTAAACCAGCCAAAATTGCGATAATGAGGTGATTCTGACTTAGTGATATGATTTTTCCTTTGATTTGTGCTTAAAAGTAGACCAACCATCCTTTCATCTTTGAACTTAATCTGTTTGGTCAAATTATGATGTTGATTGATTACTGTCTACTCATGCTTCACTTAGATATATTTTGACATTTTGGTCACTGCTTGTAAATTTGCACGATTTCAAACTCATGTGAAAAAGGATTTTAAGAAATTGTTGAAACTTTAAGAAATTGGTTTTGGAATAATTATGATGTTGTGATGTTGACTGACTGTTGATTACTCATGAATATAATTGTTTATCCTATGCTTTCTGAAATTAACACCATGATATTTGTTTGAGTGTGAACATGGCTTCAATTCAAAATCCAAAGAATGTCATTTAAATTGTTGCTAAAATTGGGTTTGAAATTTTTGATGCACACTTCATGTCTGGTTTACCAAATCCAGTTAGTGATATTTTGGATTGAAAAAGAAATTCAGATGCAATTCATACTAGTAATCTAGTTGATAGAAAACTTACGAGTTGAACGTGATTTATTGTGAAACATTCATTTGCTGCATCGTTTTTTCAAAGAAAATATCTGCATATTTTTCACTTGAAATAATTTTTCATTTAGCAGAATTTTTTTCTCATATAACCCCTTCGAGAAAATAATTGTTTGACCATTTTTTCAGATTAGTTAATTTTATTTGATTTTAAATGACAAATCTTGACTGATCCGACTCCCTACTAATTATCAAAGAGATAAATAGTGATTGAAAAAGTGATGAGTGTTGATATTTAACATACATTACTCAATAGAGTATATTTGGAAAATTTCTTTAGGAATTAAAACAAGAATTATAAAACTTTTTGTTGGGTAAAGATTCCATGACCATTTCTATATCTATCATTATTTCTATCGACCATGGTTTATCAAATATTCAATATAGTTTGTCGATATGTGGTACTATAATCAGGAATCATTTGTTTTTCATGTCATATTTTTAAAAATAAAATAAAATAAATATCCAAAGTATTCACTCTCATTTAAAAGTCCTCACGGTTATGCATGGGTGAATTACTTGGATTTTTGATCATGTGCTTCCATGCTCATTTAAAAGTCCTTACGGTTATGCATGTATGGAACGCATATCAAAATTAATTGCTTAAATAGACAAGTTGATTCTAATCCCATTTAAAAGTCCTCACGGTTATGCATGGTTAGAAGATACTTGATTTCATTTTTAAAATTAAATTCGAATACTACTAATCTCATTTAAAAGTCCTAACGGTTATGCATGATTAGTAGATATTCAAATTCCTGATATAAATGTACCACAAGTTGATTCAACTGTATGATTTTATATGAACACCATATCCATCATTTCTAAAAGTGGAATATGCGCCTAACAAGGGTAATTATGGTTTTTGTTTGATTCTTATTGAAGTTTAATATTTATATTCAATTTGAGTTTAATGTTGGATTAATATCAATCACTTTATCTCTATTTTTCTCTCACACTATTATTCTTTTGCTGATAACAAAAGGGGGAGAGAAAAGTTAAGATTTTGTCAAATAGAATCAAGCAAAGGTCAAATAATTTTTCCATATGCATCTAGACTCATTTGAATATATTTCTATTTGTATGCATATATGTAGAGGGAGCATCATGTAGAGAGGAAGCATTTAAATAGGGGGAGCAATTAGAGTATATAATTGGTCAAATACATTTAACACGGTCAAAATCTTAAATATATGTTTGTTATCATCAAAAGGGGGAGATTGTTGAATATGCGCTTATATGTTTTTGTTTGATGATAATAAACATATATATTCATTTAAATGTATTTGGTAATGTACTATTTTGTTTTTCATAGATTAAATAAATATTTGTTGAATAAAATAAATTACACAGAATTTGAATTTGAATTCAAACAGAATAAGTTACACAGATTTTGAATTCAAACAGAAATTTTATTCAAACAAATATTTATTACAATCTTGAATAGTACAAATTCATGCTCTCACTATACATATACATTTCTGATTACATCACGATTACATCACAAATATTTTAACATTGATAACCTCACTACATATCACTCACACTCGTATTTTTGTCTTCAACTGCATTCCAGTTTGAATTCAGCATCTGAGTAATCTGCAAAAATATTTTCAAACGCAGTAAAATTGAAAGAGAAATATTTTTTAAATTTGAAAGAAACGATGATTTTGAAAACATTGTTTGCCTCAGTTATTTGGGTTGTTCGTCATCATTTTTGACTGTGCAATATCTGTGCATATCAGTATTTTTATCAGGGACAGGTAACTATAAGTGGCTGCAGTACACACGTGTACATTCGTATACGTGTGCACTGCCTCGCCAACTCGTGTACAAAAAAAATCAAACAAAAGCACAGAAATCAAAAACAAGGTCAAACCCAAGATAGGTGCAACTCAAGGCAAATAGACAAAGCAATTGACTACAAACAGTTCAAGACTAAAGCCACTAACAAATGCAACAGCAACATGCTTGAAGACTCCAGCACGACCAAGTATGGAGTGTACAAATGCAAATGTCCAAACAACAACATGAAGTGAATCAAGTTCAAGCCACAAGTGTACATGAATACAACTCGACTGCAACAGTACAGTCATGAAGACTGCAAGAACATGAACATAGAGCAACAATGAAACTGACTCAAAGCACAAAAGTGCAACAGTGAAGTGACAAATGTTCAGTGGTGAAGCAACAGAGATCAGAGACCAACCAAAGCATAGTAACTGCATAGCAACAACAACATGATCAAGTAGCAGTCTTTGAGCATGAGATATGTCAACTACATGAAGCAACAGTCAGACCAAAAGGCTACATGAAGTATGCAAGTTCAACCTCTTCATTAAACAACTCAAGACATGAATGCAACAAAGTTCAAAAGTGCATCAAGGGCAGTAATACAAGAACAAGTGCAGACACATAGAGCAGTCATAATGAAACTGCAGTGAAGCCACTGAAGGCAACATGAAGAAATGTACATGCACCAGTGATGAAAGCTACAAGATACACAAGTTTAGTTCATATACCAGTGATACAAATGCAACATAGTGGGAACAACAATGAATACTGCAACATGACCAAATGTCAAAACTGCATCAATCACAAATGCAATGCAAAATGGAGTGAATGCAACATGGTGAACAACTAAAGTGCAACAAGTATTGCAGTAATGAATGCATCACATATACAACATCAAAGTGCAACAGAATGGATGCAGCAGTACCAAGTGATAGTGAAGATGGCCAGAGATGAAGACAGGGGCAAACACAAGATGGCCGAAGCAGTGAAGTCAGAATTTTCGAAAATAGGATGCTAAATTCAAGACAAGAGAATTCAACAAATATATTCGTCTTTGAAAAAGTCAGCAATGAAAAAGGGGAAGTTTTAATGCCGTGTGAATCAAGAAAATCGAACGCAAGACAATCAAAGCCGTGCATATCAAGGTATAATTAAAATCAGGAAAGCATAATTTAGGAAAGTATCGAATCGATACAAGAAAAATCAAGTGTCCAGAATTCATATAAATACAATCCCATACTATCATCATCGGCATGGAAAAAGAGCAAGCAATCAAACAAGCAACAAAAGAAACAACATACCAAAGAATCGATTGCTGAAGTAAGACAGAGAAGAATCAAATAGCCATCAACGAATAAAAGAAGCCGAAGCCCTAGCCAAGCAGAAAAATTCCTCAATCCCAAGTCAGCAAGCAGAGCGTCTGAGAATATCAATAAGGAAATCGAGCTTCAGATCTCTCAATCCTTAATTTGACAGAGAAATTGAAGAACAAAATATCGCCGCTATTTTTATTCTCAAGAGAGAATTGAAGATCGGGTGACACAAGGATAAGGGGCCGGCCTTATTATTAAAAGGGGGATTTAGTTTTAATTTTATAATAGGGTTTTTAGTTTTTAATTTGAGCAAAAATTAGAGATTCTAGTTTATATTTTAATTTTTGCTCCTGCGTGTATTTTTGAAGTTTGTTTCTCTTTTCGAGTCGAAGAATTTGTAAATCACCACCTAGGGATTAGGTAGTGTCAGATTGTCTATTTAGAATTAGTTCGGTGAGCAGGGAGTGCGAGTTTGCAAAGCTCTATAGGCGGGAGCAGTGTTTGCGAGTGAGCGAAACTCTATAGGAGGGAGCAGGGTGTGCGAGTCTAGTAGAGTGTTTGTGAGCGGGAGCAAAAGGGTCTGCGAGTCTAGTGGAGTGTTTGTAAGCGTGATACTGTTTAATTCTAATAGAAATCTGGGAATGCAGCAGTAGGCAGGGGTTGCCGAAGCTGGGTAAATTTTGTGTGTGATTTACTTTTCAGCATATTTATTTCTGCTATTATATTTCTGTGTTTAATTCAAGAAAATTTGCTATAACCCTATTCACCCCCCCCCCTCTAGGGTTAATCTAGATCCTACATGAAGTAGTTCGGAATGCAGCAGAGAAACGGCGCTTGAAATGAATGAGCCCCCCAAAACCCCCAAAAGTCCCTCGTATGTTGGAGCACATGCCGTATTTATAGAGTTTCCTGGACTAAGTCGTATGCGACTTACAGAACTTCACGGGTTAGCTTAACCCGGCCGTGACTTAAGGCAAGTTTTCACGAGGTCAAGGATTTCACGGGTTAGCTTGACTCGTTTGCAACCTAGAGTAAGTCTTCGCGAGTTAACGTGTTACAGGGACACGGGTTAAGACTTAGCAGGTCGTGAACGACTTAAAATCAGCAAGCC
The DNA here is from genome assembly GCA_030765085.1 of Allium cepa. Classification (NCBI taxonomy): domain Eukaryota; kingdom Viridiplantae; phylum Streptophyta; class Magnoliopsida; order Asparagales; family Amaryllidaceae; genus Allium; species Allium cepa. Next base: position 14,369,830 of record CM060940.1, on the reverse strand, counting down.
ACTTACTGACTGTTTCGGGTTAATTTAAGTCGCTTGGACCTCCCTTAGTTAGGTTGTTCATTTCCTAACACGTGAGCTTGTTAACTCGCTAACCCGCTGGCTTATTAACTAGTTAACTCGTTAGCTTTCTAACTCGTTAACTTTCTATACTTGCTAACTCGCTAACTCGTTAGCCGCTGTAAACTCTAACTCGCTAAGTCGCTGAGTGCATTAACCCGTTAAGTCGTTGAACATAGGAGGGTTAACAGGCGGTTTTCCTACGGAGCTCGTTTTTTGTATATATATGGGAGGGAGGAGGGTTGACTGAGAAGAGAATGCGGGGAGGCGGCTCGACATCAGGGAGGCGGGACGGAGGCGGGGAGGGTGGACGCGGCCAGGGGGTCTCTGCAGTAGGTGCGGAGGCGAAACAGTGGGGCGGAGGCGGCAGCCAGTGGGCGAAGCAGTGTGGTGAGATGGGACATGGAGGCGGCTGTGGGTGGTGGCATGCGTAGCGCAGGTGGGTGGGAAGCGAATGGTGGGAGCATAAGGGGATGGGTTGGTCGTCGGCGGAATGGTCACGCATGGGTTGAAGGTGGGCTGGTGCATGGACAGTGGAGGGGAGAGTTTCATTTTCTGGAGTTGGGATGGGTAAGTTTCAAGCTGAAGTAAAGAAGAAAAAATAAAAATATGCAGGAGGAAGGAGAAAGAAGAAGTGCAGAGACATACCAGAGAATTTAAGCAATTAATGAAGTGAGCAATATGTTAACTCCATCTCGGCCATGACTCAGATACCGACTTAAGGCTTAACAGTTACCGACCCAAAGGGATGCCGACCTAATGCTTTAACAGAATGCCGACCTAATGGTTTAACAGAATGCCGACCTAGGACTTAAAGAATACCGACCCAACTGTCTAAAACAAGATGCCGACCTAAGATAGCGACCGACCTAAGATAGCCACCGACCTAAGATAGCTACCGACCTAAGAAAGCTAACGATCTAACACGGGTACTGGCCTAATGCCTTAGGGGATGCCGACTAAACAGGAATGCCGACCTATGATTTGAGGGGGTACTGACCTAAGGCTTAGGTGGGTTACTGATCTAACATGGATGCTGGCCTAAGGTAGATGCCGATCTAACTGCCCAAGGAAGTTGCCATCCTAACTGCTCAAGAAAGGGACAAGATCACGAACTACACTTGAGTAGCTACTGACTTACGACCTATGTTAAGTCGTTCACGACCTAAAGCTACTAAATATAAGCCCGATGCCGTATTACTGGAAGAAGGTTGTGTTGACTCGGGGGCGACCTGGGACTTATACAAGTGAACCTTTATGAAACCATGGGGTTTAGCCAGATAAGTCGGCCACGACCTGCCATAGGTCGGTCACGACTTACGACCCAAGGGGGAAATTTTCCTATAAATACCAACCTACCTCAAACATGAAAGGGACTTTTTGGTTGATCTCTTTAAGCACCGATATTCTGCTGAATTCTCGACTCACTCAACACTTCAAACACGAAAGGCATCTCAACTAACTTCAAGAGGAAATCTAACGCAATCAACATGGATTCAAAGAATTCTTCTGCATCAATGTTCTAGTTGTTCGCCTCATCAGAATTGTAATTGATGTAACAACCCGTATATTTGGACCATTTAAATTGACAATAATCCTCTTATGTCAACTTAAATAATACAAAACACGAATCATTATGGGATTATAAATACATAGATGTAAATGAGAATCGATACAACATCACAGTCACAGAACAGTCACAGAATAATGCAGCGGAAATACATCGTCATAATAGCAGTTCATGAAGCTACTGCATAAAGTACAACAATGTCTAAACAAAAGGTGACTGCAAGAAAATATATAAATGTCTAACAGACACGGACATCAAAATAGACAGGTAAAGACAAAAGCTAAGTCTTCAGCGTCTTCAACCAACCTTGATCAGCAAACTGGATAGCTTCAGACTGACCCGAGTATATACAAAAGAAACACTTGAGTCAGGACTCAAAATCTTATGCAGGATAATCGAATGCAGGAAATAAAGTACATAACTCAAAGATGAATAAAATAACATCTCTAAGGATCCGATAAACTATCTATATATACAATAGAATACGGTATGTAGGTAATGTCTAATCAGTAAAATAGAATATTAAAATAGTGTTAAGGCGTTACCATAATTCCCCTTAACACATTTTATATTCCCAAAAGCATATACAAGACCGTAGTTTCCCCAAAACCGGAAGTCACCAGAGGGCAATCCATATACTCAAGGTACAAATCAAAACGCAGTGGTCGCGAATAGGATAATCAGTAAGACAAGGTACATGAGGCAATACCGACTAGGATACTAGTAGTTGCGTGATCCGGACTGATGTTGAGCATAGTAGCTACTATCTCAACACCGCGAAACAACACTCCCAAATCAAGGGGTGCACCCAAATCGAATCACAAAAGTAATAGATATGGTATCGAAGAAGCGTGTCCGCTAGAGGTGGCGATCCTCAATGGCCCGGCGCGGCTCCTGTTTTAGTCATGTCAGGGGTCATCCAGTATCGTTCTCTTTCTTCAGTCAACGCATTCACCAAACCATCCACTTCATTCTGGATCAACACTTCGCGCATAATAGTTATTAAAGTGGTTTCAGGTATCGACAGAGAGCATGTCCATGCCCGATCCCGGTCTCTTTAATAACTACGTATTTATTACCCGATGGTCGGTTAAATTAACGTTAAAACAAATCAAAGTCCAAAAGTCAAGGTGCAAATTTGACTTCCAAAAATTTGACATTTCACGATTCAATTTATTTTAGATATTTTTAAAACATATTTTCGAATGAAATTTTTAGTTCAAACATTTGAGTTACAATTTAGAATTAAGTATTCAAGTTCGATTTAATAAGGTCTAAAAGTCGCTTATTAAATTTAGTTCAAAATCAACGAATTCAATTTAATGCTAAACTTTGTTTAAATTATTAAATCAAATTCTATTCATTTCACTTCATGTTTACATCCACTATTATCATAAATTCGATTAAATCAATTTCGTTAACTAAATTCCTTTTATTCATCTTCATTTGATTTATTTACCAATTCAAATAAATTTCTAAACAAAGAAGTCCATTTCCATTTACATTGCCCTGATTTGATTAATTCGTTAAATTTAAAATCATTTTAAGTTTAAATAATCACTAAGTTATATCCATAAAGCTTTGGTTAGTTTTTGTATTCTTCCTAAGTCAAATTCTCTACATTTCCAAATAACATTTACAACATGTTCCAAATCTATTTAATTAAAACGGAGGTTTAGTCTGAACCTAACAAATTTAATAAATTTTTAAGTTATCAAATTCAAAACTTACTTGTTTCTAAATCTCAATCCAATAAATTTGCCAACTCATTTTACTTCAATTTAATCCATAAAATTTATCTCAATTAAATCCGTGAAATCTATTTCAATTACATCCATTAAACCGTTACCAACTTTCCAAACAAATTGTTGAGTTCATTCCTTAATTTAAAATATATTTCAATTTCGAAAATGGTTTTGTTGACCAATCGGGTTTCTTATTTTTATTTTCTATCCTATGCCAAGTTGTTTAATTAGGTATTTATCATTTCAACCCAATATTATTCAATATAAAACAAAGCATAGCAAAGGGAACTTGCAGTGTGAAAACTTGGATGGTGTCAAAGTAAATAAACAAGCAATAGCAACCATACATAACAATTTAACAATTTATTAAATAATCCCGAAATAACCGTATTAACTTACATTTGTTATTTATGCAAATTAGCATAATTATTCCTAGAATCCACACTATCGTTTCATGCGGATTAAAGATTATTACATTTGGGTTTTCACTTGGTGTCTATTATCAAATTACTAATCATCATACATTTAATGGTTCAAAGTGTAGTTAACGCTATTTCTATGCGACGATTAATTTAACATTTAAAGGGGTCAAGTTCAGCATATATAATCCATTTTAAATTGTTGACTATCCTATATCAATATTAATTTCATACTAAATTTACTTATATCAACAACCAGATTTAACATCACATAACAATTTTAGCGTCACAACTTGTTTGTCGTAAACTAACAATATTCAAAGTTAACTTGCATGGCGATTTACAATTCCTATTTCAACAATTTTAACAATCAACAATTTTAATATCCAAATTAATATTTATAACAATTATCACTTGATTATCATAGCATAATAGATTGAGTCGTGAATGAAATATTCACCTTGCGTGGTTGAAGAAGATGACGGCGAAGCACGAAAATGGATATACTAGATAGACGGCACAAGCACGGATACGAACTATAAATCAAATGAAAGATTATTCAACAATAGTTTAATACAATGTATATATATCGACTGTATATATATAAACCATACCAAAATGAGTCGGGATGAGAGCGAATGAGCCGAAGCGATGTCCTAAGAATCCGAGGCGGTGACTGAAACAACACGCAAGGTTTATTAATATACATATATACTGCTAATCTTAAACTACCGGAAACCACTGTATATTTATAAACATTGCCGTATAAAACTACATAATTTTACTAAACAACTAAAGTTATATAATAACCACTCACATATATAAAGTTTTATATTGTACCTCACAGAATAACAAAACAGAGATATATAGTTTTATATTTTAACTTTATATGCAACATGGAGGCTAACTAACAACAGCCGAAGCCTGTACACATCAACAAAAAAGTACACTTATTTTTTCTCAACTAGATATGTACACCCAAACGCTGTATAAAACTTTACTTTATAACTTTACTGACAACTAAAGTTATATATAACAACAACTCATACCTATGATATATTGCTTTGTACTATAACAACTATTCATACTTTGGAATCATACTAAAATAGAGAAGCTGGTATATATATACGCATAGATAACTTTTTATACTTTTATACTTTAACTTATAACTGCAGCATGCATGCTTCAAATTTATATATAATCCATATATATCGTGAACCCATTTTCATATAACAACTAACCCTTGAATCTAAAACATATATACACGTATATAATATGCAAACCACTCAAAGATAAGGGGAAAGAAGTTCGGCAGAGGGGGGAAAGTGGTGGAGGCGGTTGCATGGGGTGGAGGCCGAGCAACCGGGGGGAAAAGCAGGGGCGGCCGGTGCCGTGGGTCGGTGTTCATGCGGCATAGGGCGGAGGCGGAGCTTTGGTGGGTTGCATGGGGCCGTGGGAAAGGGACGGTGGAGGAAGAAGCGGGCTATGGTCATGGCGGCAGTGGTAAGGCAACGGGTGTGGCCTGTGGGGTTTGGCAGCGGAGGCCGTTTGTGGGGGGGGGGAGTTTTTTTTGCAGTGGAACGTGTGGGTGTGTGGGTGTTCGCAGTGGAGGCCGCATGGGGTTGTGTGGTGGTGGGTGTTCGCAGTGGGGGCCGCATGGGGTTGTAGTGGGGAATAAGGCGGGCTGGGCGGTGGCGCTGGTGGTGGAAGGGGTGGCCGAGGGTGTGGGGTGGTTGCGGTGGTTATAGGGGCGGAGGCGGAGGCGGTTGCGGGGCTGGCATGTGGGGCGGGCTGCATGGGGAGGCGGAGGCCGGTAGGGGGTAGGCTGCGATGGAGGCGTGCGGCGTGGGTGGAGGCAGAGCTGCATGGGGAGTTGGGGAGGCCGTGTACGTGTAGGAGGAAAGGAGGGGGGTTTTGAAGTTAATAAACAAAAAAACAAAACAAAATATGAAGACGTGAACAAAAGAAAACAGAGGAAGGGAGTACAGGAAAGGAAAACAAAAGAAACTTGAAGAGAAGAAGAAGTGGAGGAGGAAGGAGAGAAAGAAAAAGGCAGAGGAGTAAAGTCACGTACCCAGTTTCTCTGAGGTGAAGGGTTATGCAGAGCAATAAATGAAGGAGCTGGTGTACAGTATAATAAATGGAGAGGGATATATACACGTTATTCAAAGTGTACATACGTCAGTGCAATGATGATTTTCAAAATGGAGGCTATTTGGGTTCCCAAGGCAGCTGAAAGGCTCTAAAATTTTAAATGTTGAAATGTTGGGTACCGGTTTGTGCTGCGTAACGGACCGGTTTGCGCTCCGTTAACAATTATAGTTTGCAACGCCGAACTCCGATTGACCCAAATAAATATACCGTTGTGATCAGCGCTTCGAGACGGACATAACGGTATAAAGATATTAATGGTTCGACACCGTTTGCAAAGTGGTAAATCTTATTTAACCATTTGCACGAGCAAACATTTTAGCTAGCAATTAAAAGCGAAATTTGACGAAACGAAATGCGCCGTCACGTTCAGAATATTTTTCTTATGCGATATTGAGAAAATATTTGAGTTCGGACGGTAGGAAATTTACACATAAGATTTAAACTAATATGTAAACTCGACGAGCATAATTTACTTCAATATTTTTCAACGAAATTTGGCGCACGCCTATGTCTATCTAGACGCATTCCAAATGTGAAGTTTGGTTGGCAACGGAAATTATTTGTGAAAATACGGATTCTACATTGAATAAGCGGTTTAAAATTTTTTTAAACTGGGTCTGAATTTCAGGGTCGTTACATTCCCCCTCACTCAAAACTTTTCGTTCCCGAAAAGGAACAAAGGAAAGAGTGGAAGAACAATAAAAGAGGTACAATAGATATAGAATAGATTATCGAATAAAGTAAAGAATATAGAATGGAATTTACCTTCAACAAACAATTCTGGATTAGAATTCCGGATACTCTCCTCGGTTTCCCAAATACAATCACGATCATCGGGACTCCATTGGACTTTGACTAGGCTAACAGACTTCCTTCTAAGCTGCTTCGTATCCCTATCAACGATACGAAGCGGTCTCCTCTCTATAGTCAAATCCGGCTCAATATCAACCTCATCTAACTGAGCAATAGGAATGGTCATGGATGGATCGTGTACAACCTTCCGGAGATGTGAAACATGGAATACGTTGTGCACGCCCTCAAATTTCTCCGGCAGCGCAACTCTATAGGCTAGTGTACCAATACTTTCAGTGATAGTGAATGGTCCAACAAATCGAGGAGAGAGCTTCCCTGTACGACCAAATCAAATAACATTCTTCAAAGGTGATACCTTAAGAAATACCTCATCTCCAACTTGAAATTTTAACTCTCTTCTACGCCTATCGGCATAGCTCTTCTGCCTATCCTGTGCGGTCTTCATCTTCCTTCTGATCTCATTGACCTTCTCGGATGCTTCCATAATCATATCCGCGCCAAGAACTAATCGATCACCAGGCTCAATCCAACAAGCTGGCGATTTGCATGGCCGTCCATATAAATCTTCGAACGGTGCCATATCGATACTCGCCTGATTATAAAGATAGTTATATTTCAATTCAAATTTTACTAATTCAAATTGAAAATTTTGGATTACCTGATAGCTGTTATTATAAGTGAATTCAACCAAAAATGAAGGTGGTCTTCCCAAGATCCACCGAAATCAATAATACAAGCTCGGAGCAGATCTTCCAAAATCTGATTTACCCTCTCAGTTTGGCCATCTGTTTGAGGATGATAAGCCGTGCTCAGATTCAGTTTAGTGCCCAAGATGTCCTGAAATGCCTTCCAGAATTTACTAGTGAATAAAGGATCTCTATCGCATACAATACTAGATGGAACTCCATGAAGTCTAACAATCTCCCTTATATAAATCTCGGCCAAACTCGAAGCAGTACGAGTGGTCTTAACAGGAATAAAGTGAGCAGATTTTGTCAACCTATCAACAATCACCCATATACTCTCTTTCCCTTTTCTGGTCCTCGGTAATCCGTCAACGAAGTCCATAGAAATTTGGTCCCATTTCCAACACGGAATCTCTAGGGGTTGAAGTAATCATGCCGTCTTCCGGTGATCGGCCTTGACTTGCTGGCAAGTGATGGTCTACTGACATATATGGAAATATCTCTCTTCATCCCACTCCACCAATATAAACGCTTCATATTTCGATACATCTTGGTGACACCAGGATGAAATGAAAGTGATGATTGATGGTTCTCTCTAAGCACTTCTTGTCTCAGTCCATCAACATTTGGAACACAAATACGGTTGTCAATCTTCAGAACTCCATTACCATCTATCTGTGCTCCCACTTTACTGTCAGCATTTCCAACTCTACCAAGAACTAACTCCTTCATGCGATAGAGCAAGGTGCCCTCATATTGCTTAGCTTTGATTTGATCCAAAAGAGATGGGGAGATAACAAGCTGAAATAGCATGCCTTCTACAAGATTACAACATGACAATGCTTTGCTACGGCTCAAAGCATCAGCTACAACATTTGCTTTTCCAGGAGTATAATTGATGTCGAGATCATATGCAGCTAGGAATTCGAGCCATCGGACTTGTCTCTGGTTCAAGTCCTTCTGAGAGAAAATATACCCCAAGGACTTATGATCTGTGAATAATTCAAAATTTGTCCCCAAAAGATGGTGCCTCCATAGTTTCAAAGCAAATAAAACTGCAAGAAGCTCTAAATCATGTGTTGCATATTTTACTTCATGGATCTTCAACTGAGGACCAGCATAAGCAATAACCCTTCCATTTTGCATAAGGACAGTGCCTAAACCTTCTCGACAAGCATCGGTATAGACAGTTAATCCTTCACTCCCATCAATTACCGCAAGAACTGGGGCTGAAGTTAACTTACGCTTCAACTCATTAAAAGCTGATTCACACTTTTCACTCCAAATAAACTTGACATCCTTTCGAGTTAAAGCAGTAAGTGGGGCAGAAATCCAGGCAAAGCGCTCAATAAATCTGCGATAATAACCGGATAGGCCCAAGAAGCTACGGATATCAGTAGAAGTTTTGGGAGTCTCCCAATCCTGTAGATAAATTTTCCAAATTAGAAAGGACTAAGATGGATCGAATAGAAATAATGAATAAGATAGAACTTACATTGATTACGGCGATCTTAGCTGGATCGACCGAAATCCCGTTTTCAGAAACAATATGGCCAAGGAATCGTACTTCGTCTCGCCAGAAGTGGCATTTTGAGAACTTGGCTTTCAGCTGGTGGTTTCGGAGAGTTTCCAGGACATAAGCAAGATGTGTCTCATGCTCTTTCTCATCTTTGGAAAAGACGAGAATATCATCAATGAAAACAAGAACAAACTTGTTAAGGACATCACGGAAGACTCGATTCATTAAGTCGACGAAATAAGCAGGTGCGTTGGTCAAACCGAATGGCATAACCAACGATTCATAGAATCCATTCTCGGTACGGAAAGTTGTCTTATGGATACTATCTTCTGCTACTTTGAGTTGGTGGAACCCAGTGGCTAGATCAAGTTGTGAGAAAACTTTAGCTCCATGGAGCCGATCGAATAAATCATTGATGCGAGGCATCGGATAGCGGTTCTTGAGAGTGCGCTTGTTTAATTCCCGGTAATCAACACACATGCGAAGAGATCCATCTGATTTGGTGACAAAGATGATTGCGGCGCCCCATTCAGAACAACTTCTCCTGATCAAACCCTTAGCAAATAGATCATCAATTTGGGTTCTAAGTTCAGCTTTTTCTTTAGGAGCCATCCTTCTGTGAGGGAGAACTACGGGAGTAGCTCCGGGAATAAGGTCAATGCGGAAATCGATCTCTCGCTTTGGCGGTAGAGAGTCGACCTCTCCAAATACATCAGGAAATTTCTAAACAATAGGAGTAGTACTAAGGTCATCCGGGTGAGCATCAAGAGAGAATATGAAGCTTCCGGCATATTTCTGAGGTGATTTGCATTCGATGACAAGCGGTAGACCCTTGTCATTGACTAGAGAAACAGATCGAGCTTTGCAAGAAATAATAGCATCGAATTTTCTTAACCAATCAGCATCCAACAAAATGTCAAATGCTACGAAGCCAAGCACATAAAAATCCCAAGTGAATCGATATCTTCCATATAGAAGCACAACCTCTTTACAAATTCTACTGAGGTTGGCAAGTCCTCCAATAGGGTTGGAGACACATAAGGAAGTAGTAGCAAGAGTAGGTTCTAATTTGAGCTTATTACAAAGATCAATATATATGAAGCTATGAGATGCACCAGTATCGAATAATACCCTAACAGGTAAATCACGTAATGAAAAAGTACTTCGTAAGGTACCTCGGTCATCTTGAGCAGGTGGTGGAAGTGGTGCAGGAGTGGTGACAGCATATACTCCTGATGGTGTGCCTTTCTTCCTCAATGGGCAGTCTCTCTTGAAGTGACCTGGCTAGAGGCAAACATGGCATAAATCATTCCTCATCTGAGGAGGTGGTGGAATAGCAGCTCCGGTGGATGGACAACTATTAGCATAATGGCCCTTCTTATCGCATTTGAAGCAAGTGATCTTAGCAAGGTCGATTGGGCTTTTCTGGGCATATCCTAATCCTGTAGTCTTTTGCCAAGCTTTCTTTTGTTGATCAAAGTTCATCTTCCTCTTTTCGAGCTGGCTGGAAGAGGGCTGAGTAGGAGGGGCCTTGGCAGTGGGTCCCCTTGGCTTTGCCTCATATCTAAGAGCATAATCAACAAGCACTGTGAAGGTGCAGTGAGTGTGGCCAGTAAGCAAGTCATAATACTCTGGTCTAGCTCCCATAATGAACTTCTCGTTCTTTAGAAGTGGTGTATCGATCAATCCCGGGCCAAACTTGGAGAGTTCGTTGAATTTCCTCTCGTACTCAGAAAAAGTCATACTGCCTTGCTTAAGATCCATAAAAGCTCTATAAAGTTGGGTTTTCCCAGCAGCGGGCATCCATTGTGCCGAGAAAGTATCCCTAATCAAAAGATAGACTAGATAAATAACATTCCAAAGATTGAAGAAGAATTTAGACTACGAAATCCAAATAAATTTATACCTAAACTGGGCCCAAGTGATGGTGTTCTCCTCGATACGGGAAGTAACAGATTCCCACCAATCTTGCGCGGCATCCTGAAGTTGCCACGCAACAAGATGACGCTTCTGAGCATCAGTGATCTCCAATCCATAAAATATCTTCTATAAGCCTTTGAGCCATTGCTGAGCCTCGATAATACCCTCGGATCCAGAAAACTTAGTACCACCTAGCCGTGTATACTCCTTGCTAAGAGTGGTGAATTTGACTGGAGCTGGGACGGCAGGTGCAGCTTGGGCAGGACCAGGGCCTCTTCCTCCCCTATTGTTTCTTCCGGTGCTCATCCTAAAATATCGAAAGAGATTTAGAACCAAGGATAGAAAATCATACAGCTTGCAGAAAACTAATGAACGGATCAAAGAAGTTTGAATTTGAAAGGATCGGGATATTGAATCGATTCTCCTCATTCTAGGTTATTGCTACCCTGTCTCTAATGAGTTTATACAATCCCAACTAAGGTTTTTAGGGAAACCAAAGCTCTGATACCAACTGTAACAACCCGTATATTTGGACCATTTAAATTGACAATAATCCTCATATGTCAACTTAAATAATACAAAACACAAATCATTATGGGATAATAAATACATAGATGTAAATGAGAATCAATACAACATCACAGTCACAGAACAGTCACAGAATAATGCAGCGGAAATACATTGTCATAATAGCAGTTCATGAAGCTACTACATAAAGTACAACAATGTCTAAACAAAAGGTGACTGCAAGGAAATATATAAATGTCTAACAGACACAGACATCAAAATAGACAGGTAAAGACAAAAGCTAAGTCTTCAATGTCTTCAACCAACCTTGATCAGCAAACTGGATAGCTTCAGACTGACCCGAGCATATACAAAAGAAACACTCGAGTCAGGACTCAAAATCTTATGCAGGATAATCAAATGCAGGAAACAAAGTCCATAACTCAAAGATGAATAAAATAACATCTCCAAGGATCCGATAAACTTTCTATATATACAATAGAATACGGTATGTAGGTATTGTCTAATCAGTAAAATTGAATATTAAAATAGTGTTAAGGCATTACCATAATTCCCCTTAACACATTTTATATTCCCAAAAGCATATACAAGACCGTAGTTTCCCCAAAATGGGAAGTCACCAGAGGGCAATCCATATACTCAAGGTACAAATCAAAACGTATTGATCGCGAATAGGATAATCAGTATGACAAGGTACATGAGGCAATACCAACTAGGATACTAGTAGTTGCGTGATCCGGACTAATGTTGAGCATAGTAGCTACTATCTCAACACCGCGAAACAGCACTCCCAAATCAAGGGGTGCACCCAAATCGAATCACAAAAGTAATAGATATGGTATCGAAGAAGCGTGTCCGATAGAGGTGGCGATCCTCAATGGCCCAGCGTGGCTCCTGTTTTAGTCATGTCAGGGGTCATCCAGTATCGTTCTCTTTCTTCAGTCAACGCATTCACCAAACCATCCACTTCATTCTGGATCAACACTTCGCGCATAATAGTTATTAAAGTGGTTTTCGGTATCGACAGAGAGTATGTCCATGCCCGATCCCGGTCTCTTTAATAACTACGTATTTATTACCCGATGGTCGGTTAAATTAACATTAAAACAAATCAAAGTCCAAAAGTCAAGGTGCAAATTTGACTTCCAAAAATTTGACATTTCACGATTCAATTTATTTTAGATATTTTTAAAACATATTTTCGAATGAAATTTTTAGTTCAAACATTTGAGTTACAATTTAAAATTAAGTATTCAAGTTCGATTTAATAAGGTCTAAAAGTCGCTTATTAAATTTAGTTCAAAATCAACGAATTCAATTTAATGCTAAACTTTGTTTAAATTATTAAATCAAATTCTATTCATTTCACTTCATTTTTACATCCACTGTTATCACAAATTCGATTAAATCAATTTCGTTAACTAAATTCCTTTTATCCAACTTCATTTGATTTATTTACCAATTCAATTAAATTTCTAAACAAAGAAGTCCATTTCCATTTACATTGCCCTGATTTGATTAATTCGTTAAATTTAAAATCATTTTAAGTTTAAATAATCACTAAGTTATATCCATAAAGCTTTGGTTAGTTTTTGTATTCTTCCTAAGTCAAATTCTCTACATTTCCAAATAACATTTACAACATGTTCCAAATCTATTTAATTAAAACCGAGGTTTAATCTAAACCTAACAAATTTAATAAATTTTTAAGTTATCAAATACAAAACTTACTTGTTTCTAAATCTAATTCCAATAAATTTGCCAACTCATTTTACTTAAATTTAATCCCTAAAATTTATCTCAATTAAATCCGTGAAATCTATTTCAATTACATCCATTAAACCGTTACCAACTTTCCAAACAAATTGTTAAGTTCATTCCTTAATTTAAAATATATTTCAATTTCGAAAATGCTTTTGTTGACCAATCGGGTTTCTTATTTTTATTTTCTATCCTAGGCCAAGTTGTTTAATTAGGTATTTATCATTTCAACCCAATATTATTCAATATAAAACAAAGCATAGCAAAGGGAACTTGTAGTGTGAATACTGGGATGGTGTCAAAGTAAATAAACAAGCAATAGCAACCATACACAACAATTTAACAATTTATTAAATAATCCCGAAATAATTGTATTAACTTACATTTGTAATTTATGCAAATTAACATAATTATTCCTAGAATCCACACTATCGTTTCATGCGGATTAAAGATTATTACATTTGGGTTTTCACTTGGTGTCTATTATCAAATTACTACATCATCATACATTCAATGGTTCATAGTGTAGTTAACGCTATTTCTACGCGACGATTAATTTAACATTTAAAGGGGTCAAGTTCAACATATATAATCCATTTTAAATTGTTGACTATCCTATATCAATATTAATTTCATACTAAATTTACTTATATCAACAACCCGATTTAGCATCACATAACAATTTTAGCGTCACAACTTGTCTGTCGTAAACTAACAATATTCAAATTTAACTTGCATGGCGATTTACAATTCTTATTTCAACAATTTTAACAATCAACAATTTTAATATCCAAATTAATATTTATAACAATTATCACTTGATTATCATAGCATAATAGATTGAGTCATGAATGAAATATTCACCTTGCGTGGTTGAAGAAGATGACGGCGAAGCACGAAAATGGATAGACTAGATAGACGGCACAAGCACGGATACGAACTATAAATCAAACGAAAGATTATTCAACAATAGTTTAATAAAATGTATATATATCGATTGTATATATATAAACCATACCAAAACGAGTCGGGATGAGAGCGAATGAGCCGAAGCGATGTCCTAAGAATCCGGAGCGGTGGCTGAAACAACACGCAAGGTTTATTAATATACATATATACTGCTAATCTTAAACTACCGGAAACCACTGTATATTTATAAACATTGCCGTATAAAACTACATAATTTTACTAAACAACTTAAGTTATATAATAACCACTCACATATATAAAGTTTTATACTGTACCTCACAGAATAACAAAACAGAGATATATAGTTTTATATTTTAACATTATATGCAACCTGGAGGCTAACTAACAACAGCCGAAGCCTGTACACATCAACAAACAAGTACACTTATTTTTTCTCAACTAGATATGTACACCCAAATGCTATATAAAACTTTACTTTATAACTTTACTGACAACTAAAGTTTTATATATAACAACAACTCATACCTATGATATATTGCTTTGTACTATAACAACTATTCATACTTTGGAATCATACTAAAATACAGAAGCTGGTATATATATATATATATACGCATAGATAACTTTTTATACTTTTATACTTTAACTTATAACTGCAGCATGCATGCTTCAAATTTATATATAATCCATATATATCGTGAACCCATTTTCATATAACAACTAACCCTTGAATCTAAAACATATATACACTTATATAATATGCAAACCACTCAAAGATAAGGGGAAAGAAGTTCGGCAGAGGGGGTGAAAGTGTTGGAGGCGGTGGCATGGGGTGGAGGCCGAGCAACCGGGGGGAAAAGCAGGGGCGGCCGGTGCCGTGGGTCGGTGTTCATGCGGCATGGGGCGGAGGCGGAGCTTTGGAGGGTTGCATGGGGCCGTGGGAAAGGGACAGTGGAGGGAGAGGTGGGCTATGGTCATGGCGGCAGTGGTAGGGCAGCGGGTGTGGCCTGTGGGGGTTGGCAGCGGAGGCCGTTTGTGGGGGGGGGGGAGTTTTTTTTTGCAATGGAACGTGTAGGTGTGTGGGTGTTCGCAGTGGAGGCCGCATGGGGTTGTGTGGTGGTGGGTGTTCGCAGTGGGGGCCGCATGGGGTTGTAGTGGGGAATAAGGCGGGCTGGGCGGTGGCGCTGGTGGTGGAAGGGGTGGCCGAGGGTATGGGGTGGTTGCGGTGGTTACATGGGCGGAGGCGGAGGCGGTTGCGGGGCAGGCATGTGGGGCGGGCTGCACGGGGAGGCGGAGGCCAGTAGGGGGTAGGCTGTGATGGAGGCGTGCGGCGTGGGTGGAGGCGGAGCTGCATGGGGAGTTGTGGAGGCCGTATACGTGTAGGAGGAAAGGAGGGGGGTTTTGAAGTTAATAAACAAAAAAAAACAAAATATGAAGACGTGAACAAAAGAAAACAGAGGGAGGGAGTACAGGAAAGGAAAACAAAAGAAACATGAAGAGAAGAAGAAGTGGAGGAGGAAGGAGAGAAAGAAAAAGGCAGAGGAGTAAAGTCACGTACCCAGTTTCTCTGAGGTGAAGGGTTACGCAGAGCAATAAATGAAGGAGCCGGTGTACAATATAATAAATGGAGAGGGATATATACACGTTATTCAAAGTGTGCATACGTCAGTGCAATGATGATTTTCAAAATGGAGGCTATTTGGGTTCCCAAGGCAGCCGAAAGGCTCTAAAATTTTAAATGTTGAAATGTTGGGTACCGGTTTGTGCTACGTAACGGACCGGTTTGCGCTCCGTTAACAATTATAGTTTGCAACGCCGAACTCCGATTGACCCAAATAAATATACCGTTGTGATCAGCGCGTCGAGACAGACACAACGGTATAAAGATATTGATGGTTCGACACCGTTTTCAAAGTGGGAAATTTTATTGAACCATTTGCACGCGCGAACATTTTAGCTAGCAATTAAAAGCGAAATTTGATGAAACGAAATGCGCCGTCACGTTTAGAATATTTTTCTTATGCGATATCGAGAAAATATTTGAGTTCGGACGATAGGAAATTTACACATAAGATTTAAACTAATATGTAAACTCGACGAACGTAATTTACTTCAATATTTTTCAACGAAATTTGGCGCACGCCTATGTCTATCTAGACGCATTCCAAATGTGAAGTTTGGTTGGCAACGGAAATTGTTTGTGAAAATACGCATTCTACATTGAATAAGCGGTTTAAAAAAAATTTAAACTGGGTCTGAATTTCAGGGTCGTTACAATTGAAGATTGTTGTAAAGTTGTAATTGATTCAGTAATAAAGAGGATTAAAGTGGACGTAGGCTTACCTGAAGCCGAACCACTATAAAAACTGTTGTCTTTTCTGCTTTCCCTGTGAATTTTCTACTTTTTAGTTCCCGTGTTCACGGGTGGTGCTTTCACTCAAATTTAATCTACACCGGGGTGTTAGCGTTCGATTTTTAGCGTTAACACAATAAATGAATGGTAGAGGGTAGATATATACAGAAGTTCAGAGTCTACAGGTCAATGCAATGATGTTCTCTGCAAAGTGGTGGCTATTGGGTTTCCAAGAAAGCTGAGTAGACATAGGACCCCTAGAACTCTGTACAGTGAAAAAAGTTGGGTACCGGTTTGTGCTGCGTAATGGACCAGTTTGTACTCCGTTAAGAAATTTTAATTTTGCAACGCCGAACTCCGATTTGACACAAATAAATATACCGTTTTGATCAGCGCGACGAGACGGACACAACGGTATGAAGATATTGATTTTTTGACACTGTTTGCGAAGTGGTAATCTTATTTAACCATTTGCTCGAGCGAACATTTTAACTAGCAAATAAAAGCTAAATTTGACGAAACGAAATGCGCCGTCAAGTTCAGAATATTTTTCTTATGCAACATTGTGAAAAATATTTGAGTTCGGACAATAGGAAATTTACACATAAGATTTAAACTAATATGTAAATGCGACGAGCGAAATTTACTTCAATATTTTTCGACGAAATTCGGCGTACGCCTATGTCTATCTAGACGCATTCCAAATGTGAAGTTTGATTAGCATCGGAAGTTGTTTGTGAAAATTCGAATTTCTACACTAATGTACAATTTAAAATTTTTTAAACTAGGACTGAATTTCAGGGTCGTTACATTCTCCCCCACTCAAAACTTTTCGTCCTCGAAAAGGAAAGCTGTAATGAGTAGAAGAATAGATAGAAGAGATATGATGGATATAGAATAGATTATGGAACAGAATACAGAATATAGAATGGAATTTACCTTCAACAAACAATTCTGGATTAGATTCCCGGACATTCTCCTCGGTTTCCCAAGTACAATCACGATCATCGGGACTCCATTGGACTTTGACTAGGCTAACGGATTTTCTTCTAAGATGCTTTGTATCCCTATCAACAATACAAAGTGGTCTCCTATCTATAGTCAAATCCGGCTCAATATCTACCTCATCTAACTGAGCAATAGGAATGGTCATGGATGGATCATGTACAACCTTCCGAAGATGTGAAACATGGAATACGTTGTGCACGCCCTCAAATTTCTCCGGCAGCGCAACTCTGTAGGCTAGTGTACCAATCCTCTTAGTGATAGTGAATGGTCCAACAAATCTAGGAGCGAGCTTCCCTCTACGACAAAATCGAATAACATTCTTCAAAGGTGATACCTTAAGAAATACCTCATCCCCAACATGGAATTTTAAATCTCTTCTACGCCTATCCACATAGCTCTTCTGCCTATCCTGTGCGGTTTTCATCTTCCTTCTGATCTCATTCACCTTCTCGGATGCTTCCATAATCATGTCTGGGCCAAGAATTAATTGATCACCTGGCTCAATCCAATAAGCTGGCGATTTGCATGGCCATCCATATAATGCTTCGAACGATGCCATATCGATACTTGCCTGATTATAAAGATAGTTAAACTTCAATTCAATTTTATTATTCAAATTGAACATTTATGATTTACCTGATAATTGTTATTATAAGTGAATTCAACCAAATGGAGATGGTCTTCCCATGATCAATGCAAGCTCGGAGCAGATCTTCCAAAATCTGATTTATCCTCTCAGTCTGGCCATCTATTTGAGGATGATAAGCTGTGCTCAGATTCAGTTTAGTGCCCAAGACGTCCTGAAATGCCTTCTAGAATTTACTAGTGAATAAAGGATCTCTATCGCATACAATACTAGATGGAACTCCATGGAGTCAAACGATCTCTCTCACATAAATCTCGTACAAACTCGAAGAAGTACGAGTGGTCTTAATAGGAATAAAGTGAGCAGATTTGGTCAACCTATCAACAATCACCCATATACTCTCGTTACCTTTTCGGGTCCTCGGTAATCCGTCAACGAAGTCCATAGAAATCTGATCCCATTTCCAACACGGAATCTCCAGGGGTTGAAGTAATCCGGCCGTCCTTCGGTGATCGGCCTTGACTTGCTGGCAAGTGGTGCATCTACTGACATATATAGAGATATCTCTCTTCATCCCAATCCACCAATATAAACGCTTCATATTTCGATACATTTTGGTGACACCGGGATGAAATGAAAGTGATGACTGATGGTTCTCTCTAAGCACTTCTTGTCTCAATCCATCAACATTAGGAACACAAATACGGTTGTCAATCTTCAGAACTCCATTACTATCTATCTGTGCTCCCACTTTACCGTCAGCATTCCCATCTCTACCAAGAACTAACTCCTTCATGCGATAGAGCAAGGTGTCCTCATATTGCTTAGCTTTGATGCGATCCATAAGAGATGGGGAGATAACAAGCTGAAATAGCATGCCTTCTACAAGATTACAACATGACAATGCTTTGCTACGGTTCAAAGCATCAGCTACAACATTTGCTTTTCCAGGAGTATAGTTGATGTCGAGATCATATGCAGCTAAGAATTCAAGCCAATTGACTTGTCTCTGGTTAAAATCCTTCTTAGAGAAGATATACCGCAAGGACTTATGATCTGTGCATAATTCAAATTTGATTCCTAAGAGATGATGCCTCCATAGTTTCAAAGCAAATACAACTGCAAGAAGCTCTAAATCATGGGTTGCATAGTTTACTTCATGGGTCTTCAACTGACGACCAGCATAAGCAACAACCTTACCATTTTGCATCAAGACAGCGCCTAAACCTTCTCGACAAGCATCGCTATAGACAGTTAATCCTTCACTCCTGTCAATTACCGCAAGAACTGGGGAAGAAGTTAACTTACGTTTCAACTCATTTCGTACTTCTCACTCCAAATAAACATGACATCCTTTCGAGTTAAAGAAGTAAGTGGGCAGAAATTCAGGCAAAGTGCTCAATAAATCTAGATAATAACCGGCTAGGCCCAAGAAGCTGCGGATATCAGTAGGAGTTTTGGGAGTCTCCCAATCCTGTAGATAAATTTTCAAATTAGAAAGGAATAAGATGGATTGAATAGAAATAACGAATATGATAGAACTTACATTGATTACGGCGATCTTAACTGGATCGACCGAAATCCCATTTTCAAAAACAATATGGCCAAGGAATCATACTTCGTCTCGCCAGAAGTGGCATTTCGAGAACTTGGCATTAAGCTGATGATTTCGGAGAGTTTCTAGAACATAAGCAAGATGTGTCTCATGCTCTTTCTCATCTTTGGAGAAGACGAGAATATCATCAATGAAGACAAGAACAAACTTGTTAAGGACATCACGGAAGACTCGATTCATTAAGTCGACGAAATAAGCAGGTGCGTTGGTCAACCCGAACGGCATAACCAACCATTCATAGAATCCGTTCTCGGTACGAAAAGCTGTCTTATGAATACTATTTTCTGCTACTCTGAGTTGGTGGAACCCAGTGGCTAGATCAAGTTGTGAGAAAACTTTAGCTCCATGGAGCTGATTGAATAAATCATTTATGCGAGGCATCGGGTAGCGATTTTTGAGAGTGCGTTTGTTTAATTCCCTGTAATCAACACACATGCGAAGAGATCCATCTGATTTGGTGACAAATACGACTGCGACGCCCCATTCAGAACAACTTCTCCTAATCAAACTCCTAGCAAATAGGTCATCAATTTGAGTTTTAAGTTCAAATTTTTCCTTAGGAGCCATCCTTCTGTGAGAGAGAACTACGGGAGTAGCTCCGAGAATAAGGTCAATGCGGAAATCGATCTCCCGTTTAGGCGGTAGAGAGTTGACCTCCCCAAATACATCGGGAAATTTCTGAACAATAGGAGTGGTACTAAGATCATCCAGGTGAGCATCAAGAGAGAATATGAAGCTTCCGGCATATTTCTAAGGTGATTTGCATTCAATGACAAGCGGTAGACCCTTATCATTGACTAGAGAAACAGAAAGAGCTTTGCAAGAAATAACAGCCTCGAATTTTCTAAAACAATCAGCACCCAACAAGATGTCAAATGCTACGAAGCCAAGCACATAAAAATCCCAAGTGAATCGATATCTTCCATACAAAAGCACAACCTCTTTACAAATTCTACTAAGGTTAGCAAGTCCTCCAATAGGGTTGGAGACACATAAGGAAGTAGTAGCAAGAGTAGGTTCTAATTTGAGCTTATTACAAAGATCAATAGATATGAAGCTATGAGAAGCACCAGTATCGAATAATAAGCTAACAGGTAAATCATGTAATGAAAAAGTACTTCGTAAGGTACCTCGGTCATCCTGAGCAGGTGGTGGAAGTGGTGCAGGAGTGGTGATAGCATATACTCCTGATGAAGTGCCTTTCTTCCTCAATGGGCAGTCTCTCTTGAAGTGACATGCTTGGAGGAAGACATGGCATAAATCATTCCTCATCTGAGAAGGTGGTGGAATAGCAGCTCCGGTGGATGGAGAGATATTTGCATAACGACCCTTCTTATCGCATTTGAAGCAAGTGATATTAGCGAGGTCAATTGGGCTTTTCTGCGCATATCCTAATCCTGTATTCTTTTGCTAAGCTTTCTTTTGTTGATCAAAGTTCATCTTCCTCTTTCCGAGCTGGCTAGAAGAGGACTGAGTAGGCGTGGCCTTAGCAGTAGGACCCCTAGGCTTTGCCTCATATCTAAGAGCATAATCAACAAGCTCTGTGAAGGTGCAGCGAGTGTGGCAAGTAAGCAAGTCATAATACTCTGGTCTAGCTCCCAAAATGAACTTCTCGTTCTTTAGAAGTGGTGAGTCGATCAATCCTGGGCCAAACTTGGACAGTTCGTTGAATTTCCTCTCGTACTCAGAAAAAGTCATACTGCCTTGCTTAAGATCCATAAAAGCTCTACAAAGTTGGGTTTTCCCAGCAGCGGGCATCCATTGTGTCGAGAAAGTTTCCCTAATCAAAAAATAGACTAGATGAATAACATTTCAAAGATTGAAAGAAGAATTTAGACTACGAAATCCAAATAAATTTATACCTAAACTGGGCCCAAGTGATGGTGTTCTCCTCAATACGAGAAGTAACGGATCCCCACCAATCTTGTGCGGCATCCCGCAGTTGCCAAGCAGCAAGCTGACGCATCTGAGCATCAATGATTTCTAATGCAGAAAATATCTTCTCTAAGCCTTTGAGCCATTGCCGAGCTTCGATAATGCCCTCGGATCCGGAAAACTTAATCCCCCTAGCTGTGTATACTCCTTACTAAGAGTGGTGAATTTGACTGGAGCTGGGGCGGCTGGAGCAGCCTGGGCAGGACCATGGCTTCTTCCTGCCCTATTGCTTCTTCCGGTACTCATCCTGAAATATCAAAAGAGATTTAGAACCAAGGATAGAAAATCATAAAGCTTAAAGAAACTCTAATTAACGAATCAAAAGAAGTTTGAATTTAAGGATCTGGCTATTGAATCGATTCTCCTTATTCTAGGGTATTGCTACCCTATCTCTAATGAGTTTATATAATCCCAAACTATGGTTTTTAGGGAAACCAAAGCTCTGATACCAACTGTAACAACCCGTATATTTGGACCATTTAAATTGACAATAATCCACACATGTCAACTTAAATGATACAAAACACGGATCATTAGGGGATTATAAATACATAAATGTAAATGAGAATCAATAAAACATCACAGACATAGAACAGTCACAGAATAATGCAGCGGAAAATACATCGTCATAATAGCAGTTCATGAAGCTACTACATGAAGTACAACAATGTCTTAACATAAAGTGACTAAAAGGAAATACATAAATGTCAAACAGACTAGGACATCAATACAGGAATAGAAATAGACCGATAAAGATAAATGCTAAGTCTTCGGCATCTTTAACCAACCTTGATCAGCAACTGGATAGCTTCAGACTGACCCTAGCATATACAAAAATAAACACTCGAGTCAGGACTCAAAATCTTATACAGGATAATCAAGTGCAAGGCATAAAGTCCATAACTCAAAGATGAATAAAATAACATCTCTAAGGATCCGATAAACTATCTATATATACAATAGAATACGATGTGTAGATAATGTCTAATCAGTAAAGTACGATATTAAAATAGCGTTAAGGCGTTACCATAATTCCCCTTAACATATTTTATAATGTCATAGTCTATACAGCACCGTAAACCCCACCGTAAACTAGTGGTTATCAGAGGGTACCACATAGGTATAACACAAAACAAAACGTAGTGGTCACGAATAGGATAATCAGTATGACAAGGTACATGAGGCGATACCAACTAGGATACTAGTAGTTGCGTGATCCGGACTGATGTTGAGCATAGTAGCTAATATCTCAACACCGCGAAACAACATTCCCAAATCAAGGGGTGCACCCAAATTGAATCACAAAGTAATAGATATGGTATCGAAGAAGTGTGTCCGCTAGAGGTGGCGATCCTCAATGGCCCGGCACGGCTCCTGTTTTAGTCATGTCAGTGGTCGTCCAATATCGTTCTCTTTCTTTAGTCAACGCGTTCACCAAATCATCCACTTCATTCTGGATCAACACTCCGCGTATAATAGTTACTAAAGTGGTTTCGGTATCGACAGAGAGTATGTCCATTCCCGATCCCGGTCTCTTTAATAACTACGTACTTATTATCCGATGGTTGGTTAAATTAAAGTTTAAACAAATCAAAGTCCAAAAGTCAAGGTGCAAGTTTGACTTCAAAAATTTGACATTTCATGATTCAATTTATTTCGGATATTTAGAACATATTTCCAAATGAAATCTTTAGTTCAAACATTTGAGTTAAAAATAAAATTAAGTATTGAAGTTTAATTTAATAAGTTCTAAAGGTCGCTTATTAAATTTAGTTCATAATCAATGAATTCAATTTAAGGGTAAATTTAGTTTGAATCATTAAATTTAAAATCATTTTAAATTTAAATTATCACTAAGTTAAATCCATAAACTTTAGTTAGTTTTGTATTCCACTTAGGTCAAAATTTTCTAAATCTCAAATTAAATTTATAACTAGTTTCAAATCTATTTAATTAAAACCGAGTTTAAATTAAATCTAACAAATCTAATAAAATTTTAAATTATTAAGTTCTAGAACTTACTTGTTTCTAAATCTTATTTCAATTAAATTCGCCAATTCATTTTATTCAATTGAATAGGTTTATTCGTCCGTTTCAATTAAATCCATTAATTTATTTCAATTTAATCCATTAAGTTGGTTACTTAATTTCCAAACAAATTGTTAGGTTCATTCCTTAATTTAAATTATATTTCAATTTCAAAATGATTTTTGTTGACCAGTCGGGTTTCTTATTTTTTTATTATCTATCCTAGGCCAAGTTGTTTAATCGGGTATTTATCATTTCAAGCCAATATCATTCAATATAATACAAGACATAGCAAAGGGAACTTGCAGTGTGATAACTGGGATGGTGTCAAAGTAAATAAACAAGCAATAACAACCATACATAACAATTTAACAATTTATTAAATAATCCCGAAATAATCGTATTAACTTACATTTGTTATTTATGCAAATTAATATAATTATTTCTAGAATCCACACTATCATTTCACACAGATTAAAGATTATTACATTATGGTTTCACTTGGTGTCTATTATCACTTTACTACATCAATCATACATTCAATGGTTCAAAGTGAGGTCAATGATATTTCTACGCGCCGATTTATTTAACATTTAAAGGGGTCAAATTCAACATATATAATCCATTTTAAATTGTTAACTATCCTATATCAAATTCAATTTCATATTAAATTTTACTTATATTAACAGCCAAATTCAACGTCACATAACAAATTTAGTGTCACAATTATTTACCATAAACTAACATCAAATACAAATTTATCACGTTAACTCTTTTTAAACAATACATGGCGTCAATTTAGCAATTTTAAATCCTAATAATATTCATTTTTAACTTGTACAGCAATTAACAGTTTATGTGAACAATTTTAACGTCAACCATTTTAACATCCAAATTAATATTAACATCATCTATCACTTGATTATCATAGCATAATAGATTGAGTTGTGATTGAAATATTCACCTTTTGTCGCGGCGAGAATTGATAAGAAGATGGCACGCAGATGGAAGACACGAACGAAGATAAGCACGAACTACAACTAGGGTTCAACAAGGAAATTATTTGACAATCGATTAACGTATATATAACATTTGTATATATAAAATGTACCAAGACACGACGGGATGAGAGCGAACGAGCCGGAGCGATATCCTAAGAATCTGTAGCGGCAGCTGGAACAAGACAGTAAAACAATAATGAGCACTGATTTGCTGTCCACGTCTATATATATAAATGAATATATATGAAACGTATATAACATGAACTATATGTGAACAGTTTTTTGCATAAAACCAACAGAGTAGATGACTGAAACTGCTTTATATGAAATCACCCTATATAGAACTAACAACAGTTTATACTGAAATATATAAACTTATAAAACTTATACTTTACAAAATATATAAACTTGTATGTAACTGAACATATGTCGCACAACAACTTTGCAAATCAAGCTTTATATATATACGAAACTTTGTAAATCAAGGCTTTGCAAACAAGTGTATATTGTTTATAAAACGAAACTTTCTCCTTTGGTTTTTTTTAAACAAACCGTATATATATTATATATATAAAAAGAAGCAGGGCAGTCGGGGTCGGCTCGGTGGGCATCGGCGAGGTCAGGGTCGAGGACTGTGGTGACGAGGTCGAGGCCGGAGGAGGCGCCGGAGTTGCGTGGGGCTGGGAACACGAGTGTTCGGTTTGGCGTGAGGAGTGGGTTCGGGTTAGGATGCGGGTCTGGGTCATTGGAGGCGAGGCGTGGGGATGATGGTGGCGTAGGTCTGGCGGTCAGGGTGGTAGGCGACGGAGTCGGAAGATGGTGGTTGGCGGTTTTCCTGTGGAGCTCGTTTTATATATATATATATAAATATATATAAATATATATATATGGGAGGGTGGAGGGTTGACTGGGAAGAGAGTGCGGGGAGGCGGCTCGACGTCAGGGAGGCGGGACGGATGCGGGGAGGGTGGACGCGGCCAGGGGGTATCGGCAGTAGGTGCGGAGGCGGAACAGTGGGGTGGAGGCGGCGGCCAGTGGGCGAAGCAGTGGGGCGAGCTGGGACGCGGATGCGGCTGTGGGTGGTGGTACGCGTGGCGCAGGTGGGTGGGAGGCGGATGGTGGGAGCACACGGGGATGGGTTGGTCACCGGCGGAATGGTCACGCATGGGTTGAAGGTCGGCTGGTGCATGGACAGTGGAGGGGAGAGTTTCATTTTCTGGAGTTGGGATAGGTAAGTTTCAAGCTGAAGTAAACAAGAAAAAATAAAAATATGCATGAGGAAGGAGAAAGAAGAAGTGCAGAGACGTACCAGAGAATTTGAGCAATTAATGAAGTGAGCAATAAATGAAAGGCAGAGCGCAGATATATACAGAAGTTCAGAGTCTACAGGTCAATGCAATGATGTTCTCTGCAAAGTGGTGGCTATTGTGTTTCCAAGACAGCTGAGTACACATAGGACTCCTAGAACTCTGTACAGTGAAGAAAGTTGGGTACCGGTTTGTGCTGCGTAACGGACCAGATTCTACTCCGTTAACCAATTTAATTTTGCAACGCCGAAGTCCGATTTGACACAAATAAATATACCATTTTGATCGGCGCGACGAGACGGACACAACGATATGAAGATATTGATTGTTTGACACTATTTGCAAAGTGGTAATCTTATTTAACCATTTGCTCGAGCGAACATTTTAACTAGCAATTAAAAGAGAAATTTGACGAAACGAAATGCACTGTGAAGTTCAGAATATTTTTCTTATGCAACATTGTGAAAAATATTTGAGTTCGGACAATAGGAAATTTACACATAAAATTTAAACTAATATGTAAATGTGACAAGCGAAATTTACTTCAATATTTTTCGACGAAATTTGGCGCACGCCTATGTCTATCTAGATGCATTCCAAATGTGAAGTTTGATTAGCATCGGAAGTTGTTTGTGAAAATTCGAATTTCTACGCTAATATACAATTTTAAAATTTTTAAACTGGGGCTGAATTTCAGGGTCGTTACATTCTCTCAAATTATTGACCAACATCGAATAATTTACAACCTTCATATTATTAGCATGATACTCTAACCAACTGACTTAATAGTCAAACTAAAGTAAGTTGCCTAGTGCGAAATTACCCTACTATTTCATGGAAATTAATTACCAAATTGTTTCGTATAGTGTAAAATTGTTCAATTTTTTTTGTTTCTTTCACTGCATTAAAATGTATTTTCAAATTCAATAAAAATAGTTAAAACTTAGGAAAATAATTAGGAGTAAAAAATGATATATACATAGATATAACTGTTAATTTAAAGAGTTAATACATGAAATATTCAAAGTATATATTTGTAATTTATATATGTTTTCGTAGCCTAGTCTATACTTTTCTAAATAACGAATGCCTCCTATGTATGGAATTACACGTAGCAAAACCATAGTGAATTTCGAATGTGCAATCGAAAAATCTAAGCGAATAAAAAAAATTAACTACTATCGGGCAAAGTCACAGGTTTGAATCTCACAAACAACATTCTAACGAGAGAGAACAACATAAGGGCCCAACCAGGATCGAACTGGTGACCTATTGATCTGCAGTCAATTGCTCTACCACTGAGCTATGGACCCCTCAATAACCTTTTTCTCTATAAATTTTCTGAAAAAACTAATTCTGAATACTTAGCATGAAAAAGTAGACTATTACTATGTTGCATCATGGGTTCGAGTCCCAACATTCTCAGTTTTTCCTTTTATAATAGAACTAGTGCGAATCTGTGCTACGCATACGGAGGTCGCCACATAATTTTATTTGTTATTGCATAAAGATTAAAGTGTATGTTCATGAACTGTAGTTTTTTTTTCAGATTAGCTTTTTCTTAAATGCTACTAACAAATATTTGATGATAAATATATTTAGGTAATCTCAAACACAAAAAGTATAACTAAATTTTTTGAACCACGGTGACATTATACAATATATGTTAACATTATCTTTCTATTATTATTAACTATGCAGGCATTGCATATTATGCATGTTTGTTACTTTTCAAGTCAATGCTACATAGGTTCAAATGAGTTTATCCAATGTTTGAATATAAATTTCAATATGCACATAGTTCACTACGGTGATAAAATTTAAATCTAGAATGGACAAATCATGCTGTAACTGAAATAATGTTCCAAATTTGTTTCAAAAGAAATAAAATTTCAACATTTGCATTGTTATACATTTTGACATACACAGTAATAACTAAATTAGAGTCCAGAGGAATACCACAATACCTTAGAAAACACTAACAATAATACGTAAATTTCATTAATGATAACAATTAGATAAAATGGCGTCAGCAAACACAATCAACGAAATAAACTATTAAAAAGATGACTACTATTGGAATAATTATTGTAGTTGCCTATATTACAATATAAAACAAATTATTTTATAAAATAAGCATCTGCATATGACAGAAGCAGCAAATATTGAAATGGAATTAGGAGCGTTGTGTAGTAAAATAATGATTTTTTTAAATGTAAGAAATAGACAAAGTGAACATGTTTTATTGTGAACTAAAATCTGCAGAAACTATGGTTTACATAAAGATACATTACACATTTTTTTCATGAAAATCATAGACAAAACTTGCATCTGAATTATGTGCATTAAATAGCTTTATTATTTTCCATCAAAAACTTTGTAGTGATTTACTTAATAAAAACACCTATCACGTCTCTCATCCTTCATCAAACCAATATCACCTGATACTTAATTAAACATTCAAATATATTTTTCATTTAATTTCGATTTTTAATTTCAACAATTTTTCTTTTTCACCTTATCTTCTTTGTTCGTGGCAGTAAACATTGACCATAGTTTTCATTGAAAATCCAACCAGAAACTGAAATTTATATTTTTTGGAGTATCAATCCAGTATCGACACCAATGCTTTCAATACTATATTCATTTGCATAGAAAAATATTGACATAACTTGGTATTTATAATAAAATCAACTTGTTATTCATGTAAGGTTAAATATATAATCATGGCCCATAATGTATAGAATATATAATATTACCTTTCAAGCATAAATAAATATGAAGAATACAGTATTGCTTATTAACTCATAAAAGCATATTACCCTTGCAATACTTATATTACTTTGCCACTAAAGGATTGAAAAATAGTAAAAAAAAAACATTTGTAAGTTATGGAATGATAAACATTATAGTTTCCCACATGAAGCTAAAACTTATACTGCTTCTGAAATATTTATAAAAAAAGAGTTACATAAGAGGAAATAATTGATTAAAAATTAACTCCCAAATCAATTAACATTAAAGAGGATTATTATGTATCCAATTCATTCACTAAATTTAGTTCCAATGAAAGATAATCAATTTCAACTAATTCTCTTTTTTGTTTAAGTTCAAATCAAATGGAGCTTATAACAATCAATTCCTTTTTGTCTGCTACATGGTAGTATTATCTGTTGTGATCTTTCTTAATTAAAGTTGGTTTAGATATAAACATTACCAATACTATGTAGGCATGTTTGTTTACTTGTGTGAATGAAAACATGTTAAAAAATTATTTATTGCATATCGTATGACATGCGTGTGCACATACAATATAGGAACCGAAATATTAAAATAAATATGATAAAACATTTCACGCATTCATTATATACAAACAATCATGTTGAATATTCAACCATTAAGAAAATAGTTCTACCGAGATTCGTATTTATGCTCAATTTGTAACATAAAATTTAAAGTGGTCACCTTTCTATAATAACAACTATCAACTAAACTAAAAACTAATCATGTTAGGTAAATTATGCATATTATCTAATAAATATATATAAATTAAAATTTTGAACTTAACATATTTTTTTGATAGTTTAGAAGTAGTTTAAAAGATGAAGTTTCATCAATTTGACATTGATGCATTTTGAGAAAGTAGCATCTATGTAAAAAATCTAGTTTGTGAACAACTAATGAAACCAATGAAAACAACAATGACTAAAATGTTAAAAAATATCCACCACCTACATGATCCCAATAACTTCATATGTGAACAAATACAATGTAAGAATGAATTGCAGTTAGTATCATATGGAACTGAGAGTAAAAGCGAATTATGTTAAAGATCTTTTCTAATTCAAACTAATGTAGAATAATTTATACTAAGAATTTATGATATATTCGATTCCAAATTAAGTTAGAGAATTGATTACACATCGATTATAGAATATGTTCTTTAATTAAATGAATTAATTGCCTCAAGTTTGGGAATTCAATTACATATAATTAACCGAGTACTAAAAATGGAAAAAAATATACGAAAATATACACGGCGATGAAAATTAACGTGAAACCGTATCAACAATCACATTCATTCCAAATAACAAACACGTAAAAATTTAAAAGAACCAAATACCAAAATTCTCTAATATTTATACATTTTTTATAAAAAATTAAGTGCACTTCTCCATAGTTTCTGTAACGACCCTGAAATTCAGACCCAGTTTAAAATTTTAAAATCGCTTATTTAATGTAGAATTTCGAATTTCCACAAACAACTTCCGTTGCTATCCAAACTACACATTTGGAATGCGTCTAAATAGACATAGGCGTGCGCCAAATTTCGTTGAAAGATATTGAAGTAAATTACTCTCGTCGAATTTACATATTAGTTTAAATCTTAAGCGTAAATTTCCTATCGTCCGAACTCAAATATTTTCTCAATGTTGCATAAGAAAAATATTCTGAACTTGACGGCGCATTTCGTTTCGTCAAATTTCGCTTTTAATTGCTAGTTAAAATGTTCGCTCGTGCAAATGGTTAAATAAGAGTAACCACTTCTCAAACAGTGTCAAACCATCAATATCTTCATAACGTTGTGTCCGTCTCGACGCGTTGATCAAAACGGTATATTTATTTGCGTTAATCGGAGTTCGGCGTTGCAAATTATAATTGCTAACGTAGCACAAACCGGTACTCAACTTTCCAACATTCAAAATTTTAGAGCCTATTCAGCTGCCTTGGGAACCTAAATAGCCACCACTTTGCAAAAACATCATTGCATTAACTGTGCACACCGAACCCCTCTGCCTTCATTCTGCTTCATTAATTGCTCTGCATCATCAGTTGTTTCACTTCGTCCTACGTGATAGCTCTGCTCTTCTCCCTCTGCATAATTATATTCTCTTTCCGCCTCCCCATCTTTCTTTTACTATTTATTTGTCCTCTCCGGTAAACTAAAACCCAACCCCTCCTTCTTCTTTCATACTTTTTATTTATTTGCAAAAGGTTACAGAAATTCAATTTCTCCTCCCTTTCTCTTCTCTGCGCATTTTTTTTTAATTTCCAAACCCCTACCAGTTCGCTCGGCCACCCCATGCGGCCACGTCCCCCACGTCCTCCTCCCCATCAACCTCCTCCCCTCCACCGCAAACAACCCCACCGGCCTCCGTGCCCGCTTCCCCATCAACCGCCTCCCCTCCACCGCAACCCCCTGCAGCCACGTCTACCACTGCAAACCCGCCTGCAACCGCTACCGGCCTCCGCCCATACAACCACACACGGCCACTCAACGCCCACACCAGAAAACCCCACTGCCATCAGCCACCACACGGCCCATGCAGCCCGCCTCACCCCCAAATGCGGCCTCAAAACCACCCCTACCGGCCTATGCCCGCTACACAGTCCCTACCCACTGCTCACCCCGCCTTTCCCCCCCACCAGCCACGTTCCCCACACGTCCACGCTCCAACCCACTTCCCCCCGCAACCGCCTCCGCCCCACCCCCATGCAGTTCGCACGCCCGTACCACTGCCGCCCCTGCCCACAGCCACCGAGGCCCACCAAGCCGACCCGACCACCCCGCTTCTGTTGTGTACATAATATATGTTCAGAATATTAGTTGCAAGTGTAAAGTGGCCTTGATTTATTATAAGGAGATAGTACTGTTCCAACATGTTTAAGCTACAGTATAAAGTTTATATATGCTGTACACATAAAAGTGGATAAGCTACAGGTTTTAGTTAGAAAAAAGAATATAAAAGCAGTATGTTCAAACATGTTATATTAAGATATTACTGTCCCTGTTAAGTTTGGTATATACAGTATATAGTACATAGCTCTAGTTTCTATGTTATATATATACAAAGTTTAAACATAAAATTTTATATCTCTGGGTTGTTTTATTTGGTTATATACAATATAAAGTTTATATAAAGATTTGATATATAGTTATAGTTTTATAGGTTCATACATATAATCAGTTATATATGCTCACAAACAACATTTTGCTGTGTTTTATTCCAGCTCCCGCTATTGATCCGAAAACATAAGCTATTCCACCCCGCTTGTCGAATCTATCTTGCTTCGTTGATCGGTATGGTTATATATATGTATATATTCAATCGATATATATTGCAATAAACAAAATTTTAATTAATTGTTTGGTTGCAGTTTGTGTTCGTTTTGTGTCGTGCTTGTTGTGTCTCTTATCTATTCATCTTCGTGCTTCGCCGTCATCTTCTTCAACCACGCAAGGTGAATATTTCATTCACGACTAGATCTATTATGCTATGATAATCAAGTGATAAATTGTTGTTAATATTAATTTGGATATTAAATTGTTGATTGTTAAAAATTGTTGAAATAAGAATTGTAATCGCTATGCAAGTTAAATTTGAATATTGTTAGTTTACGACAAATAGTTGTGACACTAAATTGTTATGTGAAGTTGAATTTGGTTGATAATATAAGTGAAATTTAATATGAAATTGAAATTGATATAGGATAGTCAACAATTTAAAATTGATTATATATGTTGAACTGGACCCCTTTAAATGTTAAATAAATCGTCGCATAGAAATAACGTTAACTACACCTTGAACCATTGAATGTATGACTTATGTAGTAAGTTGATAATAGACACCAAGTGAAAACCATAATGAAATAATCTTTAATCTGCATGAAACGATAGTGTGGATTCTAGGAATAATTATATTAATTTGCATAAATAACCAACGTAAGTTAATACGATTATTTCGGGATTATTTAATAAATTGTTAAATTGTTATGTATGGTTGCTATTGCTTGTTTATTTACTTTGACACCATCCCAGTTATCACACTGCAAGTTCCCTTTTTTATGCTTTGTTTTATATTGAATGATATTGGGTTGAAATGATAAATACCCCATTTAAACAACTTGGCCTCGGATAGAAAATAAAAATAAGAAACCCGATTGGTCAACAAAACCATTTTCGAAATTGAAATATATTTTAAAATTAAGGAATGAACTTAACAATTCGTTTGGAAATTTGGTAACGGTTTTAATGGATGTAATTGAAATAAATTTCACGGATTTAATTGAGATAAATTTTATGGATTAGATTGAAATAATTTAATGGATTACAGTGAAATGGAATGATGAACCTATTTAATTGAATGAAAATGAATCGGCAAATTAATTGAAATGAGATTTAGAAACAAGTATGTTTTAGGATTTGATGACTTAAAAATTAATTAGATTTGTTAGGTTTGGATTTAAACTCGGTTTTAATTAAATATATTTGGAACATGTTATAAATTTTATTTGGAAATTTAGAAAATTTGACTTAAGAGGAATACAAAAACTAAACAAAGTTTTATGGATATAACTTAGTGATTATTTAAACTTAAAATGATTTTAAATTTAACGAATTAATCAAATCAGGACATTGTAAATGGAAATGGACTTCTTTGTTTAGAAATTTAATTGAATTGGTAAATAAATCAAATGAAGTTGGATCAAAAGGAATTTAGTTAATGAAATTGATTTAATCGAATTTATGATAATAGTGGATGTAAACATGAAGTGAAATGAATAGAATTTGATTTAATGATTTAAACTTAGTTTAGCATTAAATTGAATTCGTTGATTATGAACTAAATTTAATAAGCGACATTTAGACCTTATTAAATCGAACTTGAATACTAAATTTTAAACAGTCAACTCAAATGTTTGAACTAAAAATTGCATTCGGAAATATGTTTTAAAATATCTAAATAAATTGAATCGTAAAATGTCAAATTTTGGAAGTCAAATTTGCAGCTTGACTTTTGGACTTTTGATTTGTTTAAACGTTAATTTAACTGACCATCAGGTATAAATACATAGTTATTAAAGAGACCGGGATCGAGAATGAACATACTCTCTATCGATACCGAAAACCACTTTAATAACTATTATACGCGAAGTGTTGATCCAGAATGAAGTGGATGGTTTGGTGAACGTGTTGACTGAAGAAAGAGAACGATATTGGATGACCCCTGACATGACTAAAACAAGAGCCGCGCCGGGCCATTGAGGATCGCCACCTTTAGCGGACACGCTTCATCGATACCATATCTGTTACTTTTGTGATTCGATTTGGGTGCACCCCTTGATTTGGGAGTGCTGTTTCGCGGTGTTGAGATAGTAGCTACTATGCTCAACATCAGTCCGGGTCACGCAACTACTAGTATCCTAGTTGGTATCGCCTCATGTACCTTATCATACTGATTATCCTATTCACGACCACTGCGTTTTGTTTCGTGTTATACCTATGGGGTACCCTCTGTTAACCACTAGTTTACCGTGGGGTTTACGGTGCTGTGTAGATATGGCATTATAAAATGTGTTAAGGGGAATTATGGAAATGCCTTAACGCCATTTTAATGTCGTACTTTACTGATTAGACATTATCTACATACCGTATTCTATTGTGTATATAGATAGTTTATCGGATCCTTAGAGATGTTATTTATTCATCTTTGAGTTATGGACTTTATTCCCTGCACTTGATTATCCTGTATAAGATGTTGAGTCCTGACTCGAGTGTTTCTTTTTGTATATGCTCGGGTCAGTCTGAAGCTATCCAGTTTGCTGATCAAGGTTGGTTGAAGATGCTGAAGACTTAGCATTTATCTTTATCAGTCTATTTCTATTCCAGTATTGATGTCCTTGTCTCTTGGACATTTTTGTATTTCCGTTCAGTCACCTTTTGTTTAAACATTGTTGTACTTTATGTAGTAGCTTCATGAACTGCTATTATGACGATGTATTTTCCGATGCATTATTCTGTGACTGTTCTGTGACTGTGATGTTTTATTGATTCTCATTTACATTTATGTATTTATAATCCCATAATGATTCGTGTTTTGTATTATTTAAGTTGACATGTGTGGATTATTGTCAATTTAAATGGTCCAAATATGCCGGTTGTTACAGTTGGTATCAGAGCTTTGGTTTCCCTAAAAACCTTAGTTTGGGGTTATACAAACTCATTAGAGAGAGGGTAGCAACACCCTAGAATGAGGAGAATC
Organism: Allium cepa; assembly: GCA_030765085.1. NCBI lineage: Eukaryota > Viridiplantae > Streptophyta > Magnoliopsida > Asparagales > Amaryllidaceae > Allium > Allium cepa. The sequence continues at coordinate 14,334,851 of CM060940.1, read as the reverse complement.
GATTCAATATCCAGATCCTTAAATTCAAACTTCTTTTGATTCGTAAATTGGATTCTCTTAAAGCTTTATGATTTTTCTATCCTTGGTTCTAAATCTCTTTCGATATTTCAGGATGAGTGCCGGAAGAAACAATAGGGGAGGAAGAGGCCATGGTACTACCCAGGCTGCACCTGCCGCCCCAGCTCCAGTCAAATTCACCACTCTTAGTAAAGAGTATATCCAGCTAGGGGGTGTTAAGTATTCCGGATCCGAGGGCATTATCGGAGCTCAGCAATGGCTCAAAGGCTTAGAAAAGATATTTTCTGGATTAGAGATCACTGATGCTCATAAGCGTCAGCTTGCTGCTTGGCAAATGAGGGATGCCGCACAAGATTGGTGGGAATCAGTTACTTCTCATATCGAGGAGAAGACCATTACTTGGGCCCAATTTAGGTATAAATTTGTTCGGATTTCGTAGTCTAAATTCTTCCTTCAAATTTTGAAATATTATTCATCTAGTCTATCTTTTGATAGGGATACTTTCACGGCACAATAGATGCCACCTGCTAGGAAAACCCAACTTTATAGAGCCTTTATGGATCTTAAGCAAGGCAGTATGACTTTTTCTGAGTACGAGAGGAAATTCAACGAACTGTCCAAGTTTGGCCCGGGATTGATCAACACACCACTTCTAAAGAACGAGAAGTTCATTTTGGGAGCTAGACCAGAGTATTATGACTTGCTTACTGGCCACACTCACTGCACCTTCACAGAGCTTGTTGATTATGCTCTTAGATATGAGGCAAAGCCTAGGGGTCCCACTGCTAAGGCCACGCCTACTCAGTCCTCTTCTAGCCAGCTCGGAAAGAGGAAGATAAACTTTGATCAACAAAATAAAGCTTGGCAAAAGAATACAGGATTAGGATATGCCCAGAAAAGCCCAATCGACCTCGCTAATATCACTTGCTTCAAATGCGATAAGAAGGGTCATTATGCAAATAGCTGTCCATCCACCGGAGCTGCTATTCCACCACCTTCTCAGATGAGGAATGATTTATGCCATGTCTGCCTCCAGCTAGGTCACTTCAAGAGAGACTGCCCATTGAGGAAGAAAGGCACACCATCAAGAGTATATGCTATCACCACTCCTGCACCACTTCCACCACCTGCTCAGGATGACCGAGGTACCTTACGAAGTACTTTTTCATTACATGATTTACCTGTTAGGGTATTATTCGATACTGGTGCTTCTCATAGCTTCATATCTATTGATGTTTGTAATAATCTCAAATTAGAACCTACTCTTGCTACTACTTCCTTATGTGTCTCCAACCCTATTAGAGGAATTGCTAACCTTAGTAGAATTTGTAAAGAGGTTGTGCTTTTGTATGGAAGATATCGATTCACTTGGGATTTTTATGTGCTTGGCTTCGTAGCATTTGACATCTTGTTGGGTGCTGATTGGTTAAGAAAATTCGAGGCTGTTATTTCTTGCAAAGCTCTTTCTGTTTCTCTAGTCAATGATAAGGGTCTACCGCTTGTCATTGAATGTAAATCACCTCAGAAATATGTCGGAAGCTTCATATTCTCTCTTGATGCTCACCCGGATGATCTTAGTACCACTTCTATTGTTCAGAAATTTCCCGATGTATTTGGAGAGGTCAACTCTCTACCGCCTAAACGGGAGATCGATTTCCGCATTGACCTTATTCCCGGAGCTACTCCTGTAGTTCTCCCTCACAGAAGGATGGCTCCTAAGGAAAAATTTGAACTAAAAACTCAAATTGTTGATCTATTTGCTAGGAGTTTGATTAGGAGAAGTTGTTTTGAATGGGGCGCCGCAGTTCACCAAATCAGATGGATCTCTTTGCATGTGTGTTGATTACAGGGAATTAAACAAACGCACTATCAAAAATCGCTACCCGATGCCTTGCATAAATGATTTATTCGATCAGCTCCATGGAGCTAAAGTTTTCTCACAACTTGATCTAGCCACTGGGTTCCACCAACTCAGAATAGCAGAAGATAGTATTCATAAGACAGCTTTTCGTACCGAGAACAGATTCTATGAATGGTTGGTTATGTCGTTCGAGTTGACCAACGCACCTGCTTATTTCGTCGACTTAATGAATCGAGTCTTCCGTGATGTCCTTAACAAGTTTGTTCTTGTCTTCATTGATGATATTCTCGTCTTCTCCAAAGATGAGAAAGAGCATGAGACACATCTTGCTTATGTTCTGGAAACTCTCCGAAATCATCAGCTTAAAGCCAAGTTCTCGAAATGCCACTTCTGGCGAGACGAAGTACGATTCCTTGGCCATATTGTTTCTGAAAATAGGATTTCGGTCGATCCAGTTAAGATCTCCGTAATCAATGTAAGTTCTATCCTATTCCTTATTTCTATTCGATCCATCTTATTCCTTTCTAATTTGAAAATTTATCTACAGGATTGGGAGACTCCCAAAACTCCTACTGATATCCGTAGTTTCTTGGGACTAGCCGGTTATTATCGCAGATTTATTGAGCGTTTTACCCGGATTTCTGCCCCACTTACTGCTTTAACTCGAAAGGATGTCAAGTTTATTTGGAGTGAGAAGTGTGAATTAGCTTTTAATGAGTTGAAGCGTAAGTTAACTTCAGCCCCAGTTCTTGCGGTAATTGACGGGAGTGAAGGATTAACTGTCTATACAGATGCATGTCGAGAAGGCTTAGGCGCTGTCTTGATGCAAAATGGTAAGGTTGTTGCTTATGCTGGTCGTCACTTGAAGACCCATGAAGTAAACTATGCAACACATGATTTAGAGCTTCTTGCAGTTGTATTCGCTTTGAAACTATGGAGGCAACATCTTCTGGGGACAAAATTTGAATTATTCATAGATCATAAGTCCTTGCGGTATATTTTCTCTTAGAAGGATTTGAACCAGAGACATGCCCGATGGCTCGAATTCTCAGCTGCATAAGATCTCGACATCAATTATACTCCTGGGAAAGAAAATGTTGTAGCTGATGCTTTGAGCCGTAGCAAAGCATTGTCATGTTGTAATCTTGTAGAAGGCATGCTATTTCAGCTTGTTAACTCCCCATCTCTTATGGATCGCATCAAAGCTAAACAATTTGAGGACACCTTGCTCTATCGCATGAAGGAGTTAGTTCTTGGTAGAGTTGGAAATGCTGACAGTAAAGTGGGAGCACAGATAGATAGTAGTGGAGTTCTAAAAATTGACAACTGTATTTGTGTTCCAAATGTTGATGGATTGAGACATGAAGTGCTTAGAGAGAACCATCGGTCATCACTTTCATTTCATCCTGGTGTCACCAAGATGTATCGAAATATGAAGCGTTTATATTGGTGGAGTAGGATGAAGAGAGATATTTCTATATTTGTCAGTAGGTCCACCACTTGCCAGCAAGTCAAGGCCGATCACCGAAAGACGGCAGGATTACTTCAACCCCTAGAGATTCCGTGTTGGAAATGGGACCAGATTTCTATGGACTTCGTTGACGGATTACCGAGGACCAGAAAAGGTAACGAGAGTATATGGGTGATTGTTGATAGGTTGACAAAATCTGCTCACTTTATTCCTGTTAAGACCACTCGTACTGCTTCGAGTTTGGCCGAGATTTATATGAAAGAGATTGTTAGACTTCATGGAATTCCATCCAGTATTGCATGCGATAGAGATCCCTTGTTCACTAGTAAATTCTGGAAGGCATTTCAGGACGTCTTGGGCACTAAACTGAATCTGAGTACAGCTTATCATCCTCAGACAAATGGCCAAACTGAGAGGGTAAATCAGATTTTGGAAGATCTGCTCCGAGCTTGCATTATTGATTTCGATGGATGTTGGGAAGACCATCTCCATTTGGTTGAATTCACTTAAATAACAGCTAACAAGTAATCCAAAAAATTTCAATTTGAATAAGTAAAGATTTGAATTGAAATATAACTATCTTTATAATCAGGCGAGTATTGATATGGCACCGTTCGAAGCTTCATATGGACGACCATGCAAATCGCCAGCTTGTTGGATTGAGCCTGGTGACCAATTAGTTCTTGGCCCGGATATGATTATGGAAGCATCCAAGATGGTTAATGAGATCAGAAGGAAGATGAAAACCGCATAGGATAGGCAGAAGAGCTATGCAGATAGGCGTAGAAGAGAGTTAAAATTCCAGGTTGGAGATGAGGTCTTTCTTAAAGTATCACCTTTGAAGAATGTTATTCGATTTGGTCGTAGAGGGAAGCTCGCTCCTAGATTTTTTGGACCATTCACTATCACTGAGAGATTGGTACATTAGCCTACAGAGTTGCACTATCGGAGAAATTTGAGGGCGTGCACAACGTATTCCATGTTTCACATCTTCGGAAGGTTGTACATGATCCATCCATGACCATTCCTATTGCATAGTTAGATGAGGTTGATATTGAGCCGGATTTGACTATAGAGAGGAGACCACTTCGTATTGTTGATAGAGATACGAAGCAGCTTAGAAGGAAGACTGTTAGCCTAGTCAAAGTCCAATGGATTCCCGATGATCGTGATTGTACTTGGGAAACCGAGGAGAGTATCCGAGATTCTAATCCAGAAGTGTTTGTTGAAGGTGAATTCTATTCTATACTCTATACTTTGTTCGATAATCTATTCTATATCCATCGTATCTCTTTTATTGTTCTTCCACTCTTTACTTTATTCCTTTTCGGGGAAGAAAAGTTTTGAGTGGGGGAGAATGTAATGACCCTGAAATTCAGACCCAGTTTAAAATTTTAAAATCGCTTATTTAATGTTGAAATTCGAATTTTCACAAACAACTTCCGTTGCTATCCAAACTTCACATTTGGAATGCGTCTAGATAGACATAGGCGTGCGCCAAATTTCACTGAAAAATATTGAAGTAAATTACACTTGTCGAATTTACATATTAGTTTAAATCTTATGTGTAAATTTCCTATCGTCCGAACTCAAATATTTTCTCAACGTTGCATAAGAAAAATATTCTGAACTTGAGGCGCATTTCGTTTCGTCAAATTTCGCTTTTAATTGCTAGTTAAAATGCTCGCTCATGCAAATGGTTAAATAAGAGTGACCACTTCTCAAACAGTGTCAAACCATCAATATCTTCATACCGTTGTGTCCGTCTCGACGCGCTGATCAAAACAGTATATTTATTTGTGTCAATCGGAGTTCGGCGTTGCAAATTATAATTGTTAACGCAGCACAAACTGGTACCCAACTTTCCAACATTCAAAATTTTAGAGCCTATTCAGCTGCCTTGGGAACCTAAATAGACACCACTTTGCAAAAACATCATTGCATTAACCGTGCACAGTGAACCCTTCTGCCTTCATTCTGCTTCATCAATTGCACTGCATCATCAGTTGTTTCACTTCGTCCTACGTGATAGCTCTGCTCTTCTCCCTCTGCATAATTATATTATCTTTCTCCCTCCCCATCTTTCTTTTACTATTTATTTGTCCTCTCCAGTAAACTAAAACCCAACCCCTCCTTCTTCTTTCATACCTTTTATTTATTTGCAAAAGGTTACAAAAATTCAATCTCTCCTCCCTTTCTCTTCTCTGTGCATTTTTTTTTCTTTTTTTATTTACTTCCAAACCCCTACCAGTTCGCTCGTCCACCCCATGCGGCCACGTCCCCCACGTCCTCCTCCCCATCAACCGCCTCCCCTCCACCGCAAACAACCCTACAGGCCTCCGTGCCCACTTCCCCAGCAACAGCCTCCCCTCCACCGCAACCCCCTGCAGCCACGTCTACCACTGCAAACCCCCCTGCAACCGCTACCGTCCTCCACCCATGCAACCACACACGGCCACTTAACGCCCACACCAGAAAACCCCACTGCCATCAGCCACCACACGGCCCATGCAGCCCGCCTCACCCCCACATGCGGCCTCAAAACCACCCCTACCGGCCTATGCCCGCTACACAGTCCCTACCCACTGCTCACCCCGCCTTTCCCCCCTACCAGCCACGTTCCCCACATGTCCACGCTCCAACCCACTTTCCTCTACAACCGCCTCCGCCCCACCCCCATGTAGTTCGCACGCCCCTACCACTACCGCCCCTGCCCACAGCCACCGAGGCCCACCAAGCCGACCCGACCAACCCGCTTCTGTTGTGTACATAATATATGTTCAGAATATTAGTTGCATGTGTAAAGTGGCCCTGATTTATTATAAGGAGATAGTACTGCTCCAACATGTTTAAGCTACAGTATAAAGTTTATATATGTTGTACACATAAAAGTGGAAAAGTTACAGGTTTTAGTTAGAAAAAAAATATAAAAGCAGTATGTTCAAACATGTTATATTAAGATATTACTGTCCATGTTAAGTTTGATATATACAGTATATAGTACATAGCTCTAGTTTCTATGTTATATATATATATATATATATATATATAAAAAGTTTAAACATAAAATTTTATATCTCTGGGTTGTTTTATTTGGTTATATACAATATAAAGTTTATATAAAGATTTGATATATAGTTATAGTTTTATAGGCTCGTACATATAATCAGTTATATATGCTCACAAACAACATTTTGCTATGTTTTATTCCAGCTCCCGCTATTGATCCGGAAACATAAGCTATTCCACCCCGCTTGTCGAATCTATCTTGCTTCGTTGATCGGTATGGTTATACATATATATATATATATTCAATCGATATATATTGCAATAAACAAAATTTTAATTAATTGTTTGATTGCAGTTTGTGTTCGTTTTGTGTCGTGCTTGTTGTGTCTCTTATCTATTCATCTTCGTGCTTCACCGTCAACTTCTTCAACCATGCAAGGTGAATATTTCATTCACGACTCGATCTATTATGCTATGATAATAAAGTGATAAATTATTGTTAATATTAATTTGGATATTAAATTGTTGATTGTTAAAAATTGTTGAAATAAGAATTGTAAATCGCTATGCAAGTTAAATTTGAATATTGTTAGTTTACGACAAATAGTTGTGACACTAAATTGTTATGTGAAGTTGAATTTGGTTGTTAATATAAGTGAAATTTAATATGAAATTGAAATTGATATAGGATAGTTAACAATTTAAAATTGATAATATATGTTGAACTTGACCACTTTAAATGTTTAATAAATCGTCGCGTAGAAATAGCGTTAACTACACCTTGAACCATTGAATGTATGATTTATGTAGTAATTTGATAATAGACACCAAGTGAAAACCATAATGTAATAATCTTTAATCTGCATGAAACGATAGTGTGGATTCTAGGAATAATTATATTAATTTGCGTAAATAACCAATGTAAGTTAATACGATTATTTCGGGATTATTTAATAAATTGTTAAATTGTTATGTATGGTTGCTATTGCTTGTTTATTTACTTTGACACCATCCCAGTTATCACACTGCAAGTTCCCTTTGCTATTCTTTGTTTTATATTGAATGATATTTGGTTGAAATGATAAATACCCCATTTAAACAACTTGGCCTAGGATTGAAAATAAAATAAGAAACCCGATTGGTCAACAAAACCATTTTCGAAATTGAAATATATTTTAAAATTAAGGAATGAACTTAACAATTCGTTTGGAAATTTGGTAACGGTTTTAATGGATGTAATTGAATAAATTTCACGAATTTAATTGAGATAAATTTTATGGATTAGATTGAAGTAATTTAATGGATTACAGTGAAACGGATTGACGAACCTATTTAACTGAATGAAAATGAATTGGCAAATTAATTGAAATGAGATTTAGAAACAAGTAAGTTTTAGGATTTGATAACTTAAAATTTATTAGATTTGTTAGGTTTGGATTTAAACTCGGTTTTTATTAAATAGATTTGGAACATGTTATAAATTTTATTTGGAAATTTAGAAAATTTGAGTTAAGAGGAATACAGAAACTAAACAAAGTTTTGTGGATATAACTTAGTGATTATTTAAACTTAAAATGATTTTAAATTTAACGAATTAATCAAATCAGGACATTGTAAATGGAAATGGACTTCTTTGTTTAGAAATTTAATTGAATTGGTAAATAAATCAAATGAAGTTGGATAAAAAGGAATTTAGTTAATGAAATTGATTTGATCGAATTTATGATAACAGTGGATGTAAAAATGAAGTGAAATGAATAGAATTTGATTTAATGATTTAAACTAAGTTTAGCATTAAATTGAATTCGTTGACTATGAACTAAATTTAATAAGCGACATTTAGACCTTATTAAATCGAACTTGAATACTAAATTTTAAACTGTCAACTCAAATGTTTGAACTAAAAATTGCATTCGGAAATATGTTTTAAAATATCTAAAATAAATTGAATTGTAAAATGTCAAATTTTGGAAGTCAAATTTGCACCTTGACTTTTGGACTTTTGATTTGTTTAAATTTAATTTAACCGACCATCGGGTAATAAACACGTAGTTATAAAAGAGACCGGGATCGGGAATGGACATACTCTCTGTCGATACCGAAAACCACTTAATAACTATTATACGCGAAGTGTTGATCCAGAATGAAGTGGATGGTTTGGTGAACGCGTTGACTGAAGAAAGAGAACGATATTGGATGACCCCTGACATGACTAAAACAGGAGCCGCACCGGGCCATTGAGGATCGCCACCTCTAGCGGACACGCTTCTTCGATACCATATCTATTACTTTTGTGATTCGATTTGGGTGCACCCCTTGATTTGGGAGTGTTGTTTCGCGGTGCTGAGATAGTTGCTTCTATGCTCAACATCAGTCCGGTTCACGCAACTACTAGTATCCTAGTTGGTATCGCCTCATGTACCTTGTCATACTGATTATCCTATTCGCGACCACTACGTTTTGTTTTGTGTTATACCTATGGGGTACCCTCTGATAACCACTAGTTTACGGTGGGGTTTACGGTGCTGTATAGACTATGGCATTGTAAATTGTGTTAAGGGGAATTATGGTAACGCCTTAACGCTATTTGAATATCGTACTTTACTAATTAGACATTATCAACATACCGTATTCTATTGTATATATAGATAGTTTATCAGATCCTTAGAGATATTATTTATTCATCTTTGAGTTATGGACTTTATTCCCTGCACTTGATTATCCTGTATAAGATGTTGAGTCCTGACTCGAGTGTTTCTTTTTGTATATGCTCGGGTCAGTCTGAAGCCATCCAGTTTGCTCATCAAGGTTGGTTGAAGATGCTGAAGACTTAGCATTTATCTTTATCAGTCTATTTCTATTCCAATATTGATGTCCTTGTCTCTTGGACATTTTTGTATTTCCTTTCAGTCACCTTTTGTTTAAACATTGTTGTACTTTATGTAGTAGCTTCATGAACTGCTATTATGACGATGTATTTTCCGCTGCATTATTCTATGACTGTTTTGTGACTGTGATGTTGTATTGATTCTCATTTACATTTATGTATTTATAATCCCATAATGATTCGTGTCTTGTATTATTTAAGTTGACATGTGTGGATTATTGTCAATTTAAATGGTCCAAATATGCGGGTTGTTACAGTTTCAAATTTGACTCAAGTTGGAAGTAATAGTTTTAAAAACTTAAAGCATTAAAAAAATTATCAAAACTAACATTATTCTTAAAACCAAAAGCGTAGATAATTAATGCTTTCAACAATTTAAGTTTATAAATGTTGTATTAAATTCATGCTACCTTAAGATAATAAAAGGAAATAGATAATTATATAAAACTCATCCTAATTTGTGGATTATAAAATCATTTATAATGATTTCGCACACATAAAATTATAAATTTTATTATTTACTATTACAAATAAATATAAATTATACATTGAAATATATAAATGTATATTTATTGATATATGCAATATGAAGTAATTATGATAATACTGCATTACATTTTAATCAAAAGATAATTATTATTTGTAATCTAATATGTTTCCTTTTGTTTTGATTTCAATTTTTAATTAGAGGATTAATTACACATTTATTTTCAAATTAATTATCTATGATGCTAATTAAATGAATTAAATATCACTAATGGGAATATTCATTCAATCAGAATTAAATTATTGAACAATAAAGAACAAAAATCATAAGCATATTCATTTTAACTATTAACAACTAAATAGTAAACATGTTATCAAATTTTCATATCAATTAAATTACGCATACACTTTAGTGAATTTATAGGAATTGCAAGTTTTTCTAAGCTAAACATTAGGTTTATAAACTAAAAGCGTAAAAAAAAACATTAAACCTAACATTATTTTTTGAAATTGAAAGCATAAATGAGAATTAATAGTTTCACAACTTGACCCACTAACTTTTACAGCTAACATATCATTCGTTAGTAAATCGTTTTAGTATATTATCTTTCAAAAGAAAATTAATTGTGAACTATATATCCTCCAACTATGAGATTTCGACTATTTGAACATAATCCTGGTTTGTTAGAAAATGCATAAATAATAATATGAACAGAAACAAAACCACATGATTTAATAAATATACATTTTGAGACTGTGTAATTAAGTACAAATAAAAAGCTAATAGGATAAAAAAATTATGATTATAAATGGTGTTATAGACGGAAATAAGAATGTTGCAAGGAGAAATATATGAATAAAGAGTTGATCATAGTTTTGTCAGTATTCTTAGCAACCCCATTTTATTAAGCAATAATTAATAGGATTTAATAATAGTAATTTAATTAATTAATTTAAGTTTGAACATCTATTTAATAAATTGTTTTTGAATTTATTTAAATAGAAGGATCTAAATTGCGAAAGTATAGTATATAAATTTTAAAATAAACTGTAATGTGGACAATGAACTTGTATGACACCGATTCACTGTATGTATATATAGTTGACATTTGATTCGTAATATATTCTTATAACATTATTATATTCTATATTATATGTTATCGCTGCGCCTAACTCTTTGTTCTCAACTGTTTACTGTATAATGTGGATTGTTCTATCCTAGAGGCACTTGTGTCTCTGCTTTGTACCAATACTGTATAGGTATTGAGTTATATATTTTATTTTTTAATACGTACCAGCGTTAGTCCAAGATAATATTCAGATGTTTACTTATTATAGCCTCATTCTCTATATTGTCTGATAGTGTATTACTCAGTAATACTCTTGGATAGTATGAGTATAGAGATGGGTTATTTCTATAAATGCACATAGAACAAAAACCTTTTGTTGGCTTGTTTTTGGAACTACCGAATAATTTTTTCCTTTACTTCAAACATACATGTAGATTTAATAACTGAAACAATACAAACATTAACATAGTTCATAGCGAAATATTGTACCACCATAAAAATTTACTTGTAAATACATATGAAAATAACAATTTTAAGGAATTACTTATGGATACTATTAGCATTACCGTACTTTGTTATCAGAATTTAATAATATAGGTGACTGTAGCACCTATAGCGCTTAGCTTTTGGCCTCCAGATACAGCATGTTACAATAAAATACACCTAAGGTCTGACAAGAACATCATGTGCCCCTGCTATATAAAACCGGCATACCGCTTGACTAGTAGTACCGTATACATCACCACCACGGTTGAGATCAGCAACCGTACCGGAGCATACAAAAAAATTGGTCAAATATTGATCTAGATACGGTGGTGACATACCCTTATGGGAGTGATCCACATAGCCCTGCGACATAACCTATTTTGGTCATTTCCATTTGATGAGGCCTGAGGCCATGTTTACCTTTTCTAGAGCACTGCCACTTAGAACGCAACATCACCTTCCAGATGTTGACCCAATGTCAACATTCATCCATACAAGTCGTTCAGAAGATAAACGAACCGAAGGTACTATTTCCACTACACCTATTTTGAAATCACCCTCAGGGTTAGTAGAAAATAGCCCTTGTACTTCAAAGTCTTTATCTTGGACCTTGCATTTACTATTTCCAATTCGGAGGTTTATGTTGGTTCGAAGTGATTTTTGGATAACAACTAATATCCGATCCCAGTTTCTCCAAACCAACCTTCGATAATTTTAAAAGGTCAAGTTATTTATAGTGCACAATCCGACTATCAGGGTGCGGAGATTTACATATGAACATATTTTCCATATGCTTAGATTATCATGACCCTCTTATCAAAATTAACCCCCTTGTATTTATCATGTTCTCCAAGTATGGTATTTGTGATGAGTACATGTAGACTAACTTTCAGTAAAATGCACCATCATTTTATTACAACTACTTTAATTCATTTGGCGACTTAATACCATGGATAAAGACCCTTGGTTTTAAAATAATTCATTTGACATGCATGTGCACATACAATATAGGAACCGAAATATTAAAACAAATATGATAAAACATTTCACGCATTCATTATATATAATCAACCATGTTTAATATTCAACCATTAAGAAAATAGTTCTACCGAGATTCGTATTTATGCTTAATTTGTAACATAAAATTTAAAGTGGTCACCTTTCTATAATAAAACTATCAACTAAACTAAAAACTTATCATGTTAGGTAAATTATGTATATTATCTAATAAATATATATAAATTAAAATTTTGAACTTAACATATTTTTTCATAGTTTAGAAGTAGTTTAAAAGATGAAGTTTCATCAATTTGACATTGATGCATTTTGAGAAAGTATCTATGTAAAAAATCTAGTCTGTGAACAACTAATGAAAACAATGAAAACAACAATGACTAAAATGTTCAAAAATATCCACCAGCTTCATGATCCGACTAACTTAATATGTGAACAAATACAATGTAAGAATGAATTGCAGTTAGTATCATATGGAACTGAGAGTAAAAGCGATTTATGTTAAAGATCTTTTCTAATTCAAACTAATGTAGAATAATTTATACTAAGAATTTATGATATATTTGATTCCAAATTAAGTTAGAGAATTGATTACACATCGATTATAGAATATGTTCTTTAATTAAATGAATTAATTGCCTCTAGTTTGGGAATTCAATTACATATAATTAACTGAATACTAAAAATGGAAAAAAAATATACGAAAATATACATCGCGATGAAAATTAACTTGAATCCGTATCAACATTCACATTCATTCCTAATAACAAACACGTAAAAATTTAAAAGAACCAAATACAAAAATTCTCTAATATTTATACATTTTTATAAAAAATTAAGTGTACTTCTCCATAGTTTCAAATTTGACTGAAGTTGGAAGTAAGAGTTTTAAAAACTTAAAGCATTAAAAAAATTATCAAAACTAACATTATTCTTAAAACCAAAAGCATAGATAATTAATGCTTTCGACAATTTAAGTTTATATATGTTGTTTAAATTCATTCTACCTTAAGATAATAAAAGGAAATAGATAATCATATAAAAATCATCCAAATTTGTGGATTATAAAATCATTTACAATGATTTCGCACACATAAAATTATAAATTTTATATATTTACTGTTACAAATAAATATAATTTATACATAGAAATATATAAATGTATATTTATTGATATATGCAATATGAAGTAATTATGATAATACTGCATTACATTTTAATCAAAAGATAAATATTATTTGTATTCTAATATATTTTCTTTTGTTTTGATTTCAATTTTTAATTAGAGGATTAATTACACATTAATTTTCAAATTAATTATCTATGATGCTAATTAAATGAATTAATTATCACTAATGGGAATATTCATTCAATCGGAATTAAATTATTGAACAACAAAGAACAAAAACCATAAGCATATTCATTTTAACTATTAACAACTAAATAGTAAACATTTTATCAAATTTTCATATCAATTAAATTACACATACACTTTAGTGAATTTATAAAAATTGCAAGTTTTTCTAAGCTAAACATTAGGTTCAAAAACTAAAAGCATAAAAAAAACATTAAACCTAACATTATTTTTTGAAATTGAAAGCATAAATGAGAATTAATAGTTTCACAACTTGACCCACTAACTTTTACAGCTAACATATCATTCCTTAGTAAATCGTTTTAGCATATTATCTTTCAAAAGAAAATTAATTTGTGAACTAAATATCCTCCAACTATGATATTCCGACTATTTGAACATAATCCTGCTTTGTTTGAAAATGCACAAATAATAATATGAATAAAAATAAAACCATATGATTTAATAAATATACATTTTGAGACTGTGTAATTAAGTAGAAATAAAAAGCTAATATGATAAAAAAATTATGATTATAAATGGTGTTGTAGACGGAAATAAGAATGTTGCAAGGAGAAATATATGAATAAAGAGTTGATCATAGTTTTGTCACTATTCGTAGCAACCCCATTTTATTAAGCAATAATTAATAGGATTTAATAATAGTAATTTAATTAATTAGTTTAAGTTTGAAAATTTATTTAATAAATTGTTTTTGAATTTATTTAAATAGAAGGATCTAAATTTCAAAAAAAGCATAGTATATAAATTTTAGAATAAGTTGTAATGTGGACAATGAACTTATATGACTCTTGAAATCGTGAAATTTTTCGAATTACATCCATAGAGACTGACACTATGAGCGTAGTTTGCTAGAATTGATTTCTAGGCGAAAGTTACACTTGGCTCAAGCGATGCCATACATTTTTAAAAAAAATCTTATGTGAAAGGTTTTGAAACTTTCTGTAATGACATGTAAATCCGTACTCCTTGAATATACACTAATCTCCATAGATTAACTCAAGATGAACAGAAATACGAATTATCAATGTTTAAGAAAAGGAAAGAGAGAGAAGAAGAGAGAAAGGATAGAGCAAAGATAAGAAAATAGAGAGAAAAGAACATAGAAAATAGAACGGAATAGAAAACAGAAAATAGAACTGAAAGAAATAACAGAACAACATCAGAATCTCACAATTCGCAGCGGAACAACATATAATAAATAAATGAATAATCTTTAAACAAAGAACTATATCAGTTATTACATTTCATACATTTTATTTCATTACATCAGAGTGTACAACAACAACAAACAACAAACAGTGCAGCGGAAAAGAAATACTATATACTAGTAATACGCCATGCCATCCATCTTGCCTCCAGCAACTCCAGAATATCCAGAATATCCTGATAAACCTTAACTCTTGACTGCCCGTGTGGAAATTGGTGGGCACCCAGAGTTTAGGAAGGAAAACAATAAACTCCGAGTCAGTCATGTGACTGGTGTGAGAACTCAAAATAGTTTATTTATCTTTAAAATCAAAAATAGAGGAATATTTTTAAAGTCAATTCGCAATGCTTTTAAAAATGAGACTACCATAAGGCCTCCCGCACACACACACAATGCAAACGCAGAATCGGAGGAGATTTCTCCTTATGATAGTCAAAGATGCTTGATACGCATTTAAAAGAACATTTTATATTATTACTAGTGCATAATGTTGGAAAAATTTATTTCGAAAGTAGAATATAAATCTTAGCCAGCATAGACATTTCGAACTATGCCTACTATAGCTAACTATGTTCAATAGCAGGTTACCGCCACATTCCATAGCAGGTTATACAACTAAAACCGTACAAGTCTCGTATTGTTTCTTTGGATTTCCAACGAATGATCAGGCCAAGGAACTTCCCATTGCCACATGAGAATGCCTCTGGATGGACATCCCCGAGAACCGAACCGGATCTCTACCAACACAAGGCCGGGTTACCCCTAACTGAGTAACAACTGACCGAATATGCCATCCCCCGGTCCTTTGGGACCTTTCAACCGAGCGCTCGCAATCAATTCACACAATCATAAAGTGTTTTCAACATGAGTAAGTATCTGGGCTCCATACCATGATACCACCCTTTTCCAGAAGGAAATGCACATATCCTAAAGGGCTCTACCCCTCATAACCTTGCCGCATCTTTCCTGTTCTGGCCATTCCCGAAGTGTGAGGCTCGACGAAGTCACGTCCACAAAAACATACTTTATACAAAAGCCATGCTTTGGGTCAACAAATGATCATAGAAATGATCACCAAGAGAGTCGATCAAATAAATGATCCTATCACAAATAATCAACACAATGATCATTTAACAGCAACACTCAGCATGTCACATTACCAAATTGGGAATATATCGCTGACAACATTCAACTACATAACCTCTGAGCTCGTACGTCTCAGAGAAGGGTGTTAAGCTAAAAGAATAAATTCTCCGCCACCAACAGAAATATATTTAATGAAATCTGCTTTATATCTCAATTTGTAACGTCAGACATACAATCCATACAAGTCTGTTCCGGGCTCGAACAAAACCGAAGGCACTTACAAAGAAGTCCTTGCAATCCGGATATTCACAATCCTGATCGGATTTCCCATCACTTAGGGAGTCTCTATACCGTTGCAACTCAGTGCAGAGACAATCGACAGGTCATCCTATCGCTTTCGCAAATACCGGGTCTTCAACACCGATCTTCAAATGCAATTCATAACGACGTATCACATATTCGGAATGGGTTATACGACCCCATGGTCCTTTCCCGGTTAACCCGAATAGTGAGCGCTTATTCAAAAATAAGTGTGGCAGTCAAATTCAAACAAATCACATCTATTACCCATTCAAAGGGAAATATTGATAGTCGGTTATTGAACTATCAATGGATATGCACACATCGCCAGTTTCCAAATAATTTTCCAAATTATTTATTTTCCAAAATATCTTTACAAGATATATAATTTTCACACTTCAAAAATAAATCAATATTTATTTTTAAACAAATTCTCCTTTTCATTCATAAATTCCATAGTGAATTTATATTTCAAATATCCATGCATATACGATTTCAATTATTCATTTCAATATTCCTTTTCAATTTATCTTCAAAAAGATAAATTCTCAAAATATTCACTTTATATTGGAAAACATTTCCATACTTATTTATTCATAAGTAATTCACAAATCTTTTATTTATTTTCAACACTTGGAAAATATTCAATATACTTTAATCGAAATTAAGTATATATTTCATTCTTTAAGGAAATCATTTTCTTAAACATATTTATTTGGGCTAAAACGAATGTTGCGTAAAACATCGTTACGACAACCCAAAATCACTAGTATAGGGATTCGAAATTAAAATAGATATATAAATCCCAATACTATACAAAACATTTCCTTTCGGAAATCATTTACTATAACAACCGTGTTATAGTCCACCATTTCCTTCTATTTCTCGAAAACGTCTATTTCAACAATAAATGTTGAAATCTATGGTTTCGAACCTTAACATAATTAAAACATCGTTAGATCGTTTTAATTCTATTTAAAACTCACTTTCAAAACAATTTCTTTAACATATTATTCACTATTCAAAAACGTGAATATACTACGTTGACCAATTTCATCCTTTATTCATTTTATTTCAAAGGATTATTCACAGTCTAAAACATGAATATAACTCCATAAATAAATTAAAAAAATTAACTTATCAAAATAAGTC
Organism: Allium cepa; assembly: GCA_030765085.1. NCBI lineage: Eukaryota > Viridiplantae > Streptophyta > Magnoliopsida > Asparagales > Amaryllidaceae > Allium > Allium cepa. The sequence goes on along the minus strand of CM060940.1, from coordinate 14,317,426 downwards.
GTTTGTGAATTTATAAAACAACGTTTATAAATTCCATTTATATTTATTTTATAACAACTTCCTTTTATAAATTCCTTTATTAACCTATTCACTTTATATCTCAATTATGAACCAAAAGTCCATATTATAAGTTAAATACTTATAAAACGATTATTTACAAAATCGTTCTTTTAAACTTCATAATTATAAATCTTATAACTTATAAGATTCAATGATTTATTCAAAACTATTCTTTTAATAACTTTATAAAATTTATAAATCTTACTATTTATAAATTTCATTTATAACTTCACCATTTTTAATTTTATAAATTCCATTCATTTACAAAATTCATTTTCACTTCATTCAAACACTTATAAAAACTCGTTTTATAATATCAATATTTCAATTTATAAATATCCATTTATAAATCTCTTAATATAAATCAATTTATATTGTTCTTTAAAACGTCTTTAAATTCCTTTATAATTTCACCATTTTTATTCATAAAATAATTAAATTTTATAAATCCTATTCTTTAAACTTTTTATAATAAATTCAAATCCCCAATTTTAAACTATTTTATAAAACCATTAACCTCATATTTTCAAAAATAAATCTTTAATCGTATTTCTCAAAATCATAATTTTTATAACTTTAAAAATCATAACGTTTATTTATTTAAAATGGATCAATTCCAAAAATATTTTATAAACGTATACTTTCAAAAATCACTTTAAAATCATTTTAAAATTCCAAAATTTGGTCCAATGATGCTACACACCAAATAGTCAATCACGACAACAACGACATCATATATCGATATGATAGTCCATCAAATATCAAAATATCTGAAATCAAATAAATACTGTTGAGGAATCCAGTTGGATCCCTCCAACCTGTTTTCCTGCATCCACAAACATTAGCACAATACCAATTCCGCTCCAGTACGGAATTATCGCGGTATATGGGATTTAAAATATTATCCGCTTAATAGACGGCGCAATAGGGTCTCATCCGCTATACAAATGCGGGAAATCAATAACTCCAATATATACATATGCCAATATATATATATATTGCTATTATATATAATACCAATTTCACTGTTTATGAAATATTCGCGGTATATGTTTTTAATAAATAACATCCGCTCACTAACGGCGCATAATGTCTATTTTAACAATCAATAGATAACAATCATCATTCAAACATGCATTCAAATATTTTAAATCTAACTATTTAAAATAAAATCGAAACTGATTCGATTGAGTGAGAAGTTCTCACCTTGATTTTAATTCTGTTTTCAGCTTTTATTTCGAATAAAATTAAACGGACGTTTAATTTTAACCAAAATTCTCACTAACTTCAAACGACTCCAATCCAATTCCATCGCATAGTGCTCGTCCATACGATTCCAACGCAACTGGTTTCGCACGTTTTCGACCTCGTATGAAAAAGTTATGAATTTATGAAGTTTCACAAATTTTTATATAAACAATTACAACAATTTCTTTATAATTTTAAACCTAGCTTTAAATCAAGGCCATTGGATCCTAGCCCCTTGCATCATGACCGTTCCTATCATCTTCCTCATCTCCACGCTCGGCTACAGGCACAAGCCGTGACACACAAACCCAACCCTCCAAACTAGGGTTCCTTCTTGCGCCAACAACACTCAACTACGCGACGATCAGAGAGTTCCATCTTGAAGCCCTCACCCAACACTCCACTCGGCTGCAACCATAGGAAGCTCGGCCCTCTCTACCTCCTCGAGTTGCGTGCGCAGCTGGCCCCCTTCCACCTCGATTTGCCGCCAATTCGTCACGCCATTGACGATCATAACCGTTGAGAACGTAGAGCTCGTGATGATCTACAAAGTTGCAGTTGATAATTTTTCGAATTGAATGACGGATTGAGAGAGATTTGAGGGAGAAGACATGAAGTTTCTGGCCGTTGATTTTCTAGGGCCGGCTGCGTTTATTAGGGTTATAGATTTATTTTATTTTTTTTATTTGTGAGAATGGTGGGCTATTTATAGAGTTTTGAACGAACACTATTCATTCCGATTTTCCAAACTCCGATTCACGTGCCGTAACCAGCGTTTCTAGGGTTTATCCCGCGTTCCGGACACAATGGAATAGGTTTCGGAAGCTAATTCGATCATCTGTGCGAGTTATAGCTATAAACGTTCAATTTAAATTAAACCGATTTAAACGATTTTCTAGGCGTTTTAATTTGTACCAAACAAACGGTAAATCCAATTGACACGAAATTTGAAACCTTACAATAATATCACATTACGGATCCGATGAAACTGGTTTCGTCGAAATCCGAGACTTTTTGAAAAATGGCTATTTTAACTCGCCAAATTAAAATTAAAAATAATTCGATGCGTTTCGAGCTGCCACGATCAAACGACAACTCCGATTGACACGAAAATTGAAATCCGGTAATAATTAACTATTACGGATCCAATGGATACTAGTTTCGTTCAATTCTGAGACTGTTCAAAATTTGACTATTTTCACTAGTCGATTTAAATATTAAAATATTCAATTTTCACAAATAAACTTTTAATTCGATTTTAAAAGTTCTAAAATATCATTCTAAATTCAATATGATATAATAAAATTTTACAAATCATTTTCAATCATATTTAACCCAATTTTCAATTATTTCCATAATTTAACATATTAAATTATCGATTTAATTATTCAATTAAATCCAATAATTCAAGATAAAATTTATTCGACTTATAATTTCACTTATTAATATTTAAAATTAATTAAATATTCAAATTTTAATTACTAAAAATCCTGGGTCGTTACAATCTTCCCCCCTTAAAAGAATTTCGTCCTCGAAATTAACAAGTAAGAAAAATTACAGAATCTATTAACTTTCCCAAAATCCATAGTTAAACTTCTTACAATACTTTACTAAGTTTTAAATCATACTTAGTTATCTTTTCAAAAACAATTACTATTGTTTAACTTTCAATTTCAAATCAAAATTAAAGTTTTCAAAATTTTCCAATTTTCTCAAATTTTTTCTAACGCCTTAAATTTTTGGAAAAATTCGCCATAGTCTCCTTTGCGCGGCTCGATCCAAAAAAAAAATGACAGTATATATATCACAAATATACATGTCATCAAGTAATGAGGCATCCCGTAGGGAAAAAAGTATAAAAGTACGGTATATAATCCGAGATATGTACCTTATATTTTATTAGCGAGCATATACGGCTAATATAGCGCGAAAACGAGCTCCAAATGCGAAGCAAACGCGATCCGCACCTACTAAACACTCAACAAACAACATGAGAACATGTATATATGAAAATAATATCAGTATACAACATATAGCAACATAATAACTTATATATGCCAACATAGCAAATGCAATAAAAGCAATCAATGCAAACATCAACCAATTATCATCCATAATCAATAAATATTCATTCATATTCTCATTAATATTCAATGAATTGGGTTTTCAATTTAATCACATTTGATTCATTAACAGTGGATGTTCTTAATAGCATTCATTTTTCAATTAGTTCATATTCACTAATTTATATTCAAGTTGGTTCACTTCCAAATCAAATTCAAATCTATTTAAGATTCACTTAAATTCCAATTGAATTTCAATTACTTTAGCTTCCAATTTCATTAACACTTAATGAATTATATACAATCAACTAACTAACAACCAAAAAACAACCAATGTATATCAATTGCAACCAAGTTCCTTTGCTTATATCCATTCAATTTGGTTTAACACCATTACTTTCAATTGGTTTAATTAAATGATTTTCATTTAACTATTCAACTTCCAATAACATTAGATTTTAATGAATTAACACTTACATTCATTATTTCCATATCAACTTTATTCACATTCATTTGATTAACATTCAATCCATTAATTCAATTCAATTACAAAGTTGAATTTCATTTACATAACTCAAGTTCATATTCATCATTAACCTTTGTTATTTACTTTGATACTAATATCAACTTCATTCAACATTTCTTAAGTTATACTCCATTTTACAAACATCACTTGTTTTACATAACTTAAATTCCTACTTATAAATAAATTCAGATTCCAAATTCTAAAGCAAATTTCCATTTAACTTTAAATTCATTTTTATTTCAACTCATATTTATAAATATATTCATATAGTTTCACTTCTTATATATATAAGTTTATTTCACAATTGTAAATTACTTAAATTATAATTCAATTCTTATAATTCTTTTTACTTAGATTATTCAAACAACTAAACAATCTACTTATATACTTTAATAATTCTGAAAAATTATTCCTTTATATATAAAAATATAATTAAGGTAGAATTATTTCATTTACCCAATTTAAAACAATACTGTGTCGAATTGTTCTATTCAAGTGTTTAGAAACCCCTTCGGCATAGTTGTCGAGACCACGCTGACGAAGGTTCATATGCCACTCAACAAACCGATCATCACAATATAAAACAATTTTATATACACTAACAAATACGCTCTCATAGCTATTATTTCACTCAAACTCATTCTAGAGTACTACTGACTCTATCTCTAATGAGTAATACCCAACAGAACCATGGTTGTCGCTTAACCATATGCTCTGATACCAGATGTAATGACCCGTAAATCCGTACTCCTTGAATATACACTAATCTCCATAGATTAACTCAAGATGAACAGAAATACGAATTATCAATGTTTAAGAAAAGGAAAGAGAGAGAAGAAGAGAGAAAGGATAGAGAAAAGATAAGAAAATAGAGAGAAAAGAACATAGAAAATAGAACGGAATAGAAAACAGAAAATAGAACTGAAAGAAATAACAGAACAACATCAGAATCTCAAAATTCGCAGCGGAACAACATATAATAAATAAATGAATAATCTTTAAACAAAGAACTATATCAGTTATTACATTTCATACATTTCATTTCATTACATCAGAGTGTACAACAACAACAAACAACAAACAGTGCAGCGGAAAAGAAATACTATATACTAGTAATACGCCATGCCATCCATCTTGCCTCCAGCAACTCCAGAATATCCAGAATATCCTGATAAACCTTAACTCTTGACTGCCCGTGTGGAAATTGGTGGGCACCCAGAGTTTAGGAAGGAAAACAATAAACTCCGAGTCAGTCATGTGACTGATGTGAGAACTCAAAATAGTTTATTTATCTTTAAAATCAAAAATAGAGGAATATTTTTAAAGTCAATTCGCAATGCTTTTAAAAATGAGACTACCATAAGGCCTCCCGCACACACACACAATGCAAACGCAGAATCGGAGGAGATTTCTCCTTATGATAGTCAAAGATGCTTGATACGCATTTAAAAGAACATTTTATATTGTTACTAGTGCATAGTGTTGGAAAAATTTATTTCAAAAGTAGAATATAAATCTTAGCCAGCATAGACATTTCGAACTATGCCTACTATAGCTAACTATGTTCAATAGCAGGTTACCGCCACATTCCATAGCAGGTTATACAACTAAAACCGTACAAGTCTCGTATTGTTTCTTTGGATTTCCAACGAATGATCAAGCCAAGGAACTTCCCATTGCCACATGAGAATGCCTCTGGATGGACATCCCCGAGAACCGAACCGGATCTCTACCAACACAAGGCCGGGTTACCCCTAACTGAGTAACAACTGACCGAATATGCCATCCCCCGGTCCTTTGGGACCTTTCAACCGAGCGCTCGCAATCAATTCACACAATCATAAAGTGTTTTCAACATGAGTAAGTATCTGGGCTCCATACCATGATACCACCCTTTTCCAGAAGGAAATGCACATATCCTAAAGGGCTCTACCCCTCATAACCTTGCCGCATCTTTCCTGTTTTGGCCATTCCCGAGGTGTGAGGCTCGACGAAGTCACGTCCACAAAAACATACTTTATACAAAAGCCATGCTTTGGGTCAACAAATGATCATAGAAATGATCACCAAGATAGTCAATCAAATAAATGATCCTATCACAAATAATCAACACAATGATCATTTAACAGCAACACTCAGCATGTCACATTACCAAATTAGGAATATATCGCTGATAACATTCAACTACATAACCTCTGAGCTCGTACGTCTCAGAGAAGGGTGTTAAGCTAAAAGAATAAATTCTCCGCCACCAACAGAAATATATTTGAATGAAATCTGCTTTATATCTCAATTTGTAACGTCAGACATACAATCCATACAAGTCTGTTCCGGGCTCGAACAAAACCGAAGGCACTTACAAAGAAGTCCTTGCAATCCGGATATTCACAATCCTGATCGAATTTCCCATCACTTAGGGAGTCTCTATACCGTTGCAACTCAGTGCAGAGACAATCGACAGGTCATCCTATCGCTTTCGCAAATACCGGGTCTTCAACACCGATCTTCAAATGCAATTCATAACGACGTATCACATATTCGGAATGGGTTATACGACCCCATGGTCCTTTCCCGGTTAACCCGAATAGTGAGCGCTTATTCAAAAATAAGTGTGGCATTCAAATTCAAACAAATCACATCTATTACCCATTCAAAGGGAAATATTGATAGTCGGTTATTGAACTATCAATGGATATGCACACATCACCAGTTTCCAAATAATTTTCCAAATTATTTATTTTCCAAAATATCTTTACAAGATATATAATTTTCACACTTCAAAAATAAATCAATATTTATTTTTAAACAAATTCTCCTTTTCATTCATAAATTCCATAGTGAATTTATATTTCAAAATATCCATGCATATACGATTTCAATTATTCATTTCAATATTCCTTTTCAATTTATCTTCAAAAAGATAAATTCTCAAAATATTCACTTTATATTGGAAAACATTTCCATACTTATTTATTCATACGTAATTCACAAATTTTTTATTTATTTTCAACACTTGGAAAATATTCAATATACTTTAATCGAAATTAAGTATATATTTCATTCTTTAAGGAAATCATTTTCTTAAACATATTTATTTGGGCCAAAACGAATGTTGCGTAAAACATCGTTACGACAACCCAAAATCACTAGTATAGGGATTCGAAATTAAAATAAATATATAAATCCCAATACTATACAAAACATTTCCATTCGGAAATCATTTACTATAACAACAGTGTTATAGTCCACCATTTCCTTCTATTTCTCGAAAACGTCTATTTCAACAATAAATGTTGAAATCTATGGTTTCGAATCTTAACATAATTAAAACATCGTTAGATCGTTTTAAATCTATTTAAAACATCACTTTCAAAACAATTTCTTTAACATATTATTCACTATTCAAAAACGTGAATATACTACGTTAACCAATTTCATCCTTTATTCATTTTATTTCAAAGGATTATTCACAGTCTAAAACGTGAATATAACTCCATAAATAAATTATAAAAATTAGCATATCAAAATAAGTCGTTTGTGAATTTATAAAACAAGGTTTATAAATTCCATTTATATTTATTTTATAACAACTTCCTTTTATAAATTCCTTTATTAACCTATTCACTTTATATCTCAATTATGAACCAAAAGTCCATATTATAAGTTAAATACTTATAAAACGATTATTTACAAAATCGTTCTTTTAAACTTCATAATTATAAATCTTATAACTTATAAGATTCAATGATTTATTCAAAACTATTCTTTTAATAACTTTATAAAATTTATAAATCTTACTATTTATAAATTTCATTTATAACTTCACCATTTTTAATTTTATAAATTCCATTCATTTACAAAATTCATTTTCACTTCATTCAAACACTTATAAAAACTCGTTTTATAATATCAATATTTCAATTCATAAATATCCATTTATAAATCTCTTAATATAAATCAATTTATATTATTCTTTAAAACGTCTTTAAATTCCTTTATAATTTCACCATTTTTATTCATAAAATAATTAAATTTTATAAATCCTATTCTTTCAACTTTTTATAATAAATTCAAATCCCCAATTTTAAAGTATTTTATAAAACCATTAACCTCATATTTTCAAAAATAAATCTTTAATCGTATTTCTCAAAGTCATAATTTTTATAACTTTAAAAATCATAACGTTTATTTATTTAAAATGGATCAATTCCAAAAATATTTTATAAACGTATACTTTCAAAAATCACTTTAAAATCATTTTAAAATTCCAAAATTTGGTCCAATGATGCTACACACCAAATAGTCAATCACGACAACAACGACATCATATATCGATATGATAGTCCATCAAATATCAAAATATCTGAAATCAAATAAATACTGTTGAGGAATCCAGTTGGATCCCTCCAACCTGTTTTCCTGCATCCACAAACATTAGCACAATACCAATTCCGCTTCAGTACGGAATTATCGCGGTATATGGGATTTAAAATATTATCCGCTTAATAGACGGCGCAATAGGGTCTCATCCTCTATACAAATGCGGGAAATCAATAACTCCAATATATACATATGCCAATATATATATTGCTATTATATATAATACCAATTTCACTGTTTATGAAATATTCGCGGTATATGTTTTTAATAAATAACATCCGCTCACTAACGGCGCATAATGTCTATTTTAATAATCAATAGATAACAATCATCATTCAAACATGCATTCAAATATTTTAAATCTAACTATTTAAAATAAAATCGAAACTGATTCGATTGAGTGAGAAGTTCTCACCTTGATTTTAATTCTGTTTTCAGCTTTTATTTCAAATAAAATTAAACGGACGTTTAATTTTACCCAAAATTCTCACTAACTCCAAACGACTCCAATCCAATTCCATTGCATAGTGCTCGTCCATACGATTCCAACGCAACTGGTTTCGCGCGTTTTCGACCTCGTATGAAAAAGTTATGAATTTATGAAGTTTCACAAATTTTTATATAAACAATTACAACAATTTCTTTATAATTTTAAACCTAGCTTTAAATCAAGGCCATTGGATCCTAGCCCCTTGCATCACGACCGTTCCTATCACCTTCCTCATCTCCACGCTCGGCTACAGGCACAAGCCGTGACACACAAACCCAACCCTCCAAACTAGGGTTCCTTCTTGCGCCAACAACACTCAACTTCGCGACGATCAGAGCGTTCCATCTTGAAGCCCTCACCCAACACTCCACTCGGCTACAACCATAGGAAGCTCAGCCCTCTCTACCTCCTCGAGTTGCGTGCGCAGCCGGCCCCCTTCCACCTCGATTTGCCGCCAATTCGTCACGCCATTGACGATCATAACCGTTGAGAACGTAGAGCTCGTGATGATCTACAAAGTTGCAGTTGATAATTTTTCGAATTGAATGACGGATTGAGAGAGATTTGAGGGAGAAGACATGAAGTTTCTGGCCGTTGATTTTCTAGGGCCGGCTGCGTTTATTAGGGTTATAGATTTATTTTATTTTTTTTATTTGTGAGAATGGTGGGCTATTTATAGAGTTTTGAACGAACACTATTCATTCCAATTTTCCAAACTCCGATTCACGCGCCGTAACCAGCGTTTCTAGGGTTTATCCCGCGTTCCGGACACAATGGAACAGGTTTCGGAAGCTAATTCGATCATCTGTGCGAGTTATAGCTATAAACGTTCAATTTAAATTAAACCGATTTAAACGATTTTCTAGGCGTTTTAATTTGTACCAAACAAACGGTAAATCCAATTGACACGAAATTCGAAACCTTACAATAATATCACATTACGGATCCGATAAACCTGGTTTCGTCGAAATCCGAGACTTTTTGAAAAATGGCTATTTTAACTCGCCAAATTGAAATTAAAAATAATTCGATGCGTTTCGAGCTGCCACAATCAAACGACAACTCCGATTGACACGAAAATTGAAATCCGATAATAATTAACTATTACGGAACCAATGGAACTGGTTTCGTTCAATTCTGAGACTGTGCAAAAATTGACTATTTTCACTAGTCGATTTAAATATTAAAATATTCAATTTTCACAAATAAACTTTTAATTCAATTTTAAAAGTTCTAAAATATCATTCTAACTTTAATATGATATAATAAAATTTTACAAATCATTTTCAATCATATTTAACCCAATTTTCAATTATTTCCATAATTTAACATATTAAATTATCGATTTAATTATTCAATTAAATCCAATAATTCAAGATAAAATTTATTCGACTTATAATATCACTTATTAATATTTAAAATTAATTAAATATTCAAATTTTAATTACTAAAAATCCTGGGTCGTTACACTTTCAACAAGTTGTAACTTGGAAAACATTCCAAAATCGAATAAAAGAAAACCTATTTCTTTCCATCGGATCTCAGATCGCTTTGCGACCATTTCGACACTAGTTCACAACCATCTCATTACTAACTTGGCTTCCATTTTACAACCAATACTACCAACATACCATAACCAATATAACATGTCTACAACCATATCCATATAAAACATATACATATCCAAATATATCACATATTTAACCAAATCACTTATCCAATTCAAATAACCAACTTGCAATCACATATTGTCTAATTCACATGGTAATTCAACATATCTACCTAGCATATTTAACAACATATATAGCATTAAAAAAAGTTGAAAGCTTACTCATCGAATGCTTTACAAATCTCAAAGCAATTTCCACTAGAACTTTATATATGCTAGTACTCGATCCTAATTTGCAAACGTTAAGCTTTTGGATGCCTAAACACCTAGAATAAGATCGACCTAATGTGTTTTTGGTGGAAGGGGACTTTATTTTGGAAGAGGATGTGTAGAGATGGATGTAGAATGGTTTTAGTGAGCTAAAGAGAAGAGCTTGATTGGAAAAGAGTGATTTGTTCTAACTTTTACAAACTATGGTAGCCATTGTTATTTTAGAGAGGAAGTTTTAGAAAGTGAAGAGGGGAAAGAAAAGAAGAATGTGTGTGTGTATGGATGTATATTTATAGGCAAAAAAAGAATTGGAGAAAATTATTAATTTACCCTTTAATGATTTAATATAATATGCCATGATATTGAAAATTCACATCACCTTCCCACTCCTCTCTCTTATCACATCTCCCTCCTTCTCTAGTCAAATCTTTATGTGCATGATGAATAATGATGTCTAATTATGAAAAATATTAAGATATGACAACATTTAATAATATATATTTATGTATAATGTTTATTATTTTTAAAGTTATGAATTGTCACATCACTTGTTAATTATAATCAACATAAGATAATCTACTCCTAATTGTATTATTATTTAGTTAATTACCTACTATATATGTGTACATATGGTGCACAACAATGAACAGCATTCTCGACAATATTCCGGTGTCGAAGGGTCGAAATTTCGTAAAACGTTCTTTGGTCACTTTTTTATTTTTCTACTGACTATTTGATTTGGTAAACAAAATTCGAAAATGATTTTTCCCTCATTAACAATTTTTTTAACATGAGTTTATTTGTTAATAAAAATATATGTATTGATTATATAATATATATATATATATGTATATACATATATACATATATATATATATATATATTATATACTTATATATAATTGCCGAGTTAAAACGACTAAATTCAAGGTCGTTATAGATGTTTAATGCAAATGTATTGGTTTGCTTTGAGTGACGTTTTAGGCTACATTTTGATGTGATTTCCCAACGTGATTAAATGAAGTGAAATACTTATATAATAAATGTGTATATAGTAGTATATAGACACACATAAAGAAATATGTATGTATGTATGCATAGATGGTTGTTGAAAATAGATGTAGATGTTCGATGTTCGTATCGACCTCGTATTTACGTTATTGGCTCCCATTGACTTACTATGCCGTCATGGATCACACATATGGAGTTGGTGGACTGTAAGAGAATAGAGATGTCCATATGTAGGCTTATATGACCTAAGGTGTATCATACCTATAACTATGTCCATCGGTCGAAATACAGTGAGCTAGGTTATACTAAATCATATAATTGATATATGTGCAATGTTTATATGAATACGTTAAGCAGTGAGGTGTAAGATTGACCTTAGTTGAATAGTCAACTCTTGGATGTTGATGTTATTACTTTTATATGCATGTTGGTAGGCTAAGGTGTGTTTACACATCTTAAATGGATTAAAATGATGTTATAATAGTTTATTTGAAGTATATATGGAATAGACAAGTTTCACTCACTTAGACGTAAGTCTAACCTCCTCTCTAGATTGTATTTATATGATATTGATAGGTTGACGGGCCATGGAGTCAGGATGATTTTGTTGGTGCTGATGGTGCATATGACGAAGGTATTTACCTATATAAAAATTATACATATGCTTATCTGATATTATAGTGTGTAGTGTGGATTAATAATTTTATATTATATGTATCTATGAAACTTGAATATGTTATAAAGATTGGTTTGAAAATAAATTGGTTTTTATATTATGTTTTGTTCCTTCCATTCTGAGTTGAGAAAGATATAGTTAGAAGTACAAGTTTGTTTTCTTGTTATCATAACCTAACAATCTATCATTTTCTATTTTTTAGATTTGAACATTGGTTTAGACATTAAATCTGAGAGTCGAAAATGATGGGTTATTACAAGTTCTATTATTGAAAATTTACTTTTTATCAATAAAAATAACTTATTTCCAAACATTAATGATAACGCTAATAAGGTGGAAAAATTCAAACAAACAAATAAGTTATTACTTAAATCATAACAAATATTGATACAAAAATATTACAATTAATTCATCTATATTTATATGCAGTTGGAGAGCTAAAATTTCTGGTTTAAACTCATCTATTTTCAATCTTATCTTAAGCATGATATATGTGAATTTATAAAATATAAAGTTAAACAGACTAATCTAAATATTATTTTTCATATAAAATTGAATCTTACCTCTTTAATTTTCTTATAATTATCAAGAAAAAGTGCTAAAGCTTGTATTTTAGATAGTAAGGCCTACCTATAAGTAAATAAAGGACCATAAATTTGTTTTTTTCTCAAAAGTTAGTTACATCTTAGTCCTTTTCTTCTTAGTTTCTCTAAACTCCTATGTAGGAATTTTAGATTAAATTCTGCATGAACTTTATTTCAAATCATATGTAAAGTAATTGTTCAATGCTCATTTTGAGAATTGTTGTATCTAACATTGAAAATAAACTAGAATTTTTTGCTAGCAATTTCAAAAGGGACAAAACATTATAGGATGAAACACATTAACTCTGGATAATCATCAAGCATAACTTCAATGCACTTAATAATAACAGAAGAAAGAAATTCATTTATCTTTTAATGAAGACGTACATCTCCGTAGGAGATATGCTCATAAATATGGAAAACTAAAGCTTTAACTAGTGTTAGATAAATGTGAAGTGTAGAATTATTATTATTTTACATCATGTTTTTGCAAATTCTTGGTGTAAGGACCCGATTCTTCGACTTCCAAAAACCGACATCAATACGTTCACTGTATCAACTGCCGAGCACTCGAATGCCGGAAAATCAAACACTTAGGGTTTTAAGAAAAAGAAAGAGGTAGAAGAAGAGAGAAAAGATAGAACAGAACAGAAAGAAAACAGCAGAACAATATCACAATCTCACAATCGCAGCGGAACAACATATAATAATTAAATGAATAATCTTTAAACAAAGAACTACATCAGTTATCACGGTAGATTACATTTCATTACATTACATCATCAGATTGTACAACAACAAACAACAATAAACAGCGGAAAAGAAATACTATATACTAGTGAATACGCCATGCCATCAATCTTGCCTCCAGCAACACCTGAATTCCAGAATATCCTGATAAACCTTAACTCTTGACTGCCCGTGTGGAAATTGGTGTGCACCCAGAGTTTAGGAAGGAAAACAATAAACTCCGAGTCAGTCATGTGACTTGTGTGAGAACTAAAACAGTTTATTTTATTTTTTTAAAACGTAGTACAGGATAATTTTAAAATAGATTCGATGCGTTTTAGAAAATAAGACTACTATAAGGCCTCCCGCACACACACACAATGCAAACGCAGAATCGGAGGAGATTTCTCCTTATGATAGTCAAAGATGCTTGATACGCATTAAAAAGAAACATTTGATATTATTACTAGTGCATACTGTAGGGAAAAATCATTTCTTAAAGTAAAGATATAAATCTTAGCCAACATACGACCATTATCGTATGCCTACTATAGCTACCATCCAAATAGTGGTGACCACCATAAGTGAATGATAGGTTGTACAACTAAAATCGTACAAGGCTCGTATTGTCTCTTTGGATTTCCAACAAATGGTCAGTCCAAGGAACTTCCCATTGCCACATGGAAATGCCTCTGGAATGACGTCCCGAGAACCAAACCGGATCTCTGCCAACACAAGGTCGGGTTACCCCTAACTGGGTAACTACTAACACGAATATGTCATCCCCCGATCGTAATCGATCTACATCCGAGGATCCTCGATTTCCAACAACCACAAAGTAATAAGTTTGCAGCAACAACATAGGTTAAATATCTGGGCTCCATACCATGATACCACCTCTATCCATGTAACAACCCAGAATTTTGAACAATTTAAAAATGAAAATATTTAATTAATTTTAAATATTTGAATGATGGTTTAAATTGAATTTCCAATATAACTATGAATTGGCGATTAAATTTTAGAATTTAATCTATTTAAGTTGAATAAAATTTGAATTTGACTTTGGAGTTGAATTGAATATTGAATTTGTATTTTAAGTTCGAACAAATGACTTAGAAAAAATAGTTTGGATTTACGCATTTTTATTTATATAAATTTATAAAAGGATGGTTAGTATTAATAACATTTTTCTTTAACTTAAATAAAATAGAATAAAATTTTAATCAATATAAAATAAATAGCGAAATACACGTAGTTAAAAATTCAAACAACAGAATTTACAAAAAAAAGTAAAGAAAATAATTATGCAAAACAAATTGAATTTAAATTGAAAAGAAAGAAAAATAAGGAAAAAAAATAATATATAAAATAAAATTAAACAAAAGAGAGTGCATTACCTTACTCTTATCTGCCTTCAAACACGCCATGATCCACGCCGTTACATATGCCAAAACCCACGCCCTAAATCGTGCTCCCTCTGCAAAATCACGTTCCCCTTCTCCTTAAAACACGAAGCTCCCCCCATTCATTCGAAACCCTAACCATTCAAACGAAAGAAAAAAATTAATGGGGCCACGATCGCTCGTCCCCTTTTTCAAAATTAGGGTTTCAGCTCGATTCGCTCGCGGCTTCAATTCGATTGATTCCTCCTCTTCTCTCGCGACCACTTCGAGGCAAAGGTGAGTGACGCATGTTACTCACATCTAATTTTGAACTCCATGTTACTGTTGTTTTTTTTTGGTATGTTTTTGTTGCTGTTTTGTTGATTTTTCTGTTGTTTTCAATTCACTCACGGTTTCAATTTTTAGTCGATTTCGTGTTTGCTAATTTGTGTAAACATTGATGATTTCTGACTTGATCATGACTTGGTTCAATTTCTAGTTGCTTGGTTCATACGATTTTGATTTTCTTTAACACTGTCTTCTTTGCTCTCAAATTTGTCGGTAGTCAAATTTATGTTAACCTCGGCTTATGACGTCGTTTATGTGATGTCGTTTACTGTTGATTTCTAGTTGGCATCGACCACCTTGATTTTTTCCAAAATGCTTGGCTGTTGTCTTTGATTATATTGATAAGTTTTGAACCACGTCTTAATATTGACCCTATTCAATTGCCTTGGCTATTGTAAGTTTCTGGAAGTTTTGGTTTCACGAATGTTGCACGATGGTTGCTACTTGAACATACTTCCATATTGCCTCGAACACATGTATATATTGTTCGTTGGTGACTTTGGTAATCACGACTCTGATTTGATATTTGAGCCTGCATTTATGTTGCTTGACTCGAAGATTGGTAATTGGCTTCACTGCATATATCTATGTAGTAGAATACTTGCTGTTTTGTTGATTTTTATTTCTAGTTTATAGTCTGTTCAGCTTGACCTTTATTTGAAGTAGTTCTGCCTTGTGTGGCTGTACATTTGTAGACACTACTTGTTATCTGATGTTGTTGTTGGTTGAAGATGTCGGCATATTGTCTCGGGTAATATGAGAATCTACTCGAAGATTTGATGTGTGTGGGCCGAAGTAAATTTAGTTATTAACTGGAAAAATGTTTTATATGTATTTAAACTTAAACTGTTTGCCTGGAAAGCTAAAAGAAAATTGTTTTATGTTGCATCTCTGTTCATCAAGTTTTGCAAGCGAGTACCTTTTAAAACTTAAGTAAATTTGGTTGCATGCTACCTTATTGAAATGAATAAGTATTGTATGTATATACATAAGGGAAATCTGAAGTGGTTGTTTATAGTATGTATGTTGTGCATATTCATATAAACATATGTGAGTAGGCATTTTTAATTAAAACTTAAGTTGCTAATTATCTTTTGCATACGCATGTATATAAGTATGCCTTAATGAATATATGAATGTGTATATGAATAGGAATGACTGTGCATGTATTTTATATCTGCTCATCTCTGTTTTGAGGTTACATCACTAAAATCTTTGATCAAAATTCGTATCTTCTTATTGAAGTCTCTATTAGGTTATAATTCTCAAAACAATTTATGTTTGTTTAAACAAAGAATTAAGAAAAAAACTGAATTTTTGTAAGATAGTTGAAATGATTTTCTGAAATCAGTAGAGATACTTAAAGCACAAAGTTTCAAAATCTTTTCTGTGAGCAAAAATTTTCTTTTCCAGACTTTCTAGCTTCCTTACCTAAGTGATGATGGAAGTTGATAATTTTGATCAGTACTTTGGTGTTGTTGTGGAAACAACTGCCTGTGATATGTATTGATGTATGGTATGCATGTTGTTCTTCAAAATGCTCTCTGTTTTAAACTTTCCAACATCCAAGTTTGTTTTGAAGAATTCAAACCTTTTGATCCTGACACTGTTTGAATTCAAGTTTTCAAATGAAACTTGTTTGTTTAGTCATAAGCTTCAGCTTTAAATTGTACTCAGGTCTGATACTTGTTGCATACATGTTGCATACATGTTGTACCTTAGGTACACATACTTTCTCCTGACCTGTTGCACTATTTTCGGTTGCTGTTGTGTTATGTAGTAACCCAGTTTTTGTTTGCACTGACCTGGTGTAGCTTTACACTGGTGACCTCACTCGCAGTTCACTGAACTGATTGTATCACTTATTCGTATATTTGTGCTGTGATGCCATAACTCTGGTGCCCTCACCCTCCTTCTATTTTGTAATTGTGCCACGGCTTGTGTTTTGGTATTGCAGATGTGTTGAGTCACTGACTTGACCTCTGCAGCTTCGATTTCTGTTAGTTTTTACTGTTGTGATGATTTCTATTTCATTACGGTAGTGGCGAGGCAGTGCACGCAAGCGTGAACTGCAGCCACACGAAGTTAACATTTTAAAAATGTGGCGAGGCTGATTGTTTTCTAAATTTTCTTCATTAGTAATCCTTCTATCTATCTGTGTTGAAAATTTAAATCTGCTGATTTATTGTTGTAACACTGTTAAGTGTTGTATTTACCGTTATCCGATTTCTTGTTAAAGGATCGGATAGGTAAATTTATATTTGACTGTCATCTAATTGCTATTTGATTATTATTGCCTCTATGCACTAATAACTGAGTTTGAATTAGACTGACCTGTGTATTATTTTCTTTTTAATGTAATACTCGGGTCAGACCGAGTATTTTACAGCTTGAAGATTTTCAGGCCGCGAAGTTAGAGAGAGTTGGGGAAATTGCTTCACTTTAGCTTTTCGAAGAATTTTTGTACTTAAAAGAAATATTCCGCTGTATAAAATTTAATGCATTGTACAAACTCTGATATATGTATAAAAATTCATTTATGTAAAATATTATGATTATTCTGTGATTCTGTGGCTGTTTCTGTTTAAACTCTATAAACTGAATAACAATCCGTCATTTTGAACGTCTCAAGTTGGTTTAATTACCGACTGGGGGCGGTCAGAGCGGCGGGTCGTTACAAAAGTGGTATCAGAGCTTTGGTTTATACAAAGCTCAGTTTATGATGTTTAATATGAATAGTTACTAGGATCACTTTAAAGAAAGTGTTTTTCAAATTTAAAGAAGTATGAAATTGTTTTCTTTGAAAAAGGTATTTTGAAAGTTAGAATCATTTTCGGAGATTCCCCTCTCCAAATTTAGGTTTGCGATAGTTTCTATTCGGTGAGGTCTCCTTAGATTTGAGTTTCGATCATTCGAAAATCCATTATCGAATTTTTGAGAGTTATGGAAAATTAAAATATGAGTTAAGTGAATTAATAAATTGGTTTGAATCTAATATTTTGAATACCTCCAAAGTGAAAATTGGGTAATAAAATGACGTGTCAATTTAGTTATAGCCAAGAGGATAATTAAACTATAACTTGGGAATTTGATTCTGAATTCTTTTGAAAATTGATTTCAAATGTTTTGAAGAATGATTTAGTAAATAAATGGATTATAAGTACTTAACTTATAATATGGACTTTTGGTATATAATGGAGTTATATAAATTGAATTGAATTAATAAAGGAGATTATAAGTCGAAGTTTTATAAATAGAAATGGAATTTGTAAAGATTGTTTATAAATTCGAAACCAATTGAATTTGATAAATGAAACATAGAAGTTATTAAAGGAGATATATTCGTGATTTTGGACAGCGAATTATCCTTTAAGTTAAATATTGAGATGATAAAAGTTGGTTGGGAATTTTATCCAAGATTTTGGACAGTGGATAATCCTTTAAAAATAATAAGATGTAGAAATGATGAAATTGGTTGATAAGGTATATTCACGATTTTGGACAGTGAATATATTATTGAATAAAACGGATATGTTTTAGGGAAGTGATATTATGAAAGGAAATTTAATTATTGATTTAACTGTATGAATCAAACTAGTTTTGATGTAAAAATTATATTTCAAGTTTAAAACTATTGTCTAAAATAGTTAATGTGGAAATATAAATTTAATGGAACTAAATCGACGATTGACTTATTAAAGAACTAGTTGATTATTTTTGGGAATAGGAAAGCAAACGCAAAGTTCAGATAGAATTTAAATTTTAAATTTGACGTTGTCAACACGATAATCCATTATAGGTTTAATAAATTCAGTGATGAATTTGAATTTAAACGTGAGGAAAATTAAATTAAGTGAAAAACTTAATATTGAAAAGTTTGAAATTGGTTTAAAATAAATATTATGAAAAGTATGAGGAATTCAAACTATGAATTAAGTTGAAGTTGAAATTGAAAAAGTTAATGGTTTTAAAGATGTTTTAAAATGCATTAAGCACCGAATACATAGATTTCAACATTCATTGTTGAAATAGGCGTGTTCGAGAAATAAGGAAATGGTGGACTATAACACTGTTGTTATAGTAAATGGTTTTCAAAAGGAAATGTTGTTTATAGTATTGGGATTTATATATCTATCTTAAAATTCGAATCCCTATACTAGTAATTTTTGAGTTGTTGTAACAATGTTTACGTAACATTCGTTTTGACTCAAATAAATATGTTTAAAAGAATGATTTCCTTAAAGAATGGAATATATACTTAATTTTGATTCAAGCATATTGAATATTTTCCATGTTGAAAATAAATGAACCTGTGAATTACTTATTAAATAAGTATGGAAATGTTTTCCAATATGAAATGAAAGGTTTGAAATTTTATCTTTTAAAGATAAATTGGAAAAAAATGAATATTTGAAATTTGTTTCAAATGGTTAAGTTGGAAAATTATATATCTTGTAAAGATATTTTTGGGAAATTTTGAACGATCAGTTCAACTTGAATATTTTCCAAAAAGATTGAATCTTGAGTTAAATTGAGTTTAACTTTGACATCAAAAACAATATAAGTTGAACTTTGAATTTTGGATAGTCGATTTGGATTGTATGTCTAGCATTGTGAATTGATGACATATAAATTGATCTCTATTAAATATATATCTGTTGGTGGCGGAGAATTTATTCTTTTAGCTTAACACCCTTCTCTGAGACGTACGAGCTTAGAGGTTATATATCGATAGACATCAATTATGTGTTGAGAATTGACGATGTAACGTGAAATCCAAATCGAATGTGAAGTCGATAATGAATTGGATTATGAATGTGAATTAGGTTTGAGATAACCTTAAATTTTCAAATCGATTTAGAGGAAAATTTTAAAACGAGATGGAAAGTTTAGAAATCCTCTATTTGTTATGAATGTGAATTGAGTTTTCCTAACTTATATATGTGAAGATAATAATTCGAAAACTATCAGTTTGGAAAGTCATTATTATGAAAAGTCCTATGCAAGTTTACATAGGTATGATATGTACGAAATGTGAAATGAAGTACTATATGTATATGACATATGTTTTCTAAAAACTGAGGATATGGAAATGTACCTTCCATTTATTATTTGTGAAGGTGATTGGAACTCGATGGAGTGTCCATTGGAAATCGTAGCTACGTAGAATTTCCATTAGTGGAATGTCCATTGGGACTGGAATCCCCCACGATGGATCATCGTGTTGGGATTATGTGAATTGATGCTGGCGTAATTCGTGGGGTGTGATGCCTACAGTTACAAGCGATTCCACTGGGATAGTGGTGCAACCACCGTGTAAACTGCGATCTAGAGGCCGAAGCGTAATTTGAGGGGCGTGATGCCTACAGTTACGAGCGATTCTACTGGGATAGTAGCGTAACCGCCGTGTGAACCGCGATCTATGGCAACAAACATGGCGAAATTCAAGAGAGATGTGAAATCTACAGTTACAAGCGATTCTACTGGGATAGTAGCGTAGCCGCCGGGTAAACTGTGATCCATGGGGGAACGTGCTTTCCATATCCATTTTTAAAAGAATTTTTTTTTAAAAATATTTTCACTGGGAGTTGAAACAAGTATATTTAGTACTTGGAGATTTTTAGACTTGCGCCTGGCCAGCGTATGCCTAATGTCTGTAAGAACGAAGATGGACTTGTTAAACTTCGAGTTAGCAAGTATTTTCAAACTTTGAATAGCAAATTAATAGTCTGAAATTAGAATTACATAATTCTAACCTAATGAATTAAGGAAGAAGATTTTTAAAATATCTTGAAAGCACACAACTTTGGAAAAGATATAATATGCAAATATCTAGCATGAAGAATTTCAAATTTAAAAATATGAGTTTTGTAAGTCGAAAATTTTGGTAAAGACTTTTGTGTCTTGATTATAGAAATCAATGAACAAAGCTAGTGAGATAATATAAAAGAAATGAATCCTATATTTATTTATAAGATTCGAACTTGGTAAAAAATGTGTAGGGTATAAATATCGGTGAAATTTAGCAATCGTTTTCCTAACTTATAATTTCGAGACGAAATTCTTTTAAGGAGGGAAGATTGTAACAACCCAGAATTTTGAACAATTTAAAAATGAAAATATTTAATTAATTTTAAATATTTGAATGATGGTTTAAATTGAATTCCCAATATAACTATGAATTGGCAATTAAATTTTAGAATTTAATCTATTTAAGTTGAATAAAATTTGAATTTGACTTTGGAGTTGAATTGAATATTGAATTTGTATTTTAAATTCGAACTAATGACTTGGAAAAAATAGTTTGGATTTACGAATTTTTATTTATATAAATTTATAAAAGGATGGTTAGTATTAATAACATTTTTCTTTAACTTAAATAAAATAGAATAAAATTTTAATCAATATAAAATAAATAGAGAAATACACGTAGTTAAAAATTCAAACAACAGAATTTACAAAACAAAGTAAAAAAATAATTATGCAAAACAAATTGAATTTAAATTGAAAAGAAAAAAAAATAAAAAATAATAATATATAAAATAAAAAAAATAAAAAAGAGTGCATTACCTTACTCTTATCTGCCTTCAAACACGCCATGATCCACGCCGTTACATATGCCAAAACCCACGCCCTAAATCGTGCCCCCTCTGCAAAATCACGTTCCCCTTCTTCTTAAAACACGAAGCTCCCCCCATTCATTCGAAACCCTAACCATTCAAACGAAAGAAAAAAATTAATGGCGGCCACGATCGTTCGTCCCCCTTTTCAAAATTAGGGTTTCAGCTCGATTCGCTCGCGGCTTCAATTCGATTGATTCCTCCTCTTCTCTCGCGACCGCTTCGAGGCAAAGGTGAGTGACGCATGTTACTCACATCTAATTTTGAACTCCATGTTACTGTAGTTTTTTTTCCGTACGTTTTTGTTGCTATTTTGTTGATTTTTCTGTTGTTTTCAATTCACTCACGGTTTCGATTTTTAGTCGATTTCGTGTCTGCTAATTTGTGTAAACATTGATGATTTCTGACTTGATCATGACTTGGTTCGATTTCTCGTTGCTTGGTTCATACGATTTTGATTTTCTTTAACACTGTCTTCTTTGCTCTCGAATTTGCCGGTAGTCAAATTTATGTTGACCTCGGCTTATGACGTCGTTTATGTGATGTCGTTTACTGTTGATTTCTAGTTGGCATCGACCACCTTGATTTTTTCCAAAATGCTTGGCTGTTGTCTTTGATTCTATTGATAAGTTTTGAACCACGGCTTAATATTGACCCTGTTCAATTGCCATGGCTACTGTAAGTTTCTAGAAGTTTTGGTTTCACGAATGTCGCACGATGGTTGCTACTTGAACATATTTCCATGTTGCCTCGAACACATGTATATATTATTCGTCGGTGACTTTGGTAATCACGACTCTGATTTAATATTTGAGCCTGCATTTATGTTGCTTGACTCGAAGATTGGTAATTGGCTTCACTGCATATATCTATGTAGTAGAACACTTGTTGTTTTGTTGATTTTTATTTCTAGTTTATAGTCTGTTCAGCTTGACCTTTATTTGAAGTAGTTCTGCCTTGTGTGGCTGTACATTTGTAGACACTACTTGTTATCTGATGTTGTTGTTGGTTGAAGATGTCGGCATATTGTCTCGGGTAATATGAGAATCTACTCGAAGATTTGATGTGTGTGGGCCGTAGTAAATTTAGTTACTAACTGGAAAAATGTTTTATATGTATTTAAACTTAAACTGTTTGCCTGGAAAGCTAAAAGAAAATTGTTTTATGTTGCATCTCTGTTCATCAAGTTTTGCAAGCGAGTACCTTTTAAAACTTAAGTAAATTTGGTTGCATGCTACCTTATTGAAATGAATAAGTATTGTATGTATATACATAAGTGAAATCTGAAGTGGTTGTTTATAGTATGTATGTTGTGCATATTCATATAAACATATGTGAGTAGGCATTTTTAATTAAAACTTAAGTTGCTAATTATCTGTTGCATACGCATGTATATAAGTATGCCTTAATGAATATATGAATGTGCATATGAATAGGAATGACTGTGCATGTATTTTATATCTGCTCATCTCTGTTTTGAGGTTACAGCACTAAAATCTTTGATCAAAATTCCTATCTTCTTATTGAAGTCTCTATTAGGTTATAATTCTCAAAACAATTTATGTTTGTTTAAACAAAGAATTAAGAAAAAAACTGAATTTTTGTAAGATTAGTTGAAATGATTTTCTGAAATCAGTAGAGATACTTAAAGCACAAAGTTTCAAAATCTTTTCCGTGAGCAAAAATTTTCTTTTCCAGACTTTCTTGCTTCCTTACCTAAGTGATGATGGAAGTTGATAATTTTGATCAGTACTTTGGTGTTGTTGTGGAAACAACTGCCTGTGATATGTATTGATGTATGGTATGCATGTTGTTCTTCAAAATGCTATCTGTTTTACACTGTCCAACATCCAAGTTTGTTTTAAAGAATTCAATCCTGACACTGTTTGAATTCAAGTTTTCAAATGAAACTTGTTTGTTTAGTCATAAGCTTCAGCTTTAAATTGTACTCAAGTCTGATACTTGTTGCATACATGTTGCATACATGTTGTACCTTAGGTACACATACTTTCTCCTGACCTGTTGCACTATTTTCGGTTGCTGTTGTGTTATGTAGTAACCCAGTTTTTGTTTGCATTGACCTGGTGTAGTTTTACACTTGTGACCTCACTCGCAGTTCACTGAACTGATTGTATCACTTATTCGTATATTTGTGCTGTGATGCCATAACTCTGGTGCCCTCACCCTCCTTCTATTTTGTAATTGTGTCACGGCTTGTGTTTTGGTATTGCAGCCGTGTTGAGTCACTGACTTGACCTCTGCAGCTTCGATTTCTGTTAGTTTTTACTGTTGTGATGATTTCTATTTCATTACGGTAGTGGCGAGGCAGTGCACGCAAGCATGAACTGCAGCCACACGAAGTTAACATTTTAAAAATGTGGCGAGGCCGTATACGCATGTGTGTACTACAGCCCTACCAAATCTAATGTTTTAATTGATTGTTTTCTAAATTTTCTTCATTAGTAATCCTTCTATCTATCTGTGTTGAAAATTTAAATCTGCTGATTTATTGTTGTAACACTGTTAAGTGTTGTATTTACCGTTATCTGATTTCTTGTTAAAGGATCGGATAGGTAAATTTATATTTGACTGTCATCTAATTGCTATTTGATTATTATTGCCTCTATGCACTAATAACTGAGTTTGAATTAGACTGACCTGTGTATTATTTTCTTTTTAATGTAATACTCGGGTCAGACCGAGTATTTTACAGCTTGAAGATTTTCAGGCCGCGAAGTTAGAGAGAGTTGGGGAAATTGCTTCACTTTAGCTTTTCGAAGAATTTTTGTACTTAAAAGAAATATTCCGCTGTATAAAATTTAATGCATTGTACAAACTCTGATATATGTATAAAAATTCATTTATGTAAAATATTATGATTATTCTGTGATTCTGTGGCTGTTTCTGTTTAAACTCTATAAACTGAATAACAATCCGTCATTTTGAACGTCTCAAGTTGGTTTAATTACCGACTGGGTGCGGTCAGAGCGGCGGGTCGTTACAATCCAGAAGGAATGACATACAGTAAAGGGCGCTACCCCTAATAACCTTGCTGCATCATTCCTGTTTTGACCATTTTCGGGGTTTGAGGTCCGACGAAGTCTCGTCAACAAAGCCACGCTTTGGTACAAATCCATGCTTTGGGTCAACAAATGATCAAAGTAATGATCACAAAGATAAATGATCAAACAAATTGTAAGGACCCGATTCTTCGACTTTCGAAAACCGACATCAATACGTTCACTGTATCAACTGCCGAGCACTCGAATGCCGGAAAACCGAACACTTAGGGTTAAGAAAAAGAAATGAAAGAAAAAGAAAGAAGAAGAGAGAAAAGATAGAACCGAACAGAAAGAAAACAACAGAACAATATCAGAATCTCACAATCGCAGCGGAACAACATATAATAATAAATGAATAATCTTTAAACAAAGAACTATATCAGCTATTACATTACATTACATTACATTACATTTCTTTACATCATCAGAGTGTACAACCATCAATACAACAACAAACAGTGGAAAAAGAAATACTATATACTAGTAATACGCCGTGCCATCCATCTTGCCTCCAGCAACTCTTGAATTCCAGAATATCCTGATAAACCTTAACTCTTGGCTGCCCGTGTGGAAATTGGTGGGCACCTAGAGTTTAGGAAGGAAAACAACAAACTCCGAGTCAGTCATGTGACTGGTGTGAGAACTCAAAACAGTTTATCTTTAAAACAAAGAATAGGATAATTTTAAAATAGATTCGCAATGCTTTCAAAAATGAGACTACCATAAGGCCTCCCGCACACACACACACAATGCAAATGCGGAATTGGAGGAGATTTCTCCTTATGATAGTCAAAGATGCTTGATACGCATTTAAAAAGAACATTTGATATTATTACTAGTGCATAGTGTAGAGGAAATCATTTCGAAAATAAAGATATATATCTCAGCCAACATACGACCATTATCGTATGCCTACTATAGCTATCATCCAAATAGTGGGACGCCACCATAAGTGAATGATAGGTTCTACAACTAAAACCGTACAAGATCGTATTGTTTCTTTGGATTTCTAACAAATGGTCAGGCCAAGGAACTTCCCATCGCCACATGGAAACGCCTCTGGAATGACGTCCCGAGAACCAAACCGGATCTCTGCCAACACAAGGCGGGGTTACCCCTAACTGGGTAACTACTGACACGAATATGCCATCCCCCGATCGTAACCGATCTACATCCGAGGATCCTCGATTTCGATAAACCACAAAGTAATAAGTTTGCAGCAAAAACATAGGTTAAATATCTGGGCTCCATACCATGATACCACCTCTATCCAGACGGAATGACATACACTAAAGGGGCTACCCCTAACAACCTTGCTGCATCCTTCATGTTTTGACCATTTTCGGGGTGAGAGGTCCGACGAAGTCTCGTCCACAAAGCCACGCTTTGGTACAAAGCCATGCTTTGGGTCAACAAATGATCAAAGTAATGATCACAAAGATAAATGATCAAACAAATGATCCTATCACAAATGATCAAACAATGATCATTTCACAGCAACACTCAGCATGTCACATTACCAAATTGGGAATATATCGCTGATAACCATCAACTACATAACCTCTGAGCTCGTACGTCTCATAGAAGGGTGTTAAGCTAAAAGAATAAATTCTCCGCCACCAATAGAAATATATTTGAAAGAAATCAGCTTAATATCTCAATTTGTAATGTCAGACATACTATCTATACAAGTCTGTTCCGGGATCGAACAGAACCGAAGGCACTTACAAAGAAGTCCTTGCAATCCGGATATTCACTAATCACGTCCGAACTTCCCGTCACATATGGAGTCTCTATACCGGGGACCAATCGATGCAAAGACATTCGACGAGTTGTCCTATCGCTTTTGAAAATATCCGGTCTTCAACACCAGTCTTCAAATGCAATTCATAACGACGTATCACATATTCGGAATGGGTTATACGACCCCAAGGTCCTTTCCCGGCTAAACCGAATGGTGACCGCTTATTTAAAAATAAGTGTGGCATTCAAATTCAAACAAATCACAACAAATACCCATTCAAAGGTAAATATTGATAGTCGGTTATTGAACTATCAATGGATATGCACAACATCACCAGATTCCAAATAATTTTCCAAATTATTTATTTTCCAAAAAGACCTTTACAAGATATATAATTTTCACACTTCAACCATTTGAAAACAATTTTCAAATCACTTTTCATCTTTACCAGTTTTGAAAACAAATTTCAAACTTTTTTTTACGCGGAAATACTTTCATTTCAACATGGTTCATTTAAACCCATTAAATAAATCCTTAACGATTTACTTTATATTTACGTTCCAAATCCGTAAATCAATTCCCACACTTCAAAAATTAATCAATGTTTATTTTTAAACAATTTCCCTTTCTCATTTATAAATTCCATAGTGAATTTACAATTCCAAAATATTTATGAATACACGATTTCAATTATTCATTTTCAATTTATCTTCAAAAAGATAAAATCTCAAAACTTTTCATTTCACATTGGAAAAACATTTCCATACTTATTTATTAATAAGTAATTCACAAATCTATTTATTTTCAACCTTTGGAAAATATTCAATATACTTAAATCGAGATTAAGTATACATTTCATTCTTTAAGGAAATCATTCTCTTAAACATATTTATTTGGGCCAAAACGAATGTTGCGCAAAACATCGTTACGACAACCCAAAATCACTAGTATAGGGGTTCGAAATTAAAATAGATATATAAATCGCAATACTATACAAAACATTTCCTTTCGAAAATCATTTACTATAACAACAGTGTTATAGTCCATCAATTCCTTCTATTTCCCGAAAACGTCTATTTCAACAATGAATGTTGAAATCTATGGTTCCGAATCTTAACACATTTTTAAAACATCGTTAGATCGTTTTAATTCTATTTAAAACATCACATCCAAAATAATTTCTTTAACATATTATTCACTATTCAAAAACGTGAATATACTTCTTTAACCAATTTCATCATTTCTATACATTTTACCTTAAAGGATTATTCACTGTCTAAAACGTGAATATAACTCCATTAATAAGTTATAAACATTTACTTATCAAAATAAGTCGTTTGCGGATTTATAAAACAATGTTTATAAATTCCATTTCTATTTATTTTATAACAACTTCCTTTTATAAATCTCCTTTACTAACCTATTTTAATTTATAAGTCAATTATATACCAAAAGTTCACATTTTAAGTTAAATACTGACAATTTATTTGTTTACAAAATCGTTCTTTTAAACTTCCCAAATTATAAATCTTATAACCTATAAGATTCATTTATTTACCCAAATCTATTCTTTTAATAACTTTACAAATTTTATAAACCTACTGCTTATAAAATTTCATTTATAACTTCACCGTTTATAATTCTATGAATTTCATTCATTTACGAAGTTCATTTACACTTCATTCTAACACTTATAAAAACTCGTTTCATAATTCAAATATTTTTTATTTATAATATCAATTTATAAATCTTTTATATAAATCAATTTATATTATTATTTTAAAACGTTTTTAACTCCTTTATAAATTCATCATTTTCTTTGATTTATAAAATAATCGAATTTCATAAATCCTATATTTAAACTTTTTATAATAAATTCAAAAATCGCAATTGAAACTATTTTATAAAATCATTAACTCCATATTTTCAAAAATCAACCTTTAACTATATTTCTCAAAAATCTTAATTTTTATAACATTAAAACTATAACGTTTATTTATTTAAAATGAATCAATTCCAAAAATATTTTATAACATATACTTTCAAAAATCACTTTAAAAATCCTTTGAAAATTCCAAAATTGGCTCAATGATGCTACACACCAAATAGTCAATCACGATAACAACGATATCATATATCGATATGATAATCAATCAAATATCAAAATATCTGAAATCAAATAAATATTGTTGAGGAATCCAGTTGGATACCTCCAACCTGTTTTCCTGCATCCAAAAATGTTAGCACAATACCACGTTCCAGTACGGAATTATCGCGGTATATGGGATTTAAAATATTATCTGCTTAATAGACGGCGCAATAGGGTCTCATCCGCTATATAATGCGGGAAATCAACTCCAAGTACATAAATAATACCAATTTCACTATACCGTGAAATATTCGCGGTATATGTTTTTAATAAATAACCTCCGCTTACTAACGGCGCATAATGTCTATTTTAACAATCAATAGATAACAATCATCATTCAAACATACATTCAAGGATTTTAAATCTAACTATTTAAAATTAAAATCGAAACCGATTCGATTGAGTGAGAAGTTCTCACCTTGATTTCAATTTCGTTTTCAGCTCTTATTTCGAATAAAATTAAACGGACGTTTAATATTACCCGAAGTTTTTTGCTAGCTCCAAACAACTCCAATCCAATTCCATAGCGTAGTGCTCGTCCATACGAACCCAAGGCAACTGGTTTCGCGTGTTTTCGACCTCATATGAAAAAGATACCATATTTTAAAGTTGCACGAATTATATATATATAAATTTACAACATTTATTATTATTTTTAAACCTAAAGCTGCATCTAGCCATGAGATCCTAGCCTCCTGCATCTAGGCCGTCCACTGCTTCTTCCCCTTTTCACATTCCTTCTCCCGGTAATTGCCTAACCCATTCAAGTAAACTAGGGTTTAATTTCGAGCCTCCACGACGACTTCGACAACGATCAGTAAGCACCATTTCAAAGCCCTTCCCCTCCCTACTTTCGGCCTGAAGAGCTTGAAGCTCGCCCCATGATGCTCTAGATAACCATGCGTAAGTTTCGGCTGTTTGAGCACGATTTGCCTCCAATCCATCGCATGATTTTCGATCCCCACCGTTGGATCTGTTGAGCTCGAGAAGCTTTACACTTCCATAGTTGGAAGTTTGTTGAATCGTTGCACGGATTGAAGAAAATGAGGGGGGAAAGAGAGAAGATTTCGGCCATTGAATAGTTTGGAAGCAGCCGACTCTGGAAGAAACCCTAGGTTTTTTAATGTTTGCAAAAATGAATGTTTAAGGGCTTATATAGAAAATTTCGCAAACACTATTCTTCCCGGATTTTTCCGAACTCCAAACGAAGCATGCCGGTTGGCGTTCCTAAGGTTTACCCCGCGTTCCGAACACAATGGAACGTGTTTCGGAAGCTAATTCGATCATCTGTGCGAGTTATGGCAATAAACGTTCGATTTAATATTAAATCGGTAAATCAAATTTCTAGGCGTTTTGGCTTGCACCGGACAAACCGTAAATCCGATTGACACGAAATTTGTAACCATACAATAATATCACATTACGGATCCGATGAAACTGGTTTCGTCGAAATCCGAGACTGTTTGAAAAATGACTATTTTAACTCGCCAAATTAATATTAAAACAATTTCGATGCGTTTCAAGCTGCCACGGTCAAACGAAAACTCCGATTGACACGAAAATTGAAATCCGATAATAACAAACTATTATGGATCCAATGTGTGACGACCCGGGAATTTTAACGATTTAAATGGAATAATTAATTGGTTTTATAATTATTTGAAAGCTAATTTTAACTTGAATTCCAAATATCAATATTTACTTGGTAATTAAATCAATAAATTATATAGTTTAAATATTGAATTCAATAATTGAAACGGAGTAAATTGTTGAATCTGGGATTTCGAAGCCTGTTTAAAATAATTTGAAGGTTTATAAAATTTTTAAGGATGGTTCTGAAGATAATTGAATGGTTAAAATTTAAATTAAAGGTGATTTGTTCAATTTTAATAATATATCGTTTAAATTGGAATTTAAAAATAGCCTTCCGAGGGACAATCTCGGAATTCGACGAAACCAGTTCCATTGGATCCGTAATAGTTAGTTATTATCGGATTTCAATTTTTGTAGCAATCGGAGTTGTCGTTTGACCCTGGCAGTTCAAAATGCTTCAAACTATTTCGAACTATTTTAATCAATTTAATTTAAAATTGATCGTTTACTTCCGTAACTCGCACATATGATCAAATTAGCTTCCGAAACACGTTCCATTGTGTTCAGAATACGAGCAAGGCCTTATAAACGCCTGGCGGCATGTCTGAAGTGAAGTGCGAAAATTTTAATAGCAATTAACGAGACGTTTGAGAATTTTATAATAAAATTTAAAATTTAAACAGTCAAAAGATATTTTCTTTCCCAAGCGTACTCTCGAAGCCATGCTTTCCGTCCCAAACACGCTCCTCCTCTGCTTTATTGCCGCGTCCCTTTCTTCTTTCCAGAAAAAAAAATCAAAATCGAAATCGAACCGTAATAAGAAAAAAAAAATGGCCGAAGCCGGTTTTCCCAAATCGAATCGTTCTCGTTTGGGGATGAACTAGCTATTGCTCGAGTTCGACAGCATCGGTTTCAACAAGGGGGAAGATGGATTTTTGTAGGCATGGCGACGTCCACGGTGAAGATGGATGTGGGGATGTCGACTTCGTGGTTAGGTGTGGCCGCGCAGAGGGTTTCGAGCGAGGGGTTTCGGTGTGCCTCGTCGCGTCTGGGTGCTGCCATGTTGCGGGGGGGCTCGCGAATTTGAATGGTGATGGGTTCAACAAAATTGAAGGCGGCTGATGAGGGATGCTCGTGTCATCGCGATGGGGAGGGGTCTGCGTTTATTCGAGCATGAACAGTTTTCGGCAAGCTTCGGTATATTCTTGCTTCCAAATTAAATCATATGTAAAAAGAGAAAAAAAAAAAAAAAGGTGCAGAGGGGTTACTGTAATTTTGAGTAGTTGAGTTTTTGAATTTGATTTGGTATAGGATATAAAGATTTTAACTTACTGATTAATTTAAATATTTACACAGTTTATTGTTTAATCTGGAATAATGATAGTGATGAGATATTTATTTAATTAAGATGAAATGGTTAACGAATAAATTCATTTAAAGGGATTTAAATTTAAATTAAATATGTAATTAATTAAATCTATGGAAGTTAATTGTTTTATTCAGATATTAATAAAATTGTGTAAATATGTATACAAGGTCGAAACCGGAAGCCAAGCTAGATTGGATCGGATTTGGATGGAAAAATCAAAGGTGAGTAAATCTTCCCCGTTGGATTTTTATTTAAATTTAAATGGTTAAATTTAAATAATTGGTCGAATGATTAAATTGATTGGATGTGCCCTGATGATGATGTGGATTTGGCTTTGGTTGGATCTCGAGTTAATTGTATGCTTGACTCGAAGTATTTGGGTTATAAATTGTTAACCTTAAATGATAAATAAGAAAATGGTTTCGTTTTAAAGTTAATATGGGCGTGATGGTTGTGATTCATTAAAATAGTAGGGTAATTAAAATGGACAATTAATTAATTCAATTAATTAATAATTTGGGTTGATAAATTTAGTACTTAAGGGTTTGGATTAATTAAAGTTTAAGTTAAATTTATTCAGTTCAATTAATTTAGAATAATTAATGGATGGATTGATAGGCAATTACTTAATGCAATTGATAAAATATAAGTACTGGTTGTAATTAATCAAGAGATTAACTGAGATGATTAGTTAAGGAGAAAATTGATTTATTTAATGAAGTAAATAAATGGATAGCTAGTTATAGGTTGAGATAAATCGAGAAAGATTAATATTGCGGTTGAATGAAGTAATTAATTGGGATCAGGATAAATTGAAATATAATTGGAAATCATTAATTTATATAAACAACGATGTAATTAAAGATCGATTAATCAAGATGAATTAATCAGGAATAAGTGACTTAAGAGGAGTTAATTAATATAAGTAACTAAGAATTAATGGAATTAAAATAGTTAATCAATAAGATCACTTATTAATTTTATTTAAGTACAATTAATATCGTGAAGTTAATTTAAGATAATTACTTGAATGAAGTTGAAAAATAATTAATCCAGAGTGATTAATTAAGATGAATAGTGAAGGTTTGACTAATTAATTGATTTGGAGTTAATTAATATTGAATGAAGGAATCTAAATGAATGTGGTTAGGAATCCAATTTGAATAAATTGAATTAATTTGTATGTGATTAAGCATTACTTATGGATGACTGAATGGTATTGGATGCTTTGAATGAATTGATATCTCTGATATGAAATGTGGTGTATTTCATTTGGATAACTTGGGTTAGAATAACATGAGTTTTGAAGCGGTCGGGGTCGGGTATTAGGAAATACCCGAAAACCACTTAGAATTTTATTTGTGAAATCAAAGGGCTGAAATAGAATGAGTTAAGTAAATTGGATTATTTTATCTAAGTTTGGTACTTAGAAAATTATATGTGAAATAAGCGTTGCCTATTGCAAATTTTGAATTGGATGAGTTGACATATGTTACCCCGAGTTTATATAAGTTGATTGCTTTGGTATTCCATGTTAGTTGGATTTACTCACGCTGGTTTCCAGCCTGACCCGGGTGTTACTTTGATGTAATGCTCGGGTCAGACCGAGTATTACAGATTTTCAGGTAGGTACGTTCTGGAGCTCAGGAGGCGAGCTGGATGGCGATATCGTATAGAGTATTCCGCTATATTTATATTATTGTTAATCTCAGTCATGATAATTGTAAATATTCAGTTCTGTGTATATAGGTGAAACTCTGATGTATATTAAATATAATCGACATATATAGTATTCTTTGTAAACTGTTATTATTTGTTATTATATGTTAACCGCTGCGATTGTGAGAGGTTTGGTGTTTCTGTTCTTCTTCTTCTATCTCTTTCTTCTTTTTCATAACTATCTGGAATTTTCGGGATCGAAAATTTCGGGTCTTTACATTTGGTATCAGAGCTGAAGGTTAAGCGAGAACCTTGGCTCTGGTGGGGATTACTCATTATATAGAGTTCGTAGAACTCTAGAAATGAGTTGAGTGTATATATATATATATATATGAGCGCGTACTTGTTATTTTCTTATATAAAGGTTTTAAATGGTTTTATATAAAAGTATATTTTGATATATAAAACATTATTTTCTTCTAATAAATATTAAGGTGATTGGGTGTTAAATTATTGGAATTAAGTTAAGAAGGACTATAATACAACCAAATTAAAATTAAATTAATTAAAAATGAAATTCTAGAATTAGAACTCAGAAACTAGAATTGTTTGAAACTTTATATGAACAAAGTTAAATTTGGTTTAAAAAGGTTAAACCAATCTTTGAGAATATAGCTCGAATTATATAATTCGAGATGGTTTAAATTTGAAGTTGGAATTGAACTCATTCAAATTGAATTAGATTTGAATTAATTGGATTTGGAATTGAAGATGTATAAGTTCAAAAATTTAAATGGACGATTTGGATAGAATTGTAATGATTGAAATTGAAATGGAATTGGTTTATAATCAAAAAAAGGAATTTGAAATATAGATTGTAAATGTAATTTATAAATTGAAATAAACTTTATAAATAAATTGAGGTTATAAGTTGAAATAGAATTCCAGAGAATATTTGAAATAGAGTAAGATGAAATTCTAGATGTTAACTCCACTTTTTCAGCAAGGCCGTGATATCAAAAATTGACCGAGAAGCTAATGATAGTTCGTCTCGAAGGATGGTCAACTCAACCTCCCAAAAAAGCAAGTTCTGTTGAATGGCTTTTCAGATAAGATCCCCTACGGAGGGGGGTCCAGGGGGCAGCGCCGCCGGCAGGGTGCGGGGCAGCGCCCCGTCCAAAACAGTATATGACCTAAAGCTTCAACAAGTTAACGGGTTAGAGGAAAAAGCGACCTAAGAAGTGCAACGACCTACCGATTTAAGGAAGGAACGACTTAGCGGCTTAAGAGAATAGACCGACTCAACAGCCTCGAGGAGTTACCGACTCAACAACCTTAACTTGTTAAGACTTATCATGAGTCATCTACGAGTTATGACTTATCATGAGTCCTCTACGAGTTATGACTTATCATGAGTCCTCTACGAGTTAAGACTTATCATGAGTCCTCTACGAGTTAAGACTTATCATGAGTCATCTACGAGTTATGACTTATCATGAGTCCTCTACGAGTTAAGACTTATCATGAGTCCTCTACGAGTTAAGACTTATCATGAGTCCTCTAAGAGTTAAGACTTATCATGAGTCATCTACGAGTTATGACTTATCATGAGTCCTCTACGAGTTATGACTTATCATGAGTCATCTACGAGTTACGACTTATCATGAGTCATCTACGAGTTATGACTTATCATGAGTCCTCTACGAGTTAAGACTTATCATGAGTCCTCTACGAGTTATGACTTATCATGAGTCCTCTATGAGTTATGACTTATCATGAGTCATCTACGAGTTATGACTGAACTCCGAAAAATGTCTATAAATACAACCATAGCTCCAACTAGAAGAGGACCTTTTGGCTCATTCTTCTCAAGCGCCGATACTCTGCTGCATTCCAAACCGACTTTACACTCAAAGCTTTCAAGACACGTAGAACGCTACCAACAACTTCAAGAAGAAATATCATACATCCGACATGGATTTGAAGACTTTCATTTACATTGAAGCTTAAGCTACTCTTTCAAAGTGTTTGATAGTTCAAAGTGTATTGTACTTGGAAGAATTGTATCGACTTGTAACGAAATCATCAATAAAGATATTCAAAGTGGATGTAGGCAAACTCTTAAGCCGAACCACTATAAAATTGCTGTTGTTTACTACTTATCTGCAATTTTCTGCTTATACTCTGTTTCCGAACCAACGGGTGGTGCTTTCATAACTGTTATCTACTCACTGGGGTGTTAGCGTTTAAATTTTAGCGTTAACATTTTTGGTGCTTTCACTGAGAATTGAACTCAGGAATACTTTCACCATCGCTTCGCGAAAGTTTGTTGAAAGAATCTCTCTATAGACCAAAAGTTTATTGGAAATAATGGCTCCTGGGAGAAAGCGAAGTTCCGCAAGATCCGATAATGTTCAAGAGAATACCGCTACCTCTCCTCCTTCAAGTCAAGCAGCTCCAACTGCTGGAGTTACACGAGCAGAATTGGACGCCGTAGTTTTGGGATTGAATCAGCAATTGAATGCTCAAAATGCGCAGTTGGAAGCCCAGAATGCCCAGAATACCTTGATTATGGATAGGTTAAACACTCTACTTGAGGCAAATCACCAACGACAGGATAATGAAACAATCTATGCTGAAGATGCCCGTGACCCCCAAGAGAAAGGTATTCCTCAAAAAGCAGACAACACCACTGCAAGGGGACCTTCCCAAGCTGAAGGTTCAGGCCCGCAACCAACTTTTCGCGAATATTTGCCCAGGCAAACTTCCGAAAGAACAGCGGACGCAGACGTCTGCCCGGAAAGACCTTTGAACGATGAGGAGTACCTATCAGTGATGGTTCGCTCGATTATGAAAGAAAGCATGCAAAGGCAAGAGGATGAAAATGATTGGGGATTTGCCCCGAGTAAGACACCTTTCACCGAAAAAATCTTAAATGCAGAGATTCCCAAGAAATTTGTACCTCCTACCATCCCAACTTATCGAGGGACAAGTGACCCTAATCAATTCCTGTACAAGTACGATTGGCATATGACCGGGGCAAGAGCAACAGATGAGATCAAGTGCCGTTACTTTCCGGTATACTTAGAGGGAGTGGCCTTACTTTGGTTCACAAAGCTGCCAGTTAGATCCGTGGATCAATTCTCTGACTTAACACGGAAGTTCAAGGATCAGTTCAGGCTATATGCTACAAAAGCCAAGGATATAATGTCTCTCTCTAGTCTAGAACAAAACCCCGGAGAATCTACCAGATCATTCTTAAATCGTTTCAATATAGCCCTAGCTGAAGTCGAGAACGCAGAGCCAAGGATGGTTTTGACTTATCTAATGCGGGCTATCGATAAATCGAGTGAATTCGGTAAATGGCTAAAAATGAAGGAGCCAAACTCACTTGAGAAATTCTATAAGAAGGCTGATGAATTTATGCGTTTGGAAAGCTTTCCTGCGACATCAAGAGCAATCGAGGCCGAAATTTTGAATGTGGGTGTTACTTCTGATAAAAGGGAACCTAGAGGACAGAAGAGGAAGAACGATGGTGGAAAAAAGCAGAGAGACTTGAATAAAGCTCGCCACTTTAAACCTTCATATTTTACTCTCTTAACTGATACCCTGGAGAACATCTTTCTCGCAACCAAGGATGCTTTTGATTATCCTAAGCCACCTGAGTTGAAGGTTGGGAAAAATGCTATGCATAATGGGAGGTTCTGTCAGTTCCACAACCAACCTGGTCATGACACCAATGAATGTCGTCATTTAAGGAATTTGATTGAAGAACTATTGAGACAGAATAAACTTCAGCAATATGTCAAAAGAGACAGGAATGACCCATCCTCATCCACTCAGGGGAGGCCCTCACCCGGCGGGCAGGAATCATGATGGGATGGAAGGATACGCTCATGCTCTAAGAAAAGCCCCGAAGGGAGAGAATGTTCCTATTCTCACACCGGAGATTCGATCCCGAGAAGCTTGGGACAGCAATGATTTGCATCCATGTTTTACTTTAAGGCTTTGTTACAAATTGTAAAAGAATGATGGATTTATCATTCTCATATTAAAAGTCATTGTAAAAACATTGCAAATGAAGTATAGGAACTATAAATCTTGTGTTTTCTATTACTATAAAAGACCTGTTTTATTTCGAAATGCCAAATATCTTGAATATATTGCTAAAATGTCGATTTAATATTGCAGGCAATCAAAGCAAAGCTTACCTAGTCAGCACATCGCAAAGCAAAGCGATTCCTATAAGTCATTGAGCAAATAAATGTCAAGCCAGAAAAGGTTCCAAATTGAATTCCTGCATAAGAAATGTTCCTCACGAACAGTTGATACAACCAAAAGGGCACCTTCCCAACACGATGGTTTCAGGCCCTCGCTAACCGACAAAGATCATTTGTGCAAACAGACATCTTGTCGGGTAGTTTGGGTCTGCCCTATGGATTCACTTAACAATGAGGAGCATTTCTCTGGAAAAGAGACAAATAACTTGCAAAGAAAAGAACATGGCTATGGAAATGATAACGAGGAATCGCTAAGGAGCGGATGGTGAAGAGGCATGGGCAAGCAGACAGAAAACACACAAGCCCTCTTCGGAGGCAAAAGTCCTCCAATGAGGCACACTTCCCAAGTTTGAAGTGTAAACTAAAGCCCTCCAATGAGGCACGCTTCCCATGTTTGAAGCGCTAACTAAAGCCCTCCAATGAGGCACACTTCCCAAGTTTGAAGTGTAAACTAAAGCCCTCCAATGAGGCACGCTTCCCATGTTTGAAGCGCTAACTAAAGCCCTCCAATGAGGCACACTTCCCAAGTTTGAAGTGTAAACTAAAGCCCTCCAATGAGGCACGCTTCCCATGTTCGAAGCTTAAACTAAAGCCCTACTCAAAGGCACAACCCTTCAGAGGATAAAGACCTCTTCGGGGGCACATTTCACTAGAGCTGAAGTGCAATCTCTGTGGAGGCCCACTCCTCCAGAGTTGAAATGTCAAATCAAAGCCCTCCAACGAGGCGCAACAAAAAAAAAAAAGGGCTTCTCCAATACAAGGCGCACTCTACCAGAGCAAGAATAATATTTCCTCAAAAATGAAAAATTATTCTCCAAAGAAAGAGTGCATGCCTTCTCAAAATGGAAGAGTCATTCTCTAAAGTAAGAGTACAAGTCTTCTAAAAACAGAAGAATTGCTCTCCAAAAATCTCCTCAAAATGGAGAATATTACAATGAGCTGTGGTATGGGGCAATATAATATTGCTACGTTAATAAAAGCAGAACCCAAGCAACATACCACAAGCTCACTGCAATATCATGAAAAGAGAATAAAGAAACTTGTATGAAAATGAGGAACAAATACATTCTCAAATACAGACAAAAGTTTCTATAAAATTTGTTATGCACGTGCAGGTTTCAAAAGGCAAAACAAGAAGGATGACCCCACACCGTCAAATGGAGAAAAACATTACACCAATAAGGCTTCCGCAATAGGTTCCATTGATGCAAGTTCCTTTGCGAAAGCTGGGGCATCTGAAGTTTCTTCTTGAAAACCAGGGGCATCGGGAAGCTAAGTCGACCAAAAGGAGTGCAAAAGTCCGAATTAGTGCAAGAATTCATCTTTCAGCAAAAATTCAACACTCCTCTCCTTGACCGTCACAGCACTTAGTCTTTTAAAAATTGACTTGTGACTGGAATATTCGGAAAAAGGAAGGAAGTGCTGCAAAAGTAAAGAATGAAATTGGTACCGGACAACTTGGATTTTGAAAATCCCAGAAATGGAAAGATCCAGTTTGCCCCACTACTCTTCTTATCAAAAGGATATTCTATATGAAGAACTGAATATTCAAAAGTAAAAATGCACGTTTTCTAAAAGCGTATGAAGTGTTGTGCAAAGCTACTAAAATAACAAGTAATTAAAGCAATACTTGAAATAATACTGGTTGGCATATGTCAATTCAGAAAATTCGAGGCTTGTTATTTGAAAGTAAGTGCGGTGTCAATGCAGATAGCAGTTATAACTGTGTAAACTTTGTGTTGATACTTCATTCAAGACAGTTGATTCGCAACACTTCATCAAGACCATACTAATTTGCTTACTGTAAAATACCAGTTCTTCGATCTAATCCATCACTCGATATGAGCAATCGGTGATGAGTATATTCGCCCTATTTTTCTACAAATGTTGCGTTTAACAGGTTGTTAAAATAATCTGTAAAGAGATGCAGCAAGTTCAGGTCAAAGTTCCATTGAATCGCATTGGTCAAGTTTAAAAGGCTTCAGGTCAAAAGCAATGCAAAGTTGCCTAAGTACAAGCCCAGCAGCTCAGTAGAGCACGAGTTAAGAAGAATCGAAGCACACGACCTAGTCCCTAGGCGTATACTTCGAGGGGCAAGTGTTAACTCCACTTTTTCAGCAAGGCCGTGATATCAAAAATTGACCGAGAAGCTAATGATAGTTCGTCTCGAAGGATGGTCAACTCAACCTCCCAAAAAAGCAAGTTCTGTTGAATGGCTTTTCAGATAAGATCCCCTACGGAGGGGGGTCCAGGGGGCAGCGCCGCCGGCAGGGTGCGGGGCAGCGCCCCGTCCAAAACAGTACATGACCTAAAGCTTCAACAAGTTAACGGGTTAGAGGAAAAAGCGACCTAAGAAGTGCAACGACCTACCGATTTAAGGAAGGAACGACTTAGCGGCTTAAGAGAATAGACCGACTCAACAGCCTCGAGGAGTTACCGACTCAACAACCTTAACTTGTTAAGACTTATCATGAGTCATCTACGAGTTATGACTTATCATGAGTCCTCTACGAGTTATGACTTATCATGAGTCCTCTACGAGTTAAGACTTATCATGAGTCCTCTACGAGTTAAGACTTATCATGAGTCATCTACGAGTTATGACTTATCATGAGTCCTCTACGAGTTAAGACTTATCATGAGTCCTCTACGAGTTAAGACTTATCATGAGTCCTCTAAGAGTTAAGACTTATCATGAGTCATCTACGAGTTATGACTTATCATGAGTCCTCTACGAGTTATGACTTATCATGAGTCATCTACGAGTTACGACTTATCATGAGTCATCTACGAGTTATGACTTATCATGAGTCCTCTACGAGTTAAGACTTATCATGAGTCCTCTACGAGTTATGACTTATCATGAGTCCTCTATGAGTTATGACTTATCATGAGTCATCTACGAGTTATGACTGAACTCCGAAAAATGTCTATAAATACAACCATAGCTCCAACTAGAAGAGGACCTTTTGGCTCATTCTTCTCAAGCGCCGATACTCTGCTGCATTCCAAACCGACTTTACACTCAAAGCTTTCAAGACACGTAGAACGCTACCAACAACTTCAAGAAGAAATATCATACATCCGACATGGATTTGAAGACTTTCATTTACATTGAAGCTTAAGCTACTCTTTCAAAGTGTTTGATAGTTCAAAGTGTATTGTACTTGGAAGAATTGTATCGACTTGTAACGAAATCATCAATAAAGATATTCAAAGTGGATGTAGGCAAACTCTTAAGCCGAACCACTATAAAATTGCTGTTGTTTACTACTTATCTGCAATTTTCTGCTTATACTCTGTTCCCGAACCAACGGGTGGTGCTTTCATAACTGTTATCTACTCACTGGGGTGTTAGCGTTTAAATTTTAGCGTTAACACTAGAGTAATGTTTAAATATAAATTGGATGGATTGGGAATTTGGAATTTTTGGGAAATTTAAAATTCCTTTGGATTGAAAGTGGTTTCCAAAGGTTTTGGAATGAAATAATAATATTGTTTCAAAAATATTTTTGGTGTTGAACTTGAAATCTAGAAGATTTAAAATTAAAATGTTTAGAAGTGTTTTAAAGAGATAAAAGCATTGAACTCTTCGGTCACTGGAAAATAACGTCGGTGATGACTGCAGCATTATCGATGTTTATTTTCGAGTTTCTAGAAGAGAAATTGCTACCAAATTGTTTTAAATTGGAATTGTTTGTGAATTGAGTTTGGTTTTGAAATTCAAAGGGATAATAGAATCTGTCAAAGAATTTTGGATATAGATAAATTCTAAGGTGATGTTTAAGTTTTGGAAAATTGTTTAAACTTTGGAATCTGGATTTAAAATATTTATGGAATAATAAAATATATTAGATAAATAAAAAGTATAACTCCAAGTTAAAAGCAAAATGTGAATGTAATTGATTTATAAATAGAAGTTGAAAAATGTAAATTATAATTAAAGTTGTATAAGTTTAAAAATTTTAAATGGGAAATTGGAATGGATTAAATTGAAGTGATTTGGATTCTGGAATTAAATTGATAATAATTCAAATTAATTAGAATAATATGAAATTATAATTAAAATTGAACAGGATTAAAATCAATTAGAATTTGATTTAAATTTGGGAAGGAATCAAGATTGATTCAACTTGAATTGGGAATTAATCAAGTCCAATGGAATTTGGAGTTATTTGGATTGGAATTGGATCAATTTAAATGGAGATTAAAATTGAATTGTTGGAGAAGTGAACGGTTTGACTCTTGACTATTTTTAATATAAATTGTTTTCATATAAACTTATTTTTCTAAGCTATTAAATATATACAAACTTTCTTTCTTAAAGCCAAATTATTTTATACTTGTTTATAATTATTTTGGAGGTTTCTAACCATTTTTCAGCTGTTTCCTAAACTAATTACTATTTTTCAACTATTTCACAAACTAATTTCTATTTTACAACTATTTTGTAATTATCTACAAATTTTGAAAATATTCAACTATTTCTTAACTATTTTACAGTTATTTACCTATTTTATAGCAATTTTACAAACTAATAATTAATTTTCCACTATTTATTTATTTTTAGAATGTTCAAGCTATTTTCTAGATATAAACTGGTCGGAGTTCAAACTGTTATTGATTAAGTACCCAATTGAGATAAAGATTGAAGTAATAATCCAAATGGGGATTAATGTAAAGGTGAATAAGGAATATGAAATGGTTCTTTTGAACTGAAAGAATATTTTGAGAAATATGAAATGAACAAAGATGGAAATGGGATATTTCTATGGTTTTTGAGAAGTGTTTGGAGTATAAAAGGTGTTTTCTACA
The DNA here is from genome assembly GCA_030765085.1 of Allium cepa. Classification (NCBI taxonomy): domain Eukaryota; kingdom Viridiplantae; phylum Streptophyta; class Magnoliopsida; order Asparagales; family Amaryllidaceae; genus Allium; species Allium cepa. Next base: position 14,274,757 of record CM060940.1, on the reverse strand, counting down.
AGAAAGTAAGGATCCAAAGTTTTAAAATTTATTTATATATATATCAGAATATATATAAAGGATCCTATGAGGATTTTGGAAAAATTTTTAGGAACCTTTGGATTTGAAAAAGGCTTTTGATTTTTGGGTAAAATCAATATTGAATTTGGAAAGCCTAGTTTGAGAATTATCGATTTTGGAAATAATCGATGTTGTGTAAAAGAGCTTTGATAAAATTCATACTAGGTGTATGATTTGAAAGATACTATATGTGTATAGCATAAAGTGTTTTGATGATAGCTCTGGGGAAAAAGGCGCTCCCTTGGAATGGACTTCTCAGGAGTGCCACTGGGTGGCGCTGCCTTGAGCCCCAAGGGGGGTTCTAAAGTTGATCCTGTGAGGAGTCCGGACAAAACTAGTTCCTGAGGATTATGAGGTGAGTTACCATAGCGTAAGTCGTGTGTGCCGCGGAGAGCCAACAGTTACATGGACTTTTGCTGCGACGGCAACGTAACCCAGGATGTAACTGCGACCTATGGTAACATTGCGAAAGTCGTGTGTGCCGCTGAGAGCCAACAGTCTGCGGTTGAGTTTATCTCGGTAGACTGCGACTTATGTTGGAGTGGAGAAGTTTCATTTCGTCAGCGAAAGTCAGAGGCCGCTGAGAGCCTGCAGTTACATGGACTTTTGCTGCGACGGCAACGTAACCCTGGATGTAACTGTGATCTGTTGTGTGGGATCCATGGCGTAATCGAGAGGCCGCTGAGAGCCTGCAGTTACATGGACTTTTGTTGTGACTGCAACGTAACCCTGGTATGTAACTGTGACCATGGATGGGGGTGATGATTTTCAGAGCATTGTCACCAAGGATATTTCCTCTATTTCAAAATGTTTTCAATATTTTCAATAAAATTATTTTCCAAATATTTTCACTGGATGTTGAAAATGGGTTTACCAAGTACTTATAGATTTTCGGTCCTACGCCTGATCAACGTATGACTGAATTTCTGTGAGAACAAGGATGGACTGGTTGAGACATCGGGTTATAAGAAATATTTTATAAAAACTATTTTAATATTATTATGAGATTTTATAGGCATTTCTAAAATTTTAAAATAAAGGAGATGAAATTTTGGAAAATCAAGGGAAGTTCAAACTGAAATTATAAAATTGAAACTCGGGAAATTTTAATGAAGTGATTCTTTGTAATAAAATAAAAAAAAATAAAAAAAAAAATAAAAAAAAATCCAATGTTGGATTAAAAGTGGAAGTAAGCTAATTATCTAAATAAATTATTTAATAGAGAATGTTAATAAAATTTAACCTAGATAACTAAAATGGATTGTAAGTAGATAATGAAGTTTGGAAATGAATTCGAGTTATAAATAGAATTCGACTTGGGTTTGATAATGAATTAAATAAGAGAAGATATTGTAAAATAAAAAAATGAAATAGAGTTGGATTGGAAAATGTGATGGTTTGAATTGCAAATAAAATCCAAGTGTGATTTGAATAATATTTAATGAAATTTGCAAGTAAATTTGATATGATGGAAATGTTGTAGAATGAAATGCAGTGAATTATAATAGACTGATTTGAGTTACAAACAAAACACAAGTAAATAGAAATAAATTGAGAACGACGTTGTATTAATAAAATAAATTCGATAATGAATTATATGATAAATTAAAGAGTTAAAATGAGTTAATTGAATTAGATAATAATGGATGAAGTCTGATTTAATAAAGACTAAATCAAAGATGTGATTGGAATTGGATTATTAGACTGAATTTAAGTTCGGTGACATATTAATTTGAGGTATAAATGAGTTAAGTATGTGTTGCATATTATTTTGATAAGATGAGTAGGTGAATTAAAATTAAAATTTAAGTAATTAACTTAAGTTTAAAATTATTTGAAGCTTGGTTTCGAATAAGGCTAAAAGCCCATTAAATAAAAGCTTGAATTAAATTAATTTGGAAATGGTTATTAATTTAGAAGTATTGAATGTGCCAAACTTAATAAATAGTTTTAATGAAGTCAATGCAGAGAAGAAATGAAAATCGTATGTATGGTTTGTGAATAAATTAAGAACGAAACGGAATTAAATACAGGATGAGTTAAAAATTAATTTAAAGTGGTTATGAATTGAAATGGATACTCTATTAAGAGAGTATCGTCGAATTGGCATCAAAATAGTTGTCATTGATATAAACAAAAGTAATTAAAATTTTATGGGTTGAAAGAGATTAGATAAAATTGATTTGAATCGTTTGATGTGAATAGGTGCTTGTTTGGGTTAAAAATCGATTGAATGTAAATACTTGAGTAATAAATCATTTAAAATTGAATGAAATGGAATGTGAATTGGTTGAAAACAATGGAATTGGTTTTGAAATCATAGCAATTGCTTGTGAAAGTTATCTAGAATGCATTTCTTCTAGAGTTGATGTGTTGTGGTCGTTTAAGTAAGAGAAATATTATAAAACTTCATATATATGGCACTTACATATTTAAATTGAGTAAGTACAGGTACCTGAAGACTGTTTGGTTGATTTGGATTGCGCAAATTGCTTAAATTAATAAGCTGCTTGCTTAAAATGCTAAATAAGGTACGCCTACGCAATAAAATTAGGAAATATGAACTGTTTTTGCTTTTTCCGACCGTGTGGGTCGATGTATACATATTTATATCTCTTGTCAAATTGCAAAAGCTCCTCCGTACAAAGGAGACTCTGCCAAAATTTTCCGAAAATTTTGGGAGTTAGAAAATTTTTGGAAAATTTTGGTTAACGAAAAAAAAAACAATTTCAAACGGGAAACTTAAAGTAAACTAGTAAATGAAACTAATATGAACCAATTTAAATGAATGATATAACTCAATATTAGAAATCGAAAATGAATTGAATTCATATGAAATGGCGAAAACTAATTTGAATAGAAGTGGATATGAAACTTATCTAAAGAGATGTATAAAATGATTTTGGGATATTGTGTCTGAATATTAGTGCTAAGCAGGATATGCAGGTATTATAAAAGAGAAGGAAATTGGATTTGATTCCAAATGATAAATTTGAATTGCCCGACTAACAGGTAAGTATTTTGATTCTGTATGATATTGGATTGGGATTTTGATGTAGCCACTTGGCTTTTGTTTTCTTTTTGGAATTTGGGAAGCCCGTAGAGGCCTTTTGTAGTAGTACCGAGCTAGCCGCGCAAAGGAGACGCTGGCAAAATTTTCTGGAAATTTAGAGAGTTAGAAAAATTTTGAGAAAATTTGATAATTCAAAATTTGGTTTAAAATTGAAGTTTAGATAATTGAGCAAAAGAGATATGATTTGAAACTATGAAAAGTTTTGAGAAGTTGATTGAGGTGATAATAGGATCTTAATAAGAGAAAATTGGTAGGATGTTGAATAGTGAGTTTTGGAAATAGAAACGGGTATTGGTCCATTCTTCCTAACTAGTAATTTCGGGGACGAAATTCTTTTAAGGGGGAAGGAATGTGACGACCCGGGAATTTTAACGATTTAAATGGAATAATTAATTGGTTTTATAATTATTTGAAAGCTAATTTTAACTTGAATTCCAAATATCAATATTTACTTGGTAATTAAATCAATAAATTATATAGTTTAAATATTGAATTCAATAATTGAAACGGAGTAAATTGTTGAATCTGGGATTTCGAAGCCTGTTTAAAATAATTTGAAGGTTTATAAAAATTTTAAGGATGGTTCTGAAGATAATTGAATGGTTAAAATTTAAATTAAAGGTGATTTGTTCAATTTTAATAATATATCGTTTAAATTGGAATTTAAAAATAGCCTTCCGAGGGACAATCTCGGAATTCGATGAAACCAGTTCCATTGGATCCGTAATAGTTAGTTATTATCGGATTTCAATTTTTGTAGCAATCGGAGTTGTCGTTTGACCCTGGCAGTTCAAAATGCTTCAAACTATTTCGAACTATTTTAATCAATTTAATTTAAAATTGATCGTTTACTTCCGTAACTCGCACATATGATCAAATTAGCTTCCGAAACACGTTCCATTGTGTTCGGAATACGAGCAAGGCCTTATAAACGCCTGGCGGCATGTCTGAAGTGAAGTGCGAAAATTTTAATAGCAATTAACGAGACGTTTGAGAATTTTATAATAAAATTTAAAATTTAAACAGTCAAAAGATATTTTCTTTCCCAAGCGTACTCTCGAAGCCATGCTTTCCGTCCCAAACACGCTCCTCCTCTGCTTTATTGCCGCGTCCCTTTCTTCTTTCCAGAAAAAAAAAAATCAAAATCGAAATCGAACCGTAATAAGAAAAAAAAAATGGCCGAAGCCGGTTTTCCCAAATCGAATCGTTCTCGTTTGGGGATGAACTAGCTATTGCTCGAGTTCGACAGCATCGGTTTCAACAAGGGGGAAGATGGATTTTTGTAGGCATGGCGACGTTCACGGTGAAGATGGATGTGGGGATGTCGACTTCGTGGTTAGGTGTGGCCGCGCAGAGGGTTTCGAGCGAGGGGTTTCGGTGTGCCTCGTCGCGTCTGGGTGCTGCCATGTTGCGGGGGGGCTCGCGAATTTGAATGGTGATGGGTTCAACAAAATTGAAGGCGGCTGATGAGGGATGCTCGTGTCATCGCGATGGGGAGGGGTCTGCGTTTATTCGAGCATGAACAGTTTTCGGCAAGCTTAGGTATATTCTTGCTTCCAAATTAAATCATATGTAAAAAGAGAAAAAAAAAAGGGTGCAGAGGGGTTACTGTAATTTTGAGTAGTTGAGGTTTTGAATTTGATTTGGTATAGGATATAAAGATTTTAACTTACTGATTAATTTAAATATTTACACAGTTTATTGTTTAATCTGGAATAATGATAGTGATGAGATATTTATTTAATTAAGATGAAATGGTTAACGAATAAATTCATTTAAAGGGATTTAAATTTAAATTAAATATGTAATTAATTAAATCTATGGAAGTTAATTGTTTTATTCAGATATTAATAAAATTGTGTAAATATGTATACAAGGTCGAAACCGGAAGCCAAGCTAGATTGGATCGGATTTGGATGGAAAAATCAAAGGTGAGTAAATCTTCCCCGTTGGATTTTTATTTAAATTTAAATGGTTAAATTTAAATAATTGGTCGAATGATTAAATTGATTGGATGTGCCCTGATGATGATGTGGATTTGGCTTTGGTTGGATCTCGAGTTAATTGTATGCTTGACTCGAAGTATTTGGGTTATAAATTGTTAACCTTAAATGATAAATAAGAAAATGGTTTCGTTTTAAAGTTAATATGGGCGTGATGGTTGTGATTCATTAAAATAGTAGGGTAATTAAAATGGACAATTAATTAATTCAATTAATTAATAATTTGGGTTGATAAATTTAGTACTTAAGGGTTTGGGTTAATTAAAGTTTAAGTTAAATTTATTCAGTTCAATTAATTTAGAATAATTAATGGATGGATTGATAGGCAATTACTTAATGCAATTGATAAAAGATAAGTACTGGTTGTAATTAATCAAGAGATTAACTGAGATGATTAGTTAAGGAGAAAATTGATTTATTTAATGAAGTAAATAAATGGATAGCTAATTATAGGTTGAGATAAATCGAGAAAGATTAATATTGCGGTTGAATGAAGTAATTAATTGGGATCAGGATAAATTGAAATATAATTGGAAATCATTAATTTATATAAACAACGATGTAATTAAAGATCGATTAATCAAGATGAATTAATCAGGAATAAGTGACTTAAGAGGAGTTAATTAATATAAGTAACTAAGAATTAATGGAATTAAAATAGTTAATCAATAAGATCACTTATTAATTTTATTTAAGTACAATTAATATCGTGAAGTTAATTTAAGATAATTACTTGAATGAAGTTGAAAAATAATTAATCCAGAGTGATTAATTAAGATGAATAGTGAAGGTTTGACTAATTAATTGATTTGGAGTTAATTAATATTGAATGAAGGAATCTAAATGAATGTGGTTAGGAATCCAATTTGAATAAATTGAATTAATTTGTATGTGATTAAGCATTACTTATGGATGACTGAATGGTATTGGATGCTTTGAATGAATTGATATCTCTGATATGAAATGTGGTGTATTTCATTTGGATAACTTGGGTTAGAATAACATGAGTTTTGAAGCGGTCGGGGTCGGGTATTAGGAAATACCCGAAAACCACTTAGAATTTTATTTGTGAAATCAAAGGGCTGAAATAGAATGAGTTAAGTAAATTGGATTATTTTATCTAAGTTTGGTACTTAGAAAATTATATGTGAAATAAGCGATGCCTATTGCAAATTTTGAATTGGATGAGTTGACATATGTTACCCCGAGTTTATATAAGTTGATTGCTTTGGTATTCCATGTTAGTTGGATTTACTCACGCTGGTTTCCAGCCTGACCCGGGTGTTACTTTAATGTAATGCTCGGGTCAGACCGAGTATTACAGATTTTCAGGTAGGTACGTTCTGGAGCTCAGGAGGCGAGCTGGATGGCGATATCGTATAGAGTATTCCGCTGTATTTATATTATTGTTAATCTCAGTCATGATAATTGTAAATATTCAGTTCTGTGTATATAGGTGAAACTCTGATGTATATTAAATATAATCGACATATATAGTATTCTTTGTAAACTGTTATTATTTATTATTATATGTTAACCGCTGCGATTGTGAGAGGTTTGGTGTTTCTGTTCTTCTTCTTCTATCTCTTTCTTCTTTTTCATAACTATAGTAACATAATAACTATATATGCCAACATAGAAAATGGAATAAAAGAAATATATTCAACCATCAACCAACTAGCATTCAACTGACATCCATAACCAATAAATATTCATTCATATTCTCATTAGTATTCAATGAATTGGGTTTTCGATTTAATCACATTTGATTCGTTAACAGTGGATGTTTTTACTAACATTCATTTTCAATTAGTTTATATTCACTAATTCATATTCAAGTTGGTTCACTTCCAAATCAAATTCAATTCTATTTAAGATTCACTTAACTTCTAATTTGATTTCAACTGCTTTAGCTTTCAATTTCATTAATACTTAATGAATTATACACAATCAACTAACAATCATATGACAACCAATGTACATTAATTACAACCAAATTCCTTTGCTTATATTCATTCAATTTGGTTTAACACCTTTACTTTCAATTGGTTTAATTAAATTGATTTTCATTCAATTATTCAACTTCCAATTTATCTTCAATAACATTATATTTTAATGAATTACACTTACATCCGTTATTTCATATCAACTTAATTTACATTTAATTGATTAACATTCAATCCATTAATTCAATTAAATTACTAAAGTTGAATTTCATTACATAACTCAAGTTCACATTTATCACTTAACTTTATTAATTTACTTTGATACCAAATCAACTTCATTCAACATCTCTTAAGTTATATCCCATTTAAACATTATTTGGCTTTACTTAACTTAAATTCCCACTTATAAATCAATTTAGATTCCCAATTCTAAAGTAAATTTCCATTTAACTTTAAATTCATAAATATATTCATATAGTTTCACTTCTTATATATATATTTATTTTACAATTGTAAATCACATTAATTATAATTCAATTCTTATCATTCTTTTGATTATACAATTTATTCCTTTATTTAGATTATTCAAATATCTTTTAAATTTACTTATATATATTCTTACATTATCAATAACCAAACAATCTACTCATATATACTTTAATAATTCTGAAAAATTATCCTTTACATATAAAATATACTCAAGGTAAAATTATTTCATTTACCCAATTTAAAACAATATCGTGTCGAATTGTTCTGTACAAGTGTTTAGAGATCCCTATCAACAACGTTAATTACTCGTATTAACCAGAATCCGTACACTACCTAACAAAGCAATCATCACAATATAAAACAATTTTATATTCACTAACAAATACGCGCTCGTATAAATTATTACACTCAAACTCATTCTAGAGCACTACTGACTCTATCTCTAATGAGTAATACCCAATTGAGTCATAGTTGTCGCTTAACCATATGCTCTGATACCACATTGTAAGGACCTGATTCCTTGACTTCCGAAAACCGACATCAATACGTTCACTGTATCAACTGCCGAGCACTCGAATGCCGGAAAACCGAACACTTAGGGTTTTAAGAAAAAGAAAAGAAAAAAAAAGAAAGAAGAAGAGAGAAAAGATAGAACCAAACAGAAAGAAAACAACAGAACAATATCAGAATCTCACAATCGCAGCGGAACAACATATAATAATAAATGAATAATCTTTAAACAAAGAACTATATCGGTTATTACATTACATTACATTACATTTCATTTCATTACATCATCAGAGTGTACAACCATCAATACAACAACAAACAGCGGAAAAAGAAATACTATATACTAGCAATACGCCATGCCATCCATATTGCCTCCAGCAACTCCTGAATTCCAGAATATCCAGATAAACCTTAACTCTTGACTGCCCGTGTGGAAATTGGTGGGCACCCAGAGTTTAGAAAGGAAAACAATAAACTCCGAGTCAGTCATGTGACTGGTGTGAGAACTCAAAACAGTTTATCTTTAAAACAAAGAATAGGATAATTTTAAAATAGATTCGCAATGCTTTTAAAAATGAGACTACCATAAGGCCTCCCGCACACACACACAGACAATGAAAACGCAGAATCAGAGGAGATTTATCCTTATGATAGTCAAAGATGCATGATACGCATTTAAAAAGAAAATTTGATATTATTACTAGTGCATAGTGTAGAGGAAATCATTTCGAAAATAAAGATATAAATCTCAGCCAACATACGACCATTATCGTATGCCTACTATAGCTACCATCCAAACAGTGGGGCGCCACCATGAGTGAATGATAGGTTCTACAACTAAAACCGTACAAGATCGTATTGTTTCTTTGGATTTCCAACAAATGGTCAGGCCAAGGAACCTCCCATCGCCACATGGAAACGCCTCTGGAATGACGTCCCGAGAACCAAACCGGATCTACGCCAACACAAGGCCGGGTTACCCCTAACTGGGTAACTACTGACACGAATATGCCATCCCCCGATCGTAACCGATCTACACCCAAGGATCCTCGATTCCAGCAACCACAAAGTAATAAGTTTGCAGCAACAACATAGGTTATATATCTGGGCTCCATACCATGATACTACCTCTATCCAGAAGGAATGACATACACTAAAGGGCGCTACCCCTAATAACGTTGTTGCATCCGTCCTGTTTTGACCATTTCCGGGGTGTGAGGTCCGATGAAGTCTCGTCCACAAAGCCACGCTTTGGTACGAAGCCATTCTTTGGGTCAACAAGTGATCAAAGTAATGATCACAAAGATAAATGATCAAACAAATGATCCTATCACAATTGATCAAACAATGATCATTTCACAGCAACACTCAGCATGTCACATTACCAAATTGGGAATATCTCGCTGATAACCATCAACTACATAACCTCTAAGCTCGTACGTCTCAGAGAAGGGCGTTAAGCTAAAAAATAAATTCTCCGCCACCAACAAAAATATATTTGAAAGAAACCAGCTTAATATCTCAATTTGTAATGTCAGACATACTATCCATACAAGTCTGTTCCGGGCTCGAACAAAACCGAAGGCACTTACAAAGAAGTCCTTGCAATCCGGATATTCACTAATCACGTCCGGACTTCCCATCACATATGGAGTCTCTATAACGGGGACTAGTCGATGCAAAGACATTCGACGAGTTGTCCTTTCGCTTTTGAAAATATCCTGTCTTCAACACCGGTCTTCAAATGCAATTCATAACGACGTATCACATATTCGGAATGGGTTATACAACCCCAAGGTCCTTTCCCGGCTAACCCAAATAGTGAGCGCTTATTTAAAAATAAGCATGGCATTCAAATTCAAGCAAATCACAAAAAATACCCATTCAAAGGTAAATATTGATAGTCGGTTGTTGAATTATCAATGGATATGCACAACATCACCAGATTCCAAATAATTTTCCAAATTATTTATTTTCCAAAAATACCTTTACAAGATATATAATTTTCACACTTCAACCATTTGAAAACAATTTTCAAATCACTTTTCATCTTTACCACTTTTGATTACAAATTTCAAACAATTTTCTTACGCAGAAATACTTTCATTTCAAGATGGTTCATTTAAACCAATTAAATATATCCTTAACGATTTACTTTATATTTACGTTCCAAATCCGTAAATTAATTCCCACACTTCAAAAATTAATCAACGTTTATTTTTAAACAATTTCCCTTTCTCATTTATAAATTCCATAGTGAATTTACAATTCCAAAATATTTATGAATACATGAATTCAATTATTCATTTTCAATTTATCTTCAAAAAGATAAAGTCTCAAAACTTTTCATTTCACATTGGAAAAACATTTCCATACTTATTTATTAATAAATAATTCACAAATCTATTTATTTTCAACCTTTGGAAAATATTCAATATACTTAAATCGAGATTAAGTATACATTTCATTCTTTAAGGAAATCATTCTCTTAAACATATTTATTTGGGCCAAAACGAATGTTGCGTAAAACATCGTTACGACAACCCAAAATCACTAGTATAGGGATTCGAAATTAAAATAGATATATTAATCCCAATACTATACAAAACATTTCCTTTCGGAAATCATTTACTATAACAACAGTGTTATAGTCCACCATTTCCTTCTATTTCCCAAAACATCTATTTCAACAATGAATGTTGAAATCTATGGTTGCGAATCTTAACACATTTTTAAAACATCGTTAGATCGTTTTAATTCTATTTAAAACATCACATCCAAAACAATTTCTTTAACATAATATTCACTATTCAAAAACGTGAATATACTTCTTTTACCAATTTCATCATTTCTATACAATTTACCTTAAAGGATTATTCACTGTCTAAAACGTGAATATAACTCCATTAATAAGTTATAACAATTTACTTACCAAAATAAGCCGTTTGCGGATTTATAAAACAATGTTTATAAATTCCATTTCTATTTATTTTATGACAACTTCTTTTTATAAATCTCCTTTATTAACCTATTTCAATTTATAAGTCAATTATATACCAAAAGTTCACATTTTAAGTTAAATACTTACAATTTATTTGTTTACAAAATCGTTCTTTTAAACTTCCCAAATTATAAATCTTATAACCTATAAGATTCATTTATTTACCCAAATCTATTCTTTTAATAACTTTACAAATTTTATAAACCTATTGCTTATAAAATTTCATTTATAACTTCACCGTTTATAATTCTATGAATTTCATTCATTTATGAAGTTCATTTACACTTCATTCTAACACTTATAAAAACTCGTTTTATAATTCAAATATTTTTTATTTATAAATATCAATTTATAAATCTTTTATATAAATCAATTTATATTATTATTTTAAAACGTCTTTAACTCCTTTATAAATTCATCATTTTCTTTGATTTATAAAATAATCAAATTTCATAAATCCTATATTTAAACTTTTTATAATAAATTCAAAAATCCCAATTGAAACTATTTTATAAAATCATTAACTCCATATTTTCAAAAATCAACTTTTAACTATATTTCTCAAAAATCTTAATTTTTATAACATTAAAATTATAATGTTTATTTATTTAAAATGAATCAATTCCAAAAATATTTTATAACATATACTTTCAAAAATCACTTTAAAAATCCTTTTAAAATTCTAAAATTGGCCCAATGATGCTACACACCAAATAGTCAATCACGACAACAATGACATCATATATCGATATGATAATCAATAAAATATTAAAATATCTGAAATAAAATAAATATTGTTGAGAAATCCAGTTGGATCCCTCCAACCTGTTTTCGTACATCCAAAAATGTTAGCACAATACCAATTCTGTTCCATTATCGCGGTATATGGGACTTAAAATATTATCCGCTTAGTAGACGGCGCAATAGGGTCTCATCCGCTATATAATGCGGGAAATCAACTCCAAGTACATAAATAATACCAATTTCACTATACTGTGAAATATTCGCGGTGTATGTTTTTAATAAATAACCTCCACTTACAAACGACGCATAATGTCTATTTTAACAATCAATAGATAACAATCATCATTCAAACATACATTTAAGAATTTTAAATCTAACTATTTAAAATTAAAATCGAAACCGATTCGATTGAGTGAGAAGTTCTCACCTTGATTTCAATTTCGTTTTCAGTTCTTATTTCGAATAAAATTAAACGAACGTTTAATTTTATCCGAAATTTTTCGCTAGCTCCAAACGACTCCAAGCAAATTCCATAGCGTAGTGCTCGTCCATACGAACCCAACGCAACTGGTTTCGCGTGTTTTCGACCTCGTATGAAAAAGATACGATATTTTGAAGTTACACGAATTATATATATATAAATTTACAACATTTATTATTATTTTTAAACCTAATCTGCATCTAGCCGTGAGATCCTAGCCTCCTGCATCCAGGCCGTCCACTGCTTCTTCCCCTTTTCACGTTCTTGCTCCAGGTAATTGCTGAACCCATTCAAGTAAACTAGGGTTTAATTTTCGAGCCTCCACGACGACTTCGACAACGATCAGTAAGCACCATTTCAAAGCCCATCCCCCTCCCTACTTTCGGCCTGAAGAGCTTGAAGCTCGTCCCCATGATTCTCTAGAAAACCGTGCGTGAGTTTCGGCTGTTTGAGCGTGATTTGCCGCCAATCCATCGCATGATTTTGGATCTCCACCATTGGATCTGTAGAGCTCGAGAAGCTCTACACTTCCCTCGTTGGAAGTTTGTTAAATCCTTGCACCGATTTGAAGAAAATGAGGGGGGAAAGAGAGAAGATTTCGGCCATTGAATAGGTTGGAGGCGGCGGGCTCCTGAAGAAACCCTAGGGTTTTTAATTTTTGCAAAAATGAATGTAAACGGGCTTATATAGAAAATTTCGCAAACACTATTCATCCCGGATTTTTCCGAACTCCAAACGAAGCGTGTCGGTTGGCGTTCCTAACGTTTACCCTATGTTCCGAACACAATGGAACGTGTTTGGGAGCTAATTCGATCGTCTGTGCGAATTATGGCAATAAACGTTCGATTTAAAATTAAATCGGTAAATCAAATTTCTAGGCGTTTTGGCTGGCCCGGACAAACCGTAAATTCGATTGACACGAAATTTGAAACCATACAATAATATCATATTACGGATCCGATGAAACTGGTTTTGTCAAAATCTGAGACTGTTTGAAAAATGACTATTTTAACTCGTCAAATTAATATTAAAACAATTTCGATGCGTTTCAAGCTGCCACGGTCAAACGAAAACTCCGATTGACACGAAAATTGAAATCCGATAATAACAAACTATTACAGATCCAATGGAACTAGTTTCGTCCAATTCTGAGACTGTTCGAAAATTGACTAATTTCACTAGTCGATTTAAATATTAAAATATTCAATTTTCACAAATTAACTTTTGATTCGATTTTAAAAGTTCTATAACATCGTTCTAACTCCAATATGATAAAATAAAATTTTACAAATCATTTTCAATCATATTTAACCCATTTGTCAATTATTTCTGTATTTTAACATATTAAATTATCGATTTAATTACTCAATTAAATTCAATATTCGAAATTTACTTTATTCGACTTATAAATTTCACTTATTAATATTTAAAATTAATTAAATATACAAATTTTAATTAATAGAAATTTTGGGTCATTACACAAATGATCATATCACAAATGATCAAACAATGATCATTTCACAGCAACATTCAGCATGTCACATTACCAAATTGGGAATATGTCGCTGATAACCATCAACTACATAACCTCTGAGCTCGTACGTCTCAGAGAAGGGTGTTAAGCTAAGAGAATAAATTCTCCACTACCAACAGAAATATATTAGAAAGAAATCGGCTTTATATCTCAATTTGTAATGTCAGACATACTTACCATACAAGTCTGTTCCGGGATCGAACAGAACCGAAGGCACTCACAAAGAAGTTCTTTCAATCCGGATATTCACTTATCACGTCCGGACTTCTCATCACATATGGAGTCTCTATACCGGGGAACGGTCGATGCAAAGACATTCGACGAGTTGTCCTTCGCTTTTGAAAATATATGGTCTTCAACACCGGTCTTCAAATGCAATTCATAACGACGTATCACATATTCGGAATGAGTTATACGACCCCAAGGTCCTTTCCCGGCTAAACCGAATAGTGAGCGCTTATTTAAAAATAAGTGTGGCATTCAAATTCAAGCAAATCACAACAAATACCTATTTAAAGGTAATTATTGATAGTCGGTTATTGAACTATCAATGGATATGCACAACATCACCAAATTCTAAATAATTTTCCAAATTATTTATTTTCCAAAAATACCTTTACAAGATATATAATTTTCACACTTCAACCATTTGAAAACAATTTTCAAATCACTTTTCATCTTTACCACTTTTGAAAACAAATTTCAAACAATTACCTTACGCGGAAATACTTTCATTTCAACATGGTTCATTTAAACCAATTAAATAAATCCTTAACGATTTACTTTATATTTACGTTCCAAATCCGTAAATTAATTCCCACACTTCAAAAATTAATCAACGTTTATTTTTAAACAATTTCCCTTTCTCATTTATAAATTCCATAGTGAATTTACAATTCCAAAAAGTTTATGAATACATGATTTCAATTATTCATTTTCAATTTACTTCAAAAAGATAAAATCTCAAAACTTTTCATTTCACATTGGAAAAACATTTCCATACTTATTTATTAATAAGTAATTCATAAATCTATTTATTTTCAACCTTTGGAAAATATTCAATATACTTAATCGAGATTAAGTATACATTTCATTCTTTAAGGAAATCATTCTCTTAAACATATTTATTTGGGCCAAAACGAATGCTGCGCAAAACATCGTTACGACAACCCAAAATCACTAGTATAGGGATTCGAAATTAAAATAGATGTATAAATCCCAATACTATACAAAACATTTCCTTTCGGAAATCATTTACTATAACAAAATGGTTATAGTCCACCATATCCTTCTATTTCTCGAAAACGTCTATTTCAACAATGAATGTTGAAATCTATGGTTTCGAATCTTAACACATTTTAAAAACATCGTTAGATTGTTTTAATTCTATTTAAAACATCACATCCAAAACATTTTCTTTAACATATTATTCACTATTCAAAAACGTGAATATACTTCGTCAAACAATTTCATCATTTCTATACATTTTATTTTTAAAGGATTATTCACTGTCTAAAACGTGAATATAACTCCATTAATATGTTATAACAATTTAATTATCAAAATAAGCCGTTTGCGGATTTATAAAACAATGTTTATAAATTCCATTTCTATTTATTTTATAACAACTTCCTTTTATAAATCTCCTTTATTAACCTATTTCAATTTATAACTCAATTATATACCAAAAGTTCATATTATAAGTTAAATACTTATAATTTATTTGTTTACAAAATCGTTCTTTTTTAAGACTTCCCAAATTATAAATCTTATAACCTATAAGATTCATTTATTTACCCAAATCTATTCTTTTAATAACTTTACAAATTTTATAAACCTACTGCTTATAAAATTCCATTTAATACTTCACCGGTTACAATTCTATAAATTTCATTCATTTATGAAATTCCTTTACACTTCCTTCTAACACTTATAAAAACTCGTTTTATAATTCAAATATTTTTAATTTATAAATATCAATTTTATAAATCTTTTATATAAATCAATTCATATTATTATTTTAAAACGTCTTTAAACTCCTTTATAATTTTCACCATTTTCTTTGATTTATAAAATAATCAAACTTTATAAATCCTATATTTAAACTTTTTATAATAAATTCAAAAATCCCAATTTAAACTATTTTATAAAATCATTAACCCCATATTTTCAAAAATCAACTTTTAACTATATTTCTCAAAAATCATAATTTTTATAACATTAACATTATAACGTTTATTTATTTAAAATGAGTCAATTCCAAAAATATTTTTTAAACGTATACTTTCAAAAATCACTCTAAAATCCTTTTAAAATTGGCCCAATGATGCTACACACCAAATAGTCAATCATGACAACAACGACATCATATATCTGTATATGATAATCATCAAATATCAAAATATCTGAAATCAAATAAATACTGTTAAGGAATCCAATTGGATCCCTCCAACCTGTTTTCCTGCATCCACAAACATTAGCACAATACCAATTCCGTTCCAGTACGGAATCATCGCGGTATATAGGATTTAAAATATTATCCGCTTAATAGACGATGCAATAGGGTCTCATCCGCTATATAATGCGGGAAATCAACTCCAAGTGCATAAATAATACCAATTTCACTGTACTATGAAATATTCGCGGTATATGTTTTTAATAAATAACCTCCGCTTACTAACGGCGTATAATGTCTATTTTAACAATCAATAGATAACAATCATCATTCAAACATACATTCAAGAATTTTAAATCTAACTATTAAAATTAAAATCGAAACCGATTCGATTGTGTAGGAAGTTCTCACCGTGATTTCAATTTCGTTTTCAGCTTTTATTTCGAATAAAATTAAACGGACGTTTAATTTAACCTAAAATTTTCGCTAGCTCCAAACGACTCCAATCCAATTCCATAGCGTAATGCTTGTCCATACGAACCAAACGCAACTTGTTTCGTGCATTTTCGACCTCGTATGAAAAAGATATGAATTTTTACAGTTACACGAATTTTTAATATAAAATTTACAACATAATTTTATTTTCTTACTACCCTAGCCATCATAGCCGTGCATTTCGAAGTCCACGAATCAAGGCCGTCCCTTGCTTCTTCCATCTTCCCTGTAACGATCCTAAATTTTGAACAATTTAAATTGTGAATATTTAATTAATTTTGAATATTTGAATGATAATTTAAACTGAATTTCCGATATAACAATGAAATTGGTGATTAAATATTTAAAATTTAATCTATACAAAGCTGAAGAAAAATTTAAACTTGACTTTGGAGTTGAAATTGAATATTGAATGTGTATTTAGAATTTGAACTAAAGACTTAGGAAAATAATTTGGATTCAAGAATTTTTATTTATGTAAATTAATAAATTGATGGTTAAAATTTTAATAACATTCTTTTCTTTAGCTTAAATAAAAAAAAAAATAAAAAAAAAAAATCAATACAAAATAAAATAAACAAATACACTTAGTAAAAAAAAATTTAACAACATAACTTAAACAAAAATTTACAAAACAAAGTAATGAAAATAATTAGACAAAACAAATTGGATTTAGATAAATAGAAAAAAAAATAAGAGGAAAACTTGTTTATGGTTTGGGCTTTGAAATTTATACCGGCCCACGTTTGAATACTACTGCCTTTATCTTTAACCCGATTCCCCTTTATCTCACTTTACCATTTTCATTTCTAAACCCTAAACGAAATAACGAAACAAAATGGCGGCCTCTCCAAATTTTTGCTCGTCTTCAAATTAGGGCTTTCGGCTTCGATCTGCTCAATTGACTTCTTCGTCTCTGCTTCAATTGCTTCGATCGATCCTCTGGTTTTCGTTCATCTCTGCTTCGATCCGCTCTTCATGATAAGGTGAGTTTCTCCTCACGATTAATCTTCATGCAAGTTTTTAGATTTGTTTTGAAGTGAATGCTTGGTTGCATGTTGGGAATTGTGGGTTATGCATTATCAGTTGCTTGGATAAATTTATCTAAACTGTTGAACCAATAAGTACTTGATTGCATGCTTTGTTTTGGTGGTTTGTGGTTTTCAGTTGCTCGGTTAAAATTGAATTCTAGACCAATAAGAACAGATGGCTCACTGCATGTTGGTTGTTGGTTGTTCTTTTGCTATGAATTGCTCTGTTAATTTGTTATTTAAACTGATGAGGACAAATACTATTGAATTTAATTTTATTTAAACTGTTAAGAACAGAAGCTACTTAAATTTTAATTAAACTGATGAGAATGGATGTTATAAATTGTATTTTTAAATTGATAAACACAGATACTATAATTTTTAATTAAATTGATGAGAGCAGATGCTATATCCAAACTTTGCTCGTTATGTTTGTGGCTGCATGTGTTGGATTTGGCTTTGTTAAATGAATATTTGTACTGCTTTATGTGTATGTTGTTGTTAGAAAATGCTTGAGAATAGGAAATAGTTGTTGATCATCTCCGATCTTGTTCAGAAAACTGTTTTCTTAAGGAAAACCTGTCAAAAATCCTTTTTCTTTTCCCTTTGTCTCTTTTTGTTTCAATGGATTTTGTTTCAGTAAAACAAGATGGATTTTGTTTTAAACTTGTAAAGGAATCAAAGCAAAATGATTTGGATGCTTAAAATATTTGTGTGAATCTACATATACCCCTTTCACTGGCCATTTGCAAAATGAAATACTGCATCTTGTTTTCTGTGAATAACATCTTTTTTTTAACAAAAAAAAAAAAAAAAAAAAAAAATTTAAGTAATTTTAGTTGCTTAGTTTATGCCTGTGATAATCATATTGAAGTGGATGATTGAGATGGAATTTCATGTGAGATGTATGTTTCTGAATGTTTGTTTTCTGTTGAAATTTGTCTTGCTTGATCTTGTTTGTTCTAGCATTCCAAGTGTATATCCAGATCAAAATCATAACCTTAGATCCAAATCTTTGTTAAAGTTAAGATTTAAACAAAGTAAATATACAGTTTTAATTTTTATTAAAAATGGAAAAGAATAAAAGGAATAAGTGAAACTGTAATGTTTTCTCTGAAAACTTAATAATAGAAGAACAACTGCATGTGTGTATAAATTAGACCATCCAGTTTCATTAATTCAAGAGTAAATATTGATTTCTCAAACCAATACTTGAATTAAAGGGTATACTCTGTTATATGCATGTTGCACAGTAATCTTGGTTTGCCTGTTTTAGTTTCCAGATTGTTATTATGTTCAAAAACATGACTTCAGGATAAAATTAATATTAGAGTTTAAGTTTTTTTTTAAGCATAGTATGTTATATAAGTTAGAATTTAATCTTATCTAATCTTAAAGAAAAAAAATGTGAAACAAGAATAAAACTGTGATGCCTCTGTACAAACAAAATAGGCAACAGAGCAAATATCTGTAAATAGTGTTTGAATGTTTCAGATTTATTTATTTAAGTTTATAAATAAATTACTTGACTAACAACTTGATTTTTAAAATCATAAAAAGGAATTCTTAGTTTGCATTCAACTGAATATCTTTGGTTTAGCCTGAAACAAAATTGGGGTTTGGGTCTGCCAATCTAAGGAAATGTAGATGCCTGAGTTTCTTTTGTTGTTGTGATGATGTTTGGTGTCTGTTAACTTGATATAAAAAAAAAAATCTATGTACTGCATATCTATATAAATGTGTGAATATGCTTGTGTATGCTTGTGTGTTATGCATGATGTTTGCTGTTTAATTTATTTGCCTGTTCTTAGTTCAAACTTTAGTCTAACCTGTCTGTAGCTCAATCAAGTGTTGCATTTTTGATCTCTTGAGTTGTTTCACTGCCATACTTGTAGCTTCTAAAATGTTTAAACTTCATTAGTTAAAATGTTACTCACCTGAATCTTGATGCAGAGCAGAGAAATGCAACTGAAAAACTAGTGCTTGTCACAGAATTTTTGCATGCATGCTACTTGAATCCAGATTTTAATAAAGAAATGCATGTCTGAAACAGTTTGTATTATGCAGATGTGTTCTGAGTAACTGGACCATGATGTCTCTGTATCTTCTTTCCCACATATAAAAATCTGTTCTAATACCATTAACACATAATATAATATATGTTAGTGTTATCAAGGTTCACAAAAAAAATGATTTGTAGAATCAGGAATCATAGTTTAAGATGTTGTTCAAATTAAATAATCAAAATGATTTGAAACTCTCTGGAAACTCAGGGTAACAGGACTAGAATTGCACATGAATGAAATACCAACCACATTAAAACATTGTGGGCATGTTCATGTTTACAGATGCTAGTAATTATGTTTGAACTGTTAGGAACAAATGTTATTGATTTCTTTCAAAATTTAAAATTTTGATAAGAACAGATGCTATGTTATCTTGTTGTTAAATTGGTAAGTGCAGATGCTACTAAAATGTTTTGTTTAACTAAGTAGTTGAGGTGCATAATTGTTTTTGTAATAAAGATATGTCTTGAGTATTGCATGCTTCATGTTGCCCAGTCTTCAATTCCATTTTTGTTTGCCTATAAATTTTCATGTGCATGTTTGTTTGACCATCTCTGTAACCATAAAACATGTAAACATCTCTGTAAGCATTCTTTGTTGTCTGCATCCCATATCCCTAATCATTGTGGCACCTCTGTTCATCTCAGTTGCATGCAACATCCTTACTGCTATGTGGGTTTGCATTTCCTCTGTCCTTTGCATATAAATTTCATTTCATGATTGAATACAAGTAGTACATTTGGATACACTTGGGCACGATTCTCTTGCATGTGTAGATAGTGGTAATTAATCTGTAGATATGAATGCATTAGGATCTGCATGCTCTTGAAAAAAAATGTGAAACAACTGTTCTTTAAAAATCTGGTATTTGATTAAGGAAACTCTGTGCTTTGCTATCTAGTTCTAAAACAAGTAGTTCTGTAAAACTTATGTGCACTGGGAATTTTTATGGACTTGTTCCTCTGTATTTTGGTTGCAGAGCAGAAAAAAAAAAAGGGGAAAATTTAACACTTCTGCATATAAACCATTTTAAACTTAGGATTTGAAACAAATGAGGTTTGTTAAGCTTAAAAATCATAAGCATGGAATCTGTTGAAGCTGGACAGTGTAGCATGGGCTTTGCATATCAGTTTCACAGTGAAATGGAATTTCATGTTAAATTCAAATGTTTAATTTTGTTTGATTTTCTAAATAGAATTTGACCATGTATTTGCATGTGGGGTTGTTTTCTTGTTGGCACTGATTGTTGCTCCCTGTTGTTGCTCTCTGTACTTGTTTCCCCTGCAAGAAGTGCATGTTGCTGCCTGCCCCTTATTCCCTGCCATACTTGTTTCACCTGTTGCTTCCATTTTGGGACTGTTTGATATGTTGTATTTTAGTGCATGCTACTGTCTGCACTTGGGTATATTTCTGAGTTGCCCACTTTGAATCACTTTATTTGTGGTCTTCTGCTTCCATGGTTGCAGCCTGCTCTTGTGGTCCTTGTTTTGGTTATGTGCAGTGATTTTGTATTTGGGGCTGTTTGGATTTGTTGTGCACTGCATAGTGCCTTGCCTTGTCTGTTTTGGAGTTATGCTTGTATACTTGCAGTGATTTGTCTGACTCGTGCACGTGGGTTGGCGAGGCAGTGCACATGGGTATGAGTACACGTGTGTACTGCAGCCACACATGTGTATAAAAATTTGGAATCGCTAATGTGAAAATCTATAATAGGATTTAACTGATTTATTTGTTCACCATAACTGTAACCATTTATTTCAGTTCATTTCAAATTTAATTACTTGAATAAAGATTAATCCTGACTCGAGTGTTTTTGTGTTTTGCAATTAACGCTCGGGTCAGACCGAGTATTTTTACAGCTTGGAGTTTGCGCGCAGCGAAGTTAGAGAGAGAGGGGAAAGCACAACTAAAGCTTTTCAGAAAATTATTTTTCTTGTACTTAATAAAATTTGTTTCCGCTGTATAAAATGTAACTTATTGTATTAACTCTGATAATTGTATATAAAAGAAAGTTCATTTATGAAAAATATATTATTGTTTTGTGATTCTGTGACTGATTCTGTTTAAATTCTATAAACTAAATAACAATCCGTCATTTTGAACGTTTCTAGTTGGTTTAATTACCGGCTAGAGGCGGTCAAGGCGGCGGGTCGTTACATTCCCCCTCCAATAAAACACACGTACGTTCTCAAACCTATAGCCGCCCCCTAGGGCTTGACGCCGCGACCACCACAAGCAACTACTCATCGATTAAAGGTCGCCATTCCCTCCGCCTACGTGAGAGCTACCCACGGCCCCCATATCAAGAAGCTCGACCCCCTTATGGCCTAGAAAACAGTGCACGACCGGCCATGGTTCAATCTCCAATTGCCATCAATCCATAGCTTGAAATTTGATCTTGACCGTTGGATACCTTCGTCTCGACGAGATCTACGTTTTCCTAGTTGAAAGTTTCTTGAAACAATGCTTGGATTTGAAGAAAATGAGGGAGGAAGGAGAGAAGATTTCGGCCATTGGAAATTATGAACGGCGGCTGGAGCTTATTTCTAGGGTTTTAGAATTATGTTGAAAATTGAGAATATTTGGGGGCTTTTATAAAAATTCAGCGAACACTATTCATCCCGGAATTTCTGAACTCCAAACGAAGCATGTCGGTTGGCGTTCTAAAGGTTTACCCTGCGTTCCAAACACAATGGAACGTGTTTCGGGAGCTAATTCGATCATTGTGTGAGTTATGGCAATAAACGTTCGATTTAAAATTAAATCGGTAAATCAAATTTCTATACGTTTTAGCTTGCCCCGGCCAAACGGTAAATCCGATTGACACGAAATTTGAAACCACACAATAATATCACATTACGGATCCGATGAAACTAGTTTCGTCGAAATCCGAGACTGTTTGAAAAATGGCTATTTTAACTCGCCAAATTAATATTAAAACAATTTCGATGCGTTTCGAGCTGCCACGGTCAAACAAAAACTCCAATTGCTATGAAAATTGAAATCCGATAATAACAAACTATTAGGATCCAATGGAACTAGTTTCGTCCAATTCTGAGACTGTTCGAAAACTGACTAATTTCACTAGTCGATTTAAATATTAAAATATTCAATTTTCACAAATTAACTTTTTATTCAATTTTAAAAGTCCTAAAATATCGTTCTAACTCCAATATGATTAAATAAAATTTTACAAATCATTTTTAATCATATTTAACCCAAATTATAATTATTTCTGTATTTTCACATATTAAATTATCGATTTAATTATCCAATTAAATCCAGATATTCGAAATAAAATTTATTCGACCTATAAATTTCATTTATTAAAATTTAAAATCAATTAAATATATAATTTTTAATTAATAGAAATTCTGGTTCATTACACTTGGAGTCAGAGATCACATTATTGGGCGATAATTTAACATCGTCTGATATAATGCGCTATATGACATTTATTTTTATTTTTAAGCATTGTTTGTTACGTTACTTTTTGATATCTCATTCATGGAATAAGAGTGCTGCTTGATTATTTTAATAATGAAATTAAATTAAAAAGAAAAAGTATGTCATATCAGTAATTTGGTTGTATCGTAACCAATAATTATTCATCTTTCATTTCATTCTACACTTTCAATGCGATAAATTCATTGTATGTTATTTAATACCTTTTTTAAGGTTGCCTATAATCACCCTTACAATTATCACAATGGTGTTTTAACTGTTTCAATCCCCTAAGCATTAACATAATGTATGTGTAGCATGGGTTCTTGTTGGTTATTTCAAGTAAGTTGATTTATTTCTTTCACTGCATTAAAATGTATTTTGAAATTATATATAAAATAATACTAATTTGGTAAAACAATTTAGAGTACAAAATAATGCATACATAGATATAAATCAATTGTATAAAGAGTTAATACATAAAATGTTCTTTGTATAGATTTGCGATATGTATATTTTCTCATAATCGTATTTTATACCATATAATAAAATGACAATCTCTTGCATTTTGAAATCCTATATGGAAAAACCATACGAGTCTAAAGGGCACTCAGAAGATTGAAGAAACGAGAAAAAAATGATAACCACTAGTGGAAGTTATATTTTTGAATCTTAGTAACCTCATTTCTTGCATATGGATATGTATTTAGGTGGCTAATTTTGTAATTTTTCTTCTTCAATATATTGGATTGATGGGTAAAATGAAGTTCCACAAAATATCTATATACAGTTTCTAATATAAGCAATCCACTGTAGAAACTTTCAAATTATTTTGTTTAAATTGTTCCAATAAAAATGTACACAATGTATAATTTGTATATAGAATTTGTTAAAAAATATATAACTGAATCGTGTAAGTAGAAACTTTTTAAAGTACTAAAGGATACACAAATGTTAAATCGATTGATACTAGTTTAGACAATAATTTTGCATACACAAAAAATATTATACACATATATAATACTTAAAAAAAGTTCTTATTTTATAGTTATGTTTAATATAATGGTGTACCTAACTGGTACTATATTAATGATTTTTTGTTGAAATATAATTGCGTATATCTACTTTCATTATACACATGAATACCTACAATGAAATTCTCCTGGACTTTTGGCCACCATCAAATAATAAACTGGATCATAGAGGTTCCAAACTTGCGATCTTCATTAATAGCATGATGCTCTAACCAACTGAGCTTATAGTCCAACAAAACCAAATTATCCAGTGGGAAAATGCTTAATTATTTCATGAAATATATTTACAAATTACTTCAAATAGTGTAAAACTATTTGACTTTCATTGTTTCTTTCACTACATCAAAATGTGTTTTCAAAATACATGCATAAAATAGTAATAATTTGGGAAAATAAATTTGAGTATAAAATGATAGAAACATAGATATAACTATTGAATATAAAAAGGGTCAACAAGTAAAATATTCGTAGTATATATTTTTAATTTATATATTTTCTCATAAGCTTTACTTACACCATTTACTAAAAGGAGAATCCCTCCCCTATGTAAAATTATATGTAGCGAAACCATTATGAGTTAGACATGTGCATTATGAAAATATAAGCAACTAGAAAAGAGAACGACAGCCATTAAGCAATGTCATAAGTTGACTCTCATTAATCTCATTTTAACAAAAAATAATAATATCCTAAGGGCTAAACCAAGATCAAGACCTATAAATCTGTAGTCAATTGCTCAACCATTAGGCTATGGACCCTTCAACGACAATTTCTACCATGAGAAATCTGTAGGAAAATCATTTCATAATTAGCGATTAGAAAACATGTACACAATGCAAAATTTGCTTGTCTAAGTTATAAAGAAATATAACCTAAATCGTGTAACTATAACTTTTCTAAGATACTAGATCGTATATAAAAGTTACATTAGATGATAATAAATTTGCATACGAAAATGTTACATACATATGTATAACATTTAATATTTTTCTTATAGAAAGTTATTATTTTATGGTAATGTCACCAATGTACCTAATTAATACTATATTAATTATCTTTTTTGAAATATAATTGCATGTATCTTATATCATTATATACATATGATAAATTTATAGTGAAATTCTCCCAAATTATTGACCAACATCGAATAATTTACAACCTTCATATTAGTAGCATGATACTCTAACCAACTGGCATAATAGTCAAACTAAAGTAAGTGCCTAGTGGGAAATTACCCTACTATTTCATGGAAATTAATTACCAAATTGTTTCGTATAGTGTAAAATTGTTCAATTTTGTTTGTTTCTTTCACTGCATTGAAATGTATTTTCAAATTCAATAAAAATAGTTAAAACTTAGGAAAATAATTAGGAGTAAAAACGATATTTACATAGATATAACTGATAATTTAAAGAGTTAATACATGAAATATTCGTAGTATATATTTGAAATTTGTATATATTTTCGTAACCTAGTCTATACTTTTCTAAATGGAGAATCCCTCCTATGTATGAAATTATACGTAGCAAAACCATAGTGAATTTCGAATGTGCAATCGAAAAATCAAAGCAAATAAAAAAATTAACTACTATCGGGCAAAGTCACAAGTTTGAATCTCCCAAACCACATTCTAACGAGAGAGAACATTGTAAGGGCCCAACCAGGATCGAACTGGTGACCTATTGATCTGCAGTCAATTGCTCTACCACTGAGCTATGGACCCCTCAATAACCTTTTTTTCTATAAATTTTCTGAAAAAACTAATTCTGAATACTTAGCATGAAAAAGTAGACTATTACTATGTTGGATCATGGGTTGGAGTCCCAATATTCTCAGTTTTTCCTTTTATAATAGAACTAGTGCGAATCCGTGCTATGCATACGGAGGTTGCCACATAATTTTATTTGTTATTGCATGAAGATTAAAGTGTATGTTCATGAATTGTAGTTTTTTTTTTAGATTATCTTTTTCTTAAATGCTACTAACAAATATTTGATGATAAATATATTTAAGTAATCTCAAACATAAAAAGTATAACTAAATTTTTTTGAACCACGGTGACATAATACAATATATGTTAACTTTATCTTTCTATTATTATTAACTATGTAGGCATTGCATATTATGCATGTTTGTTACTTTTCAAGTCAATGCTACATAGGTTCAAATGAGTTTATCCAATGTTTGAATATAAATTTCAATATGCACATAGTTCAATACGGTGATAAATTTTAAATCTAGAATGGAGAAATCATGCTATAACTGAAATAATGTTCCAAATTTGTTTCAAAAGAAATAAAATTTCAACATTTGCATTGTTATACATTTTGACATACACAATAATAACTAAATTAGAGTCTAGAGGAATACTACAATACCTTGGAAAACATTAACAATAATACGTAAATTTCATTAATGATAACAATTAGATAAAAGGGCGTCAGCAAACACAATCAACGAAATAAACTATTAAAAAGATGACTACTATTGGAATAATTTTTGTAGTTGCCTATATTACAATATAAAACAAATTATTTTATAAAATAAGCATGTACATAAGCACAGAAGCAGAAAATGTTGAAATGGAATTAGGAGCGTTGTGTAGTAAAATAATGATTTTTTTAAATGTAAGAAATAGACAAAGTGAACATGTTTTATTGTGAACTAAAATCTGCAGAAACTATGGTTTACTTAAAGATACATTACACATTTTTTTCATGAAAATCACAGACAAAACTTGCATCTGAATTATGTGCATTAAATAGCTTTATTATTTTCCATCAAAAACTTTGTAGTGATTTACTTAACAAAAACACCTATCACGTCTCTCATCCTACATCAAATCAATATCACCTGATACTTAATTAAACATTCAAATATATTTTTCATTTAATTTCGATTTTTAATTTCAATAATTTTTCGTTTTCACCTTATCTTCTTTGTTCGTGGCTGTAAACATTGACCATAAGTTTTCATTGAAAATCCAACCAGAAACTGAAATTTATATTTTTTGGAGTATCAATCCAATATCGACACCAATGCTTTCAATACTATATTCATTTGCACATAAAAATATTGACATAACTTGGTATTTATAACAAAATCAAATTGTTACTCATGTATGGTGTAACGACGCGCCTTTTTGGACAGTTAAAACCGACGATCAAATACACATGCCGATTCCAAACCATTCAAAAGGGAAGATGGTTATTGGGTTAAATGAGAAAAGAAAGGAAAGGGAAATAAAGGAAAAGAAACAACACAGAATCTTGCAGCGGAACGGTAAAATATAATAGTCAAATAAACAGTTTATGAAGCTGTTTACAATACTTTGATCATTATTTATACAACATTTATCAGAGTTATACATATACAATAGAACAAATAAAATAATGCAGCAGACAACATGATGCAAGGATAATAAGAGTAATAGTATACCAAATCTTCGTCTTCATCCTTCAGAATAGGTCTTCAATAAGCTGAAAAACTCAGGTCTGACCCGAGCATAATGAAAAGACAAAACACTTGAGTCAGGACTAAAATATCCTCATGTAAGTTAAATCAATCGTAAATAAATATGAGTGTAATGGCGTCAGAGATGTTTACGGGGTTTGACTTCTCATATCCAGCGTCAACGTGCGTGCAGTAACTCAAGAGATGTTACGGGATTTTCCATCTCTCAAGGATCCATTAAATTATCTACTATGTAGTACAATACGCTATTATAATATGTCTACAGTTAAGTAAAAGTATTAAAATAGCGTTAAGGCGTTACCATAATTCCCCTTAATATATTTTTATAATGCCATAGTCTATACAGCACCGTAAACCCCACCGTAAACTAGTGGTTATCAGAGGGTACCCCATAGGTATAACACAAAACAAAATGTAGTGGTCGCGAATAGGATAATCAGCATGACAAGGTACATGAGGCGATACCAACTAGGATACTAGTAGTTGCGTGATCCGAACTGATGTTGAGCATAGCCAGCAGCTACCCCAACACCGCGAAACAACACTCCCAAATCGAGGGGTGCAATCAAATCGAATCATAGAAGATAATAGATATGGTATCGAAGAAGTGTGTCCGCTAGAGGTGGCGAACCTCAATGGCCCGGCGCGACTCCTGTTTTAGTCATGTCAGGGGTCATCCAATATCGTTCTCTTTCT
This sequence comes from Allium cepa, assembly GCA_030765085.1. Lineage (NCBI taxonomy): Eukaryota > Viridiplantae > Streptophyta > Magnoliopsida > Asparagales > Amaryllidaceae > Allium > Allium cepa. Next base: position 14,246,281 of record CM060940.1, on the reverse strand, counting down.
TCAGTCAGTGCATTCACCAAACCATCCACTTCATTCTGGATCAACACTTCGCGTATAATAGTTATTAAAGTGGTTTTCGGTATCGACAGAGAGTATTTCCATTTCCGATCCCGGTCTCTTTAATAACTACGTATTATTACACCAGTGGCTCTTTTACATTTCAAATCGATTCATAATTGATATCAAAATATCATATTCGCTTCAAAAATCAAATCCATTTCAAATATCATCATATCTATTCAAAATGTAAGGTTCCGTTTCAAAAACCATTTTTCGCCTCAATATCTCATTTCGATTTCCAAATCATTTCGAATTTCAATTTAGGTTGCAACTTCATTTAACCCAATTCGTATTTACATTCAAGATTTAAACATAAACATTTCACCTTATTGACCAGCTTGAAATTTCAGAAAATAGTTTTAAGTAGTTTAAAAGTAATTTTAAATAATTAAAATAGTTAAAAATACTTAAAATCTTAAAATGGATTTAAAATAGATAAATTAGTTTAAAATAATTTAAATTGGGTTAAGTAGATTTAAAATAGATTAAAATAATTTAACATGGTTTAAGATGGGCAAAAATAATTTAATATAGTTAATATAGGTTAAAATAGTTTAAGTATTTAAAGATGGTTTATACAACAAAGTAATTCGGAAAACAAAATGAAACAGCTTCTAAACCAATTCATTTCAATTATAACTTTCCAATTCAAATCAATTTCAATTTCTATTTTACCGATTCAATTTCGATTTCAATTAAAATCAACGTCAACTTTGACTTCAAATTAATTCAATTCTACATTCACCTTCAATTAATTCAATTTCAATTTATATCGATTTGGAGCTTGATTTTTCAAAATATCAATTTATAACACTTAACAAAATTATCCTTCAATATTCAAATTTAAATCCAAATTTCAATTATGGTTCAATTCCAAGCTCGAATTCAAAATATCATTTTTATATCACCTTTACTTAGTAATATTCAAAGCTGGAAATAATGTTCAATCTTCAAAACAAACAAATTTCGAAATTCAGTCATATTCCAATTTTTTAATTTCAATGTCTCAACTTAAATTATTTCACAATTTATTTTAACCAAAATTTATTTCAACATTCCAAACTCAATTTTTCGATAAATTCGATTTCTATAAATTGATTTCTATTTATAACCTTTAAATCAAAACATTTAAATAAATTTCAAATCGACGATTTTAAAAATTATTAATTTAGCCAATCAGGTGTCCGTATATAATTTTCTATCCTATGGCCAAGTGATTAGTTATTTCAATTAAATGTTAGGGATGAATATATATCACTTAAACTAAATCACAGTGTCATGTATGCATAACAGTATATATATAAGCAAATAAACGTCCAAAAATTTAAATATCAACCAATAACATCCATCGAAATACATCATCCAATAAACAATACAATTCATGGCAATTTCATAGTTATCAATGTCAGGTAATTTAATCGCAATTCAATTTTAATTTCAATTTAATTTTCAATTTAATTTTCAACGGTTAATTCAAATGACAATCTATATGACAATTAAATTTTATCAAACAACGACAAATAAAATTCATATCACTTCATAATGTCCAATTTAACTAGCATAAAGATATTCAGTACGTTGTGAGCGTTATAAAACACTCACCTTGATTTCAATGTAGTTCCAGCGTTTTATTTCGAATAAAATTAAAGGAGTGTTTAATTTTATCCGAAATTTCCACTAGCTCTAAACGACTCCACTCCAGCTCCATTGCGTAGTGCTCGTCGATATGATTCCAATGCAAAAAGTTTCGTGCGTTTTCGACCTCGTATGAAAAAGTTATGCTATTTTAAAGTTTATACGAATTTAAATATACAATTTCAGCTTTTATTTTAAATATCAAACCCTCAACTGCATCCTGGCCATCGATTTCTGCATCTTTAGGTCTGAGTCGTCCCTCATCTCTTCTTCCTCAACGTGACAAGCTCACGTTCCCAAACACATTCGCCGCCGTTCTTCCCGCAATTTTCACGACCAAACCGAGCAACTTGAAGACGATCGGTGAGTGCCACGTTGTTCGCCACCGCGAGCTCCACCGTCCGCCAGAGTGCGGCCTAGGTCGGCCCCCCTTTGCCTCGATTTGCGTGAAAAACTCAGCGGCTTCCATCTCGTTTTGTCGTCAATCCGTTGCTCCATTTCCGATCTTCACCGTTGGATAGCTAGATCTTGATTCTCTCTACAACTTTCATGTTGGAAGTTTTTCCTAATTGTTGATGGATTAAGAGATTTGGAGGAGAAAAGAATCATGCATTTCTGGCCTTAGAATTGAAGGTGGCGGCTATCACCTTTTGACCTAGGTTTTTAGTAATTTGTGAATTATGAAGTCCTTTTATAGAAAAACGATGAACATTATTCATCTCGAAATTTCCGAACTCCAAACGAAGCGTGCCGGCTGGCATTTCTAGGGTTTACCCCGTGTTCCGGACACAATGGAGCAGGTTTCGGAAGCTAATTCGATCATCTGTGCGAGTTACGGCAATAAACGGTCAAGTTTAAATTAAACCGATTCAACTAATTTATATGCGTTTTGGCTTGCCCCGGTCAACGGTAAATCCGGTTGACACGAAAGTTGAAACCTTACAATAATATAACATTATGGATTCGATGAAACTGGTTTCGTCGAAATCCGAGACTGTTTCAAAATGGCTATTTTAACTCGTCAATTTAATATTAAAATATTCAATTTTCACAAATTTACTTTTAATTCGATTTTAAAAGTTCTATCACATCATTCTAACTTTAATATGATAAAATAAAATTTTACAAATAATTTTTAATCATATTAAACCCGTTATTCAATTATTCAATAAATTCCAAATATTAAATTTTGAACAATTTTGATTATCCAATAATTCATTATCCTTTGAAATATTTGAAATTGTACTTATAAGATTCAACTTTTAAAACCAATTCACATCTTAGAACACTATTTCCAATTTACAGTTATTCAATATGTTTTAAATATTTACTTTAAATAATTTACTTGTTCAATATTCGATTATTTGACTTTAAATGGATTTTACATATTAATCAATTACTCTATTATACCCAATGAATTCAACACTTATTATCCTATCCAACTATTGATTTCAAAGGCATTCACTAAGTAGCATTTATTTTCCAATACTTATTACTATTCAAATCTTCGAAACCAATCTATTAAAATTTGTATTACTACCTAAATAATTCACAATTCTTATTCACTTATTTACATTTGTTTTCCATATATTCCCTTGTAACCAAGTTATAACATTTGAGTCAATTCAATTACATTGGAACTCCATTCAATCTATAAATAATTACTTGGATAATTATTGTTGCAATTCATTCCAGTTATTATTATTCCAAACGAATTACAAATTTTTTTTCTAACATTAAATCACGAAATATTATTAAATTAGCTATTTTAATTATCGAAAATTTACGGGTCGTTACATAAGGTTAAATATATAATCATGACCCATAATGTATAGAATAAATAATATTACCTTTCAAGCATAAATAAATATGCAGACTACAGTATTGCTTATTAACTCATAAAAGCATATTACCCTTGCAATAGTTATATTACTTTGCCACTAAAGGATTGAAAAATAGTAAAAAAAAAACGTTTGTAAGTTATGGAATGATAAACATTATAGTTTCCCACATGAAGCTAAAACTTATATTGCTTCTGAAATATCTATAAAAAAGGTGTTACATAAGAGGAAATAATTGATTAAAAATTAACTTCCAAATCAATTAACATTAAAGAGGATTATTATGCATCCAATTCTTTCACTAAATTTAGTTCCAATTAAAGATAATCAATTTCACCTAATTCTCTTTTTTGTTTAAGTTCAAATCAAATGGAGCTTATAACAATCAATTCCTTTTTATGTGCTACATGGTAGTATTATCTGTTGTGATCTTTCTTAATTAAAGTTGGTTTAGATATAAACATTACCAATACTATGTAGGCATATTTGTTTACTTGTGTGAATGAAAACATGTAAAAAAATTATTTATTGCATATCATATGACATGCGTATGCACAAACAATATAGGAACCGAAATATTAAAACAAATATGATAAAACATTTCACGCATTCATTATATACAATCAACCATTTTTAATATTCAACCATCAAGAAAATAGTTCTACCGAGATTCGTATTTATGCTCAATTTGTAACATAAAATTTAAAGTGGTCACCTTTCTATAATAACAACTATCAACTAAACTAAAAACTAATCATGTTAGGTAAATTATGCATATTATCTAGTAAATATATATAAATTAAAATTTTGAACTTAACATATTTTTTGATAGTTTAGAAGTAGTTTAAAAGATGAAGTTTCATCAATTTGACATTGATGCATTTTGAGAAAGTAGCATCTATGTAAAAATTCTAGTCCGTGAACAACTAATGAAAACAATGAAAACAACAATGACTAAAATGTTAAAAAATATCCACTACCTACATGATCCCAATAACTTAATATGTGAACAAATACAATGTAAGAATGAATTGTAGTTAGTTTCATATGGAACTGAGAGTAAAAGCGAATTATGTTAAAGATCTTTTCTAATTCAAACTAATGTAGAATAAGTTATACTAAGAATTTATGATATATTCGATTCCAAATTAAGTTAGAGAACTGATTACACATCGATTATAGAATATGTTCTTTAATTAAATGAATTAATTGCCTATAGTTTGGGAATTCAATTACATATAATTAACTGAATACTAAAAATGGAAAAAAATATACGAAAACATACATAGCGATGAAAATTAACCTGAAATCGTATCAACAATCACATTCATTCAAAATAACAAACACGTAAAAATTTAAAAGAACCAAATACACAAATTCTTTAATATTTATACATTTTTTATAAAAAATTAAGTGTACTTCTCCATAGTTTCAAATTTGACTGAAGTTGGAAGTAAGAGTTTTAAAAACTTAAAGCATTAAAAAAATTATCAAAACTAACATTATTTTTAAAACCAAAAGCGTAGATAATTAATGCTTTCAACAACTTAAGTCTATAAATGTTGTATTAAATTCATTCTACTTAAAATAATAAAAGCAAATAGATAATTATATAAAACTCATCCCAATTTGTGGATTATAAAATCATTTACAATGATTTCGCACACATAAAATTATAAAATTTTATATATTTACTGTTACAAATAAATATAAATTATACATAGAAATATATAAATGTATATTTATTGATATATGCAATATGAAGTAATTATGTTAATACTGCATTACATTTTAATCAAAAGATAAGTATTATTTGTATTCTAATATATTTCCTTTTGTTTTGATTTCAACTTTTAATTAGAGGATTAGTTACACATTAATTTTCAAATTAATTATCTATGATGCTAATTGAATGAATTAATTTTCACTAATGGGAATATTCATTCAATCAGAATTAAATTATTGAACAATAAAGAACAAAAACCATAAGCATATTCATTTTAACTATTAACAACTAAATAGTAAACATGTTATCAAATTTTCATATCAATTAAATTACGCATACACTTTAGTGAATTTATAAAAATTGCAAGTTTTTCTAAGCTAAACATTAGGTTTAAAAACTAAAAGCGTAAAAAAAACATTAAATCTAACATTATTTTTTGAAATTGAAAGCATAAATGAGAATTAATAGTTTCACAACTTGACCCACTAACTTTTACATCTAACATATCATTCGTTAGTAAATCGTTTTAGTATATTATATTTCAAAAGAAAATTAATTTGTGAACTATATATCCTCCAGCTATGAGATTCCGACTATTTGAACATAATCCTGGTTTGTTAGAAAATGCACAAATAATAATATGAATAGAAACAAAACCACATGATTTAATAAATATACATTTTGAGACTATGTAATTAAGTAGAAATAAAAAGCTAATATGATAAAAAAATTATGATTATAAATGGTGTTGTAGACGGAAATAAGAATTTTGCAAGGAGAAATATATGAATAAAGAGTTGATCATAGTTTTGTCACTATTCGTAGCAACCCCATTTTATTAAGCAATAATTAATAGGATTTAATAATAGTAATTTAATTAATTAATTTAAGTTTGAACATTTATTTAATAAATTGTTTTTGAATTTATTTAAATAGAAGGATCTAAATTGCGAAAGTATAATATATAAATTTTAAAATAAGCTGTAATGTGGACAATGAACTTGTATGACACCGATTCACTGTATGTATATATAGTTGACATTTGACGCGTAATATATTCTTATAACATTATTATATTCTATATTATATGTTATCGCTGCGCCTAACTCTTTGTTCTCAACTATTTACTGTATAATGTGGATTGTTCTGTCCTAGAGGCACTTATGTCTCTGCTTTGTACCAATACTGTATAGGTACTGAGTTATACATTTTATTTTTTAATACGTACCCGCGTTAGTCCAAGATAATATTCAGATGTTTACTTATTATAGCCTCATTCTCTATATTGTCTGATAGTATTACTCAGTAATACTCTTGGATAGTATGAGTATAGAGATGGGTTATTACTATAAACGCACATAGAACAAAAACCTTGTGTTGGCTTAATTTTGGAACTACCGAATAATTTTTTCCTTTACTTCAAACATACATGTAGATTTAATAACTGAAACAATACAAAAATTAACATAGTTCATAGAGAAATATTGTACCACCATAAAAATTTACTTGTAAATACATATGAAAATAACAATTTTAAGGAATTAATTATGGATACTATTAGCATTACCGAATTTTGTTATCAGAATTTAATACTATAGGTGACTGTAACACCTATAGCGCTTAGCTTTTGGCCTCTAGATACAGGATGTTACAATAAAATACACCTAAGGTCTGACAAGAACATCATGTGCCCCTGCTACATAAAATCGGCCTACAGCTTGACTAGTAGTACCGTATACATCACCACCACGGTTGAGATCAGCAAACGTACCAGAGCATACAAAAAAATTGGTCAAATATTGATTCTAGATACGGTGGTGACATACCCTTATGGGAGTGATCCACATAGCCCTACGGCATAACCTATTTTGGTCATTTTCAGTTGATGAGGCCTGAGGCTATGTTTACCTTCTCTAGAGCACTGCCACTTAGAACGCAACATTACCTTCCAGATGTTGACTCAATCTCAGCATTCATCCATACAAGTCGTTAAGAAGATAAACGAACTGAAGGTACTATTTCCACTACACCTATTTTGAAATTACCCTCAGGGTTAGTAGCAAATAGCCCTTGTACTTCAAAGTCTTTATCTTGGACCTTGCATTTACTATTTCCAATTCGGACATTTATGTTGGTTCGAAGTGATTTTTGGATAACAACTAATATCCGATCCCAGTTTCTCCAAACCAACCTTCGATAATTTTAAAAGGTCAAGTTATTTATAGTGGACAATCCAACTATCAGGGTGCGGAGATTTGCATATGAACATATGTTCCATATGCTTAGATTATCATGACCCTCTTATCAAAATTAACCCCCTTGTATTTATCACGTTCTCGAAGTGCGGTATTTGTGATGAGTACATGTCGACTTACTTTCAATAAAATGCACCATCATTTTATTACAACTATATTAATTCATTTGGCTACTTAATATCATGGATAAAGACTCTTGGTTTTAAAACAATTCACTTAAACAAGAAAATTGGTCAAAGATAAATAATCGATAGGGTTTTTAAAGAAACCTTAAAAACAGCTAAATCATAAGTTTAAACTCAATCAAACCTTAATTAATCTTCATTAAATCAAAATTAAATCATTAATTATCCAAATTTTATTTATCATTAAACTATAATTATACTATATTTAATTAACATTTATTTAAGAAATTAAAGCCCCATTAAATGGATAATTAACCTTTAATTAAATAACAATTAATTAAATAATCAACTCAAATTAAAAATTATTTAAAATAAATAACTTGATTAAATAGAAATTAATTTTATTTTTGTCTTAATTAATAATTATTTAAAACTTACTTAATTTAAAATAATTTACTTAGTTACCAATTTCTTAAACTCTAATTATTTAACCTAATTACCTAACTAATTAATTTAAATTAAATAAATAAATTATTAAATAATTAAAAAAAAATTAACTTACTAAATTGATTCAAAATGAGTTTTCAAAAATAATCCAAAAGAAAACACTTAAAACTTGAAATCGTGAAATTTTTCGAATTGCATCCATAGCGACTGACACTATGAGCGCAGTTCGCTAGAATTGATTTCTAGGCGAAAGTTACACTTGGCTCAAGCGATGCTATACATTTTTAAAAAAAACTTATCTGAAAGGTTTTGAAACTTTCAACAAGTTGTAACTTGGAAAACATTCCAAAATCAAATAAAAGAAAATGTAACGCTCGCGATTTTTCTTTGCCGAAAAACCGAAATGTTATGGGTTTAAGAAAGAAGAAAGAAAGAAGAAGAGAAGAAGGTAGAAGATGGAGAGAAGAAAGAATATAAAATTTTAAAATAGAAGAAAAAGAGAATAGAAAATGGAACGGAACAGAAAACAACAGAACAATAACAGAATCTCACAATTCGCAGCGGAACAACATATAATAATAAATGAATAATCTTTAAACAAAGAACTATATCAGTTATTACATTTTATACTTTACATCATATCATCATCAGAGTGTACAACAACAAACAATGCAGCGGAAAAAGAAACACTATATAAACTAGTAATGCGCCATGCCATCCATCTTGCCTCCAGCAACTCCAGAATATCCAGAATATCCTGATAAACCTTAACTCTTGACTGCCCGTGTGGAAATTGGTGGGCACCCAGAGTTTAGGAAGGAAAACAATAAACTCCAAGTCAGTCATGTGACTGGTGTGAGAACTCAAAACAGTTTATTTATCTTTAAAATCAAAATAGAGGAATATTTTTAATCAATTCGCAATGCTTTTAAAAATGAGACTACCATAAGACCTCCTGCCACACACACAATGCAAACGCAGACTTGGAGAAGATTTCTCCTTATGATAGTCAAAGATGCTTGATACGTATTAAAATCAAATCAATTTTGATATTATTATTAGTGCATAGTGTAGAAGATATTTCAAAAGTAGAATATAAATCTTAGCCAGCATAGGTACCATTATATTATGCCTACTAATAGCTACCATATTAGATGGCAGGTTGTACAACTAAAACCGTACAAGTCACGTATTGTTTCTTTGGATTTCCAACAAATGGTCAGGCCAAGGAACTTCCCATTGCCACATGAGAATGCCTCTGGAAAGACATCCCCGAGAACCAAACCGGAACTCTGCCAACACAAGGCCGGGTTACCCCTAACTGGGTAACTACTGACACGAGCACGCCATTCCCCGATCGTAAACGACCTTTCTCACGGGATCCCGATAACCAACAACCACAAAGTAATAAATTCGCAGTAACCACATAGGTTAAATATCTGGGCTCCATACCATGATACCACCTCTATCCAGAAGGAAATGTACATACCCTAAAGGGAGCTACCCCTCATAACCTTGCCGCATCTTTCCTGTTTTGACCATTTCCGGGGTGTGAGGCTCGACGAAGTCACGTCCACAAAAACATACTTTATACAAAAGCCATGCTTTGGGTCAACAAATGATCGACACAATGATCACCAGATAGACGATCAAATAAACGATCCTATCACAATAATCAACACAATGATCATTTCAGCAACACTCAGCATGTCACATTACCAAATTGGGAATATATCGCTGATAACTTCAATTATATAAACTCTGAGCTCGTACGTCTCAGAGAAGGGTGTTAAGCTAAGAGAATAAATTCCCCGCCACCTCAGAAATATATTTGAAAGAAATCGGCTTTACATTATCAACTTGTAATGTCAGACACACAATCCATACAAGTCTGTTCCGGGCTCGAACAGAACCGAAGGCACTTACAAAGAAGTCCTTGCAATCCGAATAATCTCTAATCACGTTCGGATTTCCCATCACATATGGAGATCTCAATACCAGGGATCAGCCAGTGCAGAGACAATCAACAAGAAACCCTTTCGCTTTCGAAAATATCCGGTCTTCAACACCGATCTTCGAATGCAATTCATAATGACGTATCACATATTCGGAATGGGTTATACGACCCCAAGGTCCTTTCCCGGTTAACCCGAACAGTGAGCGCTTATTTTTTTAAAAAATAAATAAGTGTGGCATCCAATTTCAAACAAATCACAACAAATACCTATTTAAAGGTAAATATTGATAGTCGGTTATTGAACTATCAATAGATATGCCAACATCACCGGATTCCAAATAATTTTCCAAATTATTTATTTCCCAAAAATATCTTTATAAGATATACATTCTCCATTCTTTAAAAATAAATCAATATTTATTTTTAAACTCATTTTCCAAATTTCATTTATAAATTCCATATTGAATTTACGTTCCAAAATATTTATGAATATACGATTTCCATTAAATTTCTAATATTCATTTTCAATTTATCTTCAAAAAGATAAATTCCAAATATTCACTTAATATTGGAAAAGCATTTCTATACTTATTAAAAATAAGTAATTCACAGATCTTTTTATTTTCTATACTGAGAAAATATTTAATATACCCTAATCGAAATTAAGTATATATTTCATTCTTTTAAGGAAATCATTCACTTAATCATATTTATTTGGGCCAAAATGAATGTTGCGTAAAACATCGTTACGACAACCCAAAATCACTAGTATAGGGATTCAAAATTTAAAATAGATATATAATCCCAATACCACACAAAACATTTCCTTTCGAAAATCATTTACTATAATAACAGTGTTATAGTTCACCATTTCCTTTTATTTCTCGAAAACGTCTATTTCAACAATGAATGTTGAAATTTATGGTTTCGAATCTCAATACATTTTAAAACATCTTTAGATCGTTTTAATTCAATTTAAAACATCACATCCAAAATAATTTCTTTAACAAAATATTCACTATTCAAAAACGTGAATATACTTGTTAATAAATTTCATCACTTCTATTCATTTTATTTTAAAGAATTATTCACTGTCTAAAACATGAACATAATTCCATAAATAAATTACACCAATTCCTTATCAAAATAAGTCGTTGCGGATTTATAAAACAATGTTTATAAATTCTATTTCTATTTATTTTTATAACAACTTCCTTTTATAAATTTCCTTTATAAATCTATTAAATTTCATATCTCCATGATATACTAAAATTTCATATTATAAGTCAAATACTTATAATTTATTTATTTATAAAAATCATTCCTTCAAACTTCCCAAATCTATAAATCTTATAACTTATAAGATTCAATTATTTGTCCAAATTCCATTCCTTTAATAACTTTATGAATTTTATTTTGTTTTCCTTTACAAATTTTATAAACCAACTATTTATAAAATTCTATTTATAACTTCATCGTTATAACCCCATAAATTTCATTCATTTGTGAAATTCATTCACAATTCATTCTAACTCTTATAAAAGCTCGTTTAATAATCCCAATATTTTTAATTTATAAATATCAATTTATAAATCTTTTTAATATAAAACAATTTATATTACTATTTAAAACGTCTTTTAATTCCTTTATAATTTATCATTATGATTTATAACATAATCAAATTTGATAAATTCTATAGATTTCATTCCTTTATGAAATCCATTTACAAATCATTCTATCACTTATAAAAGCTCGTTTTATAATTCAAGATATTCTAAATTTATAAATATCAATTTATAAATCTTTTAATATAAATCAATTTATATTATTACTTTAAACATCTTTAAACTCTTTTATAATTTCATCATTCTGATTTATAAAATTCTATTTCTAAACTTCTTATAATAAATTCAGAATTCCCAGTTCAAACTATTTTATAAAATCACTAATCCCATATTTTCAAAAATCAACTTTTAACTGTATTTCTCAAAAATCATAATTTTCATAATATTAAAATTATAACGTTTATTTATTTAAGATGAATCAATTTCAAAAATATTTTATAAATGTATGTTTCCAAAAATCACTTTAGAAATCAAAATCGTTATTTTTAAACTTCAAAATTGGATCCGATGATGCAACACATCAATAGTCAATCACAACTTTCAAACATCATATATCATCCATGATAACAATCAAATATCACAATATATGAATCAACAATATTTGTGAGGAATCCAGTTGGATCCCTCCAACCTGTTTCCCTGCATCCACAGACATTAGCACAATACCATTCCGTTTCAAGACGGAATATCGCGGTATATGGGATTTTATAAATATATATCCGCTTACTAACGGCGCAATAGGGTCTCATCCGCTAAAAGAAAATGCGGGAAATCAATCAACTGCAATATATACATATGCCAATATATATATATATATTGCTATATATAATATAATACCAATTCCACTTCGAGGTGGAATATCGCGGTATATGTGTGTAATAAATAACCTCCGCTTACTAACGGCGTATAGGGTCTATTCACATCCAATATATATATATATATATCAATCATCATTCAATCAACACAGTCAAGCAAATTTTAAATCTAACTATTTAAAATTTAAATAAACAATAAAATTCCTTTTTGAGTGAGAAGTTCTCACCTTAGCTTTTATTTTGCAATCCCTTTCCATCTTGACTTGGTTTTCTTGATTTATACCTTGTATAAATATTTACATAATTTATTAATATTCGAACAGATCGAATAATAAATTTTCAATTGATAATCTCGATTCATCGGTGATTTCATTTTAATAGTTAAATTAACTGATAGTTCTATTTAAACCAATTTCTTCTTTAAAATTTTATTTAACTAAAATTTAAATTTCCTTTTATAAATTAAATCAACTAACACATTTTTGGTTTTAACTATTAAATTTGTTATAAATAAATTTTCCTTTCAAATAATTCTATTCAACTACAATTTAATTTTAAAACTAAATTTTCTTCTTAAATAGATTTAATTAACTTACCATTAAATTAAATTTATCAACTAATTATTTCAATCTCAAGTTAATGATTTCTATTTTAAACTAAAAATTAAAGATTCAAACTGATTTTCTTTTTTAAAATAATTCTAACATCTTGCTTATATAAATTTTCTTAAATCTTTTAAAATTCCTTTGTTTAATAAATTATTTTAACTAAAATTTTAATTTAAATTAACCAAACTCACTTTCAATAAAATTGTCTAATTGAAGATTTAAATCCTAAACTAGAATTCTTTTAATTTATTTCTTTATTTAATTTAAAGATCAAATTTCCTTAAATAATTCATTTTATCAAATGAATTTGAATTCTTAACAAATTTTCTTTTTAATTTTACACAGATTACTCTTAACAAATTTATTTAATAAAATTTAAATTTCAACTAAATTTACTTAAATAAATTTATTTAACTACAATTAAATTTTAAAACTAAATTCTCTTCTTTTAATAAATTATTCTTAACCCATTTTTCCAAAATAATAATATTTCTTTTGATAAATCATTTTATTAAATAAATTAAATCTCTAACTAATTTTTTTTTACAAATAATCTTTGGTTATTAAAAATAGATTTCTAAATAAGCTAATACTTCAAATTTTTAACAAATTCTTTTTTTTTTTTATAAATATCTTTTAGTAACTTAAAAACAATTTAAATTAACCAATGTTTTTAATTTAAACTAAATTTTCTTTATAAATTCCAATCTTTATTTATTAATTGCATTTAAATTCCTTCTTAGTAAAATTTGAAACTGTATTCATAAAAAGAAAATTCCACTGTGTATATATATATATATAAATATATTTTTACTCATATACAAAATAAATTTAGAAATCGAAAAAAAAGAAAAAAGAAAAATTACCTTACTGTAAAAACTCGAAACCCAGAATCATCCTCCACCTTCAAATCGCACGCCATCCATTCGAGGCCGCCGTTGCCTCGTGTCACGCGCACGCGCACAACCCCTCCTTCCTCCCAATCAATCGCGAGCTGCCCTAGCATCGCCTCCCCTCGTCGCTAGATCCATCAACTCGAGATGCGCCACCATCCATCGCGACCCCTTCCATCGCTGCCTCGATCGAATCGAGTTGCTCGAACATCACTTCCGCGAGCGCGCGCCGCCTAGCCCTAGCCCATTCGCGCGCCGCCGCCTTCTCCCACGCGAGAGCACGTGCGTACGCCTGCGCTCGTTTCCCTCCACTGACTCGCGATTTCAATTCAGGCTTCGGCCATTTTCCTTTTTTTTTTTTATCTGTGTTCCGATTTGAGCTGAGGAATTAAGGGAGAGGGAGAGAGATGCGAAGGTCTTCGGCTATTTTTTTTTTTTAGATTTGAACGAGAGGAAAATTCTATCGGCCATTGTTTTATTTCATCGTTTGATTTGAATACTGAAGAGAGGAAGGAAGGGGAGGTTTATTTAAAATCGAACGAACATGCTTTGCACGATTTCTTCAGTGATTTTCTGCGTGATTTTAGGCGTGAGTTTAGGGAAGAGAACGTGTGTTAGTTTGACCAATTTAAATTTTAAATTTGAATTGAATTCGAGTCAATCTAAATGCATTTACTCACCTTGTGCTCACATAACAACTCGGAAAAATACGAAATTTGAAACCCGGCAATAATTCAATATTCCGGACCCAATGGAACTGGTTTCGTCGAATTTCGAGACTGTGCCTCGGACGGCTATTTTTAAATATCGATTCGAACGATTAAATTTCAAAACTGAACAATTCACTTCCAAATTAAATTCTGAAGCTTCTATTATCTTCAATATTATCAATATAAATTTTACAAGCCTTTAAAATATTTTTAATCGGCTTAAAATTGAAGGTTCAATTTTTTTATTCAATTTTCAATAGATTAAATTCTATAATTTAATCACCAATTTCAAAGTTATATTGAAATTTCAAGCTAAACCATCATTCAAATATTTAAAATCAATTAAATATTTTCAATTTAAATTGTCAAAATTCAGGGTCGTTACAACCTTCCCTCCTTAAAAGAATTTCGTCCCGAAATTACAAGTTAAGAAGAATGCTCTTATCCCGTCTATCATTTTTCACAATCCAAATAGTTTTATGAACTTTCTAAAACAAATCTTTTTACTTGAGATTCATTATCATTTCAACTAGCTTTCTAACTTCAATTATAAGTTCCTAACAATATTGTTTTACTAATCATTCAAGTTTAAATTCAAATTCAAATTTCAAACTTTCAAATTTTTCTCAAAATTTTTCTAACATCCTAAATTTTCGAAAACTTTCGCCAGCGTCTCCTTTGCGCGGCTAGCTCGGTACGACTACAAAATGGCACCACGGCCCCTCAGAATCAAAAAGAAAAGAGAAAAGCCAAGTGGCTAGAGAAGAAAGTCATCAAATTTCATACTGAAATTCAAATACGTACCTTTTTGTCGAGCCATTCAATTTTATCTTTGAAATCAAAATCTCAATTCCTTTATATACCTGTATAACCTGCTAATAGTAGCATCCAATTCCAACATTCAAACCATTTTGCCAATTACAAAATTTTCAACATATGCTTCTTACACCATTTTTTTTTTACTTCACTATTGAAGTTACATATTCATTTCATTCAATTTTACTCTTCAATTCAATTTCATTCACAATTTAAATTCCATTTGAATTCAATTCACAATTTGAAATTCCATTCGAATTTAATTCTCAATTCTAAATATTGAATTCTATCGATTTACTTTCATTTGCTAATTCATTTTAATATTCAATTCATTCCATTTGAAATTATTTCACAAATGAATAAATTATCAAGTTAATTTTCTTGAATCCAATCCATCTTATTTTATTCCATATACTAGTGATAATAATTCTACCGTGGCTTACACTGGTATCCCAGACCTTGCTTTTACAGCCAGCCTCTCGACTGTCTCAGGTTACACCTAACCAACCCCCTAAAAGAGGACGTGTGGGAGTAAGAGTCTCCCGTTCGCCACCAAACCGCGAAGCGAGAACCCCCCATCACATAGCCCAAAGCTTAACAAGACTGGTGTGAGAACTCAAAACAGTTTATTTATCTTTAAAATCAAAATAGAGGAATATTTTTAATCAATTCGCAATTGTAACGCTTGCGATTTTTCGTTGCCGAAAAACCCAATAGTTAGGGTTTTAAAAAGAATTTAAGAAAAGAAGAAAAGAAAGAAGTAAGAAAAGAAGAGAAAAAGGTAGAAGATTAGAACATAAAAGATAAGGTAGAAGATGAAGAGGAAAAGAAAACAGAAAATTTTAACTTTTTAAAATAGAAGAAAAAGAGAAATAGAACAGAAAGAAAATGGAGAAAATAGAACAGAACGGAAAACAAGAACAACATCAGAATCTCACAATTCGCAGCGGAACAACATATAATAAATAATGAATAATCTTTAAACAAAGAACTATATCAGTTATTACATTACATCACATTTCATTACATCATATCATCAGAGTGTACAACAACAACAACAAACAGTGCAGCGGAAAAAGAAATACTATATAAACTAGTAATACGCCATGCCATCCAGCTTGCCTCCAGCAACTCCAGAATATCCTGATAAACCTAACTCTTAACTGCCCGTGTGGAAATTGGTGGGCACCTAGAGTTTAGGAAGGAAAACAATAAACTCCAAGTCAGTCATGTGACTGGTGTGAGAACTCAAAACAGTTTATTTATCTTTAAAAACAAAATAGAGAGATATTTTTATTTCAATTCGCAATGCTTTTAAAAATGAGACTACCATAAGGCCTCCCGCACACACACACAATGCAAACGCGGAATCGGAGGAGATTTCTCCTTATGATAGCCAAAGATGCTTGATACGCATTTAAAATAATATTTGATATTATTACTAGTGCATAGTGTAGGGGAAAAATTCATTTTGAAAGTAGAATATAAATCTTAGCCAACATACGACCATTATCGTATGCCTACTATAGCTAACTATGTTCAATAGCAGATTACCGCCACATTCCATAGCAGGTTATACAACTAAAACCGTACAAGTCACGTATTGTTTCTTTGGATTTCCAACAAATGGTCAGGCCAAGGAACTTCCCATTGCCACATGAGAATGCCTCTGGAAAGACATCCCCGAGAACCAAACCGGAACTCTACCAACACAAGGCCGGGTTACCCCTAACTGGGTAACTACTGACACAAGCACGCCATTCCCCGATCGTAAACGACCTTTCTCACGGGATCCCGAAAACCAACAACCACAAAGTAATAAATTCGTAGTAACCACATAGGTTAAATATCTGGGCTCCATACCATGATACCACCTCTATCCAGAAGGAAATGTACATACCCTAAAGGGTGCTACCCCTCATAACCTTGCCGCATCTTTCTTGTTTTGACCATTTCCGGGGTGTGAGGCTCGACGAAGTCACGTCCACAAAAACATACTTTATACAAAAGCCATGCTTTGGGTCAACAAATGATCAACACAATGATCACTAAGATAGACGATCAAATAAACGATCCTATCACAAAAATCAACACAATGATCATTTCAGCATCACTCAGCATATCACATTACCAAATTGGGAATATATCGCTGATAACTTCAACTATATAACCTCTGAGCTCGTACGTCTCAGAGAAGGGTGTTAAGCTAAAAGAATAAATTCTCCGCCACCAACAGAAATATATTTGAATGAAATCGGCTTTATATCTCAACTTGTAATGTCAGACACACAATCCATACAAGTCTGTTCCGGGATCGAACAAAACCGAAGGCACTTACAAAGAAGTCCTTGCAATCCGGATATTCACAATCCTGATCGGATTCACCATCACATATGGAGAACTCTATACCGGAGCAACTCGGTGCAGAGTAAATCGACAGGTCATCCTATCGCTCTCGCAAATACCGGGTCTTCAACACCGATCTTCAATGCAATTCACAACGACGTATCACATATTCGGAATGGGTTATACGACCCCATGGTCATTTCCCGGTTAACCCGAATAGTGAGCGCTTATTCAAAAATAAGTGTAGCATTCACATTCAAACAAATCACATCAATTACCCATTCAAAGGGAAATATTGATAGTCGATTATTGAACTATCAATGGATATGCACACATCACCAGATTCCAAATAATTTTCCAAATTATTTATTTTTTTCAAAATATCTTTACAAGATATCTAATTTCAACACTTCAAAAAAATAAATCAATATTTATTTTTCTAAACCAATCCCACTTTCTTTTATAAATTCCTTAGTGAATTTATATTCCAAAATATTCATGCATACACGATTTCAATTTATCATTTCAATTTATCTTCAAAAAAATAAATTCTAATTATTCACTTCATATTGGAAAGACATTTCCATACTTATTTATTCATAAGTAATTCACAAATCTTTTTATTTTCTACACTTGGAAAATATTCAATATACGAATTAAGTATATATTTCATTCTATTAAGGAAATCATTCTCTTCAACATATTTATTTGGGCCAAAACGAATGTTGCGTAAAACATCGTTACGACAACCCAAAATCACTAGTATAGGGATTCGAATTTAAAATAGATATATAAATCCCAATACTATTCAAACCATTTCCTTTCGGAAATCATTTACTATAACAACAGTGTTATAGTCCACTATTTCCTTTTATTTCTCGAAAACGTCTATTTCAACAATAAATGTTGAAATCTATGGTTTCGAATCTCAACATATTTTAAAACTTCGTTAGATCGTTTTAATTCAATTTAAACATTTCATTCAAAACATTTCCTTTAACATATTATTCACTATTCAACAACGTGAATATACTTTGTTAACAACTTCCATTCTTTTATTCATTTTATTTTAAAGTATTATCCACAGTCAAAAACGTGAATATAACTCCATAAATAAATCATAACAATTTACTTATCAAAATAAGTCGTTTGTGAATTTATAAAACAACGTTTATAAATTCCATTTCTATTTATTTATAAAAACTTCTTTCCTTATAAATTTTCTTTATTAACCTATTCACTTTATAACTCCATTATAAACCAAAAATTCAAATTATAAGTTAAATGCTTATAAAACGATTATTTTACAAAATCGTTCCTCTAAAGACTTTCCAAACCATAAATCTTATAACTTATAAGATTCATTTATTTAACCAAATCTATTCTTCAATTAACTTCACAAATTTATAAATCTTACTATTTATAAATTTTATTTATAACTTCACAGTTTATAATTCTATAAATTTCATTCATTTACGAAATTCATTTTCACTTCATTCAAACACTTATAAAAACTCGTTTTATAATGTCAATATTTCAATTTATAAATATCCATTTATAAATCTCTTAATATAAATCAATTTATATTATTCTTTAAAACATATTTGTTCTCCTTTATTATTTCACCATTTTGATTCATAAAATAATTAAATTTTATAAATCCTATATTCAAACTTTTCACAATAGATTCAAAAATCTCGATTAACTATTTTATAAAATTATCAGCATCATATTCTCAAAAATCAGTTTTTAACTATATTACTCAAAAATCATAATTTTTATAACATTAAAATTATAACGTTTATTTATTAAAATGGATCAATTCCAAAAATAAAGTATATTTTCAAAAATCACTTTAAAATCATTTTAAAATCCCAAAATCTGGGTCCAATGATGCTACACACCAAATAGTCAATCACGACTACAACGGTATTATATATCGTATATGATAATCAATCAAA
The DNA here is from genome assembly GCA_030765085.1 of Allium cepa. Lineage (NCBI taxonomy): Eukaryota > Viridiplantae > Streptophyta > Magnoliopsida > Asparagales > Amaryllidaceae > Allium > Allium cepa. The sequence continues at coordinate 14,226,461 of CM060940.1, read as the reverse complement.
TATCAAAATATCTGAAATCAAATAAATACTGTTGAGGAATCCAGTTGGATCCCTCCAACCTGTTTCCTGCATCCAAAAACATTAGCACAATACCAATTTCACTCCAGTACGAAATTATCGCGGTATATGTTATTATTAAATATTATCCGCTTAATAACGGCGTAATAGGGTCTCATCCGCTAAACAAAAAAATGCGGGAAATCAATAACTCCAATATATACATATGCCAATATATATACATTGCTATTATATATAATACCAATTTCACTGTTTATGAAATATTCGCGGTATATGTTTTTAATAAATAACATCCGCTTACTAACGGCGTATAATGTCTATTTTAACAATCAATAGATAACAATCATCATTCAAACATGCATTCAAATATTTTAAATCTAACTATTTAAAATAAAATCGAAACTGATTCGATTGAGTGAGAAATTCTCACCTTGGTTTTAATTTCCGTTTTAGCGATTTATTTCGAATATAATTAAACACGCGTTTAATTATACCCGAAATTTTCGCCAGCTCCGAAAATTCCCAATCCAGCTCCATCGCGTAGTGTTCGTCCATACGATTCCAACGCAACTGGTTTCGCGCGTTTTCGACCTCGTATGAAAAAGATACGTATTTTTAAATATTACACGAGTTAAATAAATAATTTATTTACAATTTCTAACCCTAATCAAATCTGGACCCTTGATTCCACATCTCCCTGCATCTCCACCGTCCCCCTTTTCTTCCCTCTCTCTCGTTTCCATCTCCAGGTGATAGCCGAACGCACAAAACCCATGCTCGAAACTAGGGCTCCAAATTCGAGCCACCATCTCTCATCGAAACTTCGATCAACAAGTGCCATCCTGACCGTCTTACCCCCCTCCACCTTCGGCTGCAAGGCCAAAAAACTCGGCCTCCCCCATGTCAATGAAAACCGTGCGCAACTATCACCCTTCAAGCTCGATTTGCCGCCAATCCGTCACGCCATTTACGATCATAACCGTTGAATATAAGGATCTCACGTAGCTCTACAACTTTGTAGTTGGAGATTTCTTGAATGACTTTGTGGATTGAAAGATAATTGAAGAAAAGGGACTGCAATTTTCGGCCATCCATTGGGGTGAACGGCGGCTAGGGTTTCATTTTTTTTATTTTTTTATTTTTGTGAATTAAAGGGGTATTTATAGGAAAAAATCGAACACTATTCATCCGGAAATTCCGAACTCCGATTTACGTGCCGTAACCAGCGTTTCTAGGGTTTATCCCGCATTCCGGACACAATGGAATAGGTTTCGGAAGCTAATTCGGAAGTATGTGCGAGTTATGGCTATAAACGCTCAATTTAAATTAAACCGATTTAAGTCGATTTCTAGGCGTTTTAATTTGTACAGGACAAACGGTAAATCCAATCGACATGAAATTTGAAACCTTACAATAATATCACATTACGGATCCGATGAAACTGGTTTCGTCGAAATCTGAGACTTTTTGAAAAACGGCTATTTTAACTCGCCAAATTAAAATTAAAAATAAATCGATGCGTTTCGAGCTGCCACGATCAAACGATAACTCCGATTGACACGAAATTTGAAATCCGGTAATAACTAACTATTATGGATCCAATGGAACTGGTTTCGTTCAATTCTGAGACTGTTCAAAAATTGGCTATTTTACAGTCGATTTAAATTATTAAAATATTCAATTTTCACAAATTAACTTTTAATTCGATTTTAAAAGTTCTAAAATATCGTTCTAACTCCCATATGATAAAATAAAATTTTACAAATCATTTTCAATCATATTTAACTAAATTTTCAATTATTTCCATAATTTAACATATTAAATTATCGATTTAATTATTCAATTAAATCCAATAATTCAAATAAAAATTTATTTGACTTATAAATTCACTTATTAATATTTAAAATTAATTAAATATTGAAATTTAAATTAATTAAAATTCTGGGTCGTTACAATCTTCCCCCCTCAAAAGAATTTCGTCCTCGAAATCAACAAGTAAGAAAAGTTACAGAATCTATTAATTTTCAAAATTCATAATTAAATTCCTTACAATACTTTACTAAGTTTTCCAAATCATACTTAGTTATCTTTTCAAAAAAAACTACTATTGTTTAACTTTCAATTCCAAAATCAAAATTAAAGTTTTCAAAATTTTCCAATTTTCTCAAATTTTTTCTAACGCCTTAAATTTCCGGAAAAATTCGCCATAGTCTCCTTTGCGCGGCTCGATCCGAAAAAAAAATGACAGTATATATATATCACAAATATACATCTCATCAAGTAATGAGGCATCCCGAAGGGTAAAAAGTGTAAAAGTACAGTATGTAATCCGAGATATGTACCTTATTATTTTATTAGCAAGCATATACGGCTAATATAGCGCAAAAGCGAGCTCCAAATGCGAAGCAAACGCGGTCCGCACCTACTAATCACTCAACAAACAACATGAGAACCATGCATATAGATAATAATATCAATATACATATATCAACTGAAACAAAAGCAACAAATGCAAACATCAACCAACTATCATCCATAACCGATCAACATTCATTCATATTCTCATTAATATTTAATGAAATGGCTTTCAATTTAATCACATTTGATTCATTAATAGTGGATGTTCTTTCTAACATTCATTTTCAATTAGTTTATATTCACTAATTCATATTCAAGTTGGTTCACTTCCAATTCAAATTCAATTCTATTTAAGATTTACTTAACTTCCAATCGAATTTCAATTACTTTAGCTTTCAATTTCATTAACTCTTAATGAATTATATACAATCAACTAACAATCATATAACAATCAATGTATATTAATTACGACCAAATTCCTTTGCTTTCAATTGGTTTAATTTAATTGATTTTCATTCAATTATTCAACTTTCTAATAACATTAGATTTTAATGAATTTCACTTGTATTCATTATTTCATATCAATTTAATTCACATTCAATTGATTAACATTTAATCCATTAACTCAATTCAATTACTAAAGTTGAATTTCACTTATATAACTTAAGTTCATATCTATCACTTAATTTTATTAATTTACTTTGATACTAATATCAACTTCATTCCATATCACTTAAGTTATATTCCATTTAACTTTAAATTCACTTTTACTTTCAACTCATATTCATAAATATATTCATATAGTTTCACTTCTTATATATATATATAAGTTTATTTCACAATTGTAATTCACTTTAATTATAATTCAATTCTTATAATTCTTTTTACTTACACAATTATTCTTTTATTTAGGTTATTCAAACAACTAAACAATCAACTTATATACACTTTAATAATTCTGAAAATTATTTCTTTACATATACAAAATATAATCAAGGTAAAATTATTTCATTTACCCAATTTAAAACCAATATTATGTCGATTTATCTTGTTTAAGAGTTTAGAAACCCCTATCTACGATAGTTAGCTAGACTAGATCGACGGGAATCTATAAACAATCAACCGATAAGTCAACACAATATAAAACAATTTTTATTCACTAACAAATACGCTCTCATAGCTATTATTACTCTCAAATTCATTCTAGAGTACTGCTGACTCTATCTCTAATGAGAAATACCCAACAGAACCATGGTTGTCGCTTAACCATAAGCTCTGATACCAAATGTAACGCTTGCGATTTTTCGTTGCCGAAAAACCCAATAGTTAGGGTTTTAAAAAGAATTTAAGAAAAGAAGAAAAGAAAGAAGTAAGAAAAGAAGAGAAAAGGGTAGAAGATTAGAACATAATAGATAAGGTAGAAGATGGAGAGGAAAAGAAAACAGAAAATTTTAATTTTTTAAAATAGAAGAAAAAGAGAAATAGAACAGAAAGAAAATGGAGAAAATAGAACAGAACGGAAAACAAGAACAACATCAGAATCTCACAATTCGCAGCGGAACAACATATAATAAATAATGAATAATCTTTAAACAAAGAACTATATCAGTTATTACATTACATCACATTTCATTACATCATATCATCAGAGTGTACAACAACAACAACAAACAGTGCAGCGGAAAAAGAAATACTATATAAACTAGTAATACGCCATGCCATCCAGCTTGCCTCCAGCAACTACAGAATATCCAGAATATCCTGATAAACCTAACTCTTAACTGCCCGTGTGGAAATTGGTGGGCACCCAGAGTTTAGGAAGGAAAACAATAAACTCCAAGTCAGTCATGTGACTGGTGTGAGAACTCAAAACAGTTTATTTATCTTTAAAATCAAAATAGAGAGATATTTTTATTTCAATTCGCAATGCTTTTAAAAATGAGACTACCATAAGGCCTCCCGCACACACACACAATGCAAACGCAGAATCGGAGGAGATTTCTCCTTATGATAGCCAAAGATGCTTGATACGCATTTAAAATAATATTTGATATTATTACTAGTGCATAGTGTAGGGGAAAAATTCATTTTGAAAGTAGAATATAAATCTTAGCCAACATACGACCATTATCGTATGCCTACTATAGCTAACTATGTTCAATAGCAGGTTACCGCCGCATTCCATAGCAGGTTATACAACTAAAACCGTACAAGTCACGTATTATTTCTTTGGATTTCCAACAAATGGTCAGGCCAAGGAACTTCCCATTGCCACATGAGAATGCCTTTGGAAAGACATCCCCGAGAACCAAACCGGAACTCTGCCAACACAAGGCCGGGTTACCCCTAACTGCGTAACTACTGACACGAGCACGCCATTCCCCGATCGTAAACGACCTTTCTCACGGGATCCCGAAAACCAACAACCACAAAGTAATAAATTCGTAGTAACCACATAGGTTAAATATCTGGGCTCCATACCATGATACCACCTCTATCCAGAAGGAAATGTACATACCCTAAAGGGTGCTACCCCTCATAACCTTGCCGCATCTTTCCTGTTTTGACCATTTCCGGGGTGTGAGGCTCGACGAAGTCACGTCCACAAAAACATACTTTATACAAAAGCCATGCTTTGGGTCAACAAATGATCAACACAATGATCACTAAGATAGACGATCAAATAAACGATCCTATCACAAAAATCAACACAATGATCATTTCAGCATCACTCAGCATATCACATTACCAAATTGGGAATATATCGCTGATAACTTCAACTATATAACCTCTGAGCTCGTACGTCTCAGAGAAGGGTGTTAAGCTAAAAGAATAAATTCTCCGCCACCAACAGAAATATATTTGAATGAAATCGGCTTTATATCTCAACTTGTAATGTCAGACACACAATCCATACAAGTCTGTTCCGGGATCGAACAAAACCGAAGGCACTTACAAAGAAGTCCTTGCAATCCGGATATTCACAATCCTGATCGGATTCACCATCACATATGGAGAACTCTATACCGGAGCAACTCGGTGCAGAGTAAATCGACAGGTCATCCTATCGCTCTTGCAAATACCGGGTCTTCAACACCGATCTTCAATGCAATTCACAACGACGTATCACATATTCGGAATGGGTTATACGACCCCATGGTCATTTCCCGGTTAACCCGAATAGTGAGCGCTTATTCAAAAATAAGTGTAGCATTCACATTCAAACAAATCACATCAATTACCCATTCAAAGGGAAATATTGATAGTCGATTATTGAACTATCAATGGATACGCACACATCACCAGATTCCAAATAATTTTCCAAATTATTTATTTTTTTCAAAATATCTTTACAAGATATCTAATTTCAACACTTCAAAAAAATAAATCAATATTTATTTTTCTAAACCAATCCCACTTTCTTTTATAAATTCCTTAGTAAATTTATATTCCAAAATATTCATGCATACACGATTTCAATTTATCATTTCAATTTATCTTCAAAAAGATAAATTCTAATTATTCACTTCATATTGGAAAGACATTTCCACACTTATTTATTCATAAGTAATTCACAAATCTTTTTATTTTCTACACTTGGAAAATATTCAATATACGAATTAAGTATATATTTCATTCTATTAAGGAAATCATTCTCTTGAACATATTTATTTGGGCCAAAACGAATGTTGCGTAAAACATCGTTACGACAACCCAAAATCACTAGTATAGGGATTCGAATTTAAAATAGATATATAAATCCCAATACTATTCAAACCATTTCCTTTCGGAAATCATTTACCATAACAACAGTGTTATAGTCCACTATTTCCTTTTATTTCTCGAAAACGTCTATTTCAACAATAAATGTTGAAATCTATGGTTTCGAATCTCAACATATTTTAAAACTTCGTTAGATCGTTTTAATTCAATTTAAACATTTCATTCAAAACATTTCCTTTAACATATTATTCACTATTCAAAAACGTGAATATACTTTGTTAACAACTTCCATTCTTTTATTCATTTTATTTTAAAGTATTATCCACAGTCAAAAACGTGAATATAACTCCATAAATAAATCATAACAATTTACTTATCAAAATAAGTCGTTTGTGAATTTATAAAACAACGTTTATAAATTCCATTTCTATTTATTTATAAAAACTTCTTTCCTTATAAATTTTCTTTATTAACCTATTCACTTTATAACTCCATTATAAACCAAAAATTCAAATTATAAGTTAAATGCTTATAAAACGATTATTTTACAAAATCGTTCCTCTAAAGACTTTCCAAACCATAAATCTTATAACTTATAAGATTCATTTATTTAACCAAATCTATTCTTCAATTAACTTCACATATTTATAAATCTTACTATTTATAAATTTTATTTATAACTTCACAGTTTATAATTCTATAAATTTCATTCATTTATGAAATTCATTTTCACTTCATTCAAACACTTATAAAAACTCGTTTTATAATGTCAATATTTCAATTTATAAATATCCATTTATAAATCTCTTAATATAAATCAATTTATATTATTCTTTAAAACATATTTGTTCTCCTTTATTATTTCACCATTTTGATTCATAAAATAATTAAATTTTATAAATCCTATATTCAAACTTTTCACAATAGATTCAAAAATCTCGATTAACTATTTTATAAAATTATCAGCATCATATTCTCAAAAATCAGTTTTTAACTATATTTCTCAAAAATCATAATTTTTATAACATTAAAAATTATAACGTTTATTTATTAAAATGGATCAATTCCAAAAATAAAGTATATTTTCAAAAATCACTTTAAAATCATTTTAAAATCCCAAAATCTGGGTCCAATGATGCTACGCACCAAATAGTCAATCACGACTACAACGGTATCATATATCATATATGATAATCAATCAAATATCAAAATATCTGAAATCAAATAAATACTGTTGAGGAATCCAGTTGGATACCTCCAACCTGTTTCCTGCATCCAAAAACATTAGCACAATACCAATTTCGCTCCAGTACGAAATTATCGCGGTATATGTTCTTATTAAATATTATCCGCTTAATAACGGCGTAATAGGGTCTCATCTGCTAAACAAAAAAATGCGGGAAATCAATAACTCCAATATATACATATGCCAATATATATACATTGCTATTATATATAATACCAATTTCACTGTTTATGAAATATTCGCGGTATATGTTTTTAATAAATAACATCCGCTTACTAACGGCGTATAATGTCTATTTTAACAATCAATAGATAACAATCATCATTCAAACATGCATTCAAATATTTTAAATCTAACTATTTAAAATAAAATCGAAACTGATTCGATTGAGTGAGAAATTCTCACCTTGGTTTTAATTTCCGTTTTAGCGATTTATTTCGAATATAATTAAACACGCGTTTAATTATACCCGAAATTTTCGCCAGCTCCGAAAATTCCCAATCCAGCTCCATCGCGTAGTGTTCGTCCATACGATTCCAACGCAACTGGTTTCGCGCGTTTTCGACCTCGTATGAAAAAGATACGTATTTTTAAATATTACACGAGTTAAATAAATAATTTATTTACAATTTCTAACCCTAATCAAATCTGGACCCTTGATTCCACATCTCCCTGCATCTCCACCGTCCCCCTTTTCTTCCCTCTCTCTCGGTTCTATCTCCAGGTGATAGCCGAACGCACAAAACCCATGCTCGAAACTAGGGCTCCAAATTCGAGCCACCATTTCTCATCGAAACTTCGATCAACAAGTGCCATCCTGACCGCCTTACCCCCCTCCACCTTCGGCTACAAGGCCAAAAAACTCGGCCTCCCCCATGTCAATGAAAACCGTGCGCAACTATCACCCTTCAAGCTCGATTTGCCGCCAATCCGTCACGCCATTTACGATCATAACCGTTGAATATAAGGATCTCACGTAGCTCTACAACTTTGTAGTTGGAGATTTCTTGAATGGCTTTGTGGATTGAAAGATAATTGAAGAAAAGGGACTGCAATTTTCGGCCATCCATTGGGGTGAACGGCGGCTAGGGTTTCATTTTTATTTTTTTTTATTTTTGTGAATTAAAGGGGTATTTATAGGAAAAAATCGAACACTATTCATCCGGAAATTCCGAACTCCGATTTACGCGCCGTAACCAGCGTTTCTAGGGTTTACCCCGCGTTCCGGACACAATGGAACAAGTTTCAGAAGCTAATTCGGAAGTATGTGCGAGTTATGGCTATAAACGCTCAATTTAAATTAAACCGATTTAAGTCGATTTCTAGGCGTTTTAATTTGTACAGGACAAACGGTAAATCCAATCGACTTGAAATTTGAAACCTTACAATAATATCACATTACGGATCCGATGAAACTGGTTTTGTAGAAATCCGAGACTTTTTGAAAAATGGCTATTTTAACTCGCCAAATTAAAATTAAAAATAAATCGATGCGTTTCGAGCTGCCACGATCAAACGATAACTCCGATTGACACGAAATTTGAAATCCGGCAATAACTAACTATTACGGATCCAATGGAACTGGTTTCGTTCAATTCTGAGACTGTTCAAAAATTGGCTATTTTACAGTCGATTTAAATTATTAAAATATTCAATTTTCACAAATTAACTTTTAATTCGATTTTAAAAGTTCTAAAATATCGTTCTAACTCCCATATGATAAAATAAAATTTTACAAATCATTTTCAATCATATTTAACTAAATTTTCAATTATTTCCATAATTTAACATATTAAATTATCGATTTAATTATTCAATTAAATCCAATAATTCAAATAAAAATTTAATTGACTTATAAATTCACTTATTAATATTTAAAATTAATTAAATATTCAAATTTAAATTAATTAAAATTCTGGGTCGTTACAACAATGCTTTTAAAAATGAGACTACCATAAGACCTCCTGCCACACACACAATGCAAACGCAGACTTGGAGAAGATTTCTCCTTATGATAGTCAAAGATGCTTGATACGTATTAAAATCAAATCAATTTTGATATTATTATTAGTGCATAGTGTAGAAGATATTTCAAAAGTAGAATATAAATCTTAGCCAGCATAGGTACCATTATATTATGCCTACTAATAGCTACCATATTAGATGGCAGGTTCTACAACTAAAACCGTACAAGTCACGTATTGTTTCTTTGGATTTCCAACAAATGGTCGGGCCAAGGAACTTCCCATTGCCACATGAGAATGCCTCTGGAAAGACATCCCCGAGAACCAAACCGGAACTCTGCCAACACAAGGCCGGGTTACCCCTAACTGGGTAACTACTGACACGAGCATGCCATTCCCCGATCGTAAACGACCTTTCTCACGGGATCCCGATAACCAACAACCACAAAGTAATAAATTCACAGTAACCACATAGGTTAAATATCTGGGCTCCATACCATGATACCACCTCTATCCAGAAGGAAATGTACATACCCTAAAGGGAGCTACCCCTCATAACCTTGCCGCATCTTTCCTGTTTTGACCATTTCCGGGGTGTGAGGCTCGACGAAGTCACGTCCACAAAAACATACTTTATACAAAAGCCATGCTTTGGGTCAACAAATGATCGACACAATGATCACCAGATAGACGATTAAATAAACGATCCTATCACAATAATCAACACAATGATCATTTCAGCAACACTCAGCATGTCACATTACCAAATTGGGAATATATCGCTGATAACTTCAATTATATCACCTCTGAGCTCGTACGTCTCAGAGAAGGGTGTTAAGCTAAGAGAATAAATTCTCCGCCACCTCAGAAATATATTTGAAAGAAATCGGCTTTACATTCTCAACTTGTAATGTCAGACACACAATCCATACAAGTCTGTTCCGGGCTCGAACAGAACCGAAGGCACTTACAAAGAAGTCCTTGCAATCCGAATAATCTCTAATCACGTTCGGATTTCCCATCACATATGGAGATCTCAATACCAGGGATCAGCCAGTGCAGAGACAATCAACAAGAAACCCTTTCGCTTTCGAAAATATCCGGTCTTCAACACCGATCTTCGAATGCAATTCATAACGACGTATCACATATTCGGAATGGGTTATACGACCCCAAGGTCCTTTCCCGGTTAACCCGAATAGTGAGCGCTTATTTTTAAAAAAAAAATAAGTGTGGCATCCAATTTCAAACAAATCACAACAAATACCTATTTAAAGGTAAATATTGATAGTCGGTTATTGAACTATCAATAGATATGCCAACATCACCAGATTCCAAATAATTTTCCAAATTATTTATTTCCCAAAAATATCTTTATAAGATATACATTCTCAATTCTTTAAAAATAAATCAATATTTATTTTTAAACTCATTTTCCAAATTTCATTTATAAATTCCATATTGAATTTACGTTCCAAAATATTTATGAATATACGATTTCCATTAAATTTCTAATATTCATTTTCAATTTATCTTCAAAAAGATAAATTCCAAATATTCACTTAATATTGGAAAAGCATTTCTATACTTATTAAAAATAAGTAATTCACAGATCTTTTTATTTTCTATACTGAGAAAATATTTAATATACCCTAATCGAAATTAAGTATATATTTCATTCTTTTAAGGAAATCATTCACTTAATCATATTTATTTGGGCCAAAACGAATGTTGCGTAAAACATCGTTACGACAACCCAAAATCACTAGTATAGGGATTCAAAATTTAAAATAGATATATAATCCCAATACCACACAAAACATTTCCTTTCGAAAATCATTTACTATAATAACAGTGTTATAGTTCACCATTTCCTTTTATTTCTCGAAAACGTCTATTTCAACAATGAATGTTGAAATCTATGGTTTCGAATCTCAATATATTTTAAAACATCTTTAGATCGTTTTAATTCAATTTAAAACATCACATCCAAAATAATTTCTTTAACAAAATATTCACTATTCAAAAACGTGAATATACTTGTTAATAAATTTCATCACTTCTATTCATTTTATTTTAAAGAATTATTCACTGTCTAAAACATGAACATAATTCCATAAATAAATTACACCAATTCCTTATCAAAATAAGTCGTTGCGGATTTATAAAACAATGTTTATAAATTCTATTTCTATTTATTTTTATAACAACTTCCTTTTATAAATTTCCTTTATAAATCTATTAAATTTCAAATCTCCATGATATACTAAAATTTCATATTATAAGTCAAATACTTATAATTTATTTATTTATAAAAATCATTCCTTCAAACTTCCCAAATCTATAAATCTTATAACTTGTAAGATTCAATTATTTGTCCAAATTCCATTCCTTTAATAACTTTATGAATTTTATTTTGTTTTCCTTTACAAATTTTATAAACCTACTATTTATAAAATTCTATTTATAACTTCATCGTTATAACCCCATAAATTTCATTCATTTGTGAAATTCATTCACAATTCATTCTAACTCTTATAAAAGCTCGTTTAATAATCCCAATATTTTTAATTTATAAATATCAATTTATAAATCTTTTTAATATAAAACAATTTATATTACTATTTAAAACGTCTTTTAACTCCTTTATAATTTATCATTATGATTTATAACATAATCAAATTTGATAAATTCTATAGATTTCATTCCTTTATGAAATCCATTTACAAATCATTCTATCACTTATAAAAGCTCGTTTTATAATTCAAGATATTCTAAATTTATGAATATCAATTTATAAATCTTTTAATATAAATCAATTTATATTATTGCTTTAAACATCTTTAAACTCTTTTATAATTTCATCATTCTGATTTATAAAATTCTATTTCTAAACTTCTTATAATAAATTCAGAATTCCCAGTTCAAACTATTTTATAAAATCACTAATCCCATATTTTCAAAAATCAACTTTTAACTGTATTTCTCAAAAATCATAATTTTCATAATATTAAAATTATAACGTTTATTTATTTAAGATGAATCAATTTCAAAAATATTTTATAAATGTATATTTCCAAAAATCACTTTAGATATCAAAATCGTTATTTTTAAACTTCAAAATTGGATCCGATGATGCAACACATCAATAGTCAATCACAACTTTCAAACATCATATATCATCCATGATAACAATCAAATATCACAATATATGAATCAACAATATTTGTGAGGAATCCAGTTGGATCCCTCCAACCTGTTTCCCTGCATCCACAGACATTAGCACAATACCATTCCGTTTCAAGACAGAATATTGCGGTATATGGGATTTTATAAATATATATCCGCTTACTAACGGCGCAATAGGGTCTCATCCGCTAAAAGAAAATGCGGGAAATCAATCAACTGCAATATATACATATGCCAATATATATATATTGCTATATATAATATAATACCAATTCCACTTCGAGGTGGAATATCGCGGTATATGTGTGTAATAAATAACCTCCGCTTACTAACGGCGTATAGGGTCTATTCACATCCAATATATATATATCAATCATCATTCAATCATTCAATCAACACAGTCAAGCAAATTTTAAATCTAACTATTTAAAATTTAAATAAACAATAAAATTCCTTTTTGAGTGAGAAGTTCTCACCTTAGCTTTTATTTTGCAATCCCTTTCCATCTTGACTTGGTTTTCTTGATTTATACCTTGTATAAATATTTACATAATTTATTAATATTCGAACAGATCGAATAATAAATTTTCAATTGATAATCTCGATTCATCGGTGATTTCATTTTAATAGTTAAATTAACTGATAGTTCTATTTAAACCAATTTCTTCTTTAAAATTTTATTTAACTAAAATTTAAATTTCCTTTTATAAATTAAATCAACTAACACATTTTTGGTTTTAACTATTAAATTTGTTATAAATAAATTTTCCTTTTAAATAATTCTATTCAACTACAATTTAATTTTAAAACTAAATTTTCTTCTTAAATAGATTTAATTAACTTACCCTTAAATTAAATTTATCAACTAATTATTTCAATCTCAAGTTAATGATTTCTATTTTAAACTAAAAATTAAAGATTCAAACTGATTTTCTTTTTTAAAATAATTCTAACATCTTGCTCATATAAATTTTCTTAAATCTTTTAAAATTCCTTTGTTTAATAAATTATTTTAACTAAAATTTTAATTTAAATTAACCAAACTCACTTTCAATAAAATTGTCTAATTGAAGATTTAAATCCTAAACTAGAATTCTTTTAATTTATTTCTTTATTTAATTTAAAGATCAAATTTCCTTAAATAATTCATTTTATCAAATGAATTTGAATTCTTAACAAATTTTCTTTTTAATTTTACACAGATTACTCTTAACAAATTTATTTAATAAAATTTAAATTTCAACTAAATTTACTTAAATAAATTTATTTAAGTACAATTAAATTTTAAAACTAAATTCTCTTCTTTTAATAAATTATTCTTAACCCATTTTTCCAAAAATAATAATATTTCTTTGATAAATCATTTTATTAAATAAATTAAATCTCTAACTAATTTTTTTTTACAAACAATCTTTGGTTATTAAAAATAGATTTCTAAATAAGCTAATACTTCAAATTATTAACAAATTCTTTTTTTTTTTATAAATATCTTTTAGTAACTTAAAAACAATTTAAATTAACCAATGTTTTTAATTTAAACTAAATTTTCTTTATAAATTCCAATCTTTATTTATTAATTGCATTTAAATTCCTTCTTAGTAAAATTTGAAACTGTATTCATAAAAAGAAAATTCCACTGTGTATATATATATATATAAATATATTTTTACTCATATATAAAATAAATTTAGAAATCGAAAAAAAAGAAAAAAGAAAAATTACCTTACTGTAAAAACTCGAAACCCAGAATCATCCTCCACCTTCAAATCGCACGCCATCCATTCGAGGCCGCCGTTGCCTCGTGTCACGCGCACGCATCGCCTCCCCTCGTCGCTAGATCCATCAACTCGAGATGCGCCACCATCCATCGCGACCCCTTCCATCGCTGCCTCGATCGAATCAAGTTGCTCGAACATCACTGCCGCGAGCGCGTGCTGCCTAGCCCTAGCCCATTCGCGCGCCGCCGCCTTCTCCCACGCGAGAGCACGTGCGTACGCCTGCGCTCGTTTCCCTCCACTGACTCGCGATTTCAATTCAGGCTTCGGCCATTTTCCTTTCTTTTTTTTTATCTGTGTTCCGATTTGAGCTGAGGAATTAAGGGAGAGGGAGAGAGATGCGAAGGTCTTCGGCTATTTTTTTTTTTTTTAGATTTGAACGAGAGGAAAATTCTATCGGCCATTGTTTTATTTCATCGTTTGATTTGAATACTGAAGAGAGGAAGGAAGGGGAGGTTTATTTAAAATCGAACGAACATGCTTTGCACGATTTCTTCAGTGATTTTCTGCGTGATTTTAGGCGTGAGTTTAGGGAAGAGAACGTGTGTTAGTTTGACCAATTTAAATTTTAAATTTGAATTGAATTCGAGTCAATCTAAATGCGTTTACTCACCTTGTGCTCACATAACAACTCGGAAAAATACGAAATTTGAAACCCGGCAATAATTCAATTTTCCGGACCCAATGGAACTGGTTTCGTCGAATTTCGAGACTGTGCCTCGGACGGCTATTTTTAAATATCGATTCGAACGATTAAATTTCAAAACTGAACAATTCACTTCCAAATTAAATTCTGAAGCTTCTATTATTTTCAATATTATCAATATGAATTTTACAAGCCTTTGAAATATTTTTAATCGGCTTAAAATTGAAGGTTCAATTTTTTTATTCAATTTTCAATAGATTAAATTCTATAATTTAATCACCAATTTCAAAGTTATATTGAAATTTCAAGCTAAACCATCATTCAAATATTTAAAATCAATTAAATATTTTCAATTTAAATTGTCAAAATTCTAGGTCGTTATAGAAAACCTATTTCTTTCCATCGGATCTCAGATCGCTTTACGACCATTTCAACACTAGTTCACAACCATCTCATTCTAACTTGGGTTCCTTTTTACAACCAATACTACCAACATATCATAACCAATATAACATGTCTACAACCATATCCATATAAAACATACACATATCCAAATATATCACATATTTAACCAAATCACTTATCCAATTCAAACAACCAACTTGCAATCGCGTATTATCTAATTCACATGGTAATTCAACATATCTACCTAGCATATTTAACAACATATATAGCATTAAAAAAAGTTGAAAGCTTACTCATCGAAAGCTTTACAAATCTCAAAGCAATTTCCACTAGAACATTGATAACCGCTAGTACTCGATCCTAATTTGCAAACGTGAAGCTTTTGGATGCCTAAACACCTAGAATAAGCTCGACCTAATGTGTATTTGGTGGAAGGGGACTTGATTTTGGAAGAGGAAGTGTAGAGATGGATGTAGAAAGGTTTTAGTGAGCTAAAGAGAAGAGTTTGAGTGGAAAAGAGTGATTTGTTCCAACTTTTACAAACTATGGTAGCCATTGTTATTTTAGAGAGGAAGTTGTAGAAAGTGAAGAGGAGAAAGAAAAGAAGAATGTGTGTGTGTATGGATGTATATTTATAGGCAAAAAAAGAATTGGAGAAAATTATTATTTTACCCTTTAATGATTTAATATAATGTGCCATGATATTGAAAATTCACATCACCTTCCCACTCCTCTCTCTTATCACATCTCCCTCCTTCTCTAGTCAAATCTTTATGCGCATGATGAATAATGATGTCTAATTATGAAAATATTAAGATATGACAACATTTAATAATATATATTTATATATAATGTTTATTATTTTTAAAGTTATGAATTGTCACATCACTTATTAATTATAATCAACATAAGATAATCTACTCCTAATTGTATTATTATTTAGTTAATTATCTACTATATATGTGTGCATATGGTGCGCAACGATGAACAACATTCTCGACAATATTCCGGTGTCGAAAGGTCGAAATTTCGAAAAACGTTCTTTGGTCACTTTTTTATTTTTCTACCGACTATTTGATTTGGTAAACAAATTTCGAAAATGATTTTTCCCTCATTAACAATTTTTTTAACATGAGTTTATTTGTTAGTAAAAATATATATATTGATTATATAATATATATATATATATATGTATATACATATATATAATTGCTGAGTTAAAACGACTAAATTCAAGGTCGTTATAGATGTTTAATGCAAATGTATTGGTTTGCTTTGAGTGACGTTTTAGGCTACATTTTGATGTGATTTCCCAACGTGATTAAATGAAGTGAAATACTTATATAATAAATGTGTATATAATAGTATATAGACACACATAGAGAAATATGTATGTATGTATGCATAGATGGTTGTTGAAAATAGATGTTGATGTTCGATGTTCGTGTCGATCTCGTATTTACGTTATTGGCTCCTATTGACTTACTATGGCATCATGGATCACACATATGGAGTTGGTGGATTGTAAGAGAATAGAGACGTCCATACGTAGGCTTATATGACCTAAGGTGTACCATACCTATAACTATGTCCATCGATCGAAATACAGTGAGCTAGGTTATACTAAATCATATAATTGATATATGTGCAATGTTTATATGAATACGTTAAGTACTGAGGTGTAAGATTGACCTTAGTTGAATAGTCAACTCTTGGATGTTGATGTTATTACTTTTATATGCATGTTGGTAGGCTAAGGTGTGTTTACACATCTTAAATGGATTAAAATGATGTTATAATAGTTTATTTGAAGTATATGAGGAATAAACAAGTTTCACTCTCTTAGACGTAAGTCTAACCTCCTCTCCAGATTGTATTTATATGATATTGATAGGTTGACGGACCATGGAGTCAGGATGATTTTGTTGGTGCTTATGGTGCATATGACGGAGGCATTTACCTATATAAAAATTATACATATGTTCATCTGATATTATAGTGTGTAGTGTGGATTAATAATTGTATATTGTATGTATCTATGAAACTTGAATATGTTATAAAGATTGGTTTGAAAATAAATTGGTTTTTGTATTATGTTTTGTTCCTTCCATTCTAAGTTGAGAAGATATAGTTAGAAGTATAAGTTGGTTTTGTTGTTATCATAACCTAACAATCTATCATTTTCTATTTTTTAGATTTGAACATTGGTTTAGACATTAAATCTGAGAGTCGAAAAATATGGGTTATTACAAGTTCTACTATTGAAAATTTACTTTTTATCAATGAAAATAACTTATTTTCAAACATTAACGATAACACTAATAAGGTGGAAAAATTCAAACAAACAAATAAGTTATTACTTAAATCATAACCAATATTGATACAAAAATATTACAATTAATTCATCTATATATATATGCAGTTGGAGAGCTAAAATTTCTGGTTTAAACTCATCTATTTTCAATCTTATCTTAAGAATGATATATGTGAATTTATAAAATATAAAGTTAAACAGACTAATCTAAATATTATATTTCATATAAAATTGAATCTTACCTCTTTAATTTTCTTATAATTATCAAGAAAAGGTGCTAAAGCTTCTATTTTAGATAGTAAGGCCTACCTATAAGTAAATAAAGGACCATAAATTTGTTTTTCCCAAAAGTTAGTTACATCTTAGTCCTTTTCTTCTTAGTTTCTCTAAACTCTTGTATAGGAATTTTGGACTAAATTCTGCATGAACTTTATTTCAAATCATATGTAAAGTAATTGTTCTATGTTCATTTTGAGAATTGTTGTATCTAACATTGAAAATAAACTAGAATTTTTGCTAGCAATTTCAAAAGGGACAATACATTATAGGATGAAACACATTAACTGTAGATAATCATCAAACATAACTTCAATGCACTTAATGATAACAGAAGAAAGAAATTCATTTATCTTTTAATGAAGACGTACATCTCCGTAGAAGATATGCTCATAAATATGGAAAACTAAAGCTTTAACTAGAGTTAGATAAATGTTAAGTGTAGAATTATTATTATTTTACATCGTGTTTTTGCAAATTCTTGGAGTCAGAGATCACAATATTGGGTGATAATTTAACATCCTCTGATATGATGCGCTGTATGACATTTATTTTTATTTTTAAGCATTGTTTGTTACGTTACATTTTTGATATATCATTCATGGAATAAGAGTGCTACTTGATTATTTTTAAGCATTGTTTGTTACTTGGTTGCATCGTAACCTATAATTATTCATCTTTCATTTTATTCTACACTTTCAATGCGATAAATTCATTGTATGTTATTTAATACCATTTTTAAGGTTGCCTATAATCACCCTTACAATTATCACAATGGTGTTTTAACCGTTTCAATCCCCTAAGCATTAACATAATGTGTATGTAGCATGGGTTCGTGTTAGTTGTTTCAAGTAAGTTAATTTATTTCTTTCACTGCATTAAAATGTATTTTGAAATTATATATAAAATAATACTAATTTGGTAGAACAATTTAGAGTACAAAATAATGCATACGTAGATATAAATCAAATGTATAAAGAGTTAATACATAAAATGTTCATTGTATAGATTTGTGTTATGTATATTTTCTCATAATCGTATTTTATACCATATAATAAAATGACAATCTCTTGCATTTTGAAATCCTATATGGAAAAACCATACGAGTCTAAAGGGCACTCAGGATATTGAAGAAACGCGAAAAAAATGATAACCACTAGTGGAAGTTATAGTTTTGAATCTTAGTAACCTCATTTCTTGCATATGGATAGGTATTTAGGTGGCTAATTTTGTAATTTTTCTTCTTCAAAATATTGGATTAATGGGTAAAATGAAGTTCCAAAAAATATCTGTATACAATTTCTAATATAAGCAATCCATGGTAGAAACATTCAAATTATTTTGTTTAAATTGTTCCAATAAAAATGTATACAATGTATAATTTGTATACAGAATTTGTTAAAAAATATATAACTAAATCGTTCAAGTAGAAACTTTTTAAAGTACTAATGGATACACAAATGTTAAATCGATTGATACTAGTTTAGACAATAATTTTGCATACACAAAAAATATTATACACATATATAATACTTAAAAAAAGTTCTTATTTTATAGTTATGTTTAGTATAATGGTACCTAACTGGTACTATATTAATGATTTTTAGTTGAAATATAATTGCATATATCTACTTTCATTATACACATGAATACCTACAATGAAATTCTCCTGGACTTTTGGCCACCATCAAATAATAAACTGGATCATACAGGTTCCAAACTTGCGATCTTCATTAATAGCATGATGCTCTAACCAGCTGAGTTTATAGTCCAACAAAACCAAATTGCCCAGTGGGAAAATGCTTAATTATTTCATGAAAATTATTTACAAATTATTTCAAATAGTGTAAAACTATTTGACTTTCATTGTTTCTTTCACTACATCAAAATGTGTTTTCAAAATAGATGCGTAAAATAATAATAATTTAGGAAAATAATTTTGAGTATAAAATGATAGAAACATAGATATAACTATTGAATATATAAAGGGTCAACAAGTAAAATATTCGTAGTATATATTTTTAATTTATATATTTTCTCATAAGCTTATCTTATACCATTTACTAAAAGGAGAATCCCTCCCCCATGTAAAATTATATGTAGCGAAACCATTGTGAGTTTGACATGTGTATTATGAAAATATAAGCAACTAGAAAAGAGAACGACGGCCATTAAGCAATGTCATAAGTTGACTCTCATTAACGTCATTTTAACAAAAAATAATAATATCCTAAGGGCTAACCCAGGATCAAGTCCAATAAATCTGTAGTCAATTGCTCAACCATTAGGCTATGGACCCTTCAACGACAATTTCTACCATGAGAAATCTGTAGGAAAATCATTTCATAATTAGCGATTAGAAAACATGTATACAATGTAAAATTTGCTTGTCTAAGTTATAAAGAAACATAACCTAAATCGTGTAACTATAACTTTTCTAAGATACTAGATCGTATATAAAAGTTACATTAGATGATAATAAATTTGCATACAAAAATGTTACATGTATATGTATAACATTTAATATTTTTCTTATAGAAAGTTATTATTTTATGGTAATGTCACCGATGTTCCCAATTAATACTATATTAATTATCTTTTTTGAAATATAATTGCATGTATCTTATATCATTATATACATATGATAAATTTATAGTGAAATTCTCTCAAATTATTGACCAACATCGAATAATTTACAACCTTCATATTATTAGCATGATACTCTAACCAACTAACTTAATAGTCAAACTAAAGTAAGTTGCCTAGTGGGAAATTATCCTACTATTTCATGGAAATTAATTACGAAATTGTTTCGTATAGTGTAAAATTGCTCAATTTTGTTTGTTTCATTCACTACATTAAAATGTATTTTCAAATTCAATAAAAATAGCTAAAAGTTAGGAAAATAATTAGGAGTAAAAATGATATATACATAGATATAACTGATAATTTAAAGAGTTAATACATGAAATATTCATAGTATATGTTTGTAATTTATATATGTTTTCGTAGCCTAGTCTATACTTTTCTAAATGGAGAATGCCTCCTATGTATGAAATTACACGTAGCAAAACCATAGTGAATTTCGAATGTGCAATCGAAAAATATAAGCAAATAAAAAAACTTAACTACTATCATGCAAAATCACAAGTTTGAATCTCCCAAAAAACATTCTAAAGAGAGAGAACAATGTAAGGGCCCAACCAGGATCGAACTGGCGCCTATTGATCTGCAGTCAATTGCTCTACCACTGAGCTATGGACCCCTCAATAACCTTTTTTTCTATAAATTTTCTGAAAAAACTAATTATGAATGCTTAGCATGAAAAAGTAGACTATTACTATGTTGGATCATGGGTTCGAGTCCCAATATTCTCAGTTTTTCCTTTTATAATAGAACTAGTGCAAATTTGTGCTACGCATACGGAGGTCGCCACATAATTTTATTTGTTATTGCATAAAGATTAAAGTGTATGTTCATGAATTGTAGTTTTTCTTTTCAGATTAGCTTTTTCTTAAATTCTGCTAACAAATATTTGATGATAAATATATTTAAGTAATCTCAAACAAAAAAAGTATAACTAAATTTTTTGAACCACGGTGACATTACACAATATATGTTAACATTATCTTTCTATTATTATTAACTATGCAGGCATTGCATATTATGCATGTTTGTTACTTTTCAAGTCAATGCTACATAGGTTCAAATGAGTTTATCCAATGTTTGAATATAAATTTCAATATGCACATAGTTCACTACACTGATAAAATTTAAATCTAGAATGGACAAATCATGCTGTAACTAAAATAATGTTCCAAATTTGTTTCAAAAGAAATAAAATTTCAACATTTGCATTGTTATACAATTGGACATACACAATAATAACTAAATTAGAGTCTAGAGGAATACTACAATACCTTGGAAAACAGTAACAATAATACGTAAATTTCATTAATGGTAACAATTAGATAAAAGGGCGTCATCAAACACAATCAACGAAATAAACTATTAAAAAGATGACTACTATTGGAATAATTATTGTAGTTGCCTATATTACAATATAAAACAAATTATTTTATAAAATAAGCATCTACGTAAGCACATAAGCAGCTATTACTTATCTATATAAAACTTATTTCCAAACAATATAAAACTTATTTCCAAACATTAATGATAACGCAAATAAGGTGGAAAAATTCATACAAACAAATAAGTTATTACTTAAATCATAACAAATATTGATACAAAAATATTGCAATTAATTCATCTATATTTATATGAAGTTGGAGAACTAAAATTTCTAGTTTAAACTCATCTATTTTCAATCCTATCTTAAGCATGATATATGTGAATTTATAAAATATAAAGTTAAACAGACTAATCTAAATATTATTTTTCATATAAAATTGAATCTTACCTCTTTAATTTTCTTATAATTATCAAGAAAAAGTGCTAAAGCTTCTATTTTAGATAGTAAGGCCTACCTATAAGTAAATAAAGGACCATAAATTTGTTTTTTCCCAAAAGTTAGTTACATCTTAGTCCTTTTCTTCTTAGTTTCTCTAAACTCTTATGTAGGAATTTTAGATTAAATTCTGCATGAACTTTATTTCAAATCATATGTAAAGTAATTGTTCTATGTTCATTTTGAGAATTGTTGTATCTAACATTGAAAATAAACAAGAATTTTTTGCTAGCAATTTCAAAAGGGACAAAACATTATAGGATGAAACACATTAACTCTGGATAATCATCAAACATAACTTCAATGCACTTAATGATAGCAGAAGAAAGAAATTCATTTATCTTTTAATGAAGACGTACATCTCTGTACGATATATGCTCATAAATATGGAAAACTAAAGCTTTAACTAGAGTTAGATAATTGTGAAGTGTAGAATTATTATTATTATTTTACATCATGTTTTTGCAAATTCTTGGTGTAAGGACCCGATTCTTCGACTTCCGAAAACCGACATCAATACGTTCACTGTATCAACTACGGAGCATCGAATGCCGAAAAATCGAACACTAAGGGTTTTAAGAAAAAGAAAGAGGTAGAAGAAGAGAGAAAAGATAGAATAGAACAGAAAGAAAACAGCAGAAGAATATCACAATCTCACAATCGCAGCGGAACAACATATAATAATTAAATGAATAATCTTTAAACAAAGAACTATATCAGTTACCACATTACATTACATTTCATTACATCATCAGATTGTACAACAAAAAACAACAATAAACAGCGGAAAAGAAATAATATATAATAGTGAATACGCCATGCCATCCATCTTGCCTCCAGCAACTCCTGAATTCCAGAATATCCTGATAAACCTTAACTCTTGACTGCCCATGTGGAAATTGGTGGGCACCCAGAGTTTAGGAAGGAAAACAATAAACTCCGAGTCAGTCATGTGACTGGTGTGAGAACTAAAACAGTTTATTTTATTTTTTTAAAACATAGTACAGGATAATTTTAAAATAGACTCGAAATGCTTTTTAGAAAATGAGACTACCATAAGGCCTCCCGCATACACACACAATGCAAACGCAGAATCGGAGGAGATTTCTCCTTATGATAGTCAAAGATGCTTGATACGCATTAAAAAGAAACATTTGATATTATTACTAGTGCATAGTGTAGGGAAAAACCATTTCGAAAGTAAAGATATAAATCTTAGCCAACATACGACCATTATCGTATGCCTACTATAGCTACCATCCAAACAGTGGTGACCACCATAAGTGAATGATAGGTTCTACAACTAAAACTGTACAAGGCTCGTATTGTTTCTTTGGATTTTCAACAAATGGTCAGGCCAAGGAACTTCCCATTGCCACATGGAAACGCCTCTGGAATGACGTCTCGAGAACCAAACCGGATCTCTGCCAACACAAGGCCGGGTTATCCCTAACTGGGTAACTACTGACACGAATATATCGTTCCCCGATCGTAACCGATCTGCATCCGAGGATCATCGATTTCCAATAACCACAAAGTAATAAGTTTGCAGCAACAACATAGGTTAAATATCTGGGCTCCATACCTTGATACCACCTCTATCCAGAAGGAATGACATACACTAAAGGGCGCTACCCCTAATAACCTTGCCGCATCCTTCCTATTTTGACCATTTCTGGGGTGTGAGGTCCGACGAAGTCTCGTCAACAAAGCCACGCTTTGGTACAAAGCCATGCTTTGGGTCAACAAATGATCAAAGTAATGATCACAAAGATAAATGATCAAACAAATTGTAAGGATTCGATTCTTCGACTTCCGAAAACCGACATCAATACGTTCACTGTATCAACTGCCGAGCACTCGAATGTCGGAAAACCGAACACTTAGGGTTTTAAGAAAAAGAAAGAAGAAGAGAGAAAAGATAGAACCGAACAGAAAGAAAACAACAGAATAATATCAGAATCTCACAATCACAGCGGAACAACATATAATAATAAATGAATAATCTTTAAACAAAGAACTATATCAGTTATTACATTATATTACATTACATTTCATTTCTTTACATCATCAGAGTGTACAACCATCAATACAACAACAAACAGTGGAAAAAGAAATACTATATACTAGTAATACGCCATGCCATCCATCTTGCGTCCACCAACTCCTGAATTCCAGAATATCCTGATAAACCTTAACTCTTGGCTGCCCGTGTGGAAATTGGTGGGCACCCAGTGTAACAACCCGGAATTTTCGAACTTGAAAACTCCAGATAGTTATGAAGAAGAAGAAAGGGGTAGAAGAAGAAGAACAAAAACAACATCAGAATCTCACATCGCAGCGGAATAAAATATAATATATAGAATACAGTTTCAAATCCAAGAAATCTGTACTGTATACATACACATACATATCATCATCAGAGTACATCAATCAATCATACATGTCCATACACAGCGGAAATAATAGACAAATACGGAAATACGCTCTGTCACCAGCTCGTCTCCTGAGCTCCAGCATATAACCTGAATCCTGTTTAACTCGGTCTGACCCGAGCATCATATAAAACAACACCCGATTCAGTATGGAATACCAGCGTGAGAAAATCACACTCAATTGGATTATTAATGTTTTGAAAATCCTTTGAAACAAAAGCATCTCGTAAGACCACGCCACAAATAAACATGTCGGGTTTTTACCTTACGATAGCTAAAACAATTTTTATAGAAATCCTCTGATATTATAGTAGGGTCTATATACAAATACTTATAAAATAGCCGAAATTGTTACATTCATTAAATTCCAGCTACTAGCCATAGGGTTGGTAATACAAACAAAACTCGTACAAGGCTCGTAGGGAGAATGGATTTCCATCAATGGCTGGGCCACTGGGGTACCGCCCGTTACAGTACCTGGCCTAGATCAGAGTACCGAGGAATACGCCCGCTCCCCTGCTACACAAGGCCGGAACCATTCCTTACTGAACAGTCCCGAACAAGATAACCCCGTGGTTGGCGCGACCAACCACCCAAAGCCGAATATAAAGGGATATCTAGACAGGGGAAAATCTTGTCCTGCTTGGGCATGACCCACCTAACCTTGCTGCACCTCCCCTGTTTTAGCCATTCCCGGTTGATGAGGCTTGAAGTTAAACGTTACCTTTCAAGAACGCATCACTTAGAATGCTCATCGTCCACCTGACGATGTTCTGAAAACATTCAATCCATACAAGTTGCCCTGGGTCTGGACAAACCGAAACACCGTCTTCAACTCTTCACAGTCTTCAATCGTAATCGTTCAAACCGGATCGAAGTGGTTTTCGGATAACTAAATCCGATCCCGGACTCTTCGAAACGATCAGCGTGTTGTCCAATATTGATAGTCGGTTATTTAACTATCAAATAATCATTCACAAGCAACCATCAAATAATTTCCACAAATTATTTATCTCAATATCAGTCGGATATTATTCCCAACTTAACCCATTTGAAATAAATTTCACAGTTCTTTTATTTCCATGAAATCTCTTAACTGATTTCTCATATACACTCAATTTGATTTTACCTTTGAGAATATTTCTTATTTTCTCATCCCTATCTCAAAAATCAATTTACACTTTCCTTATAATCTCACAAATTTACTTTCTCCATTAAATAAGATTTCTCCTAAATCTTATCTCATTTAATAACTCACTTACCAACACAAGAGGATTATTAATTGGACTTTAAAAACATTTGAAAACATTTAGGTTTATAAAATAAGAAGCATAGTTTTTATACAATTTACGGTTTAAAAGAAATATTTAACATAAAAATTAGAGTTCATATCCAGTAAATGATAAATTGTAAAATTGGTTTTAGAAAATTAAAGTTTATTATAAATAATTGCCTATCCTTTAAAAATAACTAATTCGAAATATTTTAAATTCAAGTAATAGTTTACAAGAAATTTTTATAGTGTAGTAATTTGAAATATTCCTTTTAAAAAACATAAGTTTATAATTTTAAGAAAGCCAATATCCATCTATAATGCCTCTTGTCCAAATTCACACTTCTTACTTTCGGAAATATTTAACTATTTCCCTCCAAACCAATTTTCATAACTCATATCAAGTCCTTACCGTGACTTATCTCATTACATATTCGCTAATACTTTCTATCTCATTTATAAACTCCGTTTATAAAATTATAAACTCCCTTAGTTTCTCTTCTCCATTTGTTTACGAAAACAATTTATTCACAAATTCTATTTTATAATTTTATTCCTCAATTCAATTCCATATTGTTCCATAATAAAATTCCATTTCATTTCTTAATAACATTCCCTTATTTTATTTCTTAATATAGTTCTCTTATTTTATTTCTTAATATAGTTTTGCTTTACTTCAAATCCATTCATCGATTACGATATTTCTTTAAGTCTTTGTACATAATTTAATTTTTCCCAAACTCAACTTTACTAAATTTAAGTTCAACCAAAGTAATAATTATTCTTTAAATTTTACTTTAATCTCAACAGAAGTGAATTCAAATTCTAAAGAATGTTTATAATTTAAATTTCATTTAACTTCCTTCAATTAAATTATTTATAGCATTTTAAAAATTAGTATATTCCAATTTCCATATAAATTTAATTCGCATGCAAATCCATATCACTATCATTCATCCTTTCATATGGCAACAACAATATATATAACAAATAAATATATTGAGGAATCCTGTTGGATCCCTCCAACCTGTTTTCCCTGCATCCACAAATGTTAGCACAGTAACATATCAATCCACTTTCAAATGAATATTAGAGCATATGGGTTATAATATTAACCAGTGAATGAATTATTATTAATCAATCAATCACATCCAATAATTTAAATTTAACATTTGAATTTAATTTAGGGTATCCAAATGAGTGAGAAAATCTCACCTTTGCTTTTAAGTTGCAATCATTCCCAATCTCGACTTGTTTCCATATTTTTGACCTTGAATAACAGTTATATGAATTTTATTGATATTCGAACAATCGAATAATAAATTTATCGTTTAACATTTTAATCGACTTACAATTTATTTAAGGTATTTATTTCCCGATTTTAAACTTTATATAACAATTCATATGAATTTTATAAATATTCAAAATAATCGATCCATAAATTTACATTTTAAAATTTAATGAACTGACAATCCAAAATTGAATTTTATAAGTATTTGGAACAAATTTAAACATTATTTCCTTTTAATAAATTGCATGTACTAATTACTTAGTTTTAAACTGAAAACATTTTCTTCAAAAAAACTTTTTATTAGCTGAAATAATTAAAACAAGTTAATTAAACAAATTTTCACCAGAGCATTATTATCAAAAATAGACTTAACAAGTTTTTAAAATATGTATAGTTATTTAAATCTAATTGCAGATAAATAAAATACCTCACTGGCAACAGACACGAGGCCACTACATCCATCCAACGCGCGTCCCTGGCCTCCTAGCGACAGCAACCCCCCCTATGCGCGCGACTTCTACTTCACCGAGCATCTTTCGAAATCGAGAACGGCATCCCTAACCCCGATACAACTCACCATCGTTCGCGCGCTTCGTCACTGGATTGTACGCGACCGCCCCCTCTCAACTATCGAACCCAATCACGCTGCCCCCAAACCCCCAAGCCCTAGCCATGCTAACCTCGCGACTCCCCTGCACGTGCGCAACCATCGATTGCATTGGCTACGAAATTGCGATTCGACATAGGGTTTTCCCTCTTTCTCTCTTGCACAGCTCGAATAGGATTTTTTTATTTTTAACAAAGGCCGTGAATCGGCTTTGAGGAGAAAAGGGAAACGAAGGAGGATTCAAAAAGAAAGAAGTGAGGGTTTTGAGTTTGAGAGATAGGAGAAAGAAACACGATTAGGAACACAAGGTTTCGACCATTATTAAAGTAAA
The DNA here is from genome assembly GCA_030765085.1 of Allium cepa. NCBI lineage: Eukaryota > Viridiplantae > Streptophyta > Magnoliopsida > Asparagales > Amaryllidaceae > Allium > Allium cepa. Next base: position 14,198,142 of record CM060940.1, on the reverse strand, counting down.
TTTAAGTTCTGATGGAAAAAATGAAACAGGCAGCATCGTGATAAAAAGGAAGATAGGAAGCGTATTCAAGAAGACGAGCAATAGTGTGTTGAGGAAGCTACGCTAATTTTATTTTTTAAACGTTATATTTTAAAATCTTCTCGAATTCAATATAAATTATAGCGCGTTTACGTATCGTACAAACTCACGGTCACTCCAAAAATTACGAAATTTGAAATCCGATAATAATTTAATATTACGGATCCAACGGTACAAGTTTCGTCGAATTCCGAGACTGTGACTCGGAAGGCTATTTTAAATGTCGATTAAACGATGCAAAATTAAGATTAAACAAATGACAGTTAAATTCAATTTCAATCCATCTATTACTTTCAATATTATCAATATAAATTTTATAAGCTGTTAAAATATTTTCAACAAACTTATAAGTCCAAATTCTTTATATTTTACCCGATATCTAAGTATCACTTTAATAATTAATTAATTTGTTCAATTAATGATTATATTTAAATTCTGAATCACTTTTATGTTAAATAAAACCAACTTTTCATATTGAAAACAAATTATATTTCAAATTAATTATTTAAATTCATTTTAAATATCACAAATTTACTGTTGAAAAAGCCGGGTCATTACATTCCTCCCTTCTTAAAAGAATTTCGTCCCCGAAATTACTAGTTAGGAAGAATGGCCCGAAACCCATTACTATTTTCAAAACTAACAATCAACATCCTACCAAACTATCTTTTTAATAAAAGACGTATTACCCTTCATATTAACTTTCCAAATCTTTCCTTAATTTCAAACTATATTATATGCTTAACTATTCAAGTTTAAATTTAAACTCAAATTTTGACTTATCAAAATTTTCTCAAAATTTTTCTAACACCCTAAATTCCCTAAAAATTTTGCCAGCGTCTCCTTTGCGCGGCTAGCTCGGTACAACTACAAAATGGCTCTACGGCCTCTCAAAAACCCAAAAGAAAACAAAAAGCCAAGTGGCTCAATCAAAAACCTAATCAATTTCCATATATAAATTTAAACACATACCTTTATGTTGAGCATTTCAATTTTATCTTTTGAAACCAAACTCAATTCTCTTTACCTTTATATTACCTGCATATCTTACACAGCAATATATCCAATCACACTATTCAAAAACGTTTTATCGACATTCTTACAAATGTCCATATCCATTCATTCAAATATTATTTTAGATTATTTGAAATATCAATTTCCAATTGAGAATGCATTTTCCTTACTTAAGTTAGTATAAACATCTTATGTGTTTCTTATATTTATTTTCATCTTACCACTTTAGTTTATATTCATTCTTATTCAATTGATTATTCCATTTCCATATGAATTCAATTTTATCTTTAACTCTGAATATTTAAATTTTATTTTTTCATTTATAACAAATTCATGTCATTATTTGAAATTAGTTTCATTCACTAATTTATTCAATTTCAAATTTGAAAACATTTGTCGTTAACAAAATTTTCAAAAATTTTCTAACTCCCAAAATTTCTGAAAATCTTTGGCAGAGTCCCCTTTGTACGGAGGAGCTTTTGCAATTTGACAATAGATATAAATATATATACATCGACCCACACGGTCGGAAAAACCAAAACATTTCATATTTCCTAGTTTTTATTGCGTAGGCGTACCTTATTTAGCATTTTAAGCAAGCGGCTTATTTAATTTTAGCATATGCACGTCCAAAATCCCGCTAAACGGTCTTCTGGTGCCTGTACTTACTCAATTTAAACACATAAGCAACTTATTTATGAAATTTATAACATTGCGTTCATTTAAGCAACAACACATCAATAACATATGCAATGCAGTATAAATAACTTCATAACAAATTTATAGTTTTCCAAACTAGTTCCAATAGTTTATAACTAACACAAACACCGTTTGCATTCAACTTTTAGTGGGTTCACACATTTACTTGCTCCAATTAATAATTGTTCCCAAACAAACCTATTCTCCGTTTAATTGGTTTCAAAAATCAATTTCTGCTTCTTAACAGTTCAAAACCATATTTTATAAACAATTAGACGCGAATCCAGTTTTATAAATAATTGATAAGGTTCCAATTAAATCCAATTGTTTTTACTCAATTTATAATATCATATCCTATTCAGAATGATTTTCACATCATTCTTTTATTCAATTCATTCTTAACCCGAACTATTTGTATTCATGGCACTTTATGCAAAAATCAAATTTATTGACTTCTATTATTCCATAGAACTTTTTTTAGTTATATAACTGTTTAAAATTAATTCCAACTCAAGTTATATGAAATTTCATTCGATTTCTAATTTATTTATAAACCATATCCTTGCATTGATTGCATTCAAACCATTTTCTATTAAGCTCGACAACTTTAATGCTTAAAATTTAACAATCGTGTCCTAAATTTACATAAGTCATGCCTCATTGAATTTAAACTTAAGTTAAGTGACTTCAAATTATTTAACTTTCATAACTTAAGTTTATTTCATTTACCCATAAATTCTTTTCCAATTTAATTTGATTTTATTTAAATCAAATTTCTTTCATTTACTTCTTAACTCAATTAATTATTTCATTTAAAATTTCAATTCCCATGTTCGATTCATTCTCGAACTTATTTATCTTATTACAAGACCACTTTCACTTAATTTATATACAATTTGATTTTGTTTGCACTTCTAACCATCATATTTATTCCAATTTCAATTTATTTACTAACCAATCCAAGTTGAATTTTAGATATATAACTCAAGTTCTCTTTCTACCATTCACTCAAATTCACAACCCACTTTTATTAATTTACCATTCAACTTTTATTTAACTAATTCAAAGTTTATTCATATATTCAAGTTACTAATTTATCCCAAATTAGCTTACTCTCAATTTATAATTCAATACTTGACATTTTAGCTTCACAAATCTCTTCATTTAAATTTCTTTGGTTCAATTCTATTTTGAAATTCAGGTTTGGATTTCTATTCATCTTCCAGATTCAAACAATTCTATTTGACTTATTTATTCCGTTTTAATTTTATAAGTCCACTTCTTATTTATCTTCACACTTCCATTTATTTACAGTTAACCACATTCCCATTATTTTAATTCAGGTTTATACATTTTTACTTAGCCAAGTATATATTTTTATTTCAACGCTACTCACTTCTTTTACAAGCTATTGAAGTCTTATTTATTCAAATTTCACTTAGCTTACATTAAATTCAACCTCATTTCATTATTATGAATTTTACTCAAGTGAAAATTTTATTACAATACCATCTACATCTCAATTTAATTCATCTTCATTCAAATTCCAAACATAATTAGCTTAAGTTAATTCGAGTTAAATCAAAGTTCTCAATCCAATTAAATTGGCTACTTCTATTCAAAGTCAAGGTACTTCACCAATCTATTTTATTCAACTAATTTCCACTTTCTTCAAAATCACCTTCACTTAAATTTTAAATCTTAAGTAAATTTTATTTATTGCAACTTCGTACTTAAGTTCATTGCAATTTATTTGATACTCATCTAGATCAAATCCCATGTGATTTTAATTAACCATCTAATTTGTTAAGATAATATTCAAGGCCAATTTATTCCATCCATACTTGATTTGTATCTTATTTGTAAATTCAAACTATCTTTACTTTAGTCCAATTCATAGTATTGAGATTCATATTTAATTTTACTTACCATTCAATGGAATTTCTATTTATAACTCGGGTTCCATCCTAAATTCCATTTTTAATTCAAATTTCAATTTAATTCAAATATAACTGAAATTTATTTCAGTTTAATTCAATTTACTTCCATTCACATAACTTGAATTAATTTCAATCCACTTTAAGTTTTATTACCCATTTCATTTAAAATCTACTAATTTATTTCTTCCAAATCATTAGTTAAATTTCAAGTTTTAAATTTTAATCCAAGTTAAATTTCCATCCTTAACTTTTTACTTTAAATTTTAGTTCCAAAATTAAACATTTAATGTTTTCCCTGATTAGATAACTATTTTAAATTTAATCATCTCATTTATAAACAATATTATCATCCAAACATCCATGCTATAATAATTTCAGAAAATATTCTTTTATATCAAAATAAATTTTGGATGAAATTATTTCATTCACCCACTTTTGAAAATCAATATTGTGTCGAATTGCTCTATTTAAGTGTTTAGAAACCCCTTCGATACAGTTTTCGAGGATGTGCCGACGAAGGTTCATATACCACTCAATAAATCAATCAACACAATATAAAACCATTTTATATTCAATAACAAATACGCGCTCATATCTAGATATACGCTCAAACTCATTCTAGAGTACCATTGACTCTAATTCGAATGAGTAATCCCCACCAGAGCCAAGGTTCTCGCTTAACCTTTCAGCTCTGATACCAAATGTAACAACCCGGAATTTTCGAACCCGAAAACTCCAGATAGTTATGAAAAAGAAGAAAGGGGTAGAAGAAGAAGAACAAAAACAACATCCGAATCTCACATCGCAGCGGAATAAAATATAATATGCAAAATACAGTTTTAAATCCAAGAAATCTATACTGTATACATATACATACATATCATCATCAAAGTACATCAATCAATCATACATGTCCATACACAGCGGAAATAATAGACAAATACGGAAATACGCTCTGTCACCAGCTCGTCTCCTAAGCTCCAGCATATAACCTGAATCCTGTTTAACTCAGTCTAACCCGAGCATCATATAAACAACACCCGAGTCAGTCTGGAATACCAGCGTGAGAAAATCACACTCAATTGGATTATTAAAGTTTTGAAAATCCTTTGAAACAAAAGCATCTCGTAAGACCACGCCACAAATAAACATGTAGGGTTTTTACCTTACAATAGCTAAAACAATTTTTATAGAAGTCCTCTGATATTATAATAGGGTCTATATACAAATACTTTTAAAATAGCCGAAATTGTTACATTCATTAAATTCCAGCTACTAGCCACAGAGTGGGTAATACAAACAAAACTCGTACAAGGCTCGTAGGGAGAATGAATTTCCATCAATGGCTGGGCTACTGGGGAACCGCCTGTCACAGTACCTGGCCTAGATCAGAGTACCGAGGAGTACGCCCGCTCCCCTGCTACACAAGGCCGGAACCATTCCTTACTGAACAGTCCCGAACAAGATAACCCCGTGGTTGGCGCGACAAACCACCCACTAAGCCGAATATAAAGGGACATCTAGACAGGGGGAAATCTTGTCCTGCTTGGGCATGACCCACCTAACATTGCTGCACCTCCCCTGTTTTTGCCATTCCCGTTTGATGAGGCTTGAGGTTAAACGTTACCTTTCAAGAACGCATCACTTAGAATGCTCATCGTCCACCTGACGATGTTCTGAAAACATTCAATCTATACAAGTTGCCCTGGGTCTGGACAAACCGAAACACCGTCTTCAACTCTTCACGGTCTTCAATCGTAATCGTTCAAACCGGATCGAAGTGGTTTTCGGATAATTAAATCCGATCCCGGACTCTTCGAAACGATCTGCATGTTGTCCAATATTGATAGTCGGTTATTTAACTATCAATTAATCATTCACAAGCAACCATCAAATAATTTCCACAAATTATTTATCTCAATATTAGTCGGATATTATTCCCAACTTAACCCATTTGAAATAATTTTCACAGTTCTTTTATTTCCATGAAATCTCTTAACTGATTTCTCATATACACTCAATTTGATTTTACCTTTGAGAATATTTCTTATTTTCTCATCCCTATCTCAAAAATCAATTTACACTTTCCTTATAATCTCACAAATTTACTTTCTCCATTAAATAAGATTTCTCCTAAATCTTATCTCATTTAATAACTCACTTACCAACACAAGATGATTATTAATTGGATTTTAAAAACATTTGAAAAAATTTAGGTTTATAAAATAAGAAGCATAGTTTTTATACAATTTACGGTTTAAAAGAAATATTTAACATAAAAATTAGAGTTCATATCCAGTAAATGATAAATTGTAAAATTGGTTTTAGAAAATTAAAGTTTATTATAAATAATTCCCTATCCTTTAAAAATAACTAATTCGTAACATTTTAAATTCAAGTAATAGTTTACAAGAAATTTTTATAGTGTAGTAATTTAGAATATTCCTTTTAAAAAACATAAGTGTTTGCGCAAAAATTGGCCACAAACCCCAAATACCGTGAAAGCACCAGTGTATGAATACAAATCAGCAATATTCAAACACAAATCACAGATCTCAACAAATAACCCAAGAATGCTTGCACAAAAATGGGCAAAGACCTCCAAGTCGTATGATTTAGTTGATTTTATGTTATTCGTAGTGATTTGGGTGGTTTATGCAAATACGTAAAAAGCAGGGACTAAACTGTAAAAGACACACAGATTTATAGTGGTTCGGCCAGAATGTGCCTACATCCACTTTATATGTTATTCTCCTTTTCTATCCAGATTACAAGTACAAAGCTTGTAGTACAAGTATATCAAAGTTGTTTGAAAGTTCCTTCCAGGCTTGAGCTCTCAAACTTGTCTGCAATTGTTGTACCCCTGCCCCTCTATTTATAGAGTGAGGTTGGGGGCAGGGGTCTAGGATGTTTATAGCTGCTGGTGGGCCTGGGCTGATGCAATCTGGACCAGCAACTTTGGTTCGGCATGCTCTGGTTCGGTCGTTGCTTGGTGGAGTTTGATTCGGTGGTGTGTAGAGGGTTGGTCCGGTCTTGGTTTGGTTCGGTGGGACTTGGTTCGGTGGGGAGACATCCGGTGATGGTTGGTCTGGTTCTTGATTCTGTGAGGCTCGGTTCGACATTAGTTTAGTGGAGATGTTGGACCGGTAGTGGGTGGTGAAAGATGGAGCTTCGGTTGTAGTTCATTCGGTGGGAAGGGAAGTGGAGTTGGTTCGGTCTCCGTACTACCGAAAGGATCCTATACTGAGAATGCCGAATGATCCCTTGTGTTGGGAATGCCGAATGAGCCTTCATATTTGAGAATGTCGAATGAGCCATGGGGAGTTCGAATACCGAACGAACTCAAACACTTGAACTACCGGACGAAAACGAGGGGTTTTAAGTACCAGATGACGCTTATTACCGGATGAACTCGGGGCGTGTAGTGTCGAACGAACTCTTGCCTTGCTTTACCGCATGAACCTTTGTACTTGAATCATGAGTGAAATCCCAGACTTATATACGCTTGCTTGCTTCTTCTTGTTCCGGTCGTGGTGGAAACGCACACAGCATTGATATTCCAGTTTTGTCCAAAAATGGAATAACACTTTGCCCCCCAAAACATGCCTTGTGATAATAAGGCGTGTTTTGAATAGTTCCGAATCCATTATCCAAATTCATAACCATATTGCCAGAGAATATCAACCTTGACTGCTCCGAGTCGATATCCAGTTCCAAATCCAATAACCAAAGCTTGAGCCAATTCCATGTCCATCCGAACTCGACAACCGAGCCCCAAACCGTTCTTATCCAATAGCCAATAACCGAATCCAGGATCTCTCCGGGCTCCTGCCAAGCGCAATCTACACCTGACGGCCGTGATCCAGTCTCCCTGGATGTTAAGCTAGCCTCTCCGGGTTCTTGCCAAGCGCAATCTATACCTGACGGCCGTGATCCAGTCTCCCTGGATGTTAAGCTAGCCTCATCGTGTTCTTGTCGGGTGTAATCCACACATGACGGCCTTGGTCCAGTGTCCCTGGACATTGAGCTAACCTCTCCGGGTTCTTGCCAAGCATAATCCACACTTGACGACCTTGGTCCAGTGTCCCTGGACGTTGTGTTAACCTCTCCGGGTTCTTGCCAAGCGTAATCCACACTTGACGACCTTGGTCCAGTGTCCCTGGACGCTGTGTAATGCCATGGCTTATGTCCTAAGCCGAATCCTGGTCTCTCCGGACCCTTGTGGAGCATAGTCCATACTCTACGACCTGAAAATAACAATTGATAATACAGGGCCTAAGTCCTAGGCCGAATCATGGTCACTCCGGACCCTTGCCGAGCATAGTCCATACTCGACGACCTGAATGAGTCAATTTACCATGTTCGGGCGGAGCGACTCACCCCTTGCCAGGCATAATCCATACCTGACGATCGTTTATCAAAAATCAGATAAAAATCCAATCGAAATCCAATCCAAAATCCAAATCAAAGCCAGAAAACCAGAATAAAAATCCAATCAAAATCCAATCCAAAATCCACATCCAAAATCCAAATCAAAACCAGAAAACCAGAAATCCAAACCAGCATCCAAAACCGAAAACAATCATTCAAAGGAAAATCCAAATCAAAAAGCAAGAAAAACCAGGAGCTCAATCCAAGCTCCAAAACCTAAAACCAAAAACAAAAGCAGTGTCCAATCCAAAAGCAAAAGATAAATTTCACAAACCATAGCATTGCAGTTTATCATCATTCAGAGCATGCCTAGGGGCTATCTCCGTCCCCGTACATGTGTAAATGACTTGGTTGCTTGCTAATAGTTCGCTACTTATTTCATAATAACCTGGTCAATGGATGATCAACCGACCATCATTCCTGGGCCTCCCGCCATCGTAGCTTGAGGTAGGCGGCGGTCGCTCCTGCCCCGCCGTTGCATTCCGAGGTCCAACATATTGTGGCAGCTGTCCATTCCTTACATGCTCCTCAATTATGTCCTTTAGGTGCCTGCAGCTGTTGGTGTCGTGTCCATCCAAATCATGGAAGAGACAGTGCCTTCCTGATGTTCTTTTCCGTTCTGTTGGTTCTCTCCTAACCGGCCTCCGATAGGGAAGGCGATTCCGAGTATCCAGGTATATCCGCTCCAGCGTCTCGTTCAATCCTGTGTATGAGGGAAACTTTGGATCCTTCCATTTCTTCCTAGCATTTCTAGAATCATCGTCCAACTTCCTTTTCCTTTGTCTTTATCCAAACCTTTGCTAGATGGTCCTCCAACCTCAATTGCATTAACCTTTTTTAACTTTAAATCCGTACTCGCATCTTCTTGCCGAAGGAACCTTTCTGCCTCGTGAAAGAATTCGTCGAGATCCCGTGGGGGATCTCGTATCAGAGATACCTAGAAATCCGAGTTCTCCCTGACTCCTGATACTGCTGCCATTAAAACCATCGATGGATCGGGCCGATCCACCGAAGCAACTGCGGCACTGAATCGAGTTAGAAAGATTCTAAGCGATTCATCGATCCTTTGCTTTACCGATGTTAATGTCATCACGTTCTTCGGTCTCTTGACATGAACTCGAAACTGTCCCAAAAACCTTTCCACCAATTCCCTCCAAGTCCTGATAGATCCTTCTCCCAGCTGCCTAAACCACATCGCAGCTAAGTCCGTTAAGTACAAAGGGAAGCATCGAGCCATCACTTCCTCCGATGCCCCCAGCACCTCCATGTGTCTGGTTGTGATGTCCCGGAAAATTTAGGCAATAATTATTTAATAATTTCATTAATAATTATTTTAAAATGTGAAATATTAATTAAATAATTTAATTTAAACTGAAATTCTCTTTTGAAAATTTATAATTATTTTGTTTGTTAAATGATATTGTTTTCAAAGGCTAAAAATATTTAAGTAATAAATTATCTTTTTAAACTGTTTTAAAAATATTTTATTTATAATGTATAGATGTTTATACATTGTAAATAGAGAGATTTGGTTTTTATTTTAATTTATATTTAATAAAGAATATTTTCTAATTATTATATATTAATGTAAATGTGTAAATTGATTTAAATTAGTAAGTAAGTATTTTTTTTGTTTAAAAAAATATATATATATATAGTTTAATTTTGTTTTATAAAAGTTTATTTTGTTTTGTTTTATTTTAAAAATTTGTTTTCTCTTTGAAATAAGATTTAATTCAACAATTCTTTTCCTTTGAAATTTTGTTTCATATAAAATATTATTTTAAAAATAATTAAACAAGCATTTAAAATGTAAGTGTATATGTATTTATTTAGAAGCTAATGTTAATAAACATTTAAAATCATGCTTAAATAAATTTGAAATGTTTTAAGACCAATTTAAATACACTTATAAATTTGGAAATGGCTTTTAAATATTAACATGTACATGTGTTAATCATTTAACTAATGAAATAGACACTTGTAAAACAATTAGCACTATAAGATAACAAGTGGCATGTTAATATGTTTTGAAATTAATTTTTGTAAACAAGAAAACATAATATGGCTAAGGTATTTGATAAAAACAATTCTCTTCAAAAATAAAACCTAAAATCAGATTTCTGTAAAAATCAAAAACCCCTCAAACAAATGCAAATCATTTTCTTCATAAACAAACTTCAATCAAGTCTGCATGCTCAATTACAACCTCAAATCTGCAAATCACTTCTTCAAAATACAACTTCATATATGCAATCAATTTCTTAAATCTGCAAAATGAAAAATGGAGTCTGCATACCATTTTTCAACACCAAATCTGGAGCTCAACTCCAATTTAAAATTTGAGCTAGGAATGGGTCTGCATGCATCATCATTACAGAAGCAACAAGCAACTTCAACTTGCTAATGGCATTCAAGTTCAACATGCATTTCAATATGCATTTCTGGAAAATGGGATCTGCCTAAGCTTGTGCTCTGCATCAAATTGATTTCTGCATCTTCAATTTAATAGGTGAGTAAACTTTTAATTTTAAAAACAGTTTTGTTTTAAAATAAATTCACATGCAAGTATAGAACTCAATTCAAAGCAAAACTGTCATTAAAAATATATATATAAACTGCTATGGATGAAACTGCAGTAATTTATTTTGTTTGAAGAAAATAACTTCACAAAAGGGAAAGCTTGAATGATCTGTTGCATGTGTATTGATTGTATAAGCAAGCTTGTTTGAGTGAATTGTGAGGAATGTTCTGTGTGTGTATATATATATATATATATATATATATATATATATATATATAACTATGTATATATATGATGCTATGGCCAGAAATCTGCATACCTGTTTGTTTCTAAAACTTAGATTATTTAAAAAAAAAAAAAACCTTTACCTCTGAAATTAACTCTCTGTTAGGATTGAGATGTAAACAAAGCTTGGCTGTTAGCATAAATTCAGGGTTGTAAATTTTGTTTATAAATTATGTTCTTAGATCATGTTTTAGTAAAAATATATATATATATATAAAAGCCCTGTTACCTCTGAACAAATTTGACAGTAAGTTTTTTTTAAAAATAAACCAAACATTCATTGAAGTGAATCAAATCAAGAAATCATGAACTTCTTAAATCATTGAGACAAGTTTATAATCTGAATACATGAATGAAATCATGATTTCTAAAAAAAAAAAAAAAACTTTTAAATAATTGTGGGATTTGGAATTCTGTTTGTACAGAATTAAAATTTTGGGTTTGACTGCCAGGATAGTAATTGTTAGGTGTTAAGATGCTTTATGTTAATGGAGTGATGATGAGAGAAATGATGGAATTTGGTGTTAGATGATATTTGGGTTTCCAGGCTTCCAAAACCCTGGGTTTAAGTGAGCAGTATTTAGTATATGCTCATGAGCTATGTTGCATCGAGTGGAGTAGGGATTTGAGGAGTTGTAGAAGAAGTGTAGAGGAAGCTATGGCCAGGGTCGCGTAGATGATGATGGTCGGAGGCGAGTTTAAGGGCTGTTGACAGGGTTGCAGTGGTTTCTTATGGTCTGGTGAACTACTGTAGTGCAGAGTTTTTGACTCGAGTCATCCCTCGGGTTTCTGTGCTTATGACTCGAAGCAGAGGTTTGAAGAACTCGAAGTGGTTTAAAGGGTTGCTCGGGTAAGATGGGTGCAGGGATATAAACTGTGTAGTTTTGCAGTTTTTTTATGTTGAATGAAATTCATATTTAAGTTGAAACTGGATTCAAGTATGAATTGAAATTGAATTCAAATAAGGTTTGAAGTTCAAAGTTTTTAAATATGAAACTTTTAAATTTAACAAGTTTTAAATTTCTGTTTAAACAAATAAAAAAAAAAATATATATAAACTGTTTCAGGTTTTTAAACCTGAGAGTTGCAGTTTTTTTTTATGTCAATTGAATTCAAATTCTAGTGCAGATTTTTGATTTAAGTGAAAATTTGAATCTGAATTCAAATAGAGTTTTAAATTCAAGGTTGTAAAAAAATGAAACTTTCATATTTAAACAAGTTTAAAATTCTGTTTAAATCAAGTTTTAAAACAAACAGTTTCAGGTTTAAAATCCTGAAGCTTTGTAGTTTCAAACATTTGAATGAAATTTAAATGTTTGTGTGGGAATTTGATTTCAGGTGAAAGTTGAAAACTGAATTTAAGTGTAATTCAATGTTTTTTAAAAAAAAATGAAATATCTTAAGCAAGTTTAAAGTTTGGTTTTAAATCAAAATTAAAAATGTTTCAGGTTTTAAACCTGAAGGTTGTTTTGCAGTTTTAAAAATGTTGAATGAAATTCATATTTTTTTTAATTGCAACTTGATTTAAATATGATTTGAGTCTGAATTCAAATGTAGTTGAAATTTAAAGTTTTGAAAATGAGGATCTTAATTTAAACAAAATTTAATCTGGATTAAGTCAAGATCTTAAATAGTTTCAGGTTATCTTTTAAACCTGATTTTTGATTTAAAACAAGTTTATTTGAGTTTTAAACATTGAACAGATTTAAACATTTTTAAACAAGATTTAAATTGGTTTGAAATCAAATTTATACAGTTTCAAATTTACTTTGAAACCCAATTTTGATTTCAAACAAGTTTATAATTTTAAAGAAGGATGAATGAACATATTTCAATGTTTAATATAGATTTGAAGATGAGATTTGATTTCAAATAAGTTTTAAAATTTGAAGGAATCTAGTTCCTTTAGTATTTGAAGATATTTGAATTTAAAATATGAAGTGTTAATTTAGATTTATGTTTAAATGGTTAAACATTTTGAAAATATCAAAATTTTAAAAATGGAATTTAAATTTAGAAATGTATTGTGTAAATACATTTTGAATGTAAATAAAGTCATTTGATAATTAAGGATTTACTTAATTATTTGGCTTTTAAATAATGGTTTAGATTAATTTTTAATTAGAAATGATTTATTAATCTAAATTAAATTTTCTTAAGTATATATTTAGTGAAATTTGTTAATTAATAAATGATGATAATTATCTAAGGATAATTTAGTAATTAATTAAGGAAATTAATTTTGGATAATTAATTAGATTAATTAATTGAATCTAATTAATGATAATTGTTAAGTAATTAAGGAATTAATTACTTATTGTAATTAATTTGGATTGTGATTTAATTAAGTTAATTAACTTAGTTTAATTAATTTAAATAAATCATCTAATGATTTTTAGAGAGTAATTACTTAATGTAATTAGTGGAGCAGGATTACTTGATGAAGTAATAATGTTAATTACTGAAATATAATTAGTAATTTGGATTAATTACTTTTGTAATAAATTAAGGAATTAATTAATGATTAGTTATTGGTTAATTAATTTATAAATGAGTAATTAAGATAGTTAATTATTAATCAAGGTGATTAATAATTAGACTAATTACTAAATGTAATTAATTTGAATTAAGTAATTTATCTAAATATTAAAGATCATTAATTAATGTTAATAATGTAATTAAGGATTGTTTAATTAAGTAATAATTAATTAATTAAGTGATTAATTAATTGTAATTAATTAAGGACAAATATAATTAATTATAATTAATTAATAAAGGAGTAATTAATGTTAATTACTTATAATTTAGGTTAATTAATTTATAAAATTAATTAAAGACTAATTACTTATTGTAATTAGTGAATGATTTATCAAAGTGTTTAATCAAGTTAAATACTTAGTGGATAATTAATTAACTAGGTTAATTAATGGATGTTAAGCAGGATTTAAATGTGTTGATTAATTTAATTTATTTTAAATTAATTAGAGATGGTTGTAATTAATTTAATTCATTTTAAATTAATTATAATTAATGGTTAAATCATTGCTTATGGATGTTATTGATTGAATGGTTGTGATCTCAGAAATGAGATGATTGTATCTATATGATATGAATGATTGGTTTAAGTATGATGGTTTGTGATGGATTATTTGGTTGAGATGATTATCTGTTTATGGATGATACAGATTATCTGCTATGTTATGAATATGATTATCTATTGTGATATGTAGTTTATCTATCTGTGTGAATTAGATAATAATGAAATAAGTTAATTGTTTAAAACCCTTAAGTACAACTTGGACATTAAGATGGCGTTTGGTTTCGATGAGACCGGGATCGGGTTTCCATATTTGGAATTCCGAAAACCACATCGATTCCAATTAAACGTTAGGCCGTTAATCCAAGTGGAGCAAGTGAAGACTCGAGGTGTAAGGGCTATACGTCAGTATAACTCTGTGGGTGATTCCGTAATGAGTTTGACGGAATAGTACTTATAGATTCGAGATGGTGATTTAGAGTGCAAGGGTTATCGTCGTTAACTCTGAGGGTGATTCCAATACGAGTGTAACGAGATAATGCCTTCGGTTTCGTTCGAACCCGGAACGAACTTGTATGGATTGAATGCTTTCAGAACATCGTCAGGTGGACGATGAGCATTCTAAGATTTGATGTCCTCTAAAGGTAATCGTAGCCTCAAGCCTCATCAACCGGGAATGGCTAAAACAGGGGAGGTGCAGCAAGGCTTCGTGGGTAGCACCCACTTGAGAGAAAGATTTTCCCCTGTCTAGAGGTCCCTTTTTATTCGGCTGTGTGGGCAGTTGGAATCGCGCGCCAACTGCGGGGTTGTCTTGTTTGGGACTGTTCAGTAAGGAACGGTCCCGGCCTTGTGTTGCAGGGGAGTTAGGGTGGCTCCTCGGTACGGTGATCTAGGCCACGTACTGTGACGGGCGGTACCCCAGTAGCCCTGCCATTGTTGGAAACTCATTTTCCCTACGAGACCCTACGGTTTTGTTTGTATTACCCACTTTTGTGGCTAGTAGCTGGAATTTAATCATGTAACAATTTCGGCTATTTCTTATTTACTTGAAAACCCTAGACACTATTATAATATCACTGGATTTCCTATCAAATGTTTTGGTTAGCGTAAGGTAAAAACTTTTCCATTTTTATGTGTGGGAAGTCTTACGTGATACCTTTTGTTTTAAAAGGATTTTCTAAAGTTAAGCAACTTTTATCCCCGTTTACTCACACCAGACCCCTGTCTGACCTGAGTGTTTATTTTCTGTTTTATTAAACTCTTGGGTACTCATATTATGTATGAGTAGTCAAGTGATTCAGGATTGCTTCGACAAGTTCTGGAGGAGATAATGGAGCAGGAGGCTTCAGCGTGTAGATATATGTAAAGGTTCCGCTGTGTTTGAAGTTGAGTCTGATTCTCTGATGTACTTGTATTGTAATTGCTAGACAGATGTCTATAACTGTCTAGTTTATGTTGTATTGGCTGATTAACTCTGATGTATATGATACTATGTAAAGATTTATGTGATATATTATAATTTATTCGATTCCGCTGTGAGATTCTGATGTTGTCTGTTCTTTCTTTCCTTTCTTTTCTCTTTTCTATCCCTTTCTTTCTTCTTAACGATCCAACTTTCTGGAGTGAGGAAGTTGGGTCGTTACATTGGTATCAGAGCGTTAGGTGGAGTGAAAACCTAGGCTCTGTAGTGGAGTTTTCTTGAGAGAGCGTATTTGTAATTTTTAATATATATATTATTTATTTCTGCCTATTTGTTGGGTTACCTGTTCAGGTTTTCCAATAAGAAATAAAGATACATGTGGTAGTGGTGTGAGTAACACAACTACCAATGGTTAGAGTTTGAGTGATTGAGGTTGGAAGTGGTCTGCTAGGGAAGTTTTGGGTATCTTGAGTAGCTTGGCAGTTTGGTGTGAAGGATTTCACCAATCTCTGAAGGAAATCTTTTTAAGATTCAGAGTTTATTTTGGATTGTAAGCTTGGTTGAACTCATGTGAGTTGTTTTTCTTGAGTTTGGATCAGTTAGGAGTTCTGAAGCCTGCATTGGTATTTTGGCAACCTTAGGAAGGAGTTCTGTCTATATTTGAGTTTTGAGACTCAGTTTGGCAGAGTGTTTTGAGCTTGGTTTGGGAGCGAGTTTTCTGAGAGACATCTGTCTATCTGGAAGGCTTTATGGTGGATGAGGCTGGTGTAGCTTTGTGATTCGATGGGTTTTTGGATAAGGAAGTTTTTGGCAGCAGTAGCACCAGCGAGTGGCATGTTCTTCGATGGTTCAGAAATCTCTGTGATTCTTTTGTCAGGAGTTCGGGCAGATGGTGGAGCTTGTCCATTTCTTCTGGAAGCTCAGTTGGGTGTGATGTTAGTGGTTAAGGGGTGGACCACTAGTTTCTTCTTTTGAAGGCTTTAGCTGTTCTGATTGTTGAAGTGAGAACGATTTCTTAAAATCTGAACTAAGCAGAATCGCAAAAGTGACTTGCGATGGTTCGGGAGTTCTCTGAGTGATCTTTGATTGGATTGAAGCATCTCTCCAAGATGTTTGAGTTATCGAAGTGGTATTTTCTAGATATCTTCGAAGGAGTTGAGATTTGCATCCGTATCAAGAGATTGAGTTCTATATCGACTCGATTCTTGGAGCTTTACCGGTGGTTCAGCATTGTAGGAGATTCTTTGAGTATGTTCTGTTTAAGTTGGCAGGATTTATTGGATCCAGTTTTCTGATTGAATTTTTGTGGTGTTGTGACCGAATCAGATAGGTCACTGAGATTTTGTGGGATTTGATGAACAATATTCCGGGATAAGTTGATCAAGTTTATACTTGTGTTCATCAAACAGCATTCTCGAATCAGAGTTGCGCAGTGGAAGCATGATGGCAGCTATTCCAGAATAGGAGCACCCGATTCATTGGAAATTTGAGTTTTGTTTTGGATCAGAGGATTTCTACAGGAAATTCATTTTGGATCTGGAGACGTGATTGTTTTGTATTTGTTTATTTCCAGAAAGAGTAGTTGTCTGAAGACTTCTGATATCTGTAGTAGAGTTTGTATGGTGGATTTTGATTGACCTAGAAGTTGAGGCAGCCCAGGATCGTCATGAGAGATTTGTGGATATGAGTGTTGGATCTTTCTGTTTCTTTTGAGAGATTTGTGGATTTGAGTTTTGGATTTTTCTGTTTTCTCTTGAGAGTTAAGTGTTTGGTCTACATGATTGAATTTCCAGTTCGGATGGCTGGAATTTGTTTTGTTTCCACGTATCTCTGAGGGAGTACGTGTATGGTTATCTCTGGTTTTAGATCCAGTAGTTCTGAGAGATTTGAGAATTGATCAGGACTTGCCGGTAGTCCTGTATTCTGTTTAGATTTGTAGATCTAGATATATAGGAGCTCTAGATCTGAGTGGTATAGTTAGTTTAGATTTTGTAGGGCGAGTGTCCCGGTGTTTGTACCTGGGAAACTCTAGGGAATTTTATCCAGAATTTTGTCTGGATAATTAGAATTGTTTGTTTAAATTGGTTGCTATGGTTGCTAGAATTTGGTTGATAGTATATGATTGCTCTTTTTAAATTTAAAATCTGTATGGAATTATTAAATTACCTTTGCTTTTAAATTTCGGGGACGAAATTCTTTTAAGGGGGGAGGAATGTGATGTCCCGGAAAATTTAGGCAATAATTATTTAATAATTTCATTAATAATTATTTTAAAATGTGAAATATTAATTAAATAATTTAATTTAAACTGAAATTCTCTTTTGAAAATTTATAATTATTTTGTTTGTTAAATGATATTGTTTTCAAAGGCTAAAAATATTTAAGTAATAAATTATCTTTTTAAACTGTTTTAAAAATATTTTATTTATAATGTATAGATGTTTATACATTGTAAATAGAGAGATTTGGTTTTTATTTTAATTTATATTTAATAAAGAATATTTTCTAATTATTATATATTAATGTAAATGTGTAAATTGATTTAAATTAGTAAGTAAGTATTTTTTTTGTTTAAAAAAATATATATATATAGTTTAATTTTGTTTTATAAAAGTTTATTTTGTTTTGTTTTATTTTAAAAATTTGTTTTCTCTTTGAAATAAGATTTAATTCAACAATTCTTTTCCTTTGAAATTTTGTTTCATATAAAATATTATTTTAAAAATAATTAAACAAGCATTTAAAATGTAAGTGTATATGTATTTATTTAGAAGCTAATGTTAATAAACATTTAAAATCATGCTTAAATAAATTTGAAATGTTTTAAGACCAATTTAAATACACTTATAAATTTGGAAATGGCTTTTAAATATTAACATGTACATGTGTTAATCATTTAACTAATGAAATAGACACTTGTAAAACAATTAGCACTATAAGATAACAAGTGGCATGTTAATATGTTTTGAAATTAATTTTTGTAAACAAGAAAACATAATATGGCTAAGGTATTTGATAAAAACAATTCTCTTCAAAAATAAAACGTAAAATCAGATTTCTGTAAAAATCAAAAACCCCTCAAACAAATGCAAATCATTTTCTTCATAAACAAACTTCAATCAAGTCTGCATGCTCAATTACAACCTCAAATCTGCAAATCACTTCTTCAAAATACAACTTCATATATGCAATCAATTTCTTAAATCTGCAAAATGAAAAATGGAGTCTGCATACCATTTTTCAACACCAAATCTGGAGCTCAACTCCAATTTAAAATTTGAGCTAGGAATGGGTCTGCATGCATCATCATTACAGAAGCAACAAGCAACTTCAACTTGCTAATGGCATTCAAGTTCAACATGCATTTCAATATGCATTTCTGGAAAATGGGATCTGCCTAAGCTTGTGCTCTGCATCAAATTGATTTCTGCATCTTCAATTTAATAGGTGAGTAAACTTTTAATTTTAAAAACAGTTTTGTTTTAAAATAAATTCACATGCAAGTATAGAACTCAATTCAAAGCAAAACTGTCATTAAAAATATATATATAAACTGCTATGGATGAAACTGCAGTAATTTATTTTGTTTGAAGAAAATAACTTCACAAAGGGGAAAGCTTGAATGATCTGTTGCATGTGTATTGATTGTATAAGCAAGCTTGTTTGAGTGAATTGTGAGGAATGTTCTGTGTGTGTATATATATATATATATATATATATATATATATATATATAACTATGTATATATATGATGCTATGGCCAGAAATCTGCATACCTGTTTGTTTCTAAAACTTAGATTATTTAAAAAAAAAAAAAACCTTTACCTCTGAAATTAACTCTCTGTTAGGATTGAGATGTAAACAAAGCTTGGCTGTTAGCATAAATTCAGGGTTGTAAATTTTGTTTATAAATTATGTTCTTAGATCATGTTTTAGTAAAAAAAAATATATATATATAAAAGCCCTGTTACCTCTGAACAAATTTGACAGTAAGTTTTTTTTAAAAATAAACCAAACATTCATTGAAGTGAATCAAATCAAGAAATCATGAACTTCTTAAATCATTGAGACAAGTTTATAATCTGAATACATGAATGAAACCATGATTTCTAAAAAAAAAAAAAAAAACTTTTAAAGTAATTGTGGGATTTGGAATTCTGTTTGTACAGAATTAAAATTTTGGGTTTGACTGCCAGGATAGTAATTGTTAGGTGTTAAGATGCTTTATGTTAATGGAGTGATGATGAGAGAAATGATGGAATTTGGTGTTAGATGATATTTGGGTTTCCAGGCTTCCAAAACCCTGGGTTTAAGTGAGCAGTATTTAGTATATGCTCATGAGCTATGTTGCATCGAGTGGAGTAGGGATTTGAGGAGTTGTAGAAGAAGTGTAGAGGAAGCTATGGCCAGGGTCGCGTCGATGATGATGGTCGGAGGCGAGTTTAAGGGCTGTTGACAAGGTTGCAGTGGTTTCTTATGGTCTGGTGAACTACTGTAGTGCAGAGTTTTTGACTCGAGTCATCCCTCGGGTTTCTGTGCTTATGACTCGAAGCAGAGGTTTGAAGAACTCGAAGTGGTTTAAAGGGTTGCTCGGGTAAGATGGGTGCAGGGATATAAACTGTGTAGTTTTGCAGTTTTTTTATGTTGAATGAAATTCATATTTAAGTTGAAACTGGATTCAAGTATGAATTGAAATTGAATTCAAATAAGGTTTGAAGTTCAAAGTTTTTAAATATGAAACTTTTAAATTTAACAAGTTTTAAATTTCTGTTTAAACAAATAAAAAAAAAATATATAAACTGTTTCAGGTTTTTAAACCTGAGAGTTGCAGTTTTTTTTATGTCAATTGAATTCAAATTCTAGTGCAGATTTTTGATTTAAGTGAAAATTTGAATCTGAATTCAAATAGAGTTTTAAATTCAAGGTTGTAAAAAAATGAAACTTTCATATTTAAACAAGTTTAAAATTCTGTTTAAATCAAGTTTTAAAACAAACAGTTTCAGGTTTAAAATCCTGAAGCTTTGTAGTTTCAAACATTTGAATGAAATTTAAATGTTTGTGTGGGAATTTGATTTCAGGTGAAAGTTGAAAACTGAATTTAAGTGTAATTCAATGTTTTTTTAAAAAAAATGAAATATCTTAAGCAAGTTTAAAGTTTGGTTTTAAATCAAAATTAAAAATGTTTCAGGTTTTAAACCTGAAGGTTGTTTTGCAGTTTTAAAAATGTTGAATGAAATTCATATTTTTTTAATTGCAACTTGATTTAAATATGATTTGAGTCTGAATTCAAATGTAGTTGAAATTTAAAGTTTTGAAAATGAGGATCTTAATTTAAACAAAATTTAATCTGGATTAAGTCAAGATCTTAAATAGTTTCAGGTTATCTTTTAAACCTGATTTTTGATTTAAAACAAGTTTATTTGAGTTTTAAACATTGAACAGATTTAAACATTTTTAAACAAGATTTAAATTGGTTTGAAATCAAATTTATACAGTTTCAAATTTACTTTGAAACCCAATTTTGATTTCAAACAAGTTTATAATTTTAAAGAAGGATGAATGAACATATTTCAATGTTTAATATAGATTTGAAGATGAGATTTGATTTCAAATAAGTTTTAAAATTTGAAGGAATCTAGTTCCTTTAGTATTTGAAGATATTTGAATTTAAAATATGAAGTGTTAATTTAGATTTATGTTTAAATGGTTAAACATTTTGAAAATATCAAAATTTTAAAAATGGAATTTAAATTTAGAAATGTATTGTGTAAATACATTTTGAATGTAAATAAAGTCATTTGATAATTAAGGATTTACTTAATTATTTGGCTTTTAAATAATGGTTTAGATTAATTTTTAATTAGAAATGATTTATTAATCTAAATTAAATTTTCTTAAGTATATATTTAGTGAAATTTGTTAATTAATAAATGATGATAATTATCTAAGGATAATTTAGTAATTAATTAAGGAAATTAATTTTGGATAATTAATTAGATTAATTAATTGAATCTAATTAATGATAATTGTTAAGTAATTAAGGAATTAATTACTTATTGTAATTAATTTGGATTGTGATTTAATTAAGTTAATTAACTTAGTTTAATTAATTTAAATAAATCATCTAATGATTTTTAGAGAGTAATTACTTAATGTAATTAGTGGAGCAGGATTACTTGATGAAGTAATAATGTTAATTACTGAAATATAATTAGTAATTTGGATTAATTACTTTTGTAATAAATTAAGGAATTAATTAATGATTAGTTATTGGTTAATTAATTTATAAATGAGTAATTAAGATAGTTAATTATTAATCAAGGTGATTAATAATTAGACTAATTACTAAATGTAATTAATTTGAATTAAGTAATTTATCTAAATATTAAAGATCATTAATTAATGTTAATAATGTAATTAAGGATTGTTTAATTAAGTAATAATTAATTAATTAAGTGATTAATTAATTGTAATTAATTAAGGACAAATATAATTAATTATAATTAATTAATAAAGGAGTAATTAATGTTAATTACTTATAATTTAGGTTAATTAATTTATAAAATTAATTAAAGACTAATTACTTATTGTAATTAGTGAATGATTTATCAAAGTGTTTAATCAAGTTAAATACTTAGTGGATAATTAATTAACTAGGTTAATTAATGGATGTTAAGCAGGATTTAAATGTGTTGATTAATTTAATTTATTTTAAATTAATTAGAGATGGTTGTAATTAATTTAATTCATTTTAAATTAATTATAATTAATGGTTAAATCATTGCTTATGGATGTTATTGATTGAATGGTTGTGATCTCAGAAATGAGATGATTGTATCTATATGATATGAATGATTGGTTTAAGTATGATGGTTTGTGATGGATTATTTGGTTGAGATGATTATCTGTTTATGGATGATACAGATTATCTGCTATGTTATGAATATGATTATCTATTGTGATATGTAGTTTATCTATCTGTGTGAATTAGATAATAATGAAATAAGTTAATTGTTTAAAACCCTTAAGTACAACTTGGACATTAAGATGGCGTTTGGTTTCGATGAGACCGGGATCGGGTTTCCATATTTGGAATTCCGAAAACCACATCGATTCCAATTAAACGTTAGGCCGTTAATCCAAGTGGAGCAAGTGAAGACTCGAGGTGTAAGGGCTATACGTCAGTATAACTCTGTGGGTGATTCCGTAATGAGTTTGACAGAATAGTACTTATAGATTCGAGATGGTGATTTAGAGTGCAAGGGTTATCGTCGTTAACTCTGAGGGTGATTCCAATACGAGTGTAACGAGATAATGCCTTCGGTTTCGTTCGAACCCGGAACGAACTTGTATGGATTGAATGCTTTCAGAACATCGTCAGGTGGACGATGAGCATTCTAAGATTTGATGTCCTCTAAAGGTAATCGTAGCCTCAAGCCTCATCAACCGGGAATGGCTAAAACAGGGGAGGTGCAGCAAGGCTTCGTGGGTAGCACCCACTTGAGAGCAAGATTTTCCCCTGTCTAGAGGTCCCTTTTTATTCGGCTGTGTGGGCAGTTGGAATCGCGCGCCAACTGCGGGGTTGTCTTGTTTGGGACTGTTCAGTAAGGAACGGTCCCGGCCTTGTGTTGCAGGGGAGTTAGGGTGGCTCCTCGGTACGGTGATCTAGGCCACGTACTGTGACGGGCGGTACCCCAGTAGCCCTGCCATTGTTGGAAACTCATTTTCCCTACGAGACCCTACGGTTTTGTTTGTATTACCCACTTTTGTGGCTAGTAGCTGGAATTTAATCATGTAACAATTTCGGCTATTTCTTATTTACTTGAAAACCCTAGACACTATTATAATATCGCTGGATTTCCTATCAAATGTTTTGGTTAGCGTAAGGTAAAAACTTTTCCATTTTTATGTGTGGGAAGTCTTACGTGATACCTTTTGTTTTAAAAGGATTTTCTAAAGTTAAGCAACTTTTATCCCCGTTTACTCACACCAGACCCCTGTCTGACCTGAGTGTTTATTTTCTGTTTTATTAAACTCTTGGGTACTCATATTATGTATGAGTAGTCAAGTGATTCAGGATTGCTTCGACAAGTTCTGGAGGAGATAATGGAGCAGGAGGCTTCAGCGTGTAGATATATGTAAAGGTTCCGCTGTGTTTGAAGTTGAGTCTGATTCTCTGATGTACTTGTATTGTAATTGCTAGACAGATGTCTATAACTGTCTAGTTTATGTTGTATTGGCTGATTAACTCTGATGTATATGATACTATGTAAAGATTTATGTGATATATTATAATTTATTCGATTCCGCTGTGAGATTCTGATGTTGTCTGTTCTTTCTTTCCTTTCTTTTCTCTTTTCTATCCCTTTCTTTCTTCTTAACGATCCAACTTTCTGGAGTGAGGAAGTTCGGTCGTTACACTGGTGTACCTCATCAAGTGATCCGTAGGGTCTGCCTTGCCATCGTATACCTCCACGCTAGGTAGCTTGAACTTAGGTGGATTCTGAGCCATCCTTATTTCCCGAGCGAACGGACTCCTGTTTACCCCTTCCAAGTCTCCGCTGGTCAAACCACCTCGCACAGTCTTCCTGATTATATCTACCAATCCAGCGTTTTCTGTCGGGGGTTGCCCCCGAGGGAATTCCGGTACATACTCTTCATGTGGCTCGCTAGCAGCAACGTCGGTTCTAGCCTGTTGAACTCCTTCCAAAGGTCCTCCTGTGTTGGATCCTGCGGGCCTTCCCCCAAGCCCTTGTCGATTTCCCTCTGGCTCTGCATCCTGTCCTCCATTGGGTTCCATAACCCCAGCTCCTTGTCCTGCATCCACCGTCGCTATAGCTGTTCCTATGTTCTGGGTCCCTGCAGCTCTCATTTTCTCCAAGAAAGTCTGCATCATCTCCTGTTGACTCTTCAACAACCTCTCTTGCAGTGAATTTTTTATGGCTTCCATTTCGTCCCGGGTTATGTAGATCGAAGCCGGTCCTTCCTCAGCTCCGGAGGATGCTTGCTGACTTCCTTCCGGTTGGCTTCTCTCAGCCCTTTGCCTTCTACTATTTAGCCTAGCCATTATCTCCCAAATCCAAACTTCTATCCGATATAGCGGGCGCTAGTTCTTCTCAGTGAAAGCACCAAAATGTTTGCGCAAAAATTGGCCACAAACCCCAAATACCGTGAAAGCACCAGTGTACGAATACAAATCAGCAATATTCAAACACAAATCACAGATCTCAACAAATAACCCAAGAATGCTTGCACAAAAATGGGCAAACACCTCCAAGTCGTATGATTTAGTTGATTTTATGTTATTCGTAGTGATTTGGGTGGTTTATGCAAATACGTAAAAAGCAGGGACTAAACTGTAAAAGACACACAGATTTATAGTGGTTCGGCCAGAATGTGCCTACATCCACTTTATATGTTATTCTCCTTTTCTATCCAGATTACAAGTACAAAGCTTGTAGTACAAGTATATCAAAGTTGTTTGAAAGTTCCTTCCAGGCTTGAGCTCTCAAACTTGTCTGCCATTGTTGTACCCCTGCCCCTCTATTTATAGAGTGAGGTTGGGGGCAGGGGTCTAGGATGTTTATAGCTGCTGGTGGGCCTGGGATGATGCAATCTGGACCGGCAACTTTGGTTCGGCATGCTCTGGTTCGGTCGTTGCTTGGTGGAGTTTGATTCGGTTGTGTGTACAGGGTTGGTCCGGTCTTGGTCTGGCTCGGTGGGACTTGGTTCGGTGGGGAGACATCCGGTGATGGTTGGTCTGGTGCTTGATTCTGTGTGGCTCGGTTCGGCATTGGTTTAGTGGAGATGTTGGACCGGTAGTGGGTGGTGAAAGATGGAGCTTCGGTTGTAGTTGATTCAGTGGGAAGGGAAGTGGAGTTGGTTCGGTCTCGGTACTACCGAATGGATCGTATACTGAGAATGCCGAATGATCCATTGTGTTGGGAATGCCGAATGAGCCTTCATATTTGAGAATGCCGAATGAGCCATGGGGAGTTCGAATACCGAACGAACTCAAACACTTGAACTACCGGACGAAAGCGAGGGGTTTTAAGTACCAGATGACGCTTATTACCGGATGAACTCGGTGAGTGTAGTGTCGAACGAACTCTTGCCTTGCTTTACCGAATGAACCTTTGTACTTGAATCATGAGTGAAATCCCAAACTTATATACGCTTGCTTGCTTCTTCTTGTTCCGGTCGTGGTGGAAACGCACACAACATTGATATTCCAGTTTTGACCAAAAATGGAATAACAATAAGTTTATAATTTTAAGAAAGCCAATATCCATCTATAATGCCTCTTGTCCAAATTCACACTTCTTACTTTCGGAAATATTTAACTATTTCCCTCCAAACCAATTTTCATAACACATATCAAGTCCTTACCGTGACTTATCTCATTACATATTCGCTAATACTTTCTATCTCATTTATAAACTCCATTTATAAAATTATAAACTCCCAGAGTTTCTCTTCTCCATTTATTTATGAAAACAATTTATTCACAAATTCTATTTTATAATTTTATTCCTCAATTCAATTCCATATTGTTCCTTAATAAAATTCCATTTCATTTCTTAATAACATTCCCTTATTTTATTTCTTAATATAGTTCTCTTATTTTATTTCTTAATATAGTTTTGCTTTACTTCAAATCCATTCATCGATTACGATATTTCGTTAAGTCTTTGTACATAATTTAATTTTTCCCAAACTCAACTTTACTAAATTTAAGTTCAACCAAAGTAATAATTATTCTTTAAATTTTACTTTAGTCTCAACAGAAGTGAATTCAAATTCTAAAGAATATGTTTATAATTTAAATTTCATTTAACTTCCTTCAATTAAATTATTTATAGCATTTTAAAAATTAGTTTATTCCAATTTCCATATAAATTTAATTCGCATGCAAATCCATATCACTATCATTCATCCTGTCATATGGCAATAACAATATATATAACAAATAAATATATTTGAGGAATCCTGTTGGATCCCTCCAACCTGTTTTCCCTGCATCCACAAATGTTAGCACAGTAACATATCAATCCACTTTCAAATGGATATTACAGCATATGGGTTATAATATTAACCAGTGAATGAATTATTATTAATCAATCAATCATATCCAATAATTTAAATTTAACATTTAAATTTAATTTATGGTATCCAAATGAGTGAGAAAATCTCACCTTTTCTTTTAAGTTGCAATCATTCGCAATCTCGACTTGTTTCCATATTTTTGACCTTGAATAACAGTTATATGAATTTTATTAATATTCGAACAATCGAATAATAAATTTATCGTTTAACATTTTAATCGACTTACAATTTATTTAAGCTATTTATTTCCCGATTTTAAACTTTATGTAACAATTCATATGAATTTTATAAATATTCCAAATAATCGATCCATAAATTTCCATTTTAAAATTTGGTGAACTGACAATCCAAAATTGAATTTTATAAGTATTTGGAACAAATTTAAACATTATTTCCTTTTAATAAATTTCATTTACTAATTACTTAGTTTTAAACTGAAAACATTTTCTTCAAAAAAACTTTTTATTAGCTGAAATAATTAAAACAAGTTAATTAAACAAATTTTCACCAGAGCATTATTATCAAAAATAGACTTAACAAGTTTTTAAAATATGTATAGTTATTTAAATCTAATTGCAGATAAATAAAATACCTCACTGGCAACAGACACGAGGCCACTGCATCAAACCAACGCGCGTCCCTGGCCTCCTAGCGACAGCAACCCCTCCTACGCGCGCGACTTCTACTTCACCGAGCATCTTTCGAAATCGAGAACGGCATCCCCAACCCCGATACAACTCACCATCGTTCGCGCGCTTCGTCACTGGATTGTATGCGAAGCCGACGCCATCGCCCACTACGCGCCTGAGACGCGACCGCCCCTCTCAACTGTCGAACCCAATCACGCTGCCCCCAAACCCCCAAGCCCTAGCCTTGCTAACCTCGCGACTCCCCTACACGTGCGCAACCATTGATTGCATTGGCCACTAAATTGCGATTCGACATAGGGTTTTCCCTATCTCTCTCTTGCACGGCTCGAATAGGATTTTTTTTTTAACAAAGGCCGTGAATCGGCTTTGAGGAGAAAAGGGAAACGAAGGAGGATTCGAAAACAAAGAAGTGAGGGTTTTGAGTTTGAGAGATAGGAGAAAGAAACATGATTAGGAACACAAGGCTTCGGCCATTATTAATGTAAATAAAAGTTATGATCGAAAAAATGAAACAGGCAGCATCGTGATAAAAAGGAAGATAGGAAGCGTATTCAAGAAGACGAACAATAGTGTGTTGAGGAAGCTACGCTAATTTTTTTTAAACGATATATTTTAAAATCTTCTCAAATTCAATATAAATTATAGCGCATTTACTTATCGTACAAACTCACGGTCACTCCAAAAATTACGAAATTTGAAATCCGATAATAATTAATATTACGGATCCAACGGTATAGGTTTCGTCGAATTCTGAGACTGTGACTCGGAAGGCTATTTTAAATGTCGATTAAATGATGCAAAATTAAGATTCAACAAATGACAGTTAAATTCAATTTTAATCCATCTATTACTTTCAATATTATCAATATAAATTTTATAAGCTGTTAAAATATTTTCAACAAACTTATAAGTCCAAATTCTTTATATTTTACCCGATATCTAAGTATCACTTTAATAATTAATTAATTTGTTCAATTAATGATTCTATTTAAATTCTGAATCACTTTTATATTAAATAAAACCAACTTTTCATATTGAAAACAAATTATATTTCAAATTAATTATTTAAATTCATTTTAAATATCACAAATTTACTGTTGAAAAAGCCGGGTCGTTACACCCAGAGTTTAGGAAGGAAAACAATAAACTCCGAGGCAGTCATGTGATTGGTGTGAGAACTCAAAACAGTTTATCTTTAAAACAAAGAATAGGATAATTTTAAAATAGATTCGCAATGCTTTCAAAAATGAGACTACTATAAGGCCTCCCGCGCACACACAATGCAAATGCAGAATCGGAGGAGATTTCTCCTTATGATAGTCAAAGATGCTTGATACGCATTAAAAAGAACGTTTGATATTATTACTAGTGCATAGTGTAGAGGAAATCATTTCGAAAATAAAGATATAAATCTCAGCCAACATACGACCATTATCGTATGCCTACTATAGCTATCATCCAAACAGTGGGGTGCCACCATAAGTGAATGATAGGTTCTACAACTAAAACCGTATAAGATCGTATTGTTTCTTTGGATTTCCAACAAATGGTCAGGCCAAGGAACTTCCCATCGCCACATGCAAACACCTCTGGAATGACGTCCCGAGAACCAAATCGGATCTTTGCCAACACAAGGCCGGGTTACCCCTAACTGGGTAACTACTGACACGAATATGCCATCCCCCGATCGTAACCGATCTACATCCGAGGATCCTCGATTTCCAACAACCACAAAGTAATAAGTTTGCAGCAACAACATAGGTTAAATATCTGGGCTCCATACCATGATACCACCTCTATCCAGAAGGAATGACATACACTAAAGGGCGCTACCCCTAATAACCTTGCTGCATCCTTCCTGTTTTGACCATTTTCGGGGTGTGAGGTCCGACGAAGTCTCATCCACAAAGCCACGCATTGGTACAAATCCATGCTTTGGTCAACAAATGATCAAAGTAATGATCATAAAGAGAAATGATCAAACAAATGATCCTATCACAAATGATCAAACAATGATCATTTCACAGCAACACTCAACCTGTCACATTACCAAATTGGGAATATATCGCTGACAACCATCAACTACATAACCTCTGAGCTCCTACGTCTCAGAGAAGGGTGTTAAGCTAAGAGAACAAATTCTCCGCCACCAACAGAAATATATTTGAAGAAATCAGCTTTATATCTCAATTTGTAATGTCAGACATACTATCCATACAAGGCTGTTCCGGGATCGAACAGAACCGAAGGCACTCACAAAGAAGTCCTTGTAATTCGGATAATCACTAATCGCGTCCGGACTTCTCATCACATATGGAGTCTCTATACCGGCGACCAGTCGATGCGAAGACATTCGACGAGTTTTTCTTCGCTTTTGAAAATATTTGGTCTTCAACACCGGTCTTCAAATGCTATTCATAACGACGTATCACATATTCGGAATGGGTTATACGACCCCAAGGTCCTTTCCCGGCTAACTCGAATAGTGAGCGCTTATTTAAAAATAAGTGTGGCATTCAAATTCAAGCAAATCACAACAAATACCTATTTAAAGGTAATTATTGATAGTCGGTTATTGAACTATCAATGGATATGCACATCACCAGATTCCAAATAATTTTCCAAATTATTTATTTTCCAAAAATACCTTTACAAGATATATAATTTTCACACTTCAACCATTTGAAAACAATTTTCAAATCACTTTTCATCTTTACAACTTTTGAAAACAAATTTCAAACAATTTTCTTACACGGAAATACTTTCAATTCAACATGGCTCATTTAAATCAATTAAATAAATCCTTAACGATTTACTTTATATTTACGTTCCAAATCCGTAAATTAATTCCCACACTTCAAAAATTAATCAACGTTTACTTTTAAATAATTTCCCTTTCTCATTTATAAATTCCATAGTGAATTTACAATTCCAAAATATTTATGAATACACGATTTCAATTATTCATTTTCAACTTATCTTCAAAAGGATAAAATCTCAAAACTTTTCATTTCACAGTGGAAAAACATTTCCGTACTTATTTATTAATAAGTAATTCACAAATCTATTTATTTCCAAACATTGGAAAATATTCGATATAGTTAATCGAGATTAAGTATACATTTCATTCTTTAAGGAAATCATTCTCTTAAACATATTTATTTGGGCCAAAACGAATGTTGCCTAAAACATCGTTACGACAACCCAAAATCACTAGTATAGGGATTCGAAATTAAAATATATATATAAATCCCAATACTATACAAAACATTTCCTTTCGGAAATCATTTACTATAACAACAGTGTTATAGTCCACCATTTCCTTCTATTTCCCGAAACGTCTATTTCAACAATGAATGTTGAAATCTATGGTTCCGAATCTTAACACATTTTTAAAACATCGTTAGATCGTTTTAATTCTATTTAACACATCACATCCAAAATAATTTCTTTAACATATTATTCACTATTCAAAAACGTGAATATACTTCTTTAACCAATTTCATCATTTCTATACATTTTACCTTGAAGGATTATTCACTGTCTAAAACGTGAATATAACTCCATTAATAAGTTATAACAATTTACTTATCAAAATAAGCCGTTTGCGGATTTATAAAACAATGTTTATAAATTCCATTTCTATTTATTTTATGACAATTCCTTTTATAAATCTCCTTTATTAACCTATTTCAATTTATAAGTCAATTATATACCAAAAGTTCACATTTTAAGTTAAATACTTACAATTTATTTGTTTACAAAATCGTTCTTTTAAACTTCCCAAATTATAAATCTTATAACCTATAAGATTCATTTATTTACCCAAATCTATTCTTTTAATAATTTTACAAATTTTATAAACCTACCGCTCATAAAATTTCATTTATAACTTCACTGTTTATAATTCTATGAATTTCATTCATTTATGAAGTTCATTTACACTTCATTCTAACACTTATAAAAACTCGTTTTATAATTCAATTTTTTTTTTATAAATATCAATTTATAAATCTTTTATATAAATCAATTTATATTATTATTTTAAAACGTCTTTAACTCCTTTATAAATTCATTATTTTCTTTGATTTATAAATTAATCAAATTTCATAAATCCTATATTTAAACTTTTTATAATAAATTCAAAAATCCCAATTGAAACTATTTTATTAAATCATTAACTCCATATTTTCAAAAATCAACTTTTAACTATATTTCTCGAAAATCTTAATTTTTATAACATTAAAATTATAACGTTTATTTATTTAAAATGAATCAATTCCAAAAATATTTTATAACATATACTTTCAAACATCACTTTAAAAATCCTTTTAAAATTCCAAAATTGGCCCAATGATGCTACACACCAAATAGTCAATCACGACAACAACGACATCATATATCGATATGATAATCAATCAAATATCAAAATATCTGAAATCAAATAAATATTGTTGAGGAATCCAGTTGGATCCCTCCAACCTGTTTTCCTACATCCAAAAATGTTAGCACAATACCAATTCTGTTCCAGTACAGAATTATTGCGGTATATGGTACTTAAAATATTATCCGCTTAATAGACGGCGCAATAGGGTCTCATCCGCTATGTAATGCGGGAAATCAACTCCAAGTACATAAATAATACCAATTTCACTATACTTTGAAATATTCGCGGTGTATATTTATAATAAATAACCTCCGCTTACTAACGGCGCATAATGTCTATTTTAACAATCAATAGATAACAATCATCATTCAAACATGCATTCAAGAATTTTAAATCTAACTATTTAAAATTAAAATCGAAACCGGTTCGATTGAGTGAGAAGTTCTCACCTTGATTTCAATTTCGTTTTCAGCTCTAATTTCGAACAAAATTAAACGGACGTTTAATTTTACCCGAAATTTTTTGCTAGCTCCAAACGACTCCAATCCAATTCCATAGCATAGTGCTCGTCCATACGAACCCAACACAACTGGTTTCGTGCGTTTTCGACCTCGTATGAAAAAGATACGATATTTTAAAGTTACACGAATTATATATATATAAATTTACAACATTTATTATTATTTTTAAACCTAAATCTGCATCTAGCCGTGAGATCCTAGCCTCCTGCATCCAGGCCGTCCACTGCTTCTTCCTCTTTTCACGTTCTTGCTCTAGGTAATTGCCGAACCCATTCAAGTAAACTAAGGTTTAATTTTCGAGCCTCCACGACGACTTCGACAACGATCAGTAAGCACCATTTCAAAGCCCATCCCCCTCCATACTTTCGGCCTGAAGAGCTTAAAGCTCGGCCCCATGATGCTCTAGAAAACCGTGCGCGAGTTTCGGCTGTTTGAGCATGATTTGCCGCCAATCCATCGCATGATTTTCGATCTCCACCGTTGGATCTGTAGAGCTCGAGAAGCTCTACACTTCCCTAGTTGGAAGTTTGTTGAATCGTTGCACGGATTTGAAGAAAATGAGGGGGGAAAGAGAGAAGATTTCGGCAATTGAATAAGATGGAGGCGGCGGGCTCCTGAAGAAACCCTAGGGTTTTTAATTTTTGCAAAAATGAATGTTTAAGGGCTTATATAGAAAATTTCGCAAACACTATTCATCCCAGATTTTTTCGAACTCCAAACGAAGCGTGCCGGTTGGTGTTCATAAGGTTTACCCCACGTTTCGAACGCAATGGAACGTGTTTCGGGAGCTAATTCGATCATCTGTGCGAGTTATGGCAATAAACGTTCGATTTAAAATTAAATCGGTAAATCAAATTTCTAGGCGTTTTGGCTTGCACCGGACAAACCATAAATCCGATTGACACGAAATTTGAAACCATACAATAATATCACATTACGGATCCGATGAAACTGGTTTCGTCGAAATCCGAGACTGTTTGAAAAATGACTATTTTAACTCGCCAAATTAATATTTAAACAATTTCGATGCGTTTCAAGCTGCCACGGTCAAACAAAAACTCCGATTGACATGAAAATTGAAATCTGATAATAACAAACTATTACGGATCCAATGGAACTAGTTTCGTCCAATTCTGAGACTGTTCGAAAATTGACTAATTTCACTAGTCGATTTAAATATTAAAATATTAAATTTTCACAAATTAACTTTTAATTCGATTTTAAAAGTTCTATAACATCGATCTAACTCCAATATGATAAAATAAAATTTTATAAATCATTTTCAATCATATTTAACCCAATTTTCAATTATTTCTGTATTTTAACATATTAAATTATCGATTTAATTATTCAATTAAATTCATTATTCGAAATTTAATTCATTCGACTTATAAATTTCACTTATTAATATTTAAAATTAATTAAATATACAAATTTTAATTAATAGAAATTCTGGGTCATTACACAAATGATCATATCACAAATGATCTAACAATGATCATTTCACAGCAACACTCAGCATGTCACATTACCAAATTGGGAATATATCGCTGATAACCACCAACTACATAACCTCTGAGCTCGTACGTCTCAGAGAAGGGCGTTAAGATAAAAAGTAAATTCTCCGCCACCAACAGTAATATCTCAATTTGTAGTGTCATACATACTATCCATACAAGTCTGTTCCGGGATCGAAGAGAACCGAAGGCACTTACAAAGAAGTCCTTGCAATCTGGAAATTCACTATTCACGTCCAGACTTCTCATCACATATGGAGTCTCTATACCAGGGACCATTCGATGCAAAGACATTCGACGAGTTGTCCTTTCGCTTTTGAAAATATCTGGTCTTTAACACCGGTCTTCAAATGCAATTCATAACGACGTATCACATATTCGGAATGGGTTATACGACCCCAAGGTCCTTTCCCGGCTAACCCGAATAGTGAGCGCTTATTTAAAAATAAGTGTGGCATTCAAATTCAATAAAATCACAACAAATACCTATTTAAAGGTAATTATTGATAGTCGGTTATTGAACTATCAATGGATATGCACAACATCACTAGATTCCAAATAATTTTCCAAATTATTTATTTTCCAAAAATATCTTTACAAGATATATAATTTTCACATTTCAACCATTTGAAAACAATTTTCAAATCACTTTTCACCTTTACCACTTTTGAAAACAAATTTCAATCATTTTCCTTACGAGGAAATACTTTCATTTCAACATGGTCCTTTTAAACCCATTAAATAAATCCTTAACGAATTACTTTATATATACGTTCCAAATCCGTAAATTAATTCCCACACTTCAAAAATAAATCAACGTTTATTTTTAAAACAAATTCCACTTTTCATTTATAAATTCCATAGTGAATTTACATTCCAAAATACTTATGAATACACGATTTCAATTATTCATTTTCAATTTATCTCCAAAAAGATAAATTCTCAAAAATGTTTCATTTCACATTGAAAAAAACATTTCCATACTTACTTATTAATAAGTAATTCACAAATCTATTTATTTTCAACATTTGGAAAATATTCAATATACTTAAATCGAAATTAAGTATATATTTCATTCTTTAAGGAAATCATTCTCTTAAACATATTTATTTGGGCCAAAACGAATATTGCATAAAACATCGTTACGATAACCCAAAATCACTAGTACAGGGATTCGAAGTTAAAATAGATATATAAATCCCAATACTATACAAAACATTTCCTTTCGGAAATCATTTACTATAACAACAGTGTTATAGTCCACCATCTCCTTCTATTTCTCGAAAACGTCTATTTCAACAATGAATGTTGAAATCTATGGTTTCGAATCTTAACACATTTTAAAAACATCGTTAGATCGTTTTAATTCTATTTAAAACATCACATCCAAAACATTTTCTTTAACATATTATTCACTATTCAAAAACGTGAATATACTTCGTTAAACAATTTCATCATTTCTATACATTTTATTTTTAAAGGATTATTCATTGTCTAAAACTTGAATATAACTCCATTAATAAGTTATAACAATTTAATTATCAAAATAAGCCGTTTGTGGATTTATAAAACAATGTTTATAAATTCCATTTCTATTTATTTTATAACAACTTCCTTTTATAAATCTCCTTTATTAACCTATTTCAATTTATAACTCAATTATATACCAAAAGTTCATATTATAAGTTAAATACTTAAAATTTACTTGTTTACAAAATCATTCTTTTTTAAGACTTCCTAAATTATAAATCTTATAACCTATAAGATTCATTTATTTACCCAAATCTATTCTTTTAATAACTTTACAAATTTTATAAACCTACTGCTTATAAAATTCCATTTAATACTTCACCGTTTATAATTCTATAAATTTCATTCATTTATGAAATTCCTTTACACTTCCTTCTAACACTTATAAAAACTCTTTTTATAATTCAAATATTTTTAATTTATAAATATCAATTTTATAAATCTTTTATATAAATCAATTCATATTATTATTTTAAAACGTCTTTAAACTCCTTTATAATTTTCACCATTTTCTTTGATATATAAAATAATCAAACTTTATAAATCCCATATTTAAAATTTTTATAATAAATTCAAAAATCCCTATTTAAACTATTTTATAAAACCATTAACCCCATATTTTCAAAAATAAACTTTTAACTATATTTCTCAAAAATCATAATTTTTATAACATTAACATTATAATGTTTATTTATTTAAAATGAATCAATTCCAAAAATATTTTATAAACGTATACTTTAAAATATCACTTTAAAAATCCTTTTAAAATTCCAAAATTGGTCCAATGATTCTACACACCAAATAGTCAATCACGACAACAACGACATCATATATCTGTATATGATAATCATCAAATATCAAAATATTTGAAATCAAATAAATATTGTTGAGGAATCCAGTTGGATCCCTCCAACCTGTTTTCCCACATCCACAAACATTAGCACAATACCAATTCCGTTCCAGTACGGAATTATCGCGGTATATAGGATTTAAAATATTATCCGCTTAATAGACGGCGCAATAGGGTCTCATCTGCTGTATAATGCGGGAAATCAACTCCAAGTGCATAAATAATACCAATTTCACTGTACTGTGAAACATTCGCGGTATATGTTTTTAATAAATAACCTCCGTTTACTAACGGCGTATAATGTCTATTTTAACAATCAATAGATAACAATCATCATTCAAACATACATTCAAGAATTTTAAATCTAACTATTAAATTAAAATCGAAACCGATTCGATTGATTGGGAAGTTCTCACCGTGATTTCAATTTCGTTTTCAGCTTTTATTTCGAATAAAATTAAACGGACATTTAATTTTACCCAAAATTTTCGCTAGCTCCAAACGACTCCAATTCAATTCCATAGCGTAGTGCTCGTCCATACGAACCAAATGCAACTTGTTTCGTGCGTTTTCGACCTCGTATCAAAAAGATATGAATTTTTACAGTTATACGAATTTTTAATATAAAATTTACAACATAATTTTATTTTCTTAATACCCTAGCCATCATAGCCGTGCATTTCGAAGTCAACGAATCAAGGTCGTCCCTTGCTTCTTCCATCTTCCCCCTCCAGTAAAACACACGTACGTTCTCAAACCATAGTCGCCCCCTAGGGCTTGATGCCGCGACCACCACAAGCAACTACTCATCGATCAAAGGTCGCCATTCCCTCCGCCTACGTGAGAGCTACCCACGGCCCCCATATCAAGAAGCTCGGCCCCCTTATGGCCTAGAAAACCGTGTGCGACCGGCCATG
Organism: Allium cepa; assembly: GCA_030765085.1. NCBI lineage: Eukaryota > Viridiplantae > Streptophyta > Magnoliopsida > Asparagales > Amaryllidaceae > Allium > Allium cepa. The sequence continues at coordinate 14,161,236 of CM060940.1, read as the reverse complement.
GTTCAATCTCCAATTGCCATCAATCCGTAGCTTGAAATTTGATCTTGACCGTTAGATACCTTCGTCTCGACGAGATCTACGTTTTCCTAGTTGAACGTTTCTTGAAACAATGCTTGGATTTGAAGAAAATGAGGGAGGAAGGAGAGAAGATTTCGGCCATTGGAAATTATGAACGGCGGCTGGAGCTTATTTCTAGGGTTTTAGAATTATGTTGAAAATTGTGAATATTTGGGGGCTTTTATAGAAAATTCAACGAACACTATTCATCCCGGAATTTCCGAACTCCAAACGAAGCGTGCTGGTTGGTGTTCCTAAGGTTTACTCCGTGTTCCAAACACAATGGAACGTGTTTCGGGAGCTAATTTGATCATCTATGCGAGTTATGGCAATAAACGTTCGATTTAAAATTAAATCGGTAAATCAAATTTCTATATGTTTTAGCTTGCCCCGGACAAACGGTAAATCCGATTGACACGAAATTTGAAACCGTACAATAATATCACATTACGGATTCGATGAAACTGGTTTCGTCGAAATCCGAGACAGTTTGAAGAATGGCTATTTTAACTCGCCAAATTAATATTAAAACAATTTCGATGCGTTTCGAACTTCCACGGTCAAAAGAAAACTCCAATTGCTACGAAAATTGAAATATGATAATAACAAACTATTATGAATCCAATGGAACTGGTTTCGTCCAATTCTGAGACTGTTCGAAAACTGACTAATTTCACTAGTCGATTTAAATATTAAAATATTCAATTTTCACAAATTAACTTTTAATTCAATTTTAAAAGTCCTAAAATATCGTTCTAACCCCAATATGATTAAATAAAATTTTACAAATCATTTTTAATCATATTTAACCCAAATTATAATTATTTCTGTATTTTCACATATTAAGTTATCGATTTAATTATCCAATTAAATCCAGATATTTGAAATAAAATTTATTCGACATATAAATTTCACTTATTAATATTTAAAATCAATTAAATATAGAAATTTTAATTAATAGAAATTCTGGGTTGTTACACTTGGAGTCAGAGATCACATTATTGGGTGATAATTTAACATCCTTTGATATAATGCGCTATATGACATTTATTTTTGTTTTTAAGCATTGTTTGTTACGTTACATTTTTGATATCTCATTCATGGAATAAGAGTGCTACTTGATTATTTTAATAATGAAATTAAATTTAAAAGAAAAATATGTCATATCAGTAATTTGGTTGTATCGTAACCTATAATTATTCATCTTTCATTTCATTCTACACTTTCAATGCAATAAATTCATTGTATGTTATTTAATACCTTTTTTAAGGTTGCCAATAACCACCCATACAATTATCACAATGGTGTTTTAACTGTTTCAATCCGCTAAGTATTAACATAATGTGTGTGTAGCATGGGTTCGTGTTGGTTATTTCAAGTAAGTTAATTTATTTCTTTCATTGCATTAAAATGTATTTTGAAATTATATATAAAATGATACTAATTTGGTAAAACAATTTAGAGTACAAAATAATGCATACGTAGATATAAATCAAATGTATAAAGAGTTAATACATAAAATGTTCGTTGTATAGATTTGTGATATGTATATTTTCTCATAATCGTATTTTATACCATATAATAAAATGACAATCTCTTGCATTTTGAAATCCTATATGGAAAAACCATACGAGTCTAAAGGGCACTCAGAAGATTGAAGAAACGAGAAAAAAATGATAACCACTAGTGGAAGTTATATTTTTGAATCTTAGTAACCTCATTTCTTGCATATGGATAGGTATTTAGGTGGCTAATTTTGTAATTTTTCTTTTTCAATATATTGGATTGATGGGTAAAATGAAGTTCCACAATATATCTATATACAGTTTCTAATATAAGCAATCCACTGTAGCAACTTTCAAATTATTTTGTTTAAATTGTTCCAATAAAAATGTATACAATGTATAATTTGTATACAGAATTTGTTAAAAAATATATAACTAAATCGTGTAAGTAGAAACTTTTTAAAGTACTAAAGGATACACAAATGTTAAATCGATTGATACTAGTTTAGACAATAATTTTGCATACACAAAAAATATTATACACATATATAATACTTAAAAAGTTCTTATTTTATGGTTATGTTTAATATAATGGTGTACCTAACTGGTACTATATTAATGATTTTTTGTTGAAATATAATTGCGTATATCTACTTTCATTATACACATGAATACCTACAATGAAATTCTCCTAGACTTTTGGCCACCATCAAATAATAAACTGGATCATAGAGGTTCCAAACTTGCGATCTTCATTAATAGCATGATGCTCTAACCAACTGAGCTTATAGTCCAACAAAACCAAATTTTCCAGTGGGAAAATGCTTAATTATTTCATGAAATATATTTACAAATTACTTCAAATAGTGTAAAACTATTTGACTTTCATTGTTTCTCTCACTACATCAAAATGTGTTTTCAAAATACATGCGTAAAATAGTAATAATTTGGGAAAATAATTTTGAGTATAAAATGATAGAAACATAGATATAACTATCGAATATATAAAGGGTCAACCAGTCAAATATTCGTAGTATATATTTTTAATTTATATATTTTCTCATAAGCTTATCTTACACCATTTACTAAAAGGAGAATCCCTCCTCTATGTAAAATTATATGTAGCGAAACCATTGTGATTTAGACATGTGCATTATGAAAATATAAGCAACTAGAAAAGAGAACGGCAGCCATTAAGCAATGTCATAAGTTGACTCTCATTAATCTCATTTTAACAAAAAATAATAATATCCTAAGGGCTAAACCAAGATCAAGACCTATAAATCTGTTGTCAATTGCTCAACCATTAGGCTATGGACCCTTCAACGACAATTTCTACCATGAGAAATCTGTAGGAAAATCATTTCATAATTAGCGATTAGAAAACATGTGTACAATGCAAAATTTGCTTGTCTAAGTTATAAAGAAATATAACCTAAATCGTGTAACTATAACTTTTCTAAGATACTAGATCGTATATAAAAGTTACATTAGATGATAATAAATTTGCATACAAAAATGTTACATACATATGTATAACATTTAATATTTTTCTTATAGAAAGTTATTATTTTATGTTAATGTCACCGGTGTACCCAATTAATACTATAGTAATTATCTTTTTCGAAATATAATTGCATGTATCTTATATCATTATATACATATGATAAATTTATAGTGAAATTCTCCCAAATTATTGACCAACATCGAATAATTTACAACCTTCATATTATTAGCATGATGCTCTTACCAACTGACATAATAGTCAAACTAAAGTAAGTTGCCTAGTGGGAAATTACCCTACTATTTCATGGAAATTAATTACCAAATTGTTTCGTATAGTGTAAAATTGTTCAATTTTGTTTGTTTCTTTAACTGCATTGAAATGTATTTTCAAATTCAATAAAAATAGTTAATACTTAGGAAAATAATTAGGAGTAAAAACGATATATACATAGATATAACTGATAATTTAAAGAGTTAATACATGAAATATTCACAGTGTATATGTGTAATTTGTATATATTTTCGTATCCTAGTCTATACTTTTCTAAATGGATAATCCCTCCTATGCATGAAATTATACGTAGCAAAACCATAGTGAATTTCGAATGTGCAATCGAAAAATCAAAGCAAATAAAAAAATTAACTACTATCGAGGAAAGTCACAAGTTTGATTCTCCCAAACCACATTCTAACGAGAGAAAACATTGTAAGGGCCCAACCAGGATCGAACCGGTGACCTATTGATCTGCAGTCAATTGCTCTACCACTGAGCTATGGACCCCTCAATAACAATTTTTTTCTATAAATTTTCTGAAAAAACTAATTCTGAATACTTAGCATGAAAAAGTAGACTATTACTATGTTGGATCATGGGTTCGAGTCCCAATATTCTTAGTTTTTCCTTTTATAATAGAACTAGTGCGAATCTGTGCTATGCATACGGAGGTCGCCACATAATTTTATTTGTTATTGCATAAAGATTAAAGTGTATGTTCATGAATTGTAGTTTTTTTTTCAGATTAGCTTTTTCTTAAATGCTACTAACAAATATTTGATGATAAATATATTTAAGTAATCTCAAACACAAAAAGTATAACTAAATTTTTTGAACCACGGTGACATAATACAATATAGGTTAACTTTATCTTTCTATTATTATTAACTATGTAGGCACTGCATATTATGCATGTTTGTTACTTTTCAAGTCAATGCTACATAGGTTCAAATGAGTTTATCCAATGTTTGAATATAAATTTCAATATGCACATAGTTCACTACGGTGATAAATTTTAAATCTAGAATGGAGAAATCATGCTATAACTGAAATAATGTTCCAAATTTGTTTCAAAAGAAATAAAATTTCAACATTTGCATTGTTATACATTTTGACATACACAATAATAACTAAATTTGAGTCTAGAGGAATACTACAATACCTTGGAAAACACTAACAATAATACGAAAATTTCATTAATGATAACAATTAGATGAAAGGGCGTCAGCAAACACAATCAACGAAATAAACTATTAAAAAGATGACTACTATTGGAATAATTTTTGTAGTTGCCTATATTACAATATAAAACAAATTATTTTATAAAATAAGCATGTACATAAGCACAGAAACAGCAAATATTGAAATGGAATTAGGAGCGTTGTGTAGTAAAATAATGATTTTTTTAAATGTAAGATATAGACAAAGTGAACATGTTTTATTGTGAACTAAAATCTGCAGAAACCATGGTTTACTTAAAGATACATTACACATTTTTTTCATGAAAATCATAGAAAAACTTGCACCTGAATTATGTGCATTAAATAGCTTTATTATTTTCCATCAAAAACTTTGTAGTGATTTACTTAATAAAAACACCTATCACGTCTCTCATCCTACATCAAACAAATATCACCTGATACTTAATTAAACATTCAAATATATTTTTCATTTAATTTCGATTTTTAATTTCAACAATTTTTCATTTTCACCTTATCTTCTTTGTTCGTGGCTGTAAACATTGACCATAAGTTTTCATTGAAAATCCAACCAGAAACTGAAATTTATATTTTTTGGAGTATCAATCCAATATCGACACCAATGCTTTCAATACTATATTCATTTGCACATAAAAATATTGGCATAACTTGGTATTTATAACTAAATCAAATTGTTACTCGTGTATGGTGTAACGACCCGCCTTTTTGGACAGTTAAAGCCGGCAATCAAATACACAAGCTGATTCCAAACCATTCAAAAGGGAAGATGGTTATTGGGGTAAATGAGAAAAGAAAGGAAAGGGAAATAAAGGAAAAGAAACAACACAGAATCTTGCAGCGGAAGGGTAAAATATAATAGTCAAATAAACAGTTCATGAAGCTGTTTACAATACTTTGATCATTATTTATACAACATTTATCAGAGTTATACATATACAACAGAACAAATAAAATAATGCAGCAGACAACATGATGCAAGGATAATAAGAGTAAAAGTATACCAAATCTTCGTCTTCATCCTTCAGAATAGATCTTCAATAAGCTGAAAAACTCAGGTCTGACCCGAGCGTAATGAAAAGACAAAACACTCGAGTCAGGACTAAAATATCCTCATGTAAGTTAAATCAATCGTAAATAAATATGAGTGTAATGGCGTCAGAGATGTTTACGGGGTTCGACATCTCATATCCAGTGTCAACGTGCGTGCAATAACTCAAGAGATGTTACAGGATTTTCCATCTCTCAAGGATCCGTTAAACTATCTACTATGGAGTACAATGCGCTATTATAATATGTCTACAGTTAAGTAAAAGTATTAAAATAGCGTTAAGGCGTTACCAATATCGTTCTCTTTCTTCAGTCAACGCGTTCACCAAACCATCCACTTCATTCTGGATCAACACTTCGCGTATACTAGTTATTAAAGTGGTTTTCGGTATTGACAGAGAGTATGTCCATATCCGATCCCGGTCTCTTTAATAACTACGTATTATTACACTGGTGGCTCTTTTACATTTCAAATCGATTCATAATTGATATCAAAATATCATATTCGCTTCAAAAATCAAATCCATTTCAAATATCATCATATCTATTCAAAATGTAAGGTTCCGTTTCAAAAACCATTTTTCGCCTCAATATCTCATTTCGATTTCCAAATCATTTCGAATTTCAGTTTGGGTTGCAACTTCATTTAACCCAATTCGTATTTACATTCAAGATTTAAACATAAACATTTCACCTTATTGACCAGCTTGAAATTTTAGAAAATAGTTTTAAGTAGTTTAAAAGTAATTTTAAATAATTAAAATAGTTAAAAATACTTAAAATCTTAAAATGGATTTGAAATAGATAAATTAGTTTAAAATAATTTAAATTGGGTTAAGTAGATTTAAAATAGATTAAAATAATTTAACATGGTTTAAGATGGGTAAAAATAATTTAATATAGTTAATATAGGTTAAAATAGTTTAAGTATTTAAAGATGGTTTATATAAAAGAGTAATTTGGAAAACAGCTTCTAAACCAATTCATTTCAATTATAACTTCCCAATTCAAATCAATTTCAATTTCTATTCTACCGATTCAATTTCGATTTCAATTCAAATCAATGTCAACTTTGACTTCAAATTAATTCAATTCTACATTCACCTTCAGTTAATTCAATTTCAATTTATATCGATTTGGAGCTTGATTTTTCAAAATATCAATTTATAACACTTAACAAAATTATCCTTCAATATTCAAATTTAAATCCAAATTTCAATTATGGTTCAATTCCAAGCTCGAATTCAAAATATCATTTTTATATCACCTTTACTTAGTAATATTCAAAGCTCGAAATAATGTTCAATCTTTAAAACAAACAAATTTCGAAATTCAATCATATCCCAATTTTTAAATTTCAAAGTCTCAGCTTAAATTATTTAACAATTTATTTTAACCAAAATTTATTTCAACATTCCAAACTCAGTTTTTCGATAAATTCGATTTCTATAAATTGATTTCTATTTATAACCTTTAAATCAAAACATTTAAATAAATTTCAAATCGACGATTTCAAAAATTATTAATGTAGCCAACCCGGTGTCCGTATATAATTTTCTATCCTATGGCCAAGTGATTAGTTATTTCAATTAAATGTCAGGGATGAATATATGTCACTTAAACCAAATCACAGTGTCATATGTATGCATAACAATATATATATATAAGCAAATAAACATCCCAACATTTAAATATCAACCAATAACATCCACCGAAATACATCATCCAATAAACAATACAATTCGTGGCAATTTCATAGTTATCAATGTCTGGTAATTTAATCGCAATTCAATTTTAATTTCAATTTAACTGTCAATTTAATTTTCAACGGTTAATTCAAATGACAATTAAATTTTATCAAACAACGGCAAATAAAATTCATATCACTTCATAATGTCAAATTTAACTAGCATAAAGATATTCAGTACGTTGTGAGCGTTATAAAACACTCACCTTGATTTCAATGTAGTTTCAGCGTTTTATTTCGAATAAAATTAAACGAGCGTTTAATTTTACCCGAAATTTCCACTAGCTCCAAATGACTCCAATCCAGCTCCATTGCACAGTGCTCGTCGATACGATTCCAACGCAAAAAGTTTCATGCGTTTTCGACCTCGTATGAAAAAGTTATACTATTTTAAAGTTTATACGAATTTAAATATACAATTTCAGCTTTTATTTTAAATATCAAACCCTCAACTTCTTCCTGGCCATCGATTTCTGCATCTTCAGATCTGAGCCTTCCCTCATCTCTTCTTCCTCAACGTGACAAACTCACGTTCCCAAACCCATTAGCTGCCGTTCTTCCCGTAATTTTCACGACCAAACCGAGCAACTTGAAGACGATCGGAGAGTGCCACGTTGTTCTCCACCACGAGCTCCACCATCGGCCAGAGTGCGGCCCAGCTCGGCCCCCCTTTTCCTTGATTTGCGTGAAAAATGCAGCGGCTTCCATCTCATTTTGCCATCAATCTGTGGCTCCATTTCCGATCTCCACCGTTGGATAGCAAGATCTTGATGCTCTCTACAACTTTCATGTTGGAAGTTTTTCCTAATTGTTGATGGATTAAAAGATTTGGAGTAGAAAAGAATCGTGCATTTCTGGCCTTAGAATTGAAGGTGGCGGCTATCACCTTTTGACCTAGGGTTTTAGTAATTTGTGAATTATGAAGTCCTTCTATAGAAAAACGATGAACACTATTCATCCCGAAATTTCCGAACTCCAAATGAAGCTTGCCAGCTGGCGTTTCTAGGGTTTACCCCACGTTACGGACACAATGGAACAGGTTTCGGAAGCTAATTCGATCATCTGTGCGAGTTACGGCAATAAACGATCAAATTTAAATTAAACCGATTCAACTAATTTCTATGCGTTTTGGCTTGCCCCGGACAAACGATAAATCCGATTGACACGAAATTTAAAACCTTACAATACTATAACATTACAGATTCGATGAAACTGGTTTCGTCGAAATCCGAGACTGTTTGAAAAATGGCTATTTTAACTCGTCAATTTAATATTAAAATATTCAATTTTCACAAATTTACTTTTAGTTCGATTTTAAAAGTTCTACAACATCATTCTAACTTTAATATGATAAGATAAAATTTTACAAATAATTTTTAATCATATTAAACCCGTTATTCAATTATTCAATAAATTCCAAATATTAAATTTAAACAATTTTGATTATCCAATAATTCATTATCCTTTGAAATATTTGAAATTGAACTTATAAGATTCAACTTTTAAAACCAATTCACATCTTAGAACACTATTTCCAATTTACAATTATTCAATAAGTTTTAAATATTTACTTTAAAAAAATTACCTGTCCAATATTCAATTATTTGATTTTAAATAGATTTTACTTATTAATCAATTACTCTATTATACCCAATGAATTCAACATTTATTATCCTATCCAACTATTGATTTCAAAGGCATTCACTAAGTAGCATTTATTTTCCAATACTTATTACTATTCAAATCTTCGAAACAAATCTATTAAAATTTGTATTACTACCTAAATAATTCACAATTCTTATTCACTTATTTACATTTGTTTTCCATATATTCCCTTGTAACCAAGTTATAACATTTGAGTCAATTCAATTAGATTGAAACTCCATTCAATCTATAAATAATTACTTGGATAATTATTGTTGCAATTCATTCCAGTTATTACTATTCCAAACGAATTACAAAAAAAAATTCTAACATTAAATCACGAAATCTTATTAAATTAGCTATTTTAATTATCGAAAATTTACGGGTCATTACACTCTCCCCTACTCAAAACTTTTCGTCCCCGAAAAGGAAAAAGAAGGGAAAAGGAACTAAGTATAGAATTCAACATTAGATATCTTTTATTCAAAGTTACCAACTTATAAAACAATGAAATTCCATTTATAAAGTCATAACTACGCTTCCGCTACGCTACTCCGATTAGTCTATGAAGTTTACGAGTTAGTTATCAAAACAAGTTGTAAAATTTTAAAACTTGAAAAATTTTCTAACACCCGGATTTACGAAAAAATTCGGCAGAGTCTCCTTTGCGCGACTCGATCAAAAAAAAATGACAGTATATATATATCACAAATATACATCTCATCAAGTTATGAGGCATCCCATAGGGAAAAAAGTGTAAAAGTATGGTATGTAATCCGAGATATGTACCTTATATATTATTAGCGAGCATATACGGCTAATATAGCGTGAAAGCGAGCTCCAAATGCGAAGCAAGCGCAATCCGCACCTACTAAACACTCAACAATCCATGAGAAACATGTATATATGAAAATAATATCAATATATACCATATAGCAACATAACAACTACATGTGCCAACATAGCAAATGTAACAAAACAACAAATGCATTCACCAAATCAATTATCATCCAACTATCATCCAACAAATCCATAACCAATTAATATAAATTCACTTCTCATTAATATTTATTGACTTGGTTTTTTTATTTTAATCACAGTTGATTCATTAATGTTGGATTTTACTAACATTCATTCTCAATTCAATTAGTTAACATTCACTAATTTGTATTTACATTAGTTCACTTCCAGTTTGAATCAAATTAAATTCTATTTAAATTCATTTAACTTCCAATTTGATTTCAATGATTTATAGCTTTCAATTTCATTAACACTTAACTAATTATATACAATTAACTAACAATCATATAACAACCAAATCATACCCAACATAACCAAATTTTTAATTTTACATTCAATTTGGTTTATCTCTTTCAATTCCAATTGATTCTTAGCCACACCAAATTCTTTTGTTTATATTTACTTCATATTCAGTTTTAGTTAATAACCAATTTATTTGAGGAACATTTTATTAATCATCACTTTAACTTATAGTCATTCCATAAAAGTCTAACTTCTTATATACGACTTTTCTTAGTTTATAGTTATCTCAAAAGTTACAAATTTATCTTCACATAATTTTCTTTTTGTTGCAAATTTATATTTAATTCTACAACCAGTTTACAAAGACATTGCTTGACTCAATGGCCTTTTTCTTAAGTTCACTTACTTGTTCCATTTATCCATTCATCATTTCATGCTATATTTAAGCATATAACATTTTTATCACAACCAAATTTTCCATTTATATACATTTTAATTCCTTTTGAGTTTTCCTTACTTCTACATTTCAATTACTTTCAGGTTCTGTTTATTTGTACAATATCTCATTACATATCCAAAACATTATTTTAACTTTTTTAATATTTGGTAAGTCATATTATATGTTATTAGAATGAAAATTTGGTATTATAAAAATTTATAGAATTTCATTTTACTAAATTAGAATATTCATAAATTTAATTTATTTAAATCCTCTTTACCTTTCAACCTTAAAGGTACACTACAACTCTAAAGTTCTTCCAAAACATAAACTTAGATATCTTAATCCTCTTATTTTATAGATTCTGGTTATTCACGTTTCATTCAAATAATTTAAAAATTATTAATTAACAGAACTTAGAAAATTAAATGCCCGATTCTTTTCAAATTGTTTGAAATAAATATATACACTTATATCTTTAATATATCAAATCATACCTTTGGAGTTTAAACCAAAACCCATTTACCCAAAATAATTTCGAAGAAAAGCAAAGCTTCTCTGAAGTCTTCCCCACTCTGAGACTCGAAAATAAACGTCGATGATGCTGCGTAGTCATCACCGAAATTATTTTCCAGCAACCGAAGAGAGGAGTACTGAATTCATTCCTTCTTTTTTTTAAAATCCTTTCAAATTATTTCCATAAACATTTTCCAACTAATATTACTATATATTTCTTCAAAGCTTTGAGAACCATTGTCAAACCCTCCGGGTCTTAAATTCAATATTTTCCAATTTAAATCTGTTTTAATTTATAAGTCACCTTTATAAAATATTATTATAGGATTTTACTTTCTTAAAATATTCCACAAGTTGTATTATCACTGTTCATTTTGTAATTCATCTTATTCATTAAATTACAATATCCAATTAATGATAATAACCAATATTACCATTCCTAACAACAGGTAAGCTAGATAAGTCATAATAATTTTTGAAATTTTCTTTATATATAAAACATAATTAGAGCAAAATTATTTCATTTACCCAATTTCAAAACAATACTATGTCGAATTGTTATGTTCGAGTGTTTAGAGATCCCTATCAATGACGTTAATTACTCGTATTGACCGGAATCCATAAGCCACTCAACAAATCAACCGGCGCAATATAAAACATTTTATATCACTAACAAATACGCTCTCTCATATATATACACTCAGCAACTCATCATAGGGTATAACTACCCTATTTAGAAAGAGTCAGATCCCACAAAGCTAAGGTTATCGGTAAAGCAAAGCTCTGATACCAACTGTAACGACCCGCCTTTTTGGACAGTTAAAACCGACGATCAAATACACATGCCGATTCCAAACCATTCGAAAGGGAAGATGGTTACTGGGGTAAATGAGAAAAGAAAGGAAAGGGAAATAAAGGAAAAGAAACAACACAGAATCTTGCAGCGGAACGGTAAAATATAATAGTCAAATAAACACTTCATGAAGCTGTTTACAAAACTTTGATCATTATTTATACAACATTTATCAGAGTTATACATATACAACAGAATAAATAAAATAATGTAGCAGACAACATGATGCAAGGATAATAAGAGTAATAGTATACCAAATCTTCGTCTTCATCCTTCAGAATAGATCTACAATAAGCTGAAAAACTCAGGTCTGACCCGAGCGTAATGAAAAGACAAAACACTCGAGTCAGGACTAAAATATCCTCATGTAAGTTAAATCAATCGTAAATAAATATGAGTGTAATGGCGTCAGAGATGTTTACGGGATTTGACATCTCATATCCAGTGTCAACGTGCGTGCAGTAACTCAAGAGATGTTACGGGATTTTCCATCTCTCAAGGATCCGTTAAACTATCTACTATGTAGTACAATACGCTATTATAATATGTCTACAGTTAAGTAAAAGTATTAAAATAGCGTTAAGGCATTACCATAATTCCCCTTAACACATTTTTATAATGCCATAGTCTATACAGCACCATAAACCCCACCGTAAACTAGTGGTTATCAGAGGGTACCCCATAGGTATAACACAAAACAAAACGTAGTGGTCGCGAATAGGATAATCAGTATGACAAGGTACATGAGGCGATACCAACTAGGATACTAGTAGTTGCGTGATCCGGACTGATGTTGAGCATAACCAGCAGCTACCCCAACACTGTGAAACAGCACTCCCAAATCGAGGGGTGCACCCAAATCGAATCACAGAAGATAATATATATGGTATCGAAGAAGTGTGTCCGCTAGAGGTGGCGAACCTCAATGGCCCGGCGCGGCTTCTGTTTTAGTCATGTCAGGGGTCATCCAATATCGTTCTCTTTCTTCAGTCAACGCGTTCACCAAACCATCCACTTCATTCTGGATCAACACTTCGCGTATACTAGTTATTAAAGTGGTTTTCGGTATTGACAGAGAGTATGTCCATATCCGATCCCGGTCTCTTTAATAACTACGTATTATTACACTAGTGGCTCTTTTACATTTCAAATCGATTCATAATTGATATCAAAATATCATATTCGCTTCAAAAATCAAATCCATTTCAAATATCATCATATCTATTCAAAATGTAAGGTTCCGTTTCAAAAACCATTTTTCGCCTCAATATCTCATTTCGATTTCCAAATCATTTCGAATTTCAATTTAGGTTGCAACTTCATTTAACCCAATTCGTATTTACATTCAAGATTTAAAAATAAACATTTCACCATATTGACCAGCTTGAAATTTTTGAAAATAGTTTTAAGTAGTTTAAAAGTAATTTTAAATAATTAAAATAGTTAAAAATACTTAAAATCGTAAAATGGATTTAAAATAGATAAATTAGTTTAAAATAATTTAAATTGGGTTAAGTAGATTTAAAATAGATTAAAATAATTTAACATGGTTTAAGATGGGTAAAAATAATTTAATATAGTTAATATAGGTTAAAATAGTTTAAGTATTTAAAGATGGTTTATATAAAAGAGTAATTTGGAAAACAAAATGAAACAGCTTCTAAACCAATTCATTTCAATTATAACTTCCCAATTTAAATCAATTTCAATTTCTATTCTACCGATTCAATTTCGATTTCAATTCAAATCAATGTCAACTTTGACTTCAAATTAATTCAATTCTACATTCACCTTCAATTAATTCAATTTCAATTTATATCGATTTGGAGCTTGATTTTTCAAAATATCAATTTATAACACTTAACAAAATTATCCTTCAATATTCAAATTTAAATCCAAATTTCAATTATGGTTCAATTCCAAGCTCGAATTCAAAATATCATTTTTATATCACCTTTACTTAGTAATATTCAAAGCTGGAAATAATGTTCAATCTTTAAAACAAACAAATTTCGAAATTCAGTCATATCCGAATTTTTAAATTTCAAAGACACAACTTAAATTATTTAACAATTTATTTTAACCAAAATTTATTTCAACATTCCAAACTCAATTTTTCGATAAATTCGATTTCTATAAATTGATTTCTATTTATAACCCTTAAATCAAAACATTTAAATAAATTTCAAATCGACGATTTTAAAAACTATTAATTTAGCCAATTGGGTGTCCGTATATAATTTTCTATCCTATGGCCAAGTGATTAGTTATTTCAATTAAATGTCAGGGATGGATATATATCACTTAAACCAAATCACAGTGTCGTATGTATGCATAACAGTATATATAAGCAAATAAACATCCAAACATTTCAATATCAACCAATAACATCCATTGAAATGCATCATCCAATAAACAATAGAATTCATGGCAATTTCATAGTTATCAATGTCTGGTAATTTAATCGCAATTCAATTTTAATTACAATTTAACTGTCAATTTAATTTTCAATGGTTAATTCAAATGATAATCTATATGACAATTAAATTTTATCAAACAACGACAAATAAAATTCATATCACTTCATAATGTCAAATTTAACTAGCATAGAGATATTCAGTACGTTGTGAGCGTTATAAAACACTCACCTTGATTTCAATGTAGTTCTAGCGTTTTATTTCGAATAAAATTAAAGGAGCGTTTAATTTTACCCGAAATTTCCACTAGCTCCAAACGACTCCACTCCAGCTCCATTGCGTAGTGCTCGTCGATACTATTCCAATGCAAAAAGTTTCGTGCGTTTTCGACCTCGTATGAAAAAGTTATGCTATTTTAAAGTTTATACGAATTTAAATATACAATTTCAGCTTTTATTTTAAATATTAAATCCTCAACTACATCCTGGCCATCGATTTCTGCATCTTCAGATCTGAGCCGTTCCTCATCTCTTCTTTCTCAACGTGACAAGCTCACGTTCCCAAACCCATTAGCCGCCGTTCTTCCCGCAATTTTCACGACCAAACCGAGCAACTTGAAGACGATCGGAGAGTGCCACGTTGTTCGCCACCACGAGCTCCACCGTCGGCCAGAGTGCAGCCCAACTCGCCCCCCCTTGCCTCGATTTGCGTGAAGAATGCAGCGGCTTCCATCTCGTTTTGCCGTCAATCCGTGGCTCCATTTCCGATCTCCACCGTTGGATATCTAGATCTTGATGCTCTCTACAACTTTCATGTTGGAAGTTTTTCCTAATTGTTTATGGATTAAGAGATTTGGAGGAGAAAAGAATCATGAATTTCTGGCCTTAGAATTGAAGGTGGCGGCTATCACCTTTTGACCTAGGGTTTTAGTAATTTGTGAATTATGAAGTCCTTTTATAGAAAACGATGAACATTATTCATCCCGAAATTTCTAAACTCCAAACGAAGCGTGCCTGTGACGCCCCACCTCTATACCCACGCTAGCAAAGAGTTTTAATAGATAATACCGTCTGCTAACACGGAGAATAAGGCTGTTTAGGAGCGACCATCTATGGCCTTGCTTTAATTATCTACTGATTACATCGACAATTGCCTTACCAAGCAGATCGACATATCCAATGAATACTTAAAACAAAACCATAGGTGGCTAGAGGATCTATCAGATCAGAATAAAACAACTCAAATGCAATATACGTCACAGAACAGTAAACCATCATATACACACATATACTGATACAAAGAAGAGTATATAAAATAATACATGTCAAGTGGTATAGCAAACCACAATATACAGACGAGTCAATAGAATACATATCAGAGTTATAACAGAAAGGACTACTCAAAAAGCTAAGACAAAAAGGAGTCAGCGGAATAGTCCATGCGGAAGCAAAAGAGGCTAAGTCCAAAGCACCTAACCTGAAACATCTCGGTCTGACCCGAGTATAAAATACCCGGGTCAGTCTAGCTAAACAAATCAGTTAGATAAACTGAACAACAATAAACCTGCAAGGTTTCAAAGCATAACAAATATCTCTAAAGGAGATAACACGATCATCGAACAAAAGATGAATGATATGATAACAAGCCTCATATCATCGGCAACATATAGAAACAAAGGACACAAATATCCCAAATCAAGCCAAAAAGGAAAATAACAAATACCCATAAGGTATACAAGTTCCACAAGGTAATCGCTATTCTCCATGCGGCTCAAAAAGACTAACACCGAAGGGCGATACCAAGGGAATATACATATCAATAAACATCATAAAATTGCTCGAGCTTAGTACTGTACAAACAAGGATCCATGAGCCCGAAGATTCCAAACCCAAGTATCACCCATGCGGCACATAAGGCCAACATCAGAGCGAAACTATATAGGGCGACAAACCCGAAGGCACAAACCCAATATCACTCATGCGGCACATAAGGCCAACATCGGAGCGATACTATAGGGCGACAAGCCGTAGTGGTGAAGGTCGAAGACCCAGTACTGGACACCACTAACTGGCGGAATGTGTCACAACTCTCGAAAAGGAATCCGAAATGTGTTAACGTATGTCCCATAACCACTCGTTCGCACTAAACGGTTTACTATCCGTCAGCCACTTTCACACTCAAAGCAGTAAAAATTTACCTCATATCATCGGTAAACTAAACCCGAAGGTCAAAACGATCAATTGAATAGGTTGGGGATTAATCGAAAGGATAAATGCACAGATTAATGGTCCGTGTTTTGCCCAACCATTTAATCACCCTTCCACTTCGCTCGAAGTGCGAAAGTGTGTGTTTTAAATAGAATTTATAAATTGGAGAAACGAGCTTTTAAATGCGATTCGAGAGATTATTTTATAAAAACCGTGGATGAAGTCAAGAGTAAGTTGTCAAAGTCAAAGATGCAATAACAACTACTAAAAAGCAACTTGAATCGATAAAATCCGGAAAACAAACCAAAATATACAAAAATAGGCAGAACAGGCAAACATGTGCAGGTCGGTCGACCGGACTACAGGGCTCGGTCGGCCAGCCAGATGCAGAAAACAAAACAAGGCTCGGAGTAGCAGGTCGGTCGACCGAAGCCTGCACTCGGTCGGCCGAAGGCTGTTTTCCAGCACTTCCTGCCCTTATCAAATGAATTCCAATTCTTTTACAATTCAAAGCACTAGCCCATGAATATTTGTTAGGAAATCATACCCAACATCAATGATAGCAAGAGAGGTAGATGTGAGTTACAAACTCACCTTTTTAACTCAAGAACAAGAAGAAGCTCAAATGCAAAGGAAAGGCTAACTACTCTTCACTCTTACTCAACAAGCTTCAATCTAAGAATAAAACACATATTTTCCTAAATTAGGTTTAGGATATTTTCTGAAATTGAAGAGGAGAAGAGATGGAGAAGATGGAGAAGAGGCTTACCTATCCTTCTCTTTGAATTTGGAGCAAGAATTTGGATTATCAAGAGCAACTAGGGCTTGGGAGTTTCTATTTCCTCTCCCTTTCCCCCATTTCAGTTGGAGCTTGAGTTTAGAAGTGAAGAGGAGTAGGAATGAATGAATGGGAGGAGATGGGCTGAGTTAGAGGGTTAAGTTGGGTTTGGGGCTGAACCCAAAGCTAAAGCCCAACTAGAAAATGTAGCAAAATTCAACTTACTCCAATCATATCAAAGATTATACTCAAAAAGATCGCAAACGACGTTTTGAACTCAATGGAAGTGGTCTTGAGACCCAATTCGACCGTTTGCAGAAAGTAACATTTCGGACCCAAAATCCGACTAACGACGCTATATTTAAATAAATCATTTAAATATAAAATCGTTAAATATGCGGGTTGTTACAGATCTCCCCTCCTTACAAAATTGCGTCCCCGCAATTCCTAGAGACGATATTTGTAACAACTACATACATACAACATTCAAAAGAAAAGGAAATAAGCTTGAAATGAAAAGATAATCTCACCATCGACAAGCAAAGATAGAAAACCCGGATAAGATCGCTCGATATACTCTCTGGTTTCCCAAGTATAGTCATTGTGATTATCGGACCATTGAACTTTAACGAGCGGCACGTCCTTGTTCCGAAGGTGTCGCACCTCCGTGTCAATTACGCGCATAGGCTGCTGTACAATAGATAAGTCCGGTGAGATCTCAAGCTCTAGAAAATCAGGAGAAGTAATAACAGAATCCGACACCCGAAGACACTTCCGAAGTTGCAAGACGTGAAACACGTCATGAATACCAGATAAATGAGCAGGAAGTGAAACTCTATAAGCCGCAGGGCCAATACGTTCAGTAATAGAAAAGGGTCCTATATAACAAGGAGCCAATTTCCCAGTCATACTGAAGTGCATACCCCATTCAAAGGAGAAACACGAATAAAAACAAGATCGCCGATCGAGAACTCGAGAGGCTTCCTACGGTTGTCCGCGTAGGATTTCTGGTGACTCTGTGCCTCTTTCATTCTCAATCGAATAAGATCAATCTTCTCGGAAGAATCACGAACAAAATCTGGACCAAGGAAAAGCTTCTCCCCAGATTCCAACCAACAAGAAGGTGATCGACAAGGCCTTCCGTATAAGGGTTCGAAAGGAGCCATACCAATACTAGACTGAAAACTATTATTGTAGGAGAACTCTACAAGAGGTAGGTGATTCTCCCAACTCCCACAAACATACTAACACAAAAGAATAACAGAATAAGAAGTTCACCATAAAGTGCACGAAGGGATAAGTCCGAACTTGATTGCTCAGAGAATTCCATGGATTCCTAAGCTCAAAATAATTTGGAACACCGACGTGGTACAAACAATACGTCAAATGAACCAAAGCTCAACAAAATGAAGTACAACAAAACGTCCAATGAACTTGGTAAAAAGACCATTCCATTCGGACATCAACAAAGAAACAATCACTTGCTGCTTACAACTAAATGCATTGGCAACACGATCCCCTTCCGGGAGTATACAAAGAATATCCAGGTCATAAGATGCAAGGAACTCAAGCCATCATTAAGCTCCTTATGAGAAAATAAATATTCCAAGGATTTATGATCGAGGTGGAGAACAAATTTCTCCGCCATAAATAAACGATGATGCCAAACTCTAAAAGCGAAAACGATAGCCACGAGCACTAAATCATGAGTGGCATATCTAGTCTCGATAGGCTATAACTATTTAGAAGAATAAATGATAGCACGTTCTCTTTTGCAAGTGAACGGCATCCAAACCAATACGATTAGCATTGATACAAAAGATAAAGCATTGGTTTCCTATGGGAATAACAAGAATAGGGATATCGAAAAGAAAGAGTTCTTTTAAATTAATTTTCTTTCCCAAAAAGCTAAGACTTTCAAAATTACAATTATCTTTATGTAATAATCTTTCAAGAAAAATTTACTTATTCCAAATCAGTTTACTGTGCCTGATTGTCTCATCAAAGCGTTTAGGAAATTCCTATCGATAACGTTGATCAAGCGCATCGACCAGAATTCTTAAAGCACTCAATGGGCAATACAATCACAAAATCAACTTCTATATGATAAACATGTTTCTAAAAACTTTTTAAAAATATTCTTTGTTCGTTTAAAGAACAAAAATCTAAATATACTTATAAATAAATCTTATGAATAAGATTTGCAAAATTCTTTAAATTGCTATTTTCCATCCAAAATCAATAAATACCAAAATGGAATCATCGAGATATTCACAGAATACTCGATTCATAAAATGGATGAAATGAGCTAGACAAACTGAATGACACAACAAATTATTCATAAGAATTACAACGAGTGCGGTGAGCGGTAAGTGGAATGCTAAATTCCGTAACTCGTAGTCAAATGAAAACCGGTGGTAAGGTCGAACTAAAAACACCTTAACACTACAACAAAAGATTGCCTGGGTGATAACCCTAAGACAAGACCAAAATGTCAGAAAATTCTCAAACTACAAGAATGAGAGAAACAACACTTTCCTCGTCATGAGGGCTTAAAGAATAAAATGATGAGATCAAATTGGAATCAAAATCACAACGAAAGAGAAATCTGTTTAACAGATTGAAAATGTTGATGATGAATAGTCCACACGAGATATAGGATATGGCTTTATAATAATTAAGTCAATCCTTTCAAAAAATATCAATTCCGAAGCCTAAGTAACGCATAACATGCAAATTGGCTCGGAAAGAAAAATCACATAAATAATCTTGACATCAATACAAGCAAATTGAGCGTTGCCGATCCACCAATTCGGATTCGCAATTCTCAAAGAAGTAACCATACAAGAAACATCCAAAGACAAATCATCGAAGAGCTTCCTCGATACGAGAGAATGTGAAGCCCTCGTATCGAAGAGAACTCGAATACAATAGTCATGAAATACAATAGAACCTTCCTAAACAGATGGAGATGTACCTTTTCTCAGAGAAGAACCTCTAGAAGCATCTGTTATCTTTAGCTTGCCAGATAGAGGATTATTTGGAACAATAGGACAAGTGAAAATACGATGGTCTTCCTTCTTGCAATAGTGGCAGAAGAGAGGCATAGGGCAAGCTCGAATCATATGATCAGGGGAACCACAATCGAAACACTTCCGAGTGGAAGGTGTTCCAGCAGACTGAGAATTAGATTCAACGGGCTTTTTCTTCTTGGAAGGGAAAAATTCCCGCTTATCCAATGGAAACTGCCTCTTGTTGGCGTTCTTGCGAACCTCAACATCATTCCCACAATCACACTCCTTCTCGAAGGCTTTGAGATGAAGTGCCGAATCAACCAACTCCTCAAAGGAAAGCTTAAGCTGGAGCATCAAAGATTTCTTAAGATATTTCTTAAGACCAGATACCAACTTAAGATTCTTCCTATACGAGGTACTAATGAATTCAAGACCATATTTAGATAAGGCCTCGAAAGATGCAACATATTCAGAAACGGAAGAATCCTTTTGCTTCAATTCAAGAAAGCGCTGGGACAACAAAGCATTCTCAGCTTCAGGAACGAACTTGAGTTCGAATCGTTCCCGAAACCGAGTCCAAGAAAGAGCAGACTCATCAAATTCAGCTAACAGAAGCTCGTACCAGTCAAGGGCACGCTTTTGCAATAAGCTAGAAGTTACAAGAACCCTATCATGGTCAGAAAGATCCATGCGAGAGAGAACATGCTCGTACATGCGAACCCAAACTTGGACCTCAAGAACAATCTCGGAGCCTTTAAATGGTTTCCCTCCAAGATGAGAAAAATCACTGCACAAACGTGCGAAGGTGGACTTGCATGGAGGAGATGTTCGAGCAGGAGCTGGAGGCTGTGTGCTCCTAAACCACTCTAAAAACTGATTGGCAGACATATAAACGCCGTCCGGATGTGAGCCACTGGATTGCCCAGCATCCGAGCGTCGTCCTCCGTCTCTCCCAGCCCTAAGATGAAAGTTAAGATAAGATAAAGATTATTCCCAAGGTAGATAATTCAATATGGAATACTACGGAATTTAAATGCATTCCTAGGCATATTCCCGCATCCTATCTAACCTTTGATGGTAGAAGGAATAGAGACACACGATGATTCAAAGATTTGTATCACTTATCACACTCTGATGTATCGTAATATGTGCTCTATTCTGTGTTTATCATATTTTGTTCTGAACCTCGCTCTGATACCACGCTGTGACGCCCCACCTCTATACCCACGCTAGCAAAGAGTATTAATAGATAATACCGTCTGCTAACACGGAGAATAAGGCTGTTTAGGAGCGACCATCTATGGCCTTTCTTTATTTATCTATTGATTACATCGACAATTGCCTTACCAAGCAGATCGACATATCCAATGAATACTTAAAACAAAACCATAGGTGGCTAGAGGATCTATCAGAACAGAATATAACAACTCAAATGCAATATACGTCACAGAACAGTAAACCATCATATACACACATATACTGATACAAAGCAGAGTATACAAAATAATACATGTCAAGTGGTATAGCAAACCACAATATACAGACGAGTCAATAGAATACATATCAGAGTTATAACAGAAAGGACTACACAAAAAGCTAAGACAAAAAGGAAAGCTTAAGCTGGAGCATCAAAGATTTCTTAAGATATTTCTTAAGACCAGATACCAACTTTTGATTCTTCCTATACGAGGTACTAATGAATTCAAGTCCATATTTAGATAAGGCCTCGAAAGATGCAACATATTCAGAAACGGAAGAATCCCCTTGCTTCAATTCAAGAAAGCGCCGGGACAACAAAGCTTTCTTGGATTCAGGAACGAACTTGAGTTCGAATCGTTCTCGAAACTGAGTCCAAGGAAGTGCAGACTCATCAAATTCAGCTAAAAGAAGCTCGTACCAGTCAAGGGCATGCTTTTGCAATAAGCTAGAAGTTACAAGAACCCTATCATGGTCAGAAAGATCCATGCGAGAGAGAACATGCTCGTACATGCGAACCCAAACTTGGACCTCAAGAACAATCTCGGAGCCTTTAAATGGTTTCCCTCCAAGATGAGAAAAATCACTGCACAAACGTGCGAAGGTGGACTTGCATGGAGGAGATGTTCGAGTAGGAGCTGGAGGCTGTGTGCTCCTGAACCACTCTAAAAACTGATCGGCAGACATATAAACGTCGTTCGGATGTGAGCCACTGGATTGCCCAGCATCCGAGCATCGTCCTGCGTCTCTCCCAGCCATAAGCTGAAAGTTAAGATAAGATAAAGATTATTCCCAAGGTAGATAATTCAATATGGAATACTACGGAATTTAAATGCATTCCTAGGCATATTCCCACATCCTATCTAACCTTTGATGGTAGAAGGAATAGAGACACACGATGATTCAAAGATTTGTATCGGTTATCACACTCTGATGTATCGTAATATGTGCTCTATTCTGTGTGTATCATATTTTGTTCTGAACCTCGCTCTGATACCACGCTGTGACGCCCCACCTCTATACCCACGCTAGCAAAGAGTATTAATAGATAATACCGTCTGCTAACACGGAGAATAAGGCTGTTTAGGAGAGACCATCTATGGCCTTGCTTTAATTATCTATTGATTACATCGACAATTGCCTTACCAAGCAGATCGACATATCCAATGAATACTTAAAACAAAACCATAGGTGGCTAGAGGATCTATCAGAACAGAATATAACAACTCAAATGCAATATACGTCACAGAACAGTAAACCACCATATACACACATATACTGATACAAAGCAGAGTATACAAAATAATACATGTCAAGTGGTATAGCAAACCACAATATACAGACGAGTCAATAGAATACATATCATAGTTATAACAGAAAGGACTACACAAAAAGCTAAGACAAAAATGAGTCAGCGGAATAGTCCATGCAGAAGCAAAAGAGGCATTGAGCAGATATTCTGTTATTGGAGTCATCCATGATTCTTGCTCTTGAGACACGCTCATGATCCAATCAATATCCATCCCATCAATGCTCGGAGTCGACAGGACCTCCACTGGAGTTAACCCCAGAAATTGAGCTTCGCCTGTGCTAGAATACTTTGCGAGAGGATCTGCTTTCATGTTTTCTTCTCGAGGAATGTGACTTATCATGTAATGATCAAAATCACCCAGGAGTTCCCAAGCCTTTGACAAGTAGGCGGGCAGATTCCCCCCTTTTGCTTTGAATTCCTTTTTGACTTGGCATACAATAAGCTGAGAATCACTGAAGATCTGTAACGCTCGGATGTTTAGTTCTTTAGCAATCCTTAAGCCAGCGATAAGGGCTTCGTATTCTGCTTCATTGTTTGTTGAAGGAAATTCCAATCTTAGTGCGTAGCATAATGATCAACCTTCAGGGGTCTCAAGTACAATTCCGGCTCCAGAACAGTAGTCGTTTCTCGCGCCATCGACATATAACTTCCATTGGATTGGGGAATCGTCGATCGTTTCCTCCTCACTGTTACCCTTATATGTGAATTCTGCGATGAAGTCCGCTAAAGCTTGTCCGTTGATTGCTTTTTGGGGATGATAAGTGATGTCATATTGACTGAGTTCAATATTCCACTTTAGAAGACGGCCCGAAGTCTCAGGGCGAAACAGGACTTGCTTTAAAGGTTGATCAGTGAGGACTCTGATAGGATGAGCTTGGAAATATTGCCTCAACTTCCTAGATGCAATTAGTAGGCAATAGGCGAGTTTTTCCAACTTAGAGTAATTCATCTCTGCCCCAGTGAGTCTTTTGCTGATATAGTAAACTGGATGTTGAATCCTCTTGTCTTCTCGTATCAGCGCTGCACTTAAAGCATGAGATGATACTGCTAAGTATATAAGAAGATCCTCGCCATTGCCAGGCCTAGAAAGTATTGGAGGCGTTTCCATATGGCGAATCAATTCATCAAAGGCTTTTTGGCATTCGGGAGTCCAATCGAAGTTTTTCTTTCCTTTCTTTAGGGCGTCAAAAAATGGGATGCATTTATCTGTGGCTTTGGAAATGAACCGACTCAAGGCGGCGACTTTTCGATTGAGACTTTGCAATTCCTTCTTCGTTCTAGGAGCTTTGACTTCCTTTAAGGCGGTAATTTGAGCTGGACTAGCCTCCATGCCCCTAGCGCTCACGATGAAACCTAAAAACTTTCTGGATTCCACTCCAAATGAACATTTTAAAGGATTGAGCTTCATTCCGTATTTTCGGAGGACTGCGAACATGTCTGCTAAGTGTTCTATGTGATCCACTGCTTTCTTAGACTTTACTAACATGTCATCGACGTAGACTTCCATAGTCTTGCCCAATTGCGGTTTGAACATAGCATTAACAAGTCTTTGGTATGTTGCCCCTGCATTCTTCAGCCCGAAGGGCATAACTCTGTAGCAGTAAAGACCAACGTCGGTGATAAAGCTCGTGTCCTCCTGATCTGGCTCATGCATCATGATCTGGTTATATCCGGAGTAGGCATCCATAAAAGATAACAATTCGTGTCCCGCTGTTCCGTCTACCAGTTGATCGATCCTAGGTAATGGGAAGCAGTCTTTGGGACAGGCCTTGTTTAGATCTGAAAAATCGATGCATACTCTCCATTTTCCGTTGGCTTTCTTAACCAGCACTGGATTTGAAACCCAATTCGTATAGGTAGATTCTTTGATAAAATTATTCTCCATGAGCCGATCAACTTCTTCTTTTAACGCTGCCGACCTTTCTGGACCTTGAGTTCTCCTTTTCTGCTTTACAGGTGTAAATTTTGGATCAATATTTAGAGCGTGTACTGCAAATTTTGGGGATATTCCGCACATATCGGCATGAGTCCAAGCAAAAACATCCAAATTTGCCTTTAAAAAAGATATTAAGATATTCTGAATTGACACATTAAGTTGTGAACCCACATTCAACACCTTGTTTGGGTCCTTTGGGTCAACAGGTACTGGTATTGTCGTTTCCACTGGTACCACTCTATTCTCCCCTGCACTGACTTTTCTATGATCCATCTCTTTCCTTGTTCTGCTGTGCTCGCCAGTGCAGGGTCCGCCCTGTAATTGCTACAAGGCTGGTTCTTTGATGCGGACTGGGGCTGCCGCATCCTTTCCCATTTCTCTTTTCCTTGTTTCTTGTAGCTCTGTTAGATAACATTCCTGCCCCGCATTTTGATCCCCTTTTATAACTCCCACTACATTAATAATGGTGAGGCACCATGGGGCCAGAACAACTTTGAATGCTGCGAGAGTTGGACGGCCAAGGAAAGCATTATAAGCAGAAAATTCGTCGACAATCACAAAAGTTTGCTTGCGGACCACTTTTCTCTCTCCTTCTCCAAGTTCCACAAACAAATCAACGGTTCCTATCGGCTGTTTTGGCTCCCCAGTGAAGCCAGCGATTTTCTGCGATGAGGCTTGCACATCAGACATAGGGATCTTCATTTGGTCGAATGTTTTCTTGAAGAGGATATTGCAGGATGCGCCACAATCAATGACAACTCTTCTGACAATAGCTGGCCCGATACCAGCCGAGATGACTAAGGGATCCAAGGTAGGAGCTTCAATACCTGCGGAATCCCTGGCTCTGAACACAATATCATCATTGAAAGTTCTTTGTTGCTTCAGGGGAATAGCACCTTCCAAAACGAATACATCTTCCTCGGTCGGTACATACTTCAAAGCTCGGGTATACCTTTCTATCTCACCCCAGCTCCTGCCTGCTGGGTGAGGTCCTCCCGTAATGACATTGATAACAGGCCTTCCGGATTCATGCCCTGCAGTCTTTTCACCTGTCCTGGGTTGATGAGCAGGAGCTCGTTGCCCCTGACTAGTCGAAGCGGGATTGCTGCTATTCTTTTCCACAAATTGCTGCAGCTTGTTTTCCCTTATCAATTCTTCAATCAAAATTTTCAATTGGCGGCATTCGTCGGTATCATGACCAGGTTGATTATGAAAGCGACAGAACTTCCCACTTTGCACAGCTTTTTTCCCGATTCTCAGAACAGGAGGTTTAGGATATTCAACAGAATCTTTAGTGGCAAGGTATATACGCTCCGGCGTATCTGGTAAAGGAGTATATTCCGATGGTTTGAAGGAACGGGGCTTCTTCAGATTTTTCTGTTTCTTTCCATCGTTATTTTCCCTTTTCTGTCCTACAGATTCACTCTTGCGTGGAGCGGTAATGTTATCTTCAGCTTTTTCTAACACTGCCTTTACCGGTACAGGACGGCTTTCCAGGCGTATGAACTCTTCTGCTTTCTTGTAGAATTTTTCAAGGGAATTTGGTTCCTTCATGTTAAGACATTTTCCAAATTCGCTCGACTTGTCGATGGCCCTCATCTGATAGGTCAAGATCATCCGTGGTTCTGCATTGTCTACCTCGGCCAGCGCTATATTAAAGCGATTCAAGAAAGATCTGATAGTTTCACCTGGATTCTGCTCTAAACTTGACAACGACATAATATCTTTGGCTTTTGAAGCGTATAGTCTGAACTGCTCCTTGAATTTTCGGGTTAAGTCAGAAAACTGATCTATAGACCAGACTGGCAGCTTGGTGAACCAAAGCAGAGCTACACCTTCCAGATATACAGGAAAATATCGGCACTTTATTTTATCAGAAGTTCTGGCACCTGTCATATGCCAATCATACTTATACAAGAATTCGTTCGGATCACTTGTTCCTTTGTAAGCTGGGATAGTTGGAGGGACGAACTTCCTTGGGAACTCAGCCTTTAAGATTCTTTCGGTAAACGGGGTTTTACTTGGAGCGAAACCCCATTCCTTCTCATCTTCATTCCTTTGCATGCTTTCCTTCATGATTTGTCGAACCATTTCAGAAAGATATCCCTCATCATTTCGAGCTTTAGATCCACCAATTTCAGGAAATGTCTGCTCAAAGGGGCTG
Source organism: Allium cepa (assembly GCA_030765085.1). Lineage (NCBI taxonomy): Eukaryota > Viridiplantae > Streptophyta > Magnoliopsida > Asparagales > Amaryllidaceae > Allium > Allium cepa. Next base: position 14,133,861 of record CM060940.1, on the reverse strand, counting down.
GCAGCCCTCTCAGGAATGTTTCTTTCTTCATCCTCATGAATGTTTCCTGCAAAGTTCCTTTCATTACCCGTTGGTTGACGGTTTACCCCAAGCAAGTCATTCAACTTATTCAAAATTAGGGCATTTTGGGCGTTCTGAGCTTCCAATTGTGCACTTTGGGCATTTATCTGCTGGTTCAGCCCTAAGATTACAGCATCCAACTCCACTTTTGTAACCCCAATAGGTGGAGTGGCTTGATTAGGTACTGGGGAAGCGGAGGTTCCCTCTTGAGCATTTCCAGATCTAACAGATCTACTCTTTCTCCCCGGAGCCATGATTTCGGATAAACTTCTAGTCTTCAGAGAGGTTACTTCAACAAACTTTCGTGGAGCAATGATGACGATTTGCCTGAGTTCAATTCTCAGTGAAAGCACCAAAAATGTTAACGCTAAAATTTGAACGCTAACACCCCGGTGTATGAAGTGTAGTTGTGAAAGCACCACCCGATGATTCGGGAGCAGAGTATAAGCAGAAAAAGCAGTAAACAACAGCAATTTTATAGTGGTTCGGCTTAAGGAAGAGCCTACGTCCACTTTGAATATCTTTATTGACGATTTGATTACAAGTCGATACAATTATACTTTGATTACAACACACTTCGAGTTACAAGTCACTTAGAACAAGTAGCCTAAACTTCAATGTCGATCAAAATCTTTGAATCCATGTTGGACGTGTATAATTTCTTCGTGAAGTTCCTTGAAGCGTTCTTTGTGTCTCAAAAACTTTAAGTGTTGAAGTAGTTCGGAATGCAGCAGAGAAACGGCGCTTGAAATGAATGAGCCCCCCAAAACCCCCAAAAGTCCCTCGTATGTTGGAGCACATGCCGTATTTATAGAGTTTCCTGGACTAAGTCGTATGCGACTTACAGAACTTCACGGGTTAGCTTAACCCGGCCGCGACTTAAGGCAAGTTTTCACGAGGTCAAGGATTTCACGGGTTAGCTTGACTCGTTTGCAACCTAGAGTAAGTCTTCGTGAGTTAACATGTTACAGGGACACGGGTTAAGACTTAGCAGGTCGTGAACGACTTAAAATCAATAAGCCACTTAGTGACTGTTTCAGGTTAATTTAAGTCGCTTGGACCTCCCTCAGTTAGGTTGTTCATTTCCTAACACGTGAGCTTGTTAACTCGCTAACCCGCTGGCTTATTAACTAGTTAACTCGTTAGCTTTCTAACTCGTTAACTTGCTATACTTGCTAACTCGCTAACTCGTTAGCTGCTGTAAACTCTAACTCGCTAATTCGCTGAGTGCATTAACCCGTTAAGTCGTTGAACATAGGAGGGTTAACAGGCGGTTTTCCTACGGAGCTCGTTTTTTTGTATATATATGGGAGGGTGGAGGGTTGAATGGGAAGAGAATGCGGGGAGGCGGCTCGACGTCGGGGAGGCAGGACGGAGGCGGGGAGGGTGGACGCGGCCAGGGGGTCTCTGCAGTAGGTGCGGAGGCGAAACAGTAGGGCGGAGGCGGCGGCCAGTGGGCGAAGCAGTGTGGTGAGATGGGACATGGAGGCGGCTGTGGGTGGTGGCACGCGTGGCGCAGGTGGGTGGGAAGCGGATGGTGGGAGCATAAGGGGATGGTTTGGTCGTCGGCGGAATGGTCACGCATGGGTTGAAGGTGGGCTGGTGCATGGACAGTGGAGGGGAGAGTTTCATTTTCTGGAGTTGGGATGGGTAAGTTTCAAGCTGAAGTAAAGAAGAAAAAATAAAAATATGCAGGAGGAAGGAGAAAGAAGAAGTGCAGAGACATACAAGAGAATTTAAGCAATTAATGAAGTGAGCAATATGTTAACTCCATCTCGGCCATGACTCAGATACTGACTTAAGGCTTAACAGTTACCGAGCCAAAGGGATGCCGACCTAATGCTTTAACAGAATGCCGACCTAATGCTTTAACAGAATGCCGACCTAGGACTTAAAGAATACCGACCCAACTGTCTAAAACAAGATGCCGACCTAAGATAGCTACCGACCTAAGATAGCCACCGACCTAAGATAGCTACCGACCTAAGAAAGCTAACGATCTAACACGGGTACTGGCCTAATGCCTTAGGGGATGCCGACTAAACAGGAATGCCGACCTAAGATTTGAGGGGGTACTGACCTAAGGCTTAGGTGGGTTACTGATCTAACATGGATGCTGGCCTAAGGTAGATGCCGATCTAACTGCCCAAGGAAGTTGCCATCCTAACTGCTCAAGACAGTGACAAGATCACGAACTACACTTGAGTCGCTACTGACTTACGACCTATGTTAAGTCGTTCACGACCTAAAGCTACGAAATATAAGCCCGATGCCGTATTACTGGAAGAAGGTTGTGTTGACTCGGGGGCGACCTGGGACTTATACAAGTGAACCTTTGTGACACCATGGGGTTTGGCCAGATAAGTCGGCCACGACTTACGACCCAAGGGGGAAATTTTCCTATAAATACCAACCTACCTCAAACATGAAAGGGACTTTTTGGCTGATCTCTTTAAGCACCGATATTCTGCTGAATTCTCGACTCACTCAACACTTCAAACACGAAAGGCATCTCAACTAACTTCAAGAGGAAATCTAACGCAATCAACATGGATTCAAAGAATTCTTCTGCATCAAAGTTCTAGTTGTTCGCCTCATCAGAATTGTAATTGATGTAACAACCCGTATATTTGGACCATTTAAATTGACAATAATCCTCTTATGTCAAATTAAATAATACAAAACACGAATCATTATGGGATTATAAACACATAGATGTAAATGAGAATCGATACAACATCACAGTCACAGAACAGTCACAGAATAATGCAGCGGAAATACATCGTCATAATAGCAGTTCATGAAGCTACTACATAAAGTACAACAATGTCTAAACAAAAGGTGACTGCAAGGAAATATATAAATGTCTAACAGACACGGACATCAAAATAGACAGGTAAAGACAAAAGCTAAGTCTTCAGCGTCTTCAACCAACCTTGATCAGCAAACTGGATAGCTTCAGACTGACCCGAGTATATACAAAAGAAACACTCGAGTCAGGACTCAAAATCTTATGCAGGATAATCAAATGCAGGAAATAAAGTACATAACTCAAAGATGAATAAAATAACATCTCTAAGGATCCGATAAACTATCTATATATACAATAGAATACGGTATGTAGGTAATGTCTAATCAGTAAAATAGAATATTAAAATAGTGTTAAGGCGTTACCATAATTCCCCTTAACACATTTTATATTCCCAAAATCATATACAAGACCGTAGTTTCCCCAAAACCGAAAGTCACCAGAGGGCAATCCATAAACTCAAGGTACAAATCAAAACGTAGTGGTCGCGAATAGGATAATCAGTAAGACAAGGTACATGAGGCAATACCGACTAGGATACTAGTAGTTGCATGATGCGGACTGATGTTGAGCATAGTAGCTACTATCTCAACACCGCGAAACAACACTCCCAAATCAAGGGGTGCACCCAAATCGAATCACAAAAGTAATAGATATGGTATCGAAGAAGCGTGTCCGCTGGAGGTGGCGATCCTCAATGGCCCGGCGCGGCTCCTGTTTTAGTCATGTCAGGGGTCATCCAGTATCGTTCTCTTTCTTCAGTCAACGCATTCACCAAACCATCCACTTCATTCTGGATCAACACTTCGCGCATAATAGTTATTAAAGTGGTTTCCGGTATCGACAGAGAGTATGTCCATGCCCGATCCCGGTCTCTTTAATAACTACGTATTTATTACCCGATGGTCGGTTAAATTAACGTTAAAACAAATCAAAGTCCAAAAGTCAAGGTGGAAATTTGACTTCCAAAAATTTGACATTTCACGATTCAATTTATTTTAGATATTTTTAAAACATATTTTCGAATGAAATTTTTAGTTCAAACATTTGAGTTACAATTTAGAATTAAGTATTCAAGTTCGATTTAATAAGGTCTAAAAGTCGCTTATTAAATTTAGTTCAAAATCAACGAATTCAATTTAATGCTAAACTTTGTTTAAATTATTAAATCAAATTCTATTCATTTCACTTCATGTTTACATCCACTATTATCATAAATTCGATTAAATCAATTTCGTTAACTAAATTCCTTTTATTCGTCTTCATTTGATTTATTTACCAATTCAAATAAATTTCAAAACAAAGAAGTCCATTTCCATTTACATTGCCCTGATTTGATTAATTCGTTAAATTTAAAATCATTTTAAGTTTAAATAATCACTAAGTTATATCCATAAAGCTTTGGTTAGTTTTTGTATTCTTCCTAAGTCAAATTCTCTACATTTCCAAATAACATTTACAACATGTTCCAAATCTATTTAATTAAAACGGAGGTTTAATCTAAACCTAACAAATTTAATAAATTTTTAAGTTATTAAATTCAAAACTTACTTGTTTCTAAATCTCATTCCAATAAATTTGCCAACTCATTTTACTTCAATTTAATCCATAAAATTTATCTCAATTAAATCCGTGAAATCTATTTCAATTACATCCATTAAACCGTTACCAACTTTCCAAACAAATTGTTAAGTTCATTCCTTAGTTTAAAATATATTTCAATTTCGAAAATGGTTTTGTTGACCAATCGGGTTTCTTATTTTTATTTTCTATCCTAGGCCAAGTTGTTTAATTAGGTATTTATCATTTCAACCCAATATTATTCAATATAAAACAAAGCATAGCAAAGGGAACTTGCAGTGTGAAAACTTGGATGGTGTCAAAGTAAATAAACAAGCAATAGCAACCATACACAACAATTTAACAATTTATTAAATAATCCCGAAATAACCGTATTAACTTACATTTGTTATTTATGCAAATTAACATAATTATTCCTAGAATCCACACTATCGTTTCATGCAGATTAAAGATTATTACATTTGGGTTTCCACTTGGTGTCTATTATCAAATTACTAATCATCATACATTTAATGGTTCAAAGTGTAGTTAACGCTATTTCTATGCGATGATTAATTTAACATTTAAAGGGGTCAAGTTCAACATATATAATCCATTTTAAATTGTTGACTATCCTATATCAATATTAATTTCATACTAAATTTACTTATATCAACAACCAGATTTAACATCACATAACAATTTTAGCGTCACAACTTGTTTGTCGTAAACTAACAATATTCAAAGTTAACTTGCATGGCGATTTACAATTCCTATTTCAACAATTTTAACAATCAACAATTTTAATATCCAAATTAATATTTATAACAATTATCACTTGATTATCATAGGATAATAGATTGAGTCGTGAATGAAATATTCACCTTGCGTGGTTGAAGAAGATGACGGCGAAGCACGAAAATGGATAGACTAGATACACGGCACAAGCACGGAACGAACTATAAATCAAACGAAAGATTATTCAACAATAGTTTAATACAATGTATATATATCGATTGTATATATATAAACCATACCAAAATGAGTCGGGATGAGAGCGAATGAGCCGAAGCGATGTCCTAAGAATCCGGAGCGGTGGCTGAAACAACACGCAAGGTTTATTAATATACATATATACTGCTAACCTTAAACTACCGGAAACCACTGTATATTTATAAACATTGCCGTATAAAACTACATAATTTTACTAAACAACTAAAGTTATATAATAACCACTCACATATATAAAGTTTTATATTGTACCTCATAGAATAACAAAACAGAGATATATAGTTTTATATTTTAACTTTATATGCAACATGGAGGCTAACTAACAACAGCCAAAGCCTGTACACATCAACAAAAAAGTACACTTATTTTTTCTCAACTAGATATGTACACCCAAACGCTGTATAAAACTTTACTTTATAACTTTACTGACAACTAAAGTTATATATAACAACAACTCATACCTATGATATATTGCTTTGTACTATAACAACTATTCATACTTTGGAATCATACTAAAATTGGTATATATATACGCATAGATAACTTTTTATACTTTTATACTTTAACTTATAACTGCAGCATGCATGCTTCAAATTTATATATAATCCATATATATCGTGAACCCATTTTCATATAACAACTAACCCTTGAATCTAAAACATATATACACGTATATAATATGCAAACCACTCAAAGATAAGGGGAAAGAAGTTCGGCAGAGGGGGGAAAGTGGTGGAGGCGGTTGCATGGGGTGGAGGCCGAGCAACCGGGGGGAAAAGCAGGGGCGGCCGGTGCCGTGGGTCGGTGTTCATGCGGCATGGGGCGGAGGCGGAGCTTTGGAGGGTTGCATGGGGCCGTGGGGAAGGGACGGTGGAGGAGGAGGCGGGCTATGGTCATGGCGGCAGTGGTAAGGCAGTGGCTGTGGCCTGTGGGAGTTGGCAGCGGGGGCCGTTTGGGGGGGGGGGAGTTTTTTTTTTGCAGTGGAATGTGTGGGTGTGTGGGTGTTCGCAGTGGAGGCCGCATGGGGTTGTGTGGTGGTGGGTGTTCGCAGTGGGGGCCGCATGGGGTTGTAGTGGGGAATAAGGCGGGCTGGGCGGTGGCGGTGGTGGTGGAAGGGGTGACCGACGGTGTGGGGTGGTTGCGGTGGTTACATGGGCGGAGGCGGAGGCGGTTGCGGGGCTGGCATGTGGGGCGGGCTGCATGGGGAGGCGGAGGCCGGTAGGGGGTAGGCTGCGATGGAGGCGTGCGGCGTGGGTGGAGGCAGAGCTGCATGGGGAGTTGGGGAGGCCGTGTACGTGTAGGAGGAAAGGAGGGGGGTTTTGAAGTTAATAAACAAAAAAACAAAACAAAATATGAAGACGTGAACAAAAGAAAACAGAGGGAGGGAGTACAGGAAAGGAAAACAAAAGAAACATGAAGAGAAGAAGAAGTGGAGGAGGAAGGAGAGAAAGAAAAAGGCAGAGGAGTAAAGTCACGTACCCAGTTTCTCTGAGGTGAAGGGTTTTGCAGAGCAATAAATGAAGGAGCTGGTGTACAGTATAATAAATGGAGAGGGATATATACACGTTATTCAAAGTGTGCATACGTCAGTGCAATGATGATTTTCAAAATGGAGGCTATTTGGGTTCCCAAGGCAGCTGAAAGGCTCTAAAATTTTAAATGTTGAAATGTTCGGTACCGGTTTGTGCTGCGTAACGGACCGGTTTGCGCTCCGTTAACAATTATAGTTTGCAACGCCGAACTCCGATTGACCCAAATAAATATACCGTTGTGATCAGCGCTTCGAGACGCACATAACGGTATAAAGATATTAATGGTTCGACACCCTTTGCAAAGTGGTAAATCTTATTGAACCATTTGCACGAGCGAACATTTTAGCTAGCAATTAAAAGCGAAATTTGACAAAACGAAATGCGCCGTCACGCTCAGAATATTTTTCTTATGCGATATTGAGAAAATATTTGAGTTCGGACGGTAGGAAATTTACACATAAGATTTAAACTAATATGTAAACTCGACGAGCGTAATTTACTTCAATATTTTTCAACGAAATTTGGCGCACGCCTATATCTATCTAGACGCATTCCAAATGTGAAGTTTGGTTGGCAACGGAAATTGTTTGTGAAAATACGGATTCTACATTGAATAAGCGGTTTAAAAAAAAATTAAACTGGATCTGAATTTCTGGGTCGTTACATTCCCCCTCACTCAAAACTTTTCGTTCCCGAAAAGGAACAAAGGAAAGAGTGGAAGAACAATAAAAGAGGTACAATAGATATAGAATAGATTATCGAATAAAGTAAAGAATATAGAATGGAATTTACCTTCAACAAACAATTCTGGATTAGAATTCCGGATACTCTCCTCGGTTTCCCAAGTACAATCACGATCATCGGGACTCCATTGGACTTTGACTAGGCTAACAGACTTCCTTCTAAGCTGATTCGTATCCCTATCAACGATACGAAGCGGTCTCCTCTCTATAGTCAAATCCGGCTCAATATCAACCTCATCTAACTGAGCAATAGGAATGGTCATGGATGGATCGTGTACAACCTTCCGGAGATGTGAAACATGGAATACGTTGTGCACGCCCTCAAATTTCTCCGGCAGCGCAACTCTGTAGGCTAGTGTACCAATCCTTTCGGTGATAGTGAATGGTCCAACAAATCGAGGAGAGAGCTTCCCTCTACGACCAAATCGAATAACATTCTTCAAAGGTGATACCTTAAGAAATACCTCATCTCCAACCTGAAATTTTAACTCTCTTCTACGCCTATCGGCATAGCTCTTCTGCCTATCCTGTGCGGTCTTCATCTTCCTTCTGATCTCATTGACCTTCTTGGATGCTTCCATAATCATATCCGGGCCAAGAACTAATCGATCACCAGGCTCAATCCAACAAGCTGGCGATTTGCATGGCCGTCCATATAAATCTTTGAATGGTGCCATATCGATACTCGCCTGATTATAAAGATAGTTATATTTCAATTCAAATTTTACTTATTCAAATTGAAAATTTTGGATTACCTGATAGCTGTTATTATAAGTGAATTCAACCAAAAATGAAGGTGGTCTTCCCAAGATCCACCGAAATCAATAATGCAAGCTCGGAGCAAATATTCCAAAATCTGATTTACCCTCTCAGTCTGGCCATCTGTTTGAGGATGATAAGCTGTGCTCAGATTCAGTTTAGTGCCCAAGACGTCCTGAAATGCCTTCCAGAATTTACTAGTGAATAAAGGATCTCTATCGCATACAATACTAGATGGAACTCCATGAAGTCTAACAATCTCCCTCATATAAATCTCGGCCAAACTCGAAGCAGTACGAGTGGTCTTAACAGGAATAAAGTGAGCAGATTTTGTCAACCTATCAACAATCACCCATATACTCTCTTTTCCTTTTCTGGTCCTCGGTAATCCGTCAACGAAGTCCATAGAAATCTGATCCCATTTCCAACACGGAATCTCCAGGGGTTGAAGTAATCTTGCCGTCCTTCGGTGATCGGCCTTAACTTGCTGGCAAGTGGTGCATCTACTGACATATATAGAGATATCTCTCTTCATCCCAATCCACCAATATAAACGCTTCATATTTCGATACATCTTGGTGACACCAGGATGAAATGAAAGTGATGATTGATGGTTCTCTCTAAGCACTTCTTGTCTCAGTCCATCAACATTTGGAACACAAATATGGTTGTCAATCTTCAGAACTCCATTACCATCTATCTGTGCTCCCACTTTACTGTCAGCATTTCCAACTCTACCAAGAACTAACTCCTTCATGCGATAGAGCAAGGTGTCCTCATATTGCTTAGCTTTGATGTGATCCAAAAGAGATGGGGAGATAACAAGTTGAAATAGCATGCCTTCTACAAGATTACAACATGACAATGCTTTGCTACGGCTCAAAGCATCAGCTACAACATTTGCTTTTCCAGGAGTATAATTGATGTCGAGATCATATGCAGCTAGGAATTCGAGCCATCGGACCATTCTCTGGTTCAAGTCCTCCTAAGAGAAAATATACCCCAAGGACTTATGATCTGTGAATAATTCAAAATTTGTCCCCAAAAGATGGTGCCTCCATAGTTTCAAAGCAAATACAACTGCAAGAAGCTCTAAATCATGTGTTGCATAGTTTACTTCATTGATCTTCAACTGAGGACCAGCATAAGCAATAACCCTTCCATTTTGCATAAGGACAGCGCCTAAACCTTCTCGACAAGCATCGGTATAGACAGTTAATCCTTCACTCCCATCAATTACCGCAAGAACCGGGGCTGAAGTTAACTTACGCTTCAACTCATTAAAAGCTGATTCACACTTCTCACTCCAAATAAACTTGACATCCTTTCAAGTTAAAGCAGTAAGTGTGGCAGAAATCCAGGCAAAGCGCTCAATAAATCTGCGATAATAACCGGCTAGGCCCAAGAAGCTACGGATATCAGTAGGAGTTTTGGGAGTCTCCCAATCCTGTAGATAAATTTTCCAAATTAGGAAGGACTAAGATGGATCGAATAGAAATAATGAATAATATAGAACTTACATTGATTACGGTGATCTTAGCTGGATCGACCGAAATCCCGTTTTCAGAAACAATATGGCCAAGGAATCGTACTTCGTCTCGCCAGAAGTGGCATTTTGAGAACTTGGCTTTCAGCTAGTGGTTTCGGCGAGTTTCCAGGACATAAGCAAGATGTGTCTCATGCTCTTTCTTATCTTTGGAAAAGACGAGAATATCATTAATGAAAACAAGAACAAACTTGTTAAGGACATCACGGAAGACTCGATTCATTAAGTCGACGAAATAAGCAGGTGCGTTGGTCAAACTGAATGGCATAACCAACGATTCATAGAATCCATTCTCGGTACGGAAAGCTATCTTATGGATACTATCTTCTGCTACTCTGAGTTGGTGGAACCCAGTGGCTAGATCAAGTTGTGAGAAAACTTTAGCTCCATGGAGCTGATCGAATAAATCATTGATGCGAGGCATCGGATAGCGGTTCTTGAGAGTGCGCTTGTTTAATTCCCGGTAATCAACACACATGCAAAGAGATCCATCTGATTTGGTGACAAAGACGACTGCGGCGCCCCATTCAGAACAACTTCTCCTGATCAAACCCTTAGCAAATAGATCATCAATTTGGGTTCTAAGTTCAGCTTTTTCTTTAGGAGCCATCCTTCTGTGAGGGAGAACTACGGGAGTAGCTCCGGGAATAAGGTCAATGCGGAAATCGATCTCTCGCTTTGGCGGTAGAGAGTCGACCTCTCCAAATACATCAGGAAATTTCTAAACTATAGGAGTAGTACTAAGGTCATCCGGGTGAGCATCAAGAGAGAATATGAAGCTTCCGGCATATTTCTGAGGTGATTTGCATTCGATGACAAGCGGTAGACCCTTGTCATTGACTAGAGAAACAGATCGAGCTTTGCAAGAAATAATAGCATCGAATTTTCTTAACCAATCAGCATCCAACAAAATGCCAAATGCTACGAAGCCTAGCACATAAAAATCCCAAGTGAATCGATATCTTTCATATAGAAGCACAACCTCTTTACAAATTCTACTGAGGTTGGCAAGTCCTCCAATAGGGTTGGAGACACACAAGGAAGTAGTAGCAAGAGTAGGTTCTAATTTGAGCTTATTACAAAGATCAATATATATAAAGCTATGAGATGCACCAGTATCGAATAATACCCTAACAGGTAAATCACGTAATGAGAAAGTACTTCGTAAGGTACCTCGGTCATCCTGAGCAGGTGGTGGAAGTGGTGCAGGAGTGGTGACAGCATATACTCCTAATGGTGTGCCTTTCTTCCTCAACGGGCAGTCTCTCTTGAAGTGACCTGGCTAAAGGCAGACATGGCATAAATCATTCCTCATCTGAGGAGGTGGTGGAATAGCAGCTCCGGTGGATGGACAACTATTAGCATAATGGCCCTTCTTATCGCATTTGAAGCAAGTGATCTTAGCAAGGTCGATTGGGCTTTTCTGAGCATATCCTAATCCTGTAGTCTTTTGCCAAGCTTTCTTTTGTTCATCAAAGTTCATCTTCCTCTTTCCGAGCTGGCTGGAAGAGGGCTGAGCAGGAGGGGCCTTGGCAGTGGGTCCCCTTGGCTTTGCCTCATATCTAAGAGCATAATCAACAAGCTCTGTGATTGTGCAGTGAGTGTGGCCAGTAAGCAAGTCATAATACTCTGGTCTAGATCCCATAATGAACTTCTCGTTCTTTAAAAGTGGTGTATTGATCAATCCCGGGCCAAACTTGGAGAGTTCGTTGAATTTCCTCTCGTACTCAGAAAAAGTCATACTGCCTTGCTTAAGATCCATAAAAGCTCCATAAAGTTGGGTTTTCCCAGCAGCGGGCATCCATTGTGCCGAGAAAGTATCCCTAATCAAAAGATAGACTAGATAAATAACATTCCAAAGATTGAAGAAGAATTTAGACTACGAAATCCAAATAAATTTATACCTAAACTGGGCCCAAGTGATGGTGTTCTCCTCGATACGGGAAGTAACAGATTCCCACCAATCTTGCGCGGCATCCTGAAGTTGCCACGCAACAAGCTGACGCTTCTGAGCATCAGTGATCTCCAATCCAGAAAATATCTTCTCTAAGCCTTTGAGCCATTGCTGAGCCTCGATAATACCCTCGGATCCAGAAAACTTAGTACCACCTAGCTGTGTATACTCCTTGCTAAGAGTGGTGAATTTGACTGGAGCTGGGACGGCAGGTGCAGCTTGGGCAGGACCAGGGCCTCTTCCTCCCGTATTGTTTCTTCCGGTGCTCATCCTGAAATATCGAAAGAGATTTAGAACCAAGGATAGAAAATCATACAGCTTGCAGAAAACTAATGAACGGATCAAAGAAGTTTGAATTTGAAAGGATCGGGATATTGAATCGATTCTCCTCATTCTAGGTTATTGCTACCCTGTCTCTAATGAGTTTATACAATCCCAACTAAGGTTTTTAGGGAAACCAAAGCTCTGATACCAACTGTAACAACCCGTATATTTGGACCATTTAAATTGACAATAATCCTCATATGTCAACTTAAATAATACAAAACACGAATCATTATGGGATAATAAATACATAGATGTAAATGAGAATCAATACAACATCACAGTCACAGAACAATGCAGCGGAAATACATCGTCATAATAGCAGTTCATGAAGCTACTACATAAAGTACAACAATGTCTAAACAAAAGGTGACTGCAAGGAAATATATAAATGTCTAACAGACACGGACATCAAAATAGACAGGTAAAGACAAAAGCTAAGTCTTCAACGTCTTCAACCAACCTTGATCAGCAAACTGGATAGCTTCAGACAGACCCGAGCATATACAAAAGAAACACTCGAGTCAGGACTCAAAATCTTATGCAGGATAATCAAATGCAGGAAATAAAGTCCATAACTCAAAGATGAATAAAATAACATCTCTAAGGATCCGATAAACTTTCTATATATACAATAGAATACGGTATGTAGGTAATGTCTAATCAGTAAAATAGAATATTAAAATAGTGTTAAGGCATTACCATAATTCCCCTTAACACATTTTATATTCCCAAAAGCATATACAAGTCCGTAGTTTCCCCAAAACCGGAAGTCACCAGAGGGCAATCCATACACTGAAGGTACAAATCAAAATGTATTGATCGCGAATAGGATAATCAGTATGACAAGGTACATGAGGCAATACCAACTAGGATACTAGTAGTTGCGTGATCCGGACTGATGTTGAGCATAGTAGCTACTATCTCAACACTGCGAAACAACACTCCCAAATCAAGGGGTGCACCCAAATCGAATCACAAAAGTAATAGATATGGTATCGAAGAAGCGTGTCCGCTAGAGGTGGCGATCCTCAATGGCCCAGCGCGGCTCCTGTTTTAGTCATGTCAGGGGTCATCCAGTATCGTTCTCTTTCTTCAGTCAACGCATTCACCAAACCATCCACTTCATTCTGGATCAACACTTCGCGCATAATAGTTATTAAAGTGGTTTTCGGTATCGACAAAGAGTATGTCCATGTCCGATCCCGGTCTCTTTAATAACTACGTATTTATTACCCGATGGTCGGTTAAATTAACGTTAAAACAAATCAAAGTCCAAAAGTCAAGGTGCAAATTTGACTTCCAAAAATTTGACATTTCACGATTCAATTTATTTTAGATATTTTTAAAACATATTTTCGAATGAAATTTTTAGTTCAAACATTTGAGTTACAATTCAAAATTAAGTATTCAAGTTCGATTTAATAAGGTCTAAAAGTCGCTTATTAAATTTAGTTCAAAATCAACGAATTCAATTTAATGCTAAACTTTGTTTAAATTATTAAATCAAATTCTATTCATTTCACTTCATTTTTACATCCACTGTTATCATAAATTCGATTAAATCAATTTCGTTAACTAAATTCCTTTTATCCAACTTCATTTGATTTATTTACCAATTCAATTAAATTTCTAAACAAAGAAGTCCATTTCCATTTACATTGCCCTGATTTGATTAATTCGTTAAATTTAAAATCATTTTAAGTTTAAATAATCACTAAGTTATATCCATAAAGCTTTGGTTAGTTTTTGTGTTCTTCCTAAGTCAAATTCTCTACATTTCCAAATAACATAAATGTTCCAAATCTATTTAATTAAAACCGAGGTTTAATCTAAACCTAACAAATTTAATAAACTTTTAAGTTATCAAATTCAAAACTTACTTGTTTCTAAATCTAATTCCAATAAATTTGCCAACTCATTTTACTTCAATTTAATCCATAAAATTTATCTCAATTAAATCCGTGAAATCTATTTCAATTACATCCATTAAACCGTTACCAACTTTCCAAACAAATTGTTAAGTTCATTCCTTAATTTAAAATATATTTCAATTTCGAAAATGGTTTTGTTGACCAATCGGGTTTCTTATTTTTATTTTCTATCCTAGGCCAAGTTGTTTAATTAGGTATTTATCATTTCAACCCAATATTATTCAATATAAAACAAAGCATAGCAAAGGGAACTTGTAGTGTGATAACTGGGATGGTGTCAAAGTAAATAAACAAGCAATAGCAACCATACATAACAATTTAACAATTTATTAAATAATCCCGAAATAATTGTATTAACTTACATTTGTAATTTATGCAAATTAACATAATTATTCCTAGAATCCACACTATCGTTTCATGCGGATTAAAGATTATTACATTTGGGTTTTCACTTGGTGTCTATTATCAAATTACTACATCATCATACATTCAATGGTTCAAAGTGTAGTTAACGGTATTTCTACGCGACGATTAATTTAACATTTAAAGGGGTCAAGTTCAACATATATAATCCATTTTAAATTATTGACTATCCTATATCAATATTAATTTCATACTAAATTTACTTATATCAACAACCAGATTTAGCATCACATAACAATTTTAGCGTCACAACTTGTTTGTCGTAAACTAACAATATTCAAATTTAACTTGCATGGCGATTTACAATTTTTATTTCAACAATTCGAACAATCAACAATTTTAATATCCAAATTAATATTTATAACAATTATCACTTGATTATCATAGCATAATAGATTGAGTCGTGAATGAAATATTCACCTTGCGTGGTTGAAGAAGATGACGGCGAAGCACGAAAATGGATAGACTAGATAGACGGCACAAGCACGGATACGAACTATAAATCAAACGAAAGATTATTCAACAATAGTTTAATACAATGTATATATATCGATTGTATATATATAAACCATACCAAAACGAGTCGGGATGAGAGCGAATGAGCCGAAGTGATGTCCTAAGAATCCGTAGCGGTGGCTGAAACAACACGCAAGGTTTATTAATATACATATATACTGCTAATCTTAAACTACCGGAAACCACTTTATATTTATAAACACTGCCGTATAAAACTACATAATTTTACTAAACAACTTAAGTTATATAATAACCACTCACATATATAAAGTTTTATACTGTACCTCACAGAATAACAAAACAGAGATATATAGTTTTATATTTTAACTTTATATGCAACCTGGAGGCTAACTAACAACAGCCGAAGCCTGTACACATCAACAAACAAGTACACTTATTTTTTCTCAACTAGATATGTACACCCAAACGCTATATAAAACTTTACTTTATAACTTTACTAACAACTAAAGTTTTATATATAACAACAACTCATACCTATGATATATTGCTTTGTACTATAACAACTATTCATACTTTGGAATCATACTAAAATAGAGAAGCTGGTATATATATATACGCATAGATAACTTTTTATACTTTTATACTTTAACTTATAACTGCAGCATGCATGCTTCAAATTTATATATAATCCATATATATCGTGAACCCATTTTCATATAACAACTAACCCTTGAATCTAAAACATATATACACGTATATAATATGCAAACCACTCAAAGATAAGGGGAAAGAAGTTCGGCAGAGGGGGGGAAAGTGGTGGAGGCGGTTGCATGGGGTGGAGGCCGAGCAACCGGGGGGAAAAGCAGGGGCGGCCGGTGCCGTGGGTCGGTGTTCATGCGGCATGGGGCGGAGGCGGAGCTTTGGAGGGTTGCATGGGGCCGTGGGAAAGGGACAGTGGAGGGAGAGGTGGGCTATGGTCATGGCGGCAGTGGTAGGGCAGCGGGTGTGGCCTGTCGGGGTTGGCAGCGGAGGCCGTTTGTGGGGGGGGGGGGGGGTTTGCAATGGAACGTGTAGGTGTGTGGGTGTTCGCAGTGGAGGCCGCATGGGGTTGTGTGGTGGTGGGTGTTCGCAGTGGGGGCCGCATGGGGATGTAGTGGGGAATAAGGCGGGCTGGGCGGTGGCGCTGGTGGTGGAAGGGGTGGCCGAGGGTGTGGGGTGGTTGCGGTGGTTACATGGGCGGAGGCGGAGGCGGTTGCGGGGCTGGCATGTGGGGCGGGCTGCATGGGGAGGCGGAGGCCAGTAGGGGGCAGGCTGCGATGGAGGCGTGCGGCGTGGGTGGAGGCAGAGCTGCATGGGGAGTTGGGGAGGCCGTGTACGTGTAGGAGGAAAGGAGGGGGGTTTTGAAGTTAATAAACAAAAAAAAACAAAATATGAAGACGTGAACAAAAGAAAACAGAGGGAGGGAGTACAGGAAAGGAAAACAAAAGAAACATGAAGAGAAGAAGAAGTGGAGGAGGAAGGAGAGAAAGAAAAAGGCAGAGGAGTAAAGTCACGTACCCAGTTTCTCTAAGGTGAAGGGTTACGCAGAGCAATAAATGAAGGAGCTGGTGTACAATATAATAAATGGAGAGGGATATATACACGTTATTCAAAGTGTGCATACGTCAGTGCAATGATGATTTTCAAAATGGAGGCTATTTGGGTTCCCAAGGCAGCCGAAAGGCTCTAAAATTTTAAATGTTGAAATGTTGGGTACCGGTTTGTGCTACGTAACGGACCGGTTTGCGCTCCGTTAACAATTATAGTTTGCAACGCCGAACTCTGATTGACCCAAATAAATATACCGTTGTGATCAGCGTGTCGAGACGGACACAACGGTATAAAGATATTGATGGTTCGACACCGTTTTCAAAGTGGGAAATCTTATTGAACTATTTGCACGAGCGAACATTTTAGCTAGCAATTAAAAGCGAAATTTGACGAAACGAAATGCGCCGTCACGTTCAGAATATTTTTCTTATGCGATATCGAGAAAATATTTGAGTTCGGACGATAGGAAATTTACACATAAGATTTAAACTAATATGTAAACTCGACGAGCGTAATTTACTTCAATATTTTTCAACGAAATTTGACGCACGCCTATGTCTATCTAGACGCATTCCAAATGTGAATTTTGGTTGGCAACGGAAATTGTTTGTGAAAATACGGATTCTACATTGAATAAGCGGTTTAAAAAAAAATTAAACTGGGTCTGAATTTCAGGGTCATTACAATTAAAGATTGTTGTAAAGTTGTAATTGATTCAGTAATAAAGAGGATTAAAGTGGACGTAGGCTTACCTGAAGCCGAACCACTATAAAAACTTTTGTCTTTTCTGCTTTCCCTGTGAATTTTCTACTTTTTTAGTTCCCGTGTTCACGGGTGGTGCTTTCACTCAAACTTAATCTACACCGGGGTGTTAGCGTTCGATTTTCAGCGTTAACACAATAAATGAATGGTAGAGGGTAGATATATATAGAAGTTCAGAGTCTACAGGTCAATGCAATGATGTTCTCTACAAAGTGGTGGCTATTGGGTTTCCAAGACAGCTGAGTAGACATAGGACCCCTAGAACTCTGTACAGTGAAAAAAGTTGGGTACCGGTTTGTGCTGCGTAATGGACCGGTTTGTGCTGCGTATTGGACCAGTTTGTACTCCGTTAACCAATTTTAATTTTGCAACGCCGAACTCCGATTTGACACAAATAAATATACCGTTTTGATCAGCGCGACGAGACGGACACAACGGTATGAAGATATTGATTGTTTGACACTGTTTGCGAAGTGGTAATCTTATTTAACCATTTGCTCGAGCGAACATTTTAACTAGCAAATAAAAGCGAAATTTGACGAAACGAAATGCGCCGTCAAGTTCAGAATATTTTTCTTATGCAACATTGTGAAAAATATTTGAGTTCGGACAATAGGAAATTTACACATAAAATTTAAACTAATATGTAAATGCGACGACCAAAATTTACTTCAATATTTTTCGACGAAATTCGGCGTACGCCTATGTCTATCTAGACGCATTCCAAATGTGAAGTTTGATTAACATCGAAAGTTGTTTGTGAAAATTCGAATTTCTACACTAATATACAATTTAAAATTTTTTAAACTGGGACTGAATTTCAGGCTCGTTACATTCTCCCCCACTCAAAACTTTTCGTCCTCGAAAAGGAAAGCTGTAATGAGTAGAAGAATAGATAGAAGAGATATGATGGATATAGAATAGATTATGGAACAGAATACAGAATATAGAATGGAATTTACCTTCAACAAACAATTCTGGATTAGATTCCCGGACATTCTCCTCGGTTTCCCAAGTACAATCACGATCATCGGGACTCCATTGGACTTTGACTAGGCTAACGGATTTTCTTCTAAGATGCTTTGTATCCCTATCAACAATACAAAGTGGTCTCCTATCTATAGTCAAACCCGGCTCAATATCTACCTCATCTAACTGAGCAATAGGAATGGTCATGGATGGATCATGTACAACCTTCCGAAGATGTGAAACATGGAATACGTTGTGGACGCCCTCAAATTTCTCCGGCAGCGCAACTCTGTAGGCTAGTGTACCAATCCTCTTAGTGATAGTGATTGGTCCAACAAATCTAGGAGCGAGCTTCCCTCTACGACAAAATCGAATAACATTCTTCAAAGGTGATACCTTAAGAAATACCTCATCCCCAACATGGAATTTTAAATCTCTTCTACGCCTATCCACATAGCTCTTCTGCCTATCCTGTGCGGTTTTCATCTTCCTTCTGATCTCATTCACCTTCTCGGATGCTTCCATAATCATGTCTGGGCCAAGAATTAATTGATCACCAGGCACAATCCAACAAGCTGGCGATTTGCATGGCCATCCATATAATGCTTCGAACGGTGCCATATCGATACTTGCCTGATTATAAAGATAGTTAAACTTCAATTCAATTTTATTATTCAAATTGAACATTTATGATTTACCTGATAACTGTTATTATAAGTGAATTCAACCAAATGGAGATGGTCTTCCCATGACCAATGCAAGCTCGGAGCAGATCTTCCAAAATCTGATTTACCCTCTCAGTCTGGCCATCTGTTTGAGGATGATAAGCTGTGCTCAGATTCAGTTTAGTGCCCAAGACGTCCTGAAATGCCTTCTAGAATTTACTAGTGAATAAAGGATCTCTATCGCATACAATACTAGATGGAACTCCATGGAGTCTAACGATCTCTCTCATATAAATCTCGTCCAAACTCGAAGAAGTACGAGTGGTCTTAACAGGAATCAAGTGAGCAGATTTGGTCAACCTATCAACAATCACCCATATACTCTCGTTACCATTTCGGGTCCTCGGTAATCCGTCAACGAAGTCCATAGAAATCTGATCCCATTTCCAACACGGAATCTCCAGGGGTTGAAGTAATCTTGCCGTCCTTCGGTGATCGGCCTTGACTTGCTGGCAAGTGGTGCATCTACTGACATATATAGAGATATCTCTCTTCATCCCAATCCACCAATATAAACGCTTCATATTTCGATACATTTTGGTGGCACCGGGATGAAATGAAAGTGATGACTGATGGTTCTCTCTAAGCACTTCCTGTCTCAATCCATCAACATTAGGAACACAAATACGGTTGTCAATCTTCAGAACTCCATTACTATCTATCTGTGCTCCCACTTTACCTTCAGCATTCCCAGCTCTACCAAGAACTAACTCCTTCATGCGATAGAGCAAGGTGTCCTCATATTGCTTAGCTTTGATGCGATCCATAAGAGATGGGGAGATAACAAGCTGAAATAGCATGCCTTCTACAAGATTACAACATGACAATGCTTTGCTACGGTTCAAAGCATCAGCTACAACATTTTCTTTTCCAGGAGTATAGTTGATGTCGAGATCATATGCAGCTAAGAATTCAAGCCAATTGACTTGTCTCTGGTTAAAATCCTTCTGAGAGAAGATATACCGCAAGGACTTATGATCTGTGAATAATTCAAATTTGATTCCTAAGAGATGATGCCTCCATAGTTTCAAAGCAAATACAACTGCAAGAAGCTCTAAATCATGGGTTGCATAGTTTACTTCATGGGTCTTCAACTGACGACCAGCATAAGCAACAACCTTACCATTTTGCATCAAGACAGCGCCTAAACCTTCTCGACAAGCATCGGTATAGACAGTTAATCCTTCACTCCCGTCAATTACCGCAAGAACTGGGGCAGAAGTTAACTTACGTTTCAACTCATTTCGCACTTCTCACTCCAAATAAACATGACATCCTTTCGAGTTAAAGAAGTAAGTGGGCAGAAATTCACGCAAAGTGCTCAATAAATCTACGATAATAACCGGCTAGGCCCAAGAAGCTGCGGATATCAGTAGGAGTTTTGGGAGTCTCCCAATCCTGTAGATAAATTTTCAAATTAGAAAGGAATAAGATGGATTGAATAGAAATAACGAATATGATAGAACTTACATTGATTACGGCGATCTTAACTGGATCGACCGAAATCCCATTTTCAGAAACAATATGGCCAAGGAATCATACTTCGTCTCGCCAGAAGTGGCATTTCGAGAACTTGGCATTAAGCTGATGATTTCGAAGAGTTTCCAGAACATAAGCAAGATATGTCTCATGCTCTTTCTCATCTTTGGAGAAGACGAGAATATCATCAATGAAGACAAGAACAAACTTGTTAAGGACATCACAGAAGACTCGATTCATTAAGTCGACGAAATTAGCAGGTGTGTTGGTCAACCCGAACGACATAACCAACCATTCATAGAATCCGTTCTCGGTACGAAAAGCTGTCTTATGAATACTATTTTCTGCTACTCTGAGTTGGTGGAACCCAGTGGCTAGATCAAGTTGTGAGAAAACTTTAGCTCCATGGAGCTGATTGAATAAATCATTTATGCGAGGCATCGGGTAGCGATTTTTGAGAGTGCGTTTGTTTAATTCCCTGTAATAAACACACATGCGAAGAGATCAGTCTGATTTGGTGACAAATACGACTGCGGCGCCCCATTCAGAACAACTTCTCCTAATCAAACTCCTAGCAAATAGATCATCAATTTGAGTTTTAAGTTCAAATTTTTCCTTAGGAGCCATCCTTCTGTGAGAGAGAACTACGGGAGTAGCTCCGGGAATAAGGTCAATGCGGAAATCGATCTCCCGTTTAGGCGGTAGAGAGTTGGCCTCTCCAAATACATCGGGAAATATCTGAACAATAGGAGTGGTACTAAGATCATCCAGGTGAGCATCAAGAGAGAATATGAAGCTTCCGGCATATTTCTGAGGTGATTTGCATTCAATGACAAGCGGTAGACCCTTATCATTGACTAGAGAAACAGAAAGAGCTTTGCAAGAAATAACAGCCTCGAATTTTCTAAAACAATCAGCACCCAACAAGATGTCAAATGCTACGAAGCCAAGCACATAAAAATCCCAAGTGAATCGATATCTTCCATACAAAAGCACAACCTCTTTACAAATTCTACTAAGGTTAGCAAGTCCTCCAATAGGGTTGGAGACACATAAGGAAGTAGTAGCAAGAGTAGGTTCTAATTTGAGCTTATTACAAAGATCAATAGATATGAAGCTATGAGAAGCACCAGTATCGAATAATACCCTAACAGGTAAATCATGTAATGAAAAAGTACTTCGTAAGGTACCTCGATCATCCTGAGCAGGTGGTGGAAGTGGTGCAGGAGTGGTGATAGCATATACTCCTGATGGTGTGCCTTTCTTCCTCAATGGGCAGTCTCTCTTGAAGTGACCTGCTTGGAGGAAGACATGGCATAAATCATTCCTCATCTGAGAAGGTGGTGGAATAGCAGCTCTGGTGGATGGAGAGATATTTGCATAATGACCCTTCTTATCGCTTTTGAAGCAAGTGATATTAGCGAGGTCGATTGGGCTTTTCTGGGCATATCCTAATCCTGTATTCTTTTGCTAAGCTTTCTTTTGTTGATCAAAGTTCATCTTCCTCTTTCCGAGCTGGCTAGAAGAGGACTGAGTAGGCGTGGCCTTAGCAGTGGGACCCCTAGGCTTTGCCTCATATCTAACAGCATAATCAACAAGCTCTGTGAAGGTGCAGCGAGTGTGGCCATGTAACAACCGTGGTATTTTCAACCATTCGCATCCATTATAAGTGTATAGGTAGACACTCATGCCGGAATTAAATTGCTCAAAATACCGCGTTGTAAATAAAAATTTGGCAAATCTCAGAATATACAGTAAATAAAAATCATAGAATCACAGACACAGAGTAATAATAGAGCAGCGGAAGCAAAAGAAATAGTAGTTCATGAAGCTACTATATAAAAATATCAGAGTTACATAAAATACAATAGAGGAAATAAGGTACAAAAGAAGTCTCACTTCGTAGAAGTCAACTAATACAAGCGCTGAAAGGAACAACAGGTTTCAAAAGATAAACATGACAAGTAGATAATCTCCAGCGATTCCAATCTCCAGAAAGTGGAAATCCAAATCTGTGAATAACTCAGGCTGACCCGAGCGTAAATAAAAATACAAACACTCGAGTCAGGACATACATACTCATACAATGTAAACCAACTCAAGTGAACTGTAGTAAAGGTACAAGTAACTTAGAAGATGCTTGGGACCGCCCATCCTCTAAGGATCCGTTAAACTGTTTACTATGTAGTATATTGCGCTATATACAGTAGTGTCTAATCAGTAAAGTATATCATATAGAAAATAGCGTTAAGGTGATGGTGAACCTTAACGCTGTCGGATCTTTAAAACCAAAATTGTAGTGGGCTCGATATAAGGATATGACACGGCACGCGAGGCAATGCCAGGGTGGATACACCGTTTGCACTGCCGGACCGGTGGTGACGGCAAGCCAGCAGCTTCCGCCCACCTCGAACAATACCCCCGAATCAAATGTGGCGCCACCGAATCGAATCACAAAAGTAATAGAATGGTTTCCGATGGAGCATGCTCGATGAAAGGGTGATACCCTTTGTGTAGGCCGGTATAGCTCCTGTTTTAGTCATATATGCCAACTCACGGGAGTTGGGTCCACGTAATATACCTCGAGAATGTCGCCACCATCCTACTTCATTCTGGAATCTCCACCGCGTACACAGTTGTTAAAGTGCTTTTCGGTATTGGCCGGCTATAAGACAATATCCGATCCTGGTCTCTTTAACAACCAATCGTTATTATAACCCGAAGTTATAACTTTAAAACATATTTTATACTTCAAAATAAAATATCATTTCAACCCAAATCTTTATCAAAATAAAGATTAAATCATTTCCAAACCATTTCAATATATCATCATACCATATCTTTCAATTCAAATATTTATCAAAGTAATTATCAAGTCATTTCAAATCATTTTTAATACATAAACATCACATCTTCCAAATTCAATATTTATCAAAATAATTATCAAGTCATTTCAAATCATTTTTAATACATAAACATCATATCTTCCAAATTCAATATTTATCAAAATAATTATCAAGTCATTTCAAATCATTTTTAATACATAAACATCACATCTTTCAAATTCAATATTTATCAAAATAATTATCAAGTCATTTCAAATCATTTTTAATACATAAACATCATATCTTCCAAATTCAATATTTATCAAAATAATTATCAAGTCATTTCAAATCATTTTTAATACATAAACATCACATCTTTCAAACTTCATTTTCAAATCCTCTTAATTTCAAAATATCATAACTTTCAAAACTTCATCTTCGAATCATTTAATATATACCAGAATATCATATCTTTCAAAACTTCATTTCAAATCATTTCAATATATCATATCTTTTCGAAACCACATTTCAATCATTTAATATATCAAAATATCATCTCTTTTCACAAGCACATTCATTTCAATATCATTATTCATTTTATTCAATTTAAAATACCATTTCTATTCATATTTCAAAACAGTTTATATTCCAAAAATCATTTTTTAATCACTAAAATGAAGTTATTATGTTTAATAATTAAATTATTAAACTTCCAAAATTTTCAACTTTCAATGTTCATTTATTCACTTAAGTTTATTAAAACAGTAAGGATTCACTTTTCGTGGCATTTAGAAAATGCTACGGAAAAATACATTCAAAACAGTTCACTTTAACAAAAGACAACATTTTAAAATGTTGTAATAGGGTTTACTTAAATTTCAAATAAACTTAGTTAAATTCAAAAATTATAGCACTTATAAAAATTTTCTATAATAGCTTTTAATTCAATTTAGCTTTTTAGTTCAATATCGTCAACTACAGCATTTACAATGCTGTAATATCATTCACATTGTAATTAATAGAATTTCACAAATGCAGTAAATTAACTTCAAATATTCAATAAAATTTCTCAACCAATTATATTTTTATTTAAAACATTTTTTAACTTATAAAATCATACATTTCACATTTATAAACATCATTTAATTTTCCTCAAATTCATAATTTTATAAAGTTAAATTTCCATTCAAAAATCAAGTTTTAATAATAATTCACTTATCAAAATGCAATGTTCAATTTTAGATTCACTACAATAAATTTCAACTTAACATTTATGTTAAAATTCTCAAATATAACTTATTTTTATTTTTATTTACTTAACTAAAATTTCCCTTTCAAGTCAATTTCATAAATTTCCAATTTTAGTTATATTTCAAAATTTCAACTTAAAATATTCATTCATTTCACATTTCAGCTTTATTAAAAATCATTAATATGATATAAAATCACTTTAAATTCAATTTATATTCAAATTATCATAAATTCATATTCAATTAAATTTCCAATTATAATTAAATCAATTTTTCCAAAATAACTTACGTTCAAAATTTCTAACCTTTCCATTAATTCAATTCACTTACAATTATTCATAAAATCAATAATATATTACAAAAATCCTTTTTAATTATATTTAAATCAAAATAATATAATATTTACATTTCTAAAATAACTTTAAAGATTTTAGGTAAACATATATTAACTACGGGTATATATATAATTTTCTACGCTAGGTAAAGTGATACGGATATGTATCATTTCAATCCGCAGTTTAAAAAGAAAAATCCGGGTTTTATCATTTCAAACCCGCAATCCCAAGTTAAATAAATGATTTCAAAATCATTCAGGCCTATCATTTCAGCCCATAACAATTTTCCCTTATTCCAAAGTCCGTTCGGGTATATATCATTTCAACCCATAGTGATTCTAATCAAAAGGGAACTTGCAGTGTGATAAACTGATATAAATAAACAGAATAGCAAAATAAACAGTAACAAGTGATATAACAGGTGTAATAACAGGTGTAAACATCATATGATCATAATATAGCAGTTATAACATGATGCAATACATTTACAGATTCAAATGGTGTCGGTTTATCAGTTATATAGGTACAGATTGTCTGGTGAGAATAACTCACCGGTTTGAGCTGGAGACACAACAACGAATTTCACGAACGGAATCTACACAAGCACAAAAGCACGACACAGATACGAATGGAGGAGCCAAGGATTAATTCCCTTGAATACAAATCAAACAAACAATAACAAACATGAATTATAAACCAAGATATTACAAAACAATGCTAGGAATAAGTACACAATTCAAAGCTAGAACTTTTGCACTTGCATTCACCTTTGTATGCTTCAGCTATGGACTGGAAAAGCACTGTAATGGAATGGTTTTGGATCAGGTTTGGATGCAACAGGTCAGCGTATCATGGATTTGATGATGGTGCAAAGGTATGTGTACATGAAACTATGACTACAAGGCATAAACAAGGATTTTGGTCCATATTTGGCTCGACCTATGGCACACTTGGGCTGGCTATACTTACTCCAGATCTATACAGTGGAGAGTGATGGTATAGCAGCACCCAAAGGTCATGTGGTTGCTGGTGGTGGTGGTTCTAGGGGTGGCCAAGAGGAGTATGTGAAAGGATATTGGCATTAAGGCTCGGCTAGGCTAGTTTTAAGGGTTTGCTTGCAATTTTTGTGGAGTTTTCAACATGGGGAGGCCACGGCCTGATATGGTTCAGGTCTGGACAGTGGGTAGGTGGAGGGTCAAAGGTTGTATCGTGGTGGTGGTGGAACAATAGGAGGTGGCCAAGGCAAGATATGAAGGAGATAGTGGAGTATATGGCTAGGCTAGGCAATTTCAAGGGGTTTGGTGCAAAGTTTGTGATGCTAACCTCAATGGATGGGAAAAACTTGGTTAATGTCAGAGGAGGGGGAGGAGGAGCTGCTGTAGATGGTGGAGGAGATGGTGGAGCTGATGGTGGAGAGGTTAGGCTGAGCAAAGCATGAAGAAGCAGGGCAAAAATCAAGGCAAACAAATGGAAAAAGGAAGAAGATGAGAGGAGAATGGAAGCCATATTTTTCTTTGAAGTGCCGTGATTTTTTAGGAGATGAAGGAGGACATTTGTTTACGTGCAAATGATATGTGATCAGCTGAAAGAAATGAGATATGGTTGGCCTCAATTGAATGCAAGAGTTAGAAAATGAAAAGGTGGGAAAACAAAGAGACTTAAGCAACTAAAGAGTCACAAAACCATTCAAATTTCCACTAAATTCTTTTTAATTTTAAATAACTGAAATATATATATAAATCCAGATAAAAATACGAAAATTTAGTAAATAAACAATAATAAATAAATAAATTATTAATTATATATAGTTTAATTAAATAAAACAGCAAAATTTACAACTAGTCCTGAAAATATGAAAAATAAGTGCAATGAACTTGGAAAATTTTTTATGTACTTAAAAATATTTATAAATAAAGATAAGAACACAAAATAAAATGAATTCACAAAATAAATAAATAAATTTTAATTAAAATATAGTTTAGACGAAGAAAATAGCAGAAAAAGGAAACAGCCTTTTAAAAATAGGAAATCATCATAGTAAATTTTAGAAAAATCCTATTATTATTTTTAAAATATTTAGAGATGAAAATATACATAAATTAACATATCTACCCATATTAAAAGAAATATAAGAAAGAAAAATATGATTTATAAAATTTAAAATAGGCAAAATTGCACAATAAAACAAATTATACGAGAAATTGAAATGTACATAACTTTTACATTTTAACTCCGTTTTCAACGAAACGAAAAGTGGTGTTCTTAGAATTTTATGTAATTTCATAATAAAAGATAAAATTTATAACTTTAAACTTTTAAAATTTTAAGTCAAAAGTCAAAGTTTGACTATTTTGACCAAAATAAACATTTCAGGAACATATTCAAATTACACAAGTTTGGAATTATAATTTCATATAAAATCAAGATTTATATTTAAGTAATAAAATTTAATCATTTAAAATAAGTAAAATAAGTTTTTTTTTATCAATATAATTAAAATATATAAAAAAAAATTACAGGGTTGTCACACTGTCCCCCACTCAAATCTTTTCGTCCTCGAAAAGGAACGAGGTACGGAAAAGCACAGAAAAAAGATAGAGTGAAATAGGATTAAGATAAGATGACAAGAAGATTGAAATTATACTTGATAACTGTTGTTATAGGTAAGTTTAACAAGGTGGAGATGATCTTTCCAAGATTCTCCAAAATTAAGAACACAGGCACGAAAAGGTAGATTCAAAATGATTACCAAAGATCTATCAAAGATTATAGAAAGATTTCTAACATAAAGAATGTAGAAAGATGCCTATACCAATCTATATCAAGATAAGGATGATAAGGACAACCAAAATATAGTTTGGAAAGCAAAATAAGGAAACAGATTTGAAAGCATGGAAATTTCAACTTAAATTGATAATTAATATTTTTACACAAGTTAAATAAATCTTAACTATATCAAGTTTCGTTATCTTATTATCCAATCATCTTAAACTAACAAAAAATTTCTTATAATTGAAAATATTCTTTAAAAATAAAATTTAAGAATTAAATTTTCGATTACATTCAAACCATTTAGAGATAAGTCATAATATATATAATATGTCAAATCAAATTTCAATCATATATCTATATTATTATAAATCAAGTCATATTTTAGAAATTCAAATCAATTAAATTCCCTAAAACAAAGCTGTAGCAAGACTACATAACAGTCTCTTAACTACGAACTCGAAAATGAACGTCGATGATGTTGCGATCATCACCGAAGTTATTTTCCAGCGACAAAGAGAAGAGCACAAATTTTAAACCTTTAAAATTCTTTGAAAACAAATTCTATTCAAAATACTTTAAATAATATAACCCTTTTAAAACTTTTAAACCAAAGTTCGAGATCATCGGAAAATAAATTCTCAGATTTCTTTTCTAAATTCATTTAAGTTCCCAAATTAATTTATAAACAATTATTTATAAATTCATTTATAGAACAATAAATGATAAGTCAAGTATTATCATTTCAAATTATCAATTTGAATCATTTCATTAAGTTCCATAGATAAATATATCAAAATTTTATTTCATTAACCAAATTTTTAAAATAATATTGTGTCAGTTTGTTCTATCAAAGTGTTTTAGAAATCCTATCGATAGCGCTGATCAGACGAATCGATCGGAAACCCAAATCAACATCAACAACTCAAACAACACAATATAAAAAAAAATATAGATTGACAAATACAATTCAAAATGTTTGAAAATATGTTGGAAACAAAAGACAAGATGATTAAATATAGAGTAGGGAGGTGGATTAGCTAATATAAATCACGGGCAACCTTAATCGGGTCAACCGTGACTTAAAGTATAAGGTCGAAGTGGATTTTCTGGGGTAAATCTACATTCAACCTCATAAGATAGAGTTTTGGATAATAGGAGATACTATCATCTAAACTGAGGATATAAAATCTTTGGTGAATCGATGCTGTTGTAAAGGAGTTTCACCCCTTTTACAAGAAAATTTTTGAGATTGGCGAGACCGCCAATTCACTATAAAGATCATTCGAAGTGGAGTTATGGGATACTCCAGAATCAAATGAAGATGAATAGCGGGGAATAAGAATGGATTTTGGAACCACAGGGAACGTTCCAAAATTCAAAGGAATCGAGTCAAAAGAAAGAGATTCAACTCGAATGAAAGGGATTCTGTAAATACATCTACTCCATATGCTGAGTTTTGCCTAGAGCTACCAAAGCTCTGATACCAACTGTAACAACCGTGGTATTTTCAACCATTCGCATCCATTATAAGTGTATAGGTAGACACTCATGCCGGAATTAAATTGCTCAAAATACCGCGTTGTAAATAAAAATTTGGCAAATCTCAGAATATACAGTAAATAAAAATCATAGAATCACAGACACAGAGTAATAATAGTGCAGCGGAAGCAAAAGAAATAGTAGTTCATGAAGTTACTATATAAAAATATCGGAGTTACATAAAATACAATAGAGGAAATAAGGTACAAAAGAAGTCTCACTTCGTAGAAGTCAACTAATACAAGCGCTGAAAGGAACAACAGGTTTCAAAAGATAAACATGACAAGTAGATAATCTCCAGCGATTCCAATCTCCAGAAAGTGGAAATCCAAATCTGTGAATAACTCAGGCTGACCCGAGCGCAAATAAAAATACAAACACTCGAGTCAGGACATACATACTTATACAATGTAAACCAACTCAAGTGAACTGTAGTAAAGGTACAAGTAACTTAGAAGATGCTTGGGACCGCCCATCCTCCAAGGATCCGTTAAACTATTTACTATGTAGTATATTGCGCTATATACAGTAGTGTCTAATCAGTAAAGTATAATCATATAGAAAATAGCGTTAAGGGGATGGTGAACCTTAACGCTGTCGGATCTTTAAAACCAAAATCGTAGTGGGCTCGATATAAGGATATGACACGGCACGCGAGGCAATGCCAGGGTGGATACACCGTTTGCACTCCTGGACCGGTGGTGACGGCAAGCCAGCAGCTTCCGCCCACCTCGAACAATACCCCCGAATCAAATGTGGCGCCACCGAATCGAATCACAAAAGTAATAGAATGGTTTCCGATGGAGCATGCTCGATGAAAGGGTGCGACCCTTTGTGTAGCCCGGTATAGCTCCTGTTTTAGTCATATATGCCAACTCACGGGAGTTGGGTCCACGTAATATACCTCGAGAACGTCGCCACCATCCTACTTCATTCTGGAATCTCCACCGCGTACACAGTTGTTAAAGTGGTTTTCGGTATTGGCCGGCTATAAGACAATATCCGATCCCGGTCTCTTTAACAACCAATCGTTATTATAACCCGTAGTTATAACTTTAAAACATATTTTATACTTCAAAATAAAATATCATTTCAACCCAAATCTTTATCAAAATAAAGATTAAATCATTTCCAAACCATTTCAATATATCATCATACCATATCTTTCAATTCAAATATTTATCAAAGTAATTATCAAGTCATTTCAAATCATTTTTAATACATAAACATCACATCTTCCAAATTCAATATTTATCAAAATAATTATCAAGTCATTTCAAATCATTTTTAATACATAAACATCATATCTTCCAAATTCAGTATTTATCAAAATAATTATCAAGTCATTTCAAATCATTTTTAATACATAAATATCACATCTTTCAAATTCAATATTAATAATTATCAAGTCATTTCAAATCATTTTTAATACATAAACATCATATCTTCCAAATTCAATATTTATCAAAATAATTATCAAGTCATTTCAAATCATTTTTAATACATAAACATCACATCTTTCAAACTTCATTTTCAAATCCTCTTAATTTCAAAATATCATAACTTTCAAAACTTCATCTTCGAATCATTTAATATATACCAGAATATCATATCTTTCAAAACTTCATTTCAAATCATTTCAATATATCATATCTTTTCGAAACCACATTTCAATCATTTAATATATCAAAATATCATCTCTTTTCACAAGCACATTCATTTCAATATCATTATTCATTTTATTCAATTTAAAATACCATTTCAATTCATATTTCAAAACAGTTTATATTCCAAAAATCATTTTTTAATCACTAAAATGAAGTTATTATGTTTAATAATTAAATTATTAAACTTCCAAAATTTTCAACTTTCAATGTTCATTTATTCACTTAAGTTTATTAAAACAGTAAGGATTCACTTTTCGTGGCATTTAGAAAATGCTACGGAAAAATACATTCAAAACAGTTCACTTTAACAAAAGACAACATTTTAAAATGTTGTAATAGGGTTTACTTAAATTTCAAATAAACTTAGTTAAATTCAAAAATTATAGCACTTACAAAAAATTTCTATAATAGCTTTTAATTCAATTTAGCTTTTTAGTTCATTATCGTCAACTACAGCATTTACAATGCTGTAATATCATTCACATTGTAATTAATAGAATTTCACAAATGCAGTAAATTAACTTCAAATATTCAATAAAATTTCTCAACCAATTATATTTTTATTTAAAACATTTTTTAACTTATAAAATCATACATTTCACATTTATAAACATCATTTAATTTTCCTCAAATTCATGATTTTATAAATTTAAATTTCCATTCAAAAATCAAGTTTTAATAATAATTCACTTATCAAAATGCAATGTTCAATTTTAGATTCACTACATTAAATTTCAACTTAACATTTATGTTAAAATTCTCAAATATAACTTATTTTTATTTTTATTTACTTAACTAAAATTTCCCTTTCAAGTCAATTTCATAAATTTCCAATTTTAGTTGTATTTCAAAATTTCAACTTAAAATATTCATTCATTTCACATTTCAGCTTTATTAAAAATCATTAATATGATATAAAATCACTTTAAATTCAATTTATATTCAAATTATCATAAATTCATATTCAATTAAATTTCCAATTATAATTAAATCAATTTTTCCAAAATAACTTACGTTCAAAATTTCTAACCTTTCCATTAATTCAATTCACTTACAATTATTCATAAAATCAATAATATTTTACAAAAATCCTTTTTAATTATATTTAAATCAAAATAATATAATATTTACATTTCTAAAATAACTTTAAAGATTTTAGGAAAACATATATTAACTACGGGTCTATATATAATTTTCTACGCTAGGTAAAGTGATACGGATATGTATCATTTCAATCCGCAGTTTAAAAAGAAAAATCCGGGTTTTATCATTTCAAACCCGCAATCCCAAGTTAAATAAATGATTTGAAAATCATTCAGGCCTATCATTTCAGCCCATAACAATTTTCCCTTATTCCAAAGTCCGTTCGGGTATATATCATTTCAACCCATAGTGATTCTAATCAAAAGGGAACTTGCAGTGTGATAAACTGATATAAATAAACAGAATAGCAAAATAAACAGTAACAAGTGATATAACAGGTGTAATAACAGGTGTAAACATCATATGATCATAATATAGCAGTTATAACATGATGCAATACATTTACAGATTCAAATGGTGTCGGTTTATCAGTTATATAGGTACAGATTGTCTGGTGAGAATAACTCACCGGTTTGAGCTCGAGACACAACAACGAATTTCACGAACGGAATCTACACAAGCACAAAAGCATGACACAGATACGAATGGAGGAGCCAAGGATTAATTCCCTTGAATACAAATCAAACAAACAATAACAAACATGAATTATAAACCAAGATATTACAAAACAATGCTAGGAATAAGTACACAATTCAAAGCTAGAACTTTTGCACTTGCATTCACCTTTGTATGCTTCAGCTATGGACTAGAAAAGCACTGTAATGGAATGGTTTTGGATCAGGTTTGGATGCAACAGGTCAGCGTATCATGGATTTGATGATGGTGCAAAGGTATGTGTACATGAAACTATGACTACAAGGCATAAACAAGGATTTTGGTCCATATTTGGCTCGACCTATGGCACACTTGGGCTGGCTATACTTACTCCAGATCTAGATAGTGGAGAGTGATGGTATAGCAGCACCCAAAGGTCATGTGGTTGCTGGTGGTGGTGGTTCTAGGGGTGGCCAAGAGGAGTATGTGAAAGGATATTGGCATTAAGGCTCGGCTAGGCTAGTTTTAAGGGTTTGCTTGCAATTTTTGTGGAGTTTTCAACATGGGGAGGCCACGGCCTGATATGGTTCAGGTCTGGACAGTGGGTAGGTGGAGGGTCAAAGGTTGTATCGTGGTGGTGGTGGAACAATAGGAGGTGGCCAAGGCAAGATATGAAGGAGATAGTGGAGTATATGGCTAGGCTAGGCAATTTCAAGGGGTTTGGTGCAAAGTTTGTGATGCTAACCTCAATGGATGGGCAAAACTTGGTTAATGTCAGAGGAGGGGGAGGAGGAGCTGCTGTAGATGGTGGAGGAGATGGTGGAGCTGATGGTGGAGAGGTTAGGCTGAGCAAAGCATGAAGAAGCAGGGCAAAAATCAAGGCAAACAAATGGAAAAAGGAAGAAGATGAGAGGAGAATGGAAGCCATATTTTTCTTTGAAGTGCCGTGAGTTTTTAGGAGATGAAGGAGGACATTTGTTTACGTGCAAATGATATGTGATCAGCTGAAAGAAATGAGATATGGTTGGCCTCAATTGAATGCAAGAGTTAGAAAATGAAAAGGTGGGAAAACAAAGAGACTTAAGCAACTAAAGAGTCACAAAACCTTTCAAATTTCCACTAAATTCTTTTTAATTTTAAATAACTGAAATATATATATAAATCCAGATAAAAATACGAAAATTTAGTAAATAAAAAATAATAAATAAATAAATTATTAATTATATATAGTTTAATTAAATAAAATAGCAAAATTTACAACTAGTCCTGAAAATATGAAAAATAAGTGCAATGAACTTGGAAAAAATTTTATGTACTTAAAAATATTTATAAATAAAGATAAGAACACAAAATAAAATGAATTCACAAAATAAATAAATAAATTTTAATTAAAATATAGTTTAGACGAAGAAAATAGCAGAAAAAGGAAACAGCCTTTTAAAAATAGGAAATCATCATAGTAAATTTTAAAAAAATCCTATTATTATTTTTAGAATATTTAGAGATGAAAATATACATAAATTAACATATCTACCCATATTAAAAGAAATATAAGAAAGAAAAATATGATTTATAAAATTTAAAATAGGCAAAATTGCACAATAAAACAAATTATACTAGAAATTGAAATGTACATAACTTTTACATTTTAACTCCGTTTTCAACGAAACGAAAAGTGGTGTTCTTAGAATTTTATTTAATTTCATAATAAAAGATAAAATTTATAATTTTAAACTTTTAAAATTTTAAGTCAAAAGTCAAAGTTTGACTATTTTGACCAAAATCAACATTTCAGGAACATATTCAAATTACACAAGTTTGGAATTATAATTTCATATAAAATCAAGATTTATATTTAAGTAATAAAATTTAATCATTTAAAATAAGTAAAATAAGTTTTTTTTTATCAATATAATTAAAATATATAATAAAAATACAGGGTTGTCACAGGCCAGCAAGCAAGTCATAATACTCTGGTCTAGCTCCCAAAATGAACTTCTCGTTCTTTAGAAGTGGTGTGTCGATCAATCCCAGGCCAAACTTGGACAGTTCGTTGAATTTCCTCTCGTACTCAGAAAAAGTCATACTGCCTTGCTTAAGATCCATAAAAGCTCTATAAAGTTGGGTTTTCCCAGCAGCGGGCATCCATTGTGCCGAGAAAGTTTCCCTAATCCAAAAATAGACTAGATGAATAACATTTCAAAGATTGAAAGAAGAATTTAGACTACGAAATCCAAATAAATTTATACCTAAACTGGGCCCATGTGATGGTGTTCTCCTCAATACGAGAAGTAAAGGATCCCCACCAATCTTGTGCGGCATCCCGCAGTTGCCAAGCAGCAAGCTGACGCATCTGAGCATCAATGATTTCTAATCCAGAAAATATCTTCTCTAAGCCTTTGAGCCATTGCTGAGCTTCGATAATGCCCTCGGATCCGGAAAACTTAATCCCCCTAGCTGTCTATACTCCTTACTAAGAGTGGTGAATTTGACTGGAGCTGGGGCGGCAGGTGCAGCCTGGGCAGGACCATGGCTTCTTCCTGCCCTATTGCTTCTTCCGGTACTCATCCTGAAATATCAAAAGAGATTTAGAACCAAGGATAGAAAATCATAAAGCTTAAAGAAACTCTAATTAACGAATCAAAAGAAGTTTGAATTTAAGGATCTGGCTATTGAATCGATTCTCCTTATTCTAGGGTATTGCTACCCTATCTCTAATGAGTTTATATAATCCTAAACTAAGGTTTTAAGGGAAACCAAAGCTCTGATACCAACTGTAACAACCCGTATATTTAGACCATTTAAATTGACAATAATCCACACGTGTCAACTTAAATGATACAAAACACGTATCATTAGGGGATTATAAGTACATAAATGTAAATGAGAATCAATAAAACATCACAGACATAGAACAGTCACAGAATAATGCAGCGGAAAATACATCGTCATAATAGCAGTTCATGAAGCTACTACATGAAGTACAACAATGTCTTAACATAAAGTGACTAAAAGGAAATACATAAATGTCAAACAGAATAGGACATCAATACAGGAATAGAAATAGACCGATAAAGATAAATGCTAAGTCTTCGGCATCTTTAACCAACCTTGATCAGCAACTGGATAGCTTCAGACTGACCCTAGCATATACAAAAATAAACATTCGAGTCAGGACTCAAAATTTTATACAGGATAATCAAGTGCAAGACATAAAGTCCATAACTCAAAGATGAATAAAATAACATCTCTAAGGATCCGATAAACTATCTATATATACAATAGAATACGATGTGTAGATAATGTCTAATCAGTAAAGTACGATATTAAAATAGCGTTAAGGCGTTACCATAATTCCCCTTAACATATTTTATAATGTCAAAGTCTATACAGCACCGTAAACCCCACCGTAAACTAGTGGTTATCAGAGGGTACCACATAGGTATAACACAAAACAAAACGTAGTGGTAGCAAATAGGATAATCAGTATGACAAGGTACATGAGGCGATACCAACTAGGATACTAGTAGTTGCGTGATCCGGACTGATGTTGAGCATAGTAGCTACTATCTCAACACCGCGAAACAACACTCCCAAATCAAGGGGTGCACCCAAATTGAATCACAAAAGTAATAGATATGGTATCGAAGAAGTGTGTCCGCTAGAGGTGGCGATCCTCAATGGCCCGGCATGGCTCCTGTTTTAGTCATGTCAGGGGTCATCCAATATCGTTCTCATTCTTTAGTCAACGCGTTCACCAAATCATTCACTTTATTCTGGATCAACACTCCGCGTATAATAGTTACTAAAGTGGTTTCGGTATCGACAGAGAGTATGTCCATTCCCGATCCCGGTCTCTTTAATAACTACGTACTTATTATCCGATGGTTGGTTAAATTAAAGTTTAAACAAATCAAAGTCCAAAAGTCAAGGTGCAAGTTTGACTTCAAAAATTTGACATTTCATGATTCAATTTATTTCGGATATTTAGAACATATTTCCAAATGAAATCTTTAGTTCAAACATTTGAGTTAAAAATAAAATTAAGTATCGAAGTTTAATTTAATAAGTTCTAAAGGTCGCTTATTAAATTTAGTTCATAATCAATGAATTCAATTTAAGGGTAAATTTAGTTTGAATCATTAAATTTAAAATCATTTTAAATTTAAATTATCACTAAGTTAAATCCATAAACTTTAGTTAGTTTTGTATTCCACTTAGGTCAAAATTTTCTAAATCTCAAATTAAATTTATAACTAGTTTCAAATCTATTTAATTAAAACCGAGTTTAAATTAAATCTAACAAATCTAATAAATTTTTAAATTATTAAGTTCTAGAACTTACTTGTTTCTAAATCTTTTTTCAATTAAATTCGCCAATTCATTTTATTCAATTGAATAGGTTTATTCATCCGTTTCAATTAAATCCATTAATTTATTTAGATTTAATCCATTAAGTTCGTTACTTAATTTCCAAACAAATTGTTAGGTTCATTCCTTAATTTAAATTATATTTCAATTTCAAAATGATTTTTGTTGACCAGTCGGGTTTCTTATTTTTTTATTATCTATCCTAGGCCAAGTTGTTTAATCGGGTATTTATCATTTCAAGCCAATATCATTCAATATAATACAAGACATAGCAAAGGGAACTTGTAGTGTGATAACTGGGATGGTGTCAAAGTAAATAAACAAGCAATAACAACCATACATAATAATTTAACAATTTATTAAATAATCTCGAAATAATCGTATTAACTTACATTTGTTATTTATGCAAATTAATATAATTATTTCTAGAATCCACACTATCATTTCATGCAGATTAAAGATTATTACATTATGGTTTCACTTGGTGTCTATTATCACTTTACTACATCAATCATACATTCAATGGTTCAAAGTGAGGTTAATGATATTTCTACGCGCCGATTTATTTAACATTTAAAGGGGTCAAATTCAACATATATAATCCATTTTAAATTGTTAACTATCCTATATCAAATTCAATTTCATATTAAATTTTACTTATATTAACAGCCAAATTCAACGTCACATAACAAATTTAGTGTCACAATTATTTACCATAAACTAACATCAAATCACAATTTATCACGTTAAGTCTTTTTAAACAATACATGGCGTCAATTTAGCAATTTTAAATCCTAATAATATTCAATTTTAACTTGTATAGCAATTAACAGTTTATGTGAACAATTTTAACGTCAACCATTTTAACATCCAAATTAATATTAACATGATCTATCACTTGATTATCATAGCATAATAGATTGAGTTGTGATTGCAATATTCACCTTTTGTCGCGGCGAGAATTGATAAGAAGATGGCACGCAGATGGAAGACACGAACGAAGATAAGCACGAACTACAACTAGGGTTCAACAAGGAAATTATTTGACAATCGATTGACGTATATATAACATTTGTATATATAAAATGTACCAAGACACGACGGGATGAGAGCGAACGAGCCGGAGCGATATCCTAAGAATCCGTAGCGGTAGCTAGAACAAGACAGTAAAACAATAATGAGCACTGATTTGCTGTCCACGTCTATATATATAAATGAATATATATGAAACGTATATAACATGAACTATATGTGAACAGTTTTTTGCATAAAACCAACAGAGTAGATGACTGAAACTGCTTTATATGAAATCACCCTATATAGAACTAACAACAGTTTATACTGAAATATATAAACTTATAAAACTTATACTTTACAAAATATATAAACTTGTATGTAACTGAACATATGTCGCACAACAACTTTGCAAATCAAGCTTTATATATATACGAAACTTTGTAAATCAAGGCTTTGCAAACAAGTGTATATTGTTTATAAAACGAAACTTTCTCCTTTGGTTTTTTTTAAACAAACCGTATATATATTATATATATAAAAAGAAGCAGGGCAGTCGGGGTCGGCTCGGTGGGCATCGGCGAGGTCAGGGTCGAGGACTGTGGTGACGAGGTCGAGGCCGGAGGAGGCACCGGAGTTGCGTGGGGCTGGGAACACGAGTTTTCGGTTTGGCGTGAGGAGTGGGTTCGGGTTAGGCTGCGGGTCTGGGTCATTGGAGGCGAGGCGTGGGGATGATGGTGGCGAAGGTCTAGCGGTCAGGGTGGTAGGCGACGGAGTCGGAAGATGGTGGTTGGCGGTTTTCCTGTGGAGCTCGTTTTATATATATATATATATATATATATATATATATATATACATACATATATATATATATGGGAGGGTGCAGGGTTGACTGGGAAGAGAGTGCGGGGAGGCGGCTCGACGTCAGGGAGGCGGGACGGATGCGGGGAGGGTGGACGCGGCCAGGGGGTATCGGCAGTAGGTGCGGAGGCGGAACAGTGGGGCGGAGGCGGCGGCCAGTGGGCGAAGCAGTGGGGCGAGCTGGGACGCGGAGGCGGCTGTGGGTGGTGGTACGCGTGGTGCAGGTGGGTGGGAGGCGGATGGTGGGAGCACACGGGGATGGGTTGGTCGCCGGCGGAATGGTCACCCATGGGTTGAAGGTGGGCTGGTGCATGGACAATGGAGGGGAGAGTTTCATTTTCTGGAGTTGGGATGGGTAAGTTTCAAGCTGAAGTAAAGAAGAAAAAATAAAAATATGCATGAGGAAGGAGAAAGAAGAAGTGCAGAGACATACCAGAGAATTTGAGCAATTAATGAAGTGAGCAATAAATGAAAGGCAGAGCGCAGATATATACAGAAGTTCAGAGTCTACAGGTCAATGCAATGATGTTCTCTGCAAAGTGGTGGCTATTGTGTTTCCAAGACAGCTGAGTAGACATAGGACTCATAGAACTCTGTACAGTGAAGAAAGTTGGGTACCGGTTTGTGCTGCGTAACGGACCAGTTTCTACTCCGTTAACAAATTTAATTTTGCAACGCCGAATCCGATTTGACACAAATAAAGATACCATTTTGATCAGCGCGACGAGACGGACACAACGATATGAAGATATTGATTGTTTGACACTATTTGCAAAGTGGTAATCTTATTTAACCATTTGCTCGAGCGAACATTTTAACTAGCAATTAAAAGAGAAATTTGACGAAACGAAATGCGCCGTCAAGTTCATAATATTTTTCTTATGCAACATTGTGAAAAATATTTGAGTTCGGACAATAGGAAATTTACATATAAAATTTAAACTAATATGTAAATGTGACAAGCGAAATTTACTTCAATATTTTTCGACGAAAGTTGGCGCATGCCTATGTCTATCTAGATGCATTCCAAATGTGAAGTTTGATTAGCATCGGTAGTTTTTTGTGAAAATTCGAATTTCTACACTAATATACGATTTTAAAATTTTTAAACTGGGGCTGAATTTCAGGGTCGTTACATTCTCTCAAATTATTGACCAACATCGAATAATTTACAACCTTCATATTATTAGCATGATACTCTAACCTACTGACTTAATAGTCAAACTAAAGTAAGTTGCCTAGTGGGAAATTACCCTACTATTTCATGGAAATTAATTACCAAATTGTTTCGTATAGTGTAAAATTGTTCAATTTTTTTGTTTCTTTCACTGCATTAAAATGTATTTTCAAATTCAATAGAAATAGTTAAAACTTAGGAAAATAATTAGGAGTAAAAAACGATATATACATAGATATAACTGTTAATTTAAAGAGTTAATACATGAAATATTCAAAGTATATATTTGTAATTTATATATGTTTTCGTAGCCTAGTCTATACTTTTCTAAATAACGAATGCCTCCTATGTATGGAATTACACGTAGCAAAACCATAGTGAATTTCGAATGTGCAATCGAAAAATCTAAGCAAATAAAAAAAATTAACTACTATCGGGCAAAGTCACAGGTTTGAATCTCACAAACAACATTCTAACGAGAGAGAACAACGTAAGGGCCCAACCAGGATCGAACTGGTGACCTATTGATCTGCAGTCAATTGCTCTACCACTGAGCTATGGACCCCTCAATAACCTTTTTCTCTATAAATTTTCTGAAAAAACTAATTCTGAATACTTAGCATGAAAAAGTAGACTATTACTATGTTGGATCATGGGTTCGAGTCCCAATATTCTCAGTTTTTCCTTTTATAATAGAACTAGTGCGAATCTGTGCTACGCATACGGAGGTCGCCACATAATTTTATTTGTTATTGCATAAAGATTAAAGTGTATGTTCATGAACTGTAGTTTTTTTTCTTCAGATTAGCTTTTTCTTAAATGCTACTAACAAATATTTGATGATAAATATATTTAGGTAATCTCAAACACAAAAAGTATAACTAAATTTTTTGAACCACGGTGACATTATACAATATATGTTAACATTATCTTTCTATTATTATTAACTATGTAGGCATTGCATATTATGCATGTTTGTTACTTTTCAAGTCAATGCTACATAGGTTCAAATGAGTTTATCCAATGTTTGAATATAAATTTCAATATGCACATAGTTCACTACGGTGATAAAATTTAAATCTAGAATGGACAAATCATGCTGTAACTGAAATAATGTTCCAAATTTGTTTCAAAAGAAATAAAATTTCAACATTTACATTGTTATACATTTTGACATACACAGTAATAAATAAATTAGAGTCCAGAGGAATACCACAATACCTTAGAAAACACTAACAATAATACGTAAATTTCATTAATGATAACAATTAGATAAAATGGGGTCAGCAAACACAATCAACGAAATAAACTATTAAAAAGATGACTACTATTGGAATAATTATTGTAGTTGCCTATATTACAATATAAAACAAATTATTTTATAAAATAAGCATCTGCATATGACAGAAGCAGCAAATATTGAAATGGAATTAGGAGCGTTGTGTAGTAAAATAATGATTTTTTTAAATGTAAGAAATAGACAAAGTGAACATGTTTTATTGTGAACTAAAATCCGCAGAAACTATGGTTTACATAAAGATACATTACACATTTTTTTCATGAAAATCATAGACAAAACTTGCATCTGAATTATGTGCATTAAATAGCTTTATTATTTTCCATCATAAACTTTGTAGTGATTTACTTAATAAAAACACCTATCACGTCTCTCA
Organism: Allium cepa; assembly: GCA_030765085.1. Lineage (NCBI taxonomy): Eukaryota > Viridiplantae > Streptophyta > Magnoliopsida > Asparagales > Amaryllidaceae > Allium > Allium cepa. Next base: position 14,092,082 of record CM060940.1, on the reverse strand, counting down.
TCCTTCATCAAACCAATATCACCTGATACTTAATTAAACATTCAAATATATTTTTCATTTAATTTCGATTTTTAATTTCAACAATTTTTCTTTTTCACCTTATCTTCTTTGTTCGTGGCAGTAAACATTGACCATAGTTTTCATTGAAAATCCAACCAGAAACTGAAATTTATATTTTTTGGAGTATCAATCCAGTATCGACACCAATGCTTTCAATACTATATTCATTTGCACAGAAAAATATTGACATAACTTGGTATTTATAATAAAATCAACTTGTTATTCATGTAAGGTTAAATATATAATCATGGCCCATAATGTATAGAATATATAATATTACCTTTCAAGCATAAATAAATATGCAGAATACAGTATTGCTTATTAACTCATAAAAGCATATTACCCTTGCAATACTTATATTAGTTTGCCACTAAAGGATTGAAAAGTAGTAAAAAAAAACATTTGTAAGTTATGGAATGATAAACATTATAGTTTCCCACATGAAGCTAAAACTTATACTGCTTCTGAAATATTTATAAAAAAAGAGTTACATAAGAGGAAATAATTGATTAAAAATTAACTCCCAAATCAATTAACATTAAAGAGGATTATTATGTATCCAATTCATTCACTAAATTTAGTTCCAATGAAAGATAATCAATTTCAACTAATTCTCTTTTTGTTTAAGTTCAAATCAAATGGAGCTTATAACAATCAATTCCTTTTTATCTGCTACATGGAAGTATTATCTGTTGTGATCTTTCTTAATTAAAGTTGGTTTAGATATAAACATTACCAATACTATGTAGGCATGTTTGTTTACTTGTGGGAATGAAAACATGTTAAAAAATTATTTATTGCATATCGTATGACATGCGTGTGCACATACAATATAGGAACCGAAATATTAAAACAAATATGATAAAACATTTCACGCATTCATTATATACAAACAATCATGTTGAATATTCAACCATTAAGAAAATAGTTCTACCGAGATTCGTATTTATGCTCAATTTTTAACATAAAATTTAAAGTGGTCACCTTTCTATAATAACAACTATCAACTAAACTAAAAACTAATCATGTTAGGTAAATTATGCATATTATCTAATAAATATATATAAATTAAAATTTTGAACTTAACATATTTTTTTGATAGTTTAGAAGTAGTTTAAAAGATGAAGTTTCATCAATTTGACATTGATGCATTTTGAGAAAGTAGCATCTATGTAAAAAATGTAGTCTGTGAACAACTAATGAAAACAATGAAAACAACAATGACTAAAATGTTAAAAAATATCCACCACCTACATGATCCCAATAACTTCATATGTGAACAAATACAATGTAAGAATGAATTGCAGTTAGTATCATATGGAACTGAGAGTAAAAGCGAATTATGTTAAAGATCTTTTCTAATTCAAACCAATGTAGAATAATTTATACTAAGAATTTATGATATATTCAATTCCAAATTAAGTTAGAGAATTGATTACACATCGATTATAGAATATGTTCTTTAATTAAATGAATTAATTGCCTCAAGTTTGGCAATTCAATTACATATAATTAACTGAGTACTAAAAATGGAAAAAACATATACGAAAATATACACGGCGATGAAAATTAACCTGAAACCGTATCAACAATCACATTCATTCCAAATAACAAACACGTAAAAATTTAAAAGAACCAAATACCAAAATTCTCTAATATTTATACATTTTTTATAAAAAATTAAGTGCACTTCTCCATAGTTTCTGTAACGACCCTGAAATTCAGACCCAGTTTAAAATTTTAAAATCGCTTATTTAATGTAGAATTTAGAATTTCCACAAACAACTTCCGTTGCTATCCAAACTTCACATTTGGAATGCGTCTAGATAGACATAGGCGTGCGCCAAATTTCGTTGAAAAATATTGAAGTAAATTACTCTCGTCGAATTTACATATTAGTTTAAATCTTAAGCGTAAATTTCCTATCGTCCGAACTCAAATATTTTCTCAATGTTGCATAAGAAAAATATTCTGAACTTGACGGCGCATTTCGTTTCGTCAAATTTCGCTTTTAATTGCTAGTTAAAATGTTCGCTCGTGCAAATGGTTAAATAAGAGTAACCACTTCTCAAACAGTGTCAAACCATCAATATCTTCATAACGTTGTGTCCGTCTCGACGCGCTGATCAAAACGGTATATTTATTTCCGTTAATCGGAGTTCGGCGTTGCAAATTATAATTGTTAACGCAGCACAAACCGGTACCCAACTTTCCAACATTCAAAATTTTAGAGCCTATTCAGCTGCCTTGGGAACCTAAATAGCCACCACTTTGCAAAAACGTCATTGCATTAACTGTGCACACCGAACCCCTCTGCCTTCATTCTGCTTCATTAATTGCTCTGCATCATCAGTTGTTTCACTTCGTCCTACATGATAGCTCTGCTCTTCTCCCTCTGCATAATTATATTCTCTTTCTCCCTCCTCATCTTTCTTTTACTATTTATTTGTCCTCTCCGGTAAACTAAAACCCAACCCCTCTTTCTTCTTTCATACTTTTTATTTATTTGCAAAAGGTTACAGAAATTCAATCTCTCCTCCCTTTCTCTTCTCTGCGCATTTTTTTTATTTATTTCCAAACCCCTACCAGTTCGCTCGGCCACCCCATGCGGCCACGTCCCCCACGTCCTCCTCCCCATCAACCTCCTCCCCTCCATCGCAAACAACCCCACCGGCCTCCGTGCGCACTTCCCCATCAACCGCCTCCCCTCCACTGCAACCCCCTGCAGCCACGTCTACCACTGCAAACCCGCCTGCAATCGCTACAGGCCTCCGCCCATGCAACCACACACGGCCACTCAACGCCCACACCAGAAAACCCCACTGCCATCAGCCACCACACGGCCCATGCAGCCCGCCTCACCCCCAAATGCGGCCTCAAAACCACCCCTACCGGCCTATGCCCGCTACACAGTCCCTACACACTGCTCACCCCGCCTTTCCCCCCTACCAGCCACGTTCCCCACACGTCCACGCTCCAACCCACTTTCCCCTGCAACCGCCTCCGCCCCACCCCCATGCAGTTCGCACGCCCCTACCACTGCCGCCCCTGCCCACAGCCACTGAGGCCCACCAAGCCGACCCGAGCACCTCGCTTCTGTTGTGTACATAGTATATGTTCAGAATATTAGTTGCAAGTGTAAAGTGGCCTTGATTTATTATAAGGAGATAGTACTGTTCCAACATGTTTAAGCTACAGTATAAAGTTTATATATGTTGTACACATAAAAGTGGATAAGCTACAGGTTTTAGTTAGAAAAAAGAATATAAAAGCAGTATGTTCAAACATGTTATATTAAGATATTACTGTCCCTGTTAAGTTTGGTATATACAGTATATAGTACATAGCTCTAGTTTCTATGTTATATATATACAAAGTTTAAACATAAAATTTTATATCTCTGGGTTGTTTTATTTGGTTATATACAATATAAAGTTTATATAAAGATTTGATATATAGTTATAGTTTTATAGGTTCATACATATAATCAGTTATATATGCTCACAAACAACATTTTGCTGTGTTTTATTCCAGCTCCCGCTATTGATCCGAAAACATAAGCTATTCCACCCCGCTTGTCGAATCTATCTTGCTTCGTTAATCGGTATGGTTATATATATGTATATATTCAATCGATATATATTGCAATAAACAAAATTTTAATTAATTGTTTGATTGCAGTTTGTGTTCGTTTTGTGTCGTGCTTGTTGTGTCTCTTATCTCTTCATCTTCGTGCTTCGCCGTCATCTTCTTCAACCACGCAAGGTGAATATTTCATTCACGACTCGATCTATTATGCTATGATAATCAAGTGATAAATTGTTGTTAATATTAATTTGGATATTAAACTGTTGATTGTTAAAAATTGTTGAAATAAGAATTGTAATCGCTATGCAAGTTAAATTTGAATATTATTAGTTTACGACAAATAGTTGTGACACTAAATTGTTATGTGAAGTTGAATTTGGTTGATAATATAAGTGAAATTTAATATGAAATTGAAATTGATATAGGATAGTCAACAATTTAAAATTGATTATATATGTTGAACTTGACCCCTTTAAATGTTAAATAAATCGTCGCATAGAAATAGCGTTAACTACACCTTGAACCATTGAATGTATGACTTATGTAGTAAGTTGATAATAGACACCAAGTGAAAACCATAATGAAATAATCTTTAATCTGCATGAAACGATAGTGTGGATTCTAGGAATAATTATATTAATTTGCATAAATAACCAATGTAAGTTAATACGATTATTTCGGGATTATTTAATAAATTGTTAAATTGTTATGTATGGTTGCTATTGCTTGTTTATTTACTTTGACACCATCCCAGTTATCACACTGCAAGTTCCCTTTGCTATGCTTTGTTTTATATTGAATGATATTGGGTTGAAATGATAAATACCCCATTTAAACAACTTGGCCTCGGATAGAAAATAAAAATAAGAAACCCGTTTGGTCAACAAAACCATTTTCGAAATTGAAATATATTTTAAAATTAAGGAATGAACTTAACAATTCGTTTGGAAATTTGGTAACGGTTTTAATGGATGTAATTGAAATAAATTTCACGGATTTAATTGAGATAAATTTTATGGATTAGATTGAAATAATTTAATGGATTACAGTGAAATGGAATGATGAACCTATTTAATTGAATGAAAATGAATCGGCAAATTAATTGAAATGAGATTTAGAAACAAGTAAGTTTTAGGATTTGATAACTTAAAAATTAATTAGATTTGTTAGGTTTGGATTTAAACTCGGTTTTAATTAAATATATTTGGAACATGTTATAAATTTTATTTGGAAATTTAGAAAATTTGACTTAAGATGAATACAAAAACTAAACAAAGTTTTATGTATATAACTTAGTGATTATTTAAACTTAAAATGATTTTAAATTTAGCGAATTAATCAAATCAGGACATTGTAAATGGAAATGGACTTCTTTGTTTAGAAATTTAATTGAATTGGTAAATAAATCAAATGAAGTTGAATAAAAAGGAATTTAGTTAATGAAATTTATTTAATCGAATTTATGATAACAGTGGATGTAAACATGAAGTGAAATGAATAGAATTTGATTTAATGATTTAAACTTAGTTTAGCATTAAATTGAATTCGTTGATTATGAACTAAATTTAATAAGCGACATTTAGACCTTATTAAATCGAACTCGAATACTAAATTTTAAACAGTCAACTCGAATGTTTGAACTAAAAATTGCATTCGGAAATATGTTTTAAAATATCTAAAATAAATTGAATCGTAAAATGTCAAATTTTGGAAGTCAAATTTGCACCTTGAATTTTGGACTTTTGATTTGTTTAAACGTTAATTTAGCCGACCATCGGGTATAAATACGTAGTTATTAAAGAGACCGGGATCGAGAATGGACATACTCTCTGTCGATACCGAAAACCATTTTAATAACTATTATACGCGAAGTGTTGATCCAGAATGAAGTGGATGGTTTGGTGAACGTGTTGACTGAAGAAAGAGAACGATATTGGATGACCCCTGACATGACTAAAACAGGAGCCGCGCCGGGCCATTGAGGATCGCCACCTCTAGCGGACACGCTTCATCGATACCATATCTGTTACTTTTGTAATTCGATTTGGGTGCACCCCTTGATTTGGGAGTGTTGTTTCGCGGTGTTGAGATAGTAACTACTATGCTCAACATCAGTCCGGGTCACGCAACTACTAGTATCCTAGTTGGTATCGCCTCATGTACCTTATCATACTGATTATCCTATTCGCGACCACTATGTTTTGTTTCGTGTTATACCTATGGGGTACCCTCTATTAACCACTAGTTTACCGTGGGGTTTACGGTGCTGTGTAGACTATGGCATTATAAAATGTGTTAAGGGGAATTATGGAAATGCCTATTTAATATCGTACTTTACTGATTAGACATTATCTACATACCGTATTCTATTGTATATATAGATAGTTTATCAGATCCTTAGAGATGTTATTTATTCATCTTTGAGTTATGGACTTTATTCCCTGCACTTGATTATCCTGTATAAGATGTTGAGTCCTGACTCGAGTGTTTCTTTTTGTATATGCTCGGGTCAGTCTGAAGCTATCCAGTTTGCTGATCAAGGTTGGTTGAAGATGCTGAAGACTTAGCATTTATCTTTATCAGTCTATTTCTATTCCAGTATTGATGTCCTTGTCTCTTGGACATTTTTGTATTTCCTTTCAGTCACCTTTTGTTTAAACATTGTTGTACTTTATGTAGTAGCTTCATGAACTGCTATTATGACGATGTATTTTCCGCTGCTTTATTCGGTGACTGTTCTGTGACTGTGATGTTTTATTGATTCTCATTTACATTTATGTATTTATAATCCCATAATGATTCGTGTTTTTTATTATTTAAGTTGACATGTGTGGATTATTGTCAATTTAAATGGTCCAAATATGCGGGTTGTTACAGTTGGTATCAGAGCTTTGGTTTCCCTAAAAACCTTAGATTGGGGTTATACAAACTCATTAGAGATAGGGTAGCAACACCCTAGAATGAGGAGAATCGATTCAATATCCAGATCCTTAAATTCAAACTTCTTTTGATTCGTAAATTGGATTCTCTTAAAGCTTTATGATTTTTCTACCCTTGGTTCTAAATCTCTTTCGATATTTCAGGATGAGTGCCGGAAGAAACAATAGGGGAGGAAGAGGCCATGGTCCTGCCCAGGCTGCACCTGCCGCCCCAGCTCCAGTCAAATTCACCACTCTTAGTAAAGAGTATATCTAGCTAGGGGGTGTTAAGTTTTCCGGATCCGAGGGCATTATCGGAGATCAGCAATGGCTCAAAGGCTAAGAAAAGATATTTTCTGGATTAGAGATCACTGATGCTCATAAGCGTCAGCTTGCTACTTGGCAACTGAGGGATGCCGCACAAGATTGGTGGGAATCAGTTACTTCTCATATCGAGGAGAACACCATTACTTGGGCCCAATTTAAGTATAAATTTGTTCGGATTTCGTAGTCTAAATTGTTCCTTCAAATTTTGAAATATTATTCATCTAGTCTATCTTTTGATAGGGATACTTTCACGGCACAATAGATGTCGGCTGCTGGGAAAACCCAACTTTATAGAGCCTTTATGGATCTTAAGCAAGGCAGTATGACTTTTTCTGAGTACGAGAGGAAATTCAACGAACTGTCCAAGTTTGGCCCAGGATTGATCAACACACCACTTCTAAAGAACGATAAGTTCATTTTGGGAGCTAGACCTGAGTATTATGACTTGCTTACTGGCCACACTCACTGCACCTTCACAGAGCTTGTTGATTATGCTCTTAGATATGAGGCAAAGCCTAGGGGTCCCACTGCTAAGGCCACGCCTACTCAGTCCTCTTCTAGCCAGCCCGGAAAGAGGAAGATAAACTTTGATCAACAAAATAAAGCTTGGCAAAAGAATACAGGATTAGGATATGCCCAGAAAAGCCCAATCGACCTCGCTAATATCACTTGCTTCAAATGCGATAAGAAGGGTCATTATGCAAATAGCTGTCCATCCACCGGAGCTGCTATTCCACCACCTTCTCGGATGAGGAATGATTTATGCCATGTCTGCCTCCAGCTAGGTCACTTCAAGAGAGACCGCCCATTGAGGAAGAAAGGCACACCATCAGAAGTATATGCTATCACCACTCCTGCACCACTTCCACCACCTGCTCAGGATGACCGAGGTACCTTACGATGTACTTTTTCATTACATGATTTACCTGTTAGGGTATTATTCGATACTGGTGCTTCTCGTAGCTTCATATCTATTGATCTTTGTAATAAGCTCAAATTAGAACCTACTCTTGCTACTACTTCCTTATGTGTCTCCAACCCTATTGGAGGACTTGCTAACCTTAGTAGAATTTGTAAAGAGGTTGTGCTTTTGTATGGAAGATATCGATTCACTTAGGATTTTTATGTGCTTGGCTTCGTAGCATTTGACATCTTGCTGGGTGCTGATTGGTTAAGAAAATTCGAGGCTGTTATTTCTTGCAAAGCTCTTTCTGTTTCTCTAGTCAATGATAAGGGTCTACCGCTTGTCATTGAATGTAAATCACCTCAGAAATATGTCGGAAGCTTCATATTCTCTCTTGATGCTCACCCGGATGATCTTAGTACCACTCCTATTGTTCAGAAATTTCCCGATGTATTTGGAGAGGTCAACTCTCTACCGCCTAAACGGGAGATCGATTTTCGCATTGACCTTATTCCCGGAGCTACTCCTGTAGTTCTCCCTCACAGAAGGATGGCTCCTAAGGAAAAATTTGAACTAAAAACTCAAATTGATGATCTATTTGCTAGGAGTTTGATTAGGAGAAGTTGTATTGAATGGGGCGCCGCAGTTCACCAAATCAGATGGATCTCTTTGCATGTGTGTTGATTACAGGGAATTAAACAAACGCACTCTCAAAAATCGCTACCCGATGCCTCGCATAAATGATTTATTCGATCAGCTCCATGGAGCTAAAGTTTTCTCACAACTTGATCTAGCCACTGGGTTCCACCAACTCAGAGTAGCAGAAGATAGTATTCATAAGACAGCTTTTCGTACCGAGAACAGATTCTATGAATGGTTGGTCATGCCGTTCGGGTTGACCAACGCACCTGCTTATTTCGTCGACTTAATGAATCGAGTCTTTCGTGATGTCCTCAACAAGTTTGTTCTTGTCTTCATTGATGATATTCTCGTCTTCTCCAAAGATGAGAAAGAGCATGAGACACATCTTGCTTATGTTATGGAAACTCTCCGAAATCATCAGCTTAAAGCCAAGTTCTCGAAATGCCACTTCTGGCGAGACGAAGTACGATTCCTTGGCCATATTGTTTCTGAAAATAGGATTTCGGTCGATCCAGTTAAGATCGCCGTAATCAATGTAAGTTCTATCCTATTCGTTATTTCTATTCGATCCATCTTATTCCTTTCTAATTTGAAAATTTATCTACAGGATTGGGAGACTCCCAAAACTCCTACTGATATCCGTAGTTTCTTGGGACTAGCCGGTTATTATCGCAGATTTATTGAGCGCTTTGCCCGAATTTCTGCCCCACTTACTGCTTTAACTCGAAAGGATGTCAAGTTTATTTGGAGTGAGAAGTGTGAATTAGCTTTTAATGAGTTGAAGCATAAGTTAACTTCAGCTCCAGTTCTTGCGGTAATTGACGGGAGTGAAGGATTAACTGTCTATACAAATGCATGTCGAGAAGGCTTAGGCGCTGTCTTGATGCAAAATGGTAAGGTTGTTGCTTATGCTGGTCGTCAGTTGAAGACCCATGAAGTAAACTATGCAACACATGATTTAGAGCTTCTTGCAGTTGTATTCGCTTTGAAACTATGGAGGCAACATCTTTTGGGGACAAAATTTGAATTATTCACAGATCATAAGTCCTTGCGGTATATTTTCTCTCAGAAGGATTTGAACTAGAGACATGTCCGTGTTGAGTCACAGCTTCTATGAAGATTTTGATTGCTGACAACAATATTAAAGCGATCGACAAATCAAGACCTACATATGGTACTCTAGATTATAGGTTGATTATTTGATGTTATAATAGTAATAAAATTGTCAAAATCTATCCTCAAATAATCATGCACAAAATATAATATATATATATATACACATTTATATAGGTTGTGCACTTTATTGTGCAACTTAACAGAGACCGGTCGACCGGTCCAAAAATGAACGGTCGACCGTTCCTGTTGAATGTGCACAATAAACGTGCACACATGCACATAACGACTATATTTTTAAAAACCTGTCTACCGGTTAGTTTTTGACCTGTCGACCGTTTTTAAACAGAGAGCAACTTCTTCCAAAAGACACATCTTTCTTCAATGGTTGCGTCTCTTCTTCTTCATCAATGATCATAACTTTTGACTGCAACTTTTCACCAAGGGTTATAACTATTTTCTCTCTATAAATACACATCAATATCATTGATTAAAACAATAAGTTTTATTAAGATTATATATGCTCTCTATCTATTCTTTGAATTCACTTGCATTCAAAAAGCTCTAAACTACTTTCATTCCTTATTGAATCATTGACACTATCTCATATATTTTGATTCAATAAGCAATATAAATTCCATAATCTTCACAAACATCATTCACAATTTGATGATAAGATTATAGGAAGAGTGTACTACAAGTGACAAATCCGTGTTTACAAGAGCACAAGTTGTCAACAACAATTGTAATTGTTTTTGTTGAAGTCCTCAGTATTGTAAGAGGCAAGTGTTGAAGTCCTCAGTATTGTAAGAGGCAAGTGTTGAAGCCCTCAGTGTTGTAGAGGCGTGAAATCCCGTTCGGCTGTTCGGGTAATTGTAAACCTGTTCCTCCGGGTGAAGCGAGGTTGTAATTAGTGAAAATCCAGATAGTAGTCTGGGACTGGACGTAGGACGGTGCTCCGAACCAGTATAAAAATCTCTGGTGTGATTTTTCTATTTTTTATTTACAATGCTATTATCATCTATTTCTGCATTTGTATTGTAATCCATATTACACGATCCGTGTATACTATATTAGCACATATAATTGTATACACACCGCACTTTCATTTGGTATCGGAGCCAGGTCATCATATAACCGTAACACAGTTATTTGATATATTCTTGTAATATGGCAAATAACGCAAGTACTAGCACTCAAAACACCACTTACACAGAAGGGCAATCGACACAAAGACCTCCATTTTTCAATGGTCTTAACTATAGTTATTGGGCAACACGTATGTCATTCTTTATGCAATCAAGTAGCTATGATGCTTGGAATGCTACTCAAAGAGAAATAGTGAATCCAACAACTGATTATTCAGAATGGACTGTGGCTGAGAAAACGGCAGCAGCCGTAAATGCAAGAGCAATAAATATGTTGTTCTGTGCATTAGACCAAAATGAATATAATCGTGTTAGTATCTGCACTACTGCATATCAAATTTGGCAAACGCTAAAAATCACTCATGAAGGTACTAACAAGGTTAAACAAGCCAAAATAGCCATGCTGAAAAGTCAATTTCAAAATTTCAAAATGAAACCAAATGAAACAATCAATGACATGTATTCACGGTTTCAAACTATTCACCATGCACTTATTGGGTTAGGACAAAAGTATTCTGATTTTGATGTTGTTTCAACAGTCCTACATTCTCTGACTAATGAATGGGAAGGAAAAGTATTAGCAATTGAAGAAGCTAATGATCTTTCCGTCATGAAGCCAGATGAATTGATAGGAAATTTAATGTCCTATGAAGCAAATTTGCAGGCTAGAAAAGAACAGAAAGAAGAAAAGAAAAATGTAGCATTTCATGTTGAGAAAGATGAAAATGAATCAGATTCTGAAGATGAAGATTTGGCGTTCATTGCTAAAGGTTTCAAAAAATTCCTAAAATATCGAAAAGCCAGTCGCTACAATAAAAGGAAACCTGGATCAAATAAACCATCTTCATCTGCTATAGAATGTTTCAACTGCCATAAAAAGGGACACATGCAGAAGGATTGTCCAGAACAAAAGAAAAAGTCAGAAAATGACAAATTCAAATATAAGAAGGACAAATCAAAGAAACGAGCCTTCTCAGTAACATGGGATGATTCAGAGTCATCTTCATCAGAAAGTGAAAGTGATTCGGAGAATGAACAAGCTAATGTTTGCTTTATGGCAACAGAAGATGAGGTACAAATTCCTACATTTGATGAATTACTTGATATTAATGCTGAATTGATAGTCAAATATAAAGACTTAAAACGTCAATTAAAAGTAGTCAAAGCAGATTTAAGTAAAGCAGAGTTTGAACGAGATATGTTAAAAGATGAGAAGAAAATATTAGAAGAAGAACTTGAAAATATTCAAGAATCATCATCTAATGTTGACTCTCAAATATCTCTTTTGAGTCAAGAAATAGAAGCTCAAAAAGAGAAAAATAATGCTCTCACTACTGAAAATCATGAACTTAAAGCAAAAGTCAAAATTCTAGACCTAGAAAAAGCTAGTTTACAAACAAAATTTGATGACATTACTCAAAATGTTTCTAACTTTAACAAAGGTCGAGAAAATTTGACTAAAATCATTAAAAGTTCACAATCTATTTCAGATAAACAAGGTTTGGGATATAACAAACATGAAACTAAAAAACATCTTAGAAATAAAAGGAAGAGGAAAGTACAAAAAACTGAAGCTAAGAAAAATCTTAGTTTATTATATTTCAAACCAAAACCAGTTGTGAAATTTCAAAAGAGAAATGTCAAGACTATCAAAATATGGGTTCCTAAAACAAATAATAACTTGATTAGGAACAAATACATTCAGCAATTCATGAATAATGTACATTTTAATAACAATTATATATATAAAGGGGATACCGGACCCAAATGGGTTTGGACTCCTAAGACCTAACTCTTAGGACCCTATAAAAAGTGGGTACCATGAACTTAATTCTATGTTTGCAGGTCCCACTGTAGAAAAGAGGAAAGTGGATATTGGACAGTGGTTGCTCAAAGCATATGACGGGAGACAAGAGCTTACTAACAAATATTAAATACTCAGATGGTGGCTCAGTCACTTTTGGAGACAATTCAAAAGGTTATATCATCGGCAAAGGCGATGTGAGCAATTGTGGTACATCTAACTTACCTCTTATTACTAATGTCATGCTAGTTAGAAATTTAAAACACAATTTACTTAGTATTAGTCAGTTATGTGACAAGGGTTTTATAATTTCCTTTTCAAATAATAAGTGTAGTATTTTAGATAAAGACCATAATTTGGTTTTTGAAGGTTATAGAGACAGAAATATATATATTCTAAATATGAATATTAATCATAATTCAGATATGTGTCTTATGGCTAATGACAATGATCCATGGCTATGGCACAAACGTTTCTGTCATATAAACTTCAGAACTATTGACAAGCTAGCCAAAAACAATCTAGTTAGAGGACTACCCAAAATGAGTTTTAAAGTTAACAACATTTGTGATGCATGTCAATTAGGAAAATTGACCAAATCATCGTTTAAATCCAAGAAAGTCATATCAACATTACAACCGCTTGAGTTACTGCACATGGATTTATTTGGACCTACTAGAGTTCAATCAATAAATCACAGTCAATATGTGCTTGTAATTGTTGATGATTTCTCTCGTTATACATGGACAATTTTCTTAAAAAATAAAAGTGATACTTTCGATCATTTCAAATCTTTCGTCAAAAGAATTCAAAAATCAAAAGGGATTAAAGTTAAAAATATAAGAAGTGATCATGGCGGAGAGTTTGAAAATAATGAATTTGAACATTTTTGTACAAAGAAAGGTATATATCATAATTTTTCGTTTCCCAGAACTCCACAACAGAACGGAGTAGTAGAACGAAAGAACCGAACTTTACAAGAATGTGCAAGAACATTATTAAATGGAACCACCTTACCAAAACACTTCTGGGCAGAAGCTGTTGCAACTGCCTGTTATGTTTTAAATCGTGTGTCCATAAGACCTCTTACCAAGAATACTCCTTATGAATTGTTTAACAAAAGAAAGCCCAAAATCTCATACTTCAAAGTTTTTGGTTCTAAGTGCTTTATTTTAAATACGAAAGACCAGCTTGGAAAATTCGATCCAAAAGCCGATGAAGGAATATTTGTCGGTTATTCGGAACGAAGTAAGGCCTATCGCATATTTAATAAACGAACCAAAACTATTGAAGAATCACTTCATGTATCTTTTGATGAAATCTATCAGCATCCTCACACAATATCAGATGATGACGAATCAATAGTCATTAATAATCCAATCATCTCAAATACTGATTCTGACTCAGAAGTAATTATTGAGAATACTCCTCAAATATGTGAATTACAATCACCACCAAGAATATTAAGAGACCATCCTGCCCAAAATATAATAGGTGAAATAACATCACATGTCAGAACAAGGAGTCAACTCAATCAAATGGGTCATGTCGCTTTTCTCTCAAATATCGAACCCAAGAATTCAAAAGAAGCTGCTACAGATGATTACTGGATCATTGCCATGCAGGAAGAACTAAATCAGTTTGAGCGCAATGACGTTTGGGAACTTGTTCCGAGACCAACTGATCAGTCAGTAATTGGTACTAAATGGGTCTATAAAAATAAGGCTGACGAACAAGGAAATATCACCAAAAATAAAGCAAGATTAGTAGCACAAGGATACAATCAGGAAGAAGGTATCGATTAGAAGAAACTTTTGCACCAGTTGCTCGACTAGAAGCTATTAGAATTCTATTATCTTTTGCTTGTTATCATAATTTCAAACTTTATCAGATGGATGTCAAAAGTGCTTTTCTCAATGGATTTATCAAAGAGAATGTCTATGTCGAACAACCACCTTTATTCGTACATGAAAAATATCCTGACCATGTGTTCAAACTTAAGAAAGCTCTGTATGGTTTAAAACAAGCACCTCGTGCTTGGTATGAACGTTTACGTAGCTATCTTATTAATTCAGGATTTGAAATAGGCAAAGTCGATCAAACTTTGTTTATTAAACATTCTCGAAATGATATTCTGGTTATCCAAATATATGTAGACGATATCATCTTTGGTTCAACAAACGATAAACTCTGCAAGGAATTTGCAAGTATTATGACCAAAGAATTCGAAATGTCTCATATGGGAGAACTATCTTATTTTCTTGGACTTCAAATCAAACAACTTTCAAACGGTATTTTTATCAATCAAGAAAAATACTGTGAAAATCTTATCAAACGCTTCGGATTACAAAATACATCTGGTAAACCAACTCCTATGAGTACAACTACACATCTTGAAAAAGATGAAAGTGGTAAGAATGTTGACCAGAAATTATATCGAAGCATGATTGGTTCTCTTCTTTATCTTACAGCTAGTCGTCCAGATATATTAATGAGTGTTTGTTTATGTGCTCGTTTTCAAGCCGATCCAAAGGAATCACATTTACGAGCAGTGAAACGTATAATTCGTTATCTTAATAATACCAAAGATTTTGGTCTTTTCTATCCAAAAGAATGTCCATTTGAATTAGTATCATATAGTGATGCTGATTTTGGTGGCTCACGGACGGATAGAAAAAGTACAAGTGGTACGTGCCATTTTATTGGAAAATCACTTGTCTCTTGTTTTAGTAAGAAACAGAATTGTGTTTCACTATCAACATGTGAAGCTGAATATATATCAGCGGCTCTCGCTTGTACTCAAGTACTATATATGCAACAAACACTTCAAGATTTCGATATACATTTATCGAATTCTATTATATACTGTGATAACACGAGTGCAATAAATCTCTCTAAAAATCCAGTAAATCATTCTAGAACCAAACATATTGATATCCGTCATCATTTCCTTAGAGATAATATTGAAAAAGGTAATATACATCTTGAATATGTTCACACTGACAATCAAATAGCCGATATTTTCACTAAACCATTACTTGAATCTAGTTTTATTAAACTACGAAGAGAGCTTGGCTTAGTATCTCGGAAAGATCTAGAATAGAATAAGTAACCTTCAAACTTAGGCTATATATTTTTCAAATAATTCTTAAATTTCAGCCTATAACAAACTATACCTATTTTTATAACTTTTTTATGCATCATTGTTTTTGTTTACGGCTAATTATCTCTAACAAATCCTATCCTCAAGTTCATTGGCAAACTTTTTTCTATATAAACGTTTGAAAAATACACTTTCATTCATTCACCTTCTTGCTGAAAATTATAAATCACCTTAAACAAGCTACCATGGCACACATTTGCGACAAATGCGCAGAGGAATCTCATATTTCTATCACAAGCTCGGAGTCGGAGGAACAATACTCTCCGATTACACCGAAACAAAGGCCGGAATGCCATCACCATTGTTTTCACACACCTGGCCATACTCCAACATCCAAGCGTGCAAAGAAAGCACTATTCTGCTCTCCGCGCACGAAGGCGCAAATCGATGAGATTCATCACTACCAAAAGCATCAAATCGATCTTCAACGACAACTACATTATGGTCAAAACCTACTATACCATGAACAACAACGTACTTCAACTCGTTTATCCGCTTTAGAACGAATGGCTTCATTCTTCTGCGGTTCAAACAAACACGATGTTCATGAACCAATGCCGTCAAGACCATCGACTTCAACAACTCCAAACTCTTGGGATAAAAACTATAACGAGAATGAAGGAGCTCGATATAAGTGGAGTCCGTGGGCTAAACGCATTGAAAACGACAAGAATTCTAATAACAACTCACCTTCTCATTAGAATTCCATAATGTATATTATTTTGCTTTCATATATAATTCTTGTAATACAGTATATTTTTGCAATAATAACATAATATATAATATATTCATTCGACTCGTTTTCAAAATTTTTTGCCAAATTCTGCATTTTTACACACAGAGCCAAACCGGTCGACAGCCTGAAATATGACCGGTCGACCGTTTTGCTCTCGGGTTGAAAACGGTCGACTGGCAATATGCAGGCGGTCGACCGGTCGGCAGTTATTTTTTTTTTTATACTTCACGTATATATTTTGCCACCAACCCTCTTTACTTTCTACTCTCTACTGAAAATTTTCCCATT
This sequence comes from Allium cepa, assembly GCA_030765085.1. Classification (NCBI taxonomy): domain Eukaryota; kingdom Viridiplantae; phylum Streptophyta; class Magnoliopsida; order Asparagales; family Amaryllidaceae; genus Allium; species Allium cepa. Next base: position 14,075,391 of record CM060940.1, on the reverse strand, counting down.
TCCAAACCCTAGTTCATATTCTCAAGCTTCACAAACTCTCAAATTCTCTTCAATGGCTCCTCCTCAGAAGAAATCAAAGAAAAGAGCAACATCAGAAACTTCTTCTCTTACTCTCTCTGCTAGAAAATGGCTAGAATCTCCGGTTGCAGTAACTAGATGGAATCAAATGACAAATTACAAGTTCCATCCGGGCTCATTCATCAAATTCGACGATTTCACTGCATACGGTATTCAAAGATTAGCAAATAGATCTCGTATCTCTCCTCTTATTGATTTTTCTGTAAATAGCGTACAAATTAATCATTTGATGATTAAGCTATTTTATGCGAATATGAATTTAGAGGAATATACTCCGGATAATCCAAATGGAGTTATTTGGTCAGTAGTATGTGGCAAACGAATCTATCTCACTTATGATAGAATTGCTTCTATTTTGGGAATACCGAATAGGGGTGAAGAGTTTTCATCGACATTTTGTGAAGTTTTCACCCGGAATAGTACGAGTCATAAATTTATAGAAGATGATAGTAACGGCACCAAATCGATTGGGCTACGACCGACTGCAAGGTTGTTACACCATGTCCTAATGCACTCTCTATTTCCTCGATTAGGAAACTATGATGCCGTTTACAAAGAGAATTTCAAGGCTCTTTATGCTATCTACGATGATATCGAAATAAATTGGGTTCACATGATTTTCGATGAAATTCTTAAGGTAAATAACTCTACTCGTCCACATTTCTTCTATAACGAGTATATTATGCGTATGTTGCTTGCATGTGGAGTCACACCCCCGGATTCGGCATATTCTACACCAAAGTGTATTGACTCCACTACTATCAAACGGATGAAGCTTCCTCCTCCATATGTTCATATTATGCCATTCGAACAATGGCAACAACGCGATACTCAAGAACAACAAGCTCCACCATCTCGTCGTCGTTCTGAAGATGTTAGATTATTGAAATCTAAATCATCTACAAGAGAATCTCTTGAAACCATCGCTCGGAATCAATTTTTACTTGAATCAAGACTAAAACGAATGGATTCGAAAATTGATAGACGATTCAATAAGGTAAAGTCATTCTTCGGCGCTATATGGGATGCTATATCATGTAGCACATCCGTCTCGACCCAACATCAAGACCCCGGAAAACGTCCGGCTCCTCCAACTTTTACTTGGTCGACATCCGAGGAATCCGGTGGTACAAGCGGACAAGGTCGTGGGGACAATGACGATGATGATGACGATGACGATGAGGACGACGATGATGATGATGATGATGATGAGGAAGAGATTCAGTCGGAATGAAGTTAGTTTGTTTTTCTTTTCATTTCTTTAAAAACATATATGGCACTTGTACTAAATAGTGTCCATCTTTTTATTCGTAGTAGACTATGACTTGCATTGTACTTCATCAAAACATCCTGTGTTTGAATGTATGCATTGTTCTCTTTGGTTTATATTTTCTATTGTTTCCTCCTTTTTGTCGATGACAAAGGGGGAGAAAGGTGCTAATAATTGTTTGCAGGATGAAAGAAGCTAATAATTGTCTGCAGGAAATCACATATTCAGGGGGAGATCCTATACTTGAGTTTTTATATTGTCATCAATCAAAAAGGGGGAGAATGTTGAGTCACAGCTTCTATGAAGATTTTGATTGCTGACAACAATATTAAAGCGATCGACAAATCAAGACCTACATATGGTACTCTAGATTATAGGTTGATTATTTGATGTTATAATAGTAATAAAATTGTCAAAATCTATCCTCAAATAATCATGCACAAAATATAATATATATATATATACACATTTATATAGGTTGTGCACTTTATTGTGCAACTTAACAGAGACCGGTCGACCGGTCCAAAAATGAACGGTCGACCGTTCCTGTTGAATGTGCACAATAAACGTGCACACATGCACATAACGACTATATTTTTAAAAACCTGTCTACCGGTTAGTTTTTGACCTGTCGACCGTTTTTAAACAGAGAGCAACTTCTTCCAAAAGACACATCTTTCTTCAATGGTTGCGTCTCTTCTTCTTCATCAATGATCATAACTTTTGACTGCAACTTTTCACCAAGGGTTATAACTATTTTCTCTCTATAAATACACATCAATATCATTGATTAAAACAATAAGTTTTATTAAGATTATATATGCTCTCTATCTATTCTTTGAATTCACTTGCATTCAAAAAGCTCTAAACTACTTTCATTCCTTATTGAATCATTGACACTATCTCATATATTTTGATTCAATAAGCAATATAAATTCCATAATCTTCACAAACATCATTCACAATTTGAGGATAAGATTATAGGAAGAGTGTACTACAAGTGACAAATCCGTGTTTACAAGAGCACAAGTTGTCAACAACAATTGTAATTGTTTTTGTTGAAGTCCTCAGTATTGTAAGAGGCAAGTGTTGAAGTCCTCAGTATTGTAAGAGGCAAGTGTTGAAGCCCTCAGTGTTGTAGAGGCGTGAAATCCCGTTCGGCTGTTCGGGTAATTGTAAACCTGTTCCTCCGGGTGAAGCGAGGTTGTAATTAGTGAAAATCCAGATAGTAGTCTGGGACTGGACGTAGGACGGTGCTCCGAACCAGTATAAAAATCTCTGGTGTGATTTTTCTATTTTTTATTTACAATGCTATTATCATCTATTTCTGCATTTGTATTGTAATCCATATTACACGATCCGTGTATACTATATTAGCACATATAATTGTATACACACCGCACTTTCAGTTCGATGGCTCGAATTCTTAGCTGCATAAGATCTCGACATCAATTATACTCCTGGGAAAGAAAATGTTGTAGCTGATGCTTTGAGCCGTAGCAAAGCATTGTCATGTTGTAATCTTGTAGAAGGCATGCTATTTCAGCTTGTTATCTCCCCATCTCTTATGGATCGCATAAAAGCTAAACAATTTGAGGACACCTTGCTCTATCGCATGAAGGAGTTAGTTCTTGGTAGAGTTGGAAATGCTGACAGTAAAGTGGGAGCACAGATAGATAGTAGCGGAGTTCTAAAAATTGACAACCGTATTTGTGTTCCAAATGTTGATGGATTGAGACATGAAGTGCTTAGAGAGAACCATCAGTCATCACTTTCATTTCATCCTGGTGTCACCAAGATGTATCGAAATATGAAGCGTTTATATTGGTGGAGTGGGATGAAGAGAGATATTTCTATATTTGTCAGTAGGTCCACCACTTGCCAGCAAGTCAAGGCCGATCACCGGAAGACGGCAGGATTACTTCAACCCCTAGAGATTCTGTGTTGGAAATGGGACCAGATTTCTATGGACTTCGTTGACGGATTACCGAGGACCAGAAAAGGTAACGAGAGTATATGGGTGATTGTTGATAGGTTGACAAAATCTGCTCACTTTATTCCTGTTAAGACCACTCGTACCGCTTCGCGTTTGGCCAAGATTTATATGAGAGAGATTGTTAGACTTCATGGAATTCCATCTAGTATTGCATGCGATAGAGATCCCTTGTTCACTAGTAAATTCTGGAAGGCATTTCAGGACGTCTTGGGCACTAAACTGAATCTGAGTACAGCTTATCATCCTCAGACAAATGGCCAAACTGAGAGGGTAAATCAGATTTTGGAAGATCTGCTCCGAGCTTGCATTATTGATTTCGATGGATGTTGGGAAGACCATCTCCATTTGGTTGAATTCACTTATAATAACAGCTAACAAGTAATCCAAAAAATTTCAATTTGAATAAGTAAAGATTTGAATTGAAATATAACTATCTTTATAATCAGGCGAGTATTGATATGGCACCGTTCGAAGCTTTATATGGACGGCCATGCAAATCGCCAGCTTGTTGGATTGAGCCTGGTGACCGATTAGTTCTTGGCCCGGATATGATTATGGAAGCATCCAAGAAGGTTAATGAGATCAGAAGGAAGATGAAAACGGCACAGGATAGGCAGAAGAGCTATGCAGATAGGCGTAGAAGAGAGTTAAAATTCCAGGTTGGAGATGAGGTCTTTCTTAAAGTATCACCTTTGAAGAATGTTATTCGATTTGGTCGTAGAGGGAAGCTCGCTCCTAGATTTGTTGGACCATTCACTATCACTGAGAGATTGGTACATTAGCCTACAGAGTTGCACTATCGGAGAAATTTGAGGGCGTGCACAACGTATTCCATGTTTCACATCTTCGGAAGGTTGTACATGATCCATCCATGACCATTCCTATTGCATAGTTAGATGAGGTTGATATTGAGCCGGATTTGACTATAGAGAGGAGACCACTTCGTATTGTTGATAGAGATACGAAGCAACTTAGAAGGAAGACTGTTAGCCTAGTCAAAGTCCAATGGATTCCCGATGATCGTGATTGTACTTGGGAAACCGAGGAGAGTATCTGAGATTCTAATCCAGAATTGTTTGTTGAAGGTGAATTCTATTCTATACTCTATACTTTGTTCGATAATCTATTCTATATCCATCGTATCTCTTTTATTGTTCTTCCACTCTTTACTTAATTCCTTTTCGGGGACGAAAAGTTTTGAGTGGAGGAGAATGTAACGACCCTGAAATTCAAACCCAGTTTAAAATTTTAAAATCGCTTATTTAATGTTGAAATTCGAATTTTCACAAACAACTTCCGTTGCTATCCAAACTTCACATTTGGAATGCGTCTAGATAGACATAGGCGTGCGCCAAATTTCACTGAAAAATATTGAAGTAAATTACACTCGTCGAATTTACATATTAGTTTAAATCTTATGTGTAAATTTCCCATCGTCCGAACTCAAATATTTTCTCAACGTTGCATAATAAAAATATTCTGAACTTGACGGCGCATTTCGTTTCGTCAAATTTCACTTTTAATTGCTAGTTAAAATGCTCGCTCATGCAAATGGTTAAATAAGAGTGACCACTTCTCAAACAGTGTCAAACCATGAATATCTTCATACCGTTGTGTCCGTCTCGACGCGCTGATCAAAACAGTATACTTATTTGTGTCAATCGGAGTTCGGCGTTGCAAATTATAATTGTTAACGCAGCACAAACTGGTACCCAGCTTTCCAACATTCAAAATTTTAGAGCCTATTCAGCTGCCTTGGGAACCTAAATAGACACCACTTTGCAAAAACATCATTGCATTAACCGTGCACACTGAACCCCTCTGCCTTCATTCTGCTTCATCAATTGCACTGCATCATCAGTTGTTTCACTTCGTCCTACGTGATAGCTCTGCTCTTCTCCCTCTGCATAATTATATTCTCTTTCTCCCTCCCCATCTTTCTTTTACTATTTATTTATCCTCTCCAGTAAACTAAAACCCAACCCCTCCTTCTTCTTTCATACCTTTTATTTATTTGCAAAAGGTTACAAAAATTCAATCTCTCCTCCCTTTCTCTTCTCTGTGCATTTTTTGTTCTTTTTTTATTTACTTCCAAACCCCTACCAGTTCGCTCGTCCACCCCATGCGGCCACGTCCCCCACGTCCTCCTCCCCATCAACCGCCTCCCCTCCACCGCAAAGAACCCTACAGGCCTCCGTGCCCACTTCCCCATCAACAGCCTCCCCTCCACCGCAACCCCCTGCAGCCACGTCTACCACTGCAAACCCCCCTGCAACCGCTATCGGCCTCCGCCCATGCAACCACATACGGCCACTTAACGCCCACACCAGAAAACCCCACTGCCATCAGCCACCACACGGCCCATGCAGCCCGCCTCACCCCCACATGCGGACTCAAAACCACCCCTACCGGCCTATGCCCGCTACACAGTCCCTACCCACTGCTCACCCCGGCTTTCCCCCCTACCAGCCACGTTCCCCACACGTCCACGCTCCAACCCACTTTCCCCTGCAACCGCCTCCGCCCCACCCCCATGCAGTTCGCACGCCCCTACCACTGCCGCCCCTGCCCACAGCCACCGAGGCCCACCACGCCGACCCGACCAACCCGCTTCTGTTGTGTACATAATATATGTTCAGAATATTAGTTGCATGTGTAAAGTGGCCCTGATTTATTATAAGGAGATAGTACTGTTCCAACATGTTTATGCTACAGTATAAAGTTTATATATGCTGTACACATAAAAGTGGATAAGCTACAGGTTTTAGTTAGAAAAAAAAATATAAAAGCAATATGTTCAAACATGTTATATTAAGATATTACTGTCCATGTTAAGTTTGATATATACAGTATATAGTACATAGCTCTAGTTTCTATGTTATATATATATATATATATATATAATGTTTAAACATAAAATTTTATATCTCTGGGTTGTTTTATTTGGTTATATACAATATAAAGTTTATATAAAGATTTGATATATAGTTATAGTTTTATAGGCTCGTACATATAATCAGTTATATATGCTCACAAACAACATTTTGCTATGTTTTATTCCAGCTCCCGCTATTGATCTGGAAACATAAGCTATTCCACCCCGCTTGTCGAATCTATCTTGCTTCGTTGATCGGTATGGTTATATATATATATATATATATATATATATATATTCAATCGATATATATTGCAATAAACAAAATTTTAATTAATTGTTTGATTGCAGTTTGTGTTCGTTTTGTGTCATGCTGGTTGTGTCTCCTATCTATTCATCTTCGTGCTTCGCCGTCAACTTCTTCAACCACGCAAGGTGAATATTTCATTCACGACTCGATCTATTATGCTATGATAATAAAGTGATAAATTGTTGTTAATATTAATTTGGATATTAAATTGTTGATTGTTAAAAATTGTTGAAATAAGAATTGTAAATCGCTATGCAAGTTAAATTTGAATATTGTTAGTTTACGGCAAATAGTTGTGACACTAAATTGTTATGTGAAGTTGAATTTGGTTGTTAATATAAGTGAAATTTAATATGAAATTGAAATTGATATAGGATAGTCAACAATTTAAAATTGATTATATATGTTGAACTTGACCACTTTAAATGTTTAATAAATCGTCGCGTAGAAATAGCGTTAACTACACCTTGAACCATTGAATGTATGATTTAAGTAGTAATTTCATAATAGACACCAAGTGAAAACCATAATGTAATAATCTTTAATCTGCATGAAACGATAGTGTTGATTCTAGGAATAATTATATTAATTTGCATAAATAACCAATGTAAGTTAATACGATTATTTCGGGATTATTTAATAAATTGTTAAATTGTTATGTATGGTTGCTATTGCTTGTTTATTTACTTTGACACCATCCCAGTTATCACACTGCAAGTTCCCTTTGCTATGCTTTGTTTTATACTGAATGATATTTGGTTGAAATGATAAATACCCCATTTAAACAACTTGGCCTAGGATTGAAAATAAAAATAAGAAACCCGATTGGTCAACAAAACCATTTTCGAAATTGAAATATATTTTAAAATTAAGGAATGAACTTAACAATTCGTTTGGAAATTTGGTAACGGTTTTAATGGATGTAATTGAAATAAATTTCACGGATTTAATTGAGATAAATTTTATGGATTAGATTGAAGTAATTTAATGGATTACAGTGAAACGGATTGATGAACCTATTTAATTGAATGAAAATGAATTGGCAAATTAATTGAAATGAGATTTAGAACCAAGTAAGTTTTAGGATTTGATAACTTAAAATTTATTAGATTTGTTAGGTTTGGATTTAAACTCGGTTTTTATTAAATAGATTTGGAACATGTTATAAATTTTATTTGGAAATTTAGAAAATTTGAGTTAAGAGGAATACAAAAACTAAACAAAGTTTTATGGATATAACTTAGTGATTATTTAAACTTAAAATGATTTTAAATTTAACGAATTAATCAAATCAGGACATTGTAAATGGAAATGGACTTCTTTGTTTAGAAATTTAATTGAATTGGTAAATAAATCAAATGAAGTTGGATAAAAAGGAATTTAGTTAATGAAATTGATTTAATCGAATTTATGATAATAGTGTATGTAAAAATGAAGTGAAATGAATAGAATTTGATTTAATGATTTAAACTAAGTTTAGCATTAAATTGAATTCGTTGACTATGAACTAAATTTAATAAGCGACATTTAGACCTTATTAAATCGAACTTGAATACTAAATTTTAAACTGTCAACTCAAATGTTTGAACTAAAAATTACATTTGGAAATATGTTTTAAAATATCTAAAATAAATTGAATCGTAAAATGTCAAATTTTGGAAGTCAAATTTGCACCTTGACTTTTGGACTTTTGATTTGTTTAAACGTTAATTTAACCGACCATCGGGTAATAAACACGTAGTTATAAAAGTGACCGGGATCGGGAATGGACATACTCTCTGTCGATACCGAAAACCACTTAATAACTATTATACGCGAAGTGTTGATCCAGAATGAAGTGGATGGTTTGGTGAACGCGTTGACTGAAGAAAGAGAACGATATTGGATGACCCCTGACATGACTAAAACAGGAGCCGCACCGGGCCATTGAGGATCGCCACCTCTAGCGGACACGCTTCTTCGATACCATATCTATTACTTTTGTGATTCGATTTGGGTGCACGCCTTGATTTGGGAGTGTTGTTTCGCGATGCTGAGATAGTTGCTTCTATGCTCAACATCAGTCCGGTTCACGCAACTACTAGTATCCTAGTTGGTTTCGCCTCATGTACCTTGTCATACTGATTATCCTATTCGCGACCACTATGTTTTGTTTTGTGTTATACCTATGGGGTACCCTCTGATAACCACTAGTTTACGGTGGGGTTTACGGTGCTGTATAGACTATGGCATTATAAATTGTGTTAAGGGGAATTATGGTAACGCCTTAACGCTATTTGAATATCGTACTTTACTAATTAGACATTATCAACATACCGTATTCTATTGTATATATAGATAGTTTATCGGATCCTTAGAGATATTATTTATTCATCTTTGAGTTATTGAATTTATTCCCTGCACTTGATTATCCTGTATAAGATGTTGAGTCCTGACTCGAGTGTTTCTTTTTGTATATGCTCGGGTCAGTCTGAAGCTATCCAGTTTGCTCATCAAGGTTGGTTGAAGATGCTGAAGACTTAGCATTTATCTTTATCAGTCTATTTCTATTCCAATATTGATGTCCTTGTCTCTTGGACATTTTTGTATTTCCTTTCAGTCACCTTTTGTTTAAACATTGTTGTACTTTATGTAATAGCTTCATGAACTGCTATTATGACGATGTATTTTCCGCTGCATTATTCCATTACTGTTCTGTGACTGTGATGTTGTATTGATTCTCATTTACATTTATGTATTTATAATCCCATAATGATTCGTGTCTTGTATTATTTAAGTTGACATGTGTGGATTATTGTCAATTTAAATGGTCCAAATATGCGGGTTGTTACAGTTTCAAATTTGACTCAAGTTGGAAGTAATAGTTTTAAAAACTTAAAGCATTAAAAAAATTATCAAAACTAACATTATTCTTAAAACCAAAAGCGTAGATAATTAATGCTTTCAACAATTTAAGTTTATAAATGTTGTATTAAATTCATGCTACCTTAAGATAATAAAAGGAAATAGATAATTATATAAAACTCATCCTAATTTGTGGATTATAAAATCATTTATAATGATTTCGCACACATAAAATTATAAATTTTATTATTTACTATTACAAATAAATATAAATTATACATTGAAATATATAAATGTATATTTATTGATATATGTAATATGAAGTAATTATGATAATACTGCATTACATTTTAATCAAAAGATAATTATTATTTGTAATCTAATATATTTCCTTTTGTTTTGATTTCAATTTTTAATTAGAGGATTAATTACACATTTATTTTCAAATTAATTATCTATGATGCTAATTAAATGAATTAAATATCACTAATGGGAATATTCATTCAATCAGAATTAAATTATTGAACAATAAAGAACAAAAATCATAAGCATATTCATTTTAACTATTAACAACTAAATAGTAAACATGTTATCAAATTTTCATATCAATTAAATTACGCATACACTTTAGTGAATTTATAAGAATTGCAAGTTTTTATAAGCTAAACATTAGGTTTATAAACTAAAAGCGTAAAAAAAACATTAAACCTAACATTATTTTTTGAAATTGAAAGCATAAATGAGAATTAATAGTTTCACAACTTGACCCACTAACTTTTACAGCTAACATATCATTCGTTAGTAAATCGTTTTAGTATATTATCTTTCAAAAGAAAATTAATTTGTGAACTATATATCCTCCAACTATGAGATTCCGACTATTTGAACATAATCCTGGTTTGTTAGAAAATGCATAAATAATAATATGAACAGAAACAAAACCACATGATTTAATAAATATACATTTTGAGACTGTGTAATTAAGTACAAATAAAAAGCTAGTAGAATAAAAAAATTATGATTATAAATGGTGTTGTAGACGGAAATAAGAATGTTGCAAGGAGAAATATATGAATAAAGAGTTGATCATAGTTTTGTCACTATTCTTAGCAACCCCATTTTATTAAGCAATAATTAATAGGATTTAATAATAGTAATTTAATTAATTAATTTAAGTTTGAACATCTATTTAATAAATTGTTTTTGAATTTATTTAAATAGAAGGATCTAAATTGCGAAAGTATAGTATATAAATTTTAAAATAAGCTGTAATGTGGACAATGAACTTGTATGACACCGATTCACTGTATATATATATAGTTGACATTTGATTTGTAATATATTCTTATAACATTATTATATTCTATATTATATGTTATCGCTGCGCCTAACTCTTTGTTCTAAACTGTTTACTGTATAATGTGGATTGTTCTATCCTAGAGGCACTTGTGTCTCTGCTTTGTACCAATACTATATAGGTATTGAGTTATATATTTTATTTTTTAATACGTACCAGTGTTAGTCCAAGATAATATTCAGATGTTTACTTATTATAGCCTCATTCTCTATATTGTCTGATAGTGTATTACTCAGTAATACTCTTGGATAGTATGAGTATAGAGATGGGTTATTACTATAAATGCACATAGAACAAAAACCTTTTGTTGGCTTGTTTTTGGAACTACCGAATAATTTTTTCCTTTACTTCAAACATACATGTAGATTTAATAACTGAAACAATACAAACATTAACATAGTTCATAGCGAAATATTGTACAACCATAAAAATTTACTTGTAAATACATATGAAAATAACAATTTTAAGGAATTACTTATGGATACTATTAGCATTACCGTACTTTGTTATCAGAATTTAATAATATAGGTGACTGTAGCACCTATAGCGCTTAGCTTTTGGCCTCCAGATACATGATGTTACAATAAAATAGACCTAAGGTCTGACAAGAACATCATGTGCCCCTGCTACATAAAACCGGCATACCGCTTGACTAGTAGTACCGTATACATCACCACCACGGTTGAGATCAGCAACCGTACCGGAGCATACAAAAAAATTGGTCAAATATTGATCTAGATACGGTGGTGACATACCCTTATGGGAGTGATCCACATAGCCCTGCGACATAACCTATTTTGGTCATTTCCATTTGATGAGGCCTGAGGCCATGTTTACCTTTTCTAGAGCACTGCCACTTAGAACGCAACATCACCTTCCAGATGTTGACCCAATGTCAACATTCATCCATACAAGTCGTTCAGAAGATAAACGAACCGAAGGTACTATTTCCACTACACCTATTTTGAAATCACCCTCAGGGTTAGTAGAAAATAGCCCTTGTACTTCAAAGTCTTTATCTTGGACCTTGCATTTACTATTTCCAATTCGGACATTTATGTTGGTTCGAAGTGATTTTTGGATAACAACTAATATCCGATCCCAGTTTCTCCAAACCAACCTTCGATAATTTTAAAAGGTCAAGTTATTTATAGTGCACAATCCGACTATCAGGGTGCGGAGATTTACATATGAACATATTTTCCATATGCTTAGATTATCATGACCCTCTTATCAAAATTAACCCCCTTGTATTTATCATGTTCTCCAAGTATGGTATTTGTGATGAGTACATGTCGACTAACTTTCAGTAAAATGCACCATCATTTTATTACAACTACTTTAATTCATTTGGCGACTTAATACCATGGATAAAGACCCTTGGTTTTAAAATAATTCATTTGACATGCATGTGCACATACAATATAGGAACCGAAATACTAAAACAAATATGATAAAACATTTCACACATTCATTATATATAATCAACCATGTTTAATATTCAACCATTAAGAAAATAGTTCTACCGAGATTCGTATTTATGCTCAATTTGTAACATAAAATTTAAAGTGGTCACCTTTCTATAATAACAACTATCAACTAAACTAAAAACTTATCATGTTAGGTAAATTATGTATATTATCTAATAAATATATATAAATTAAAATTTTGAACTTAACATATTTTTTTCATAGTTTAGAAGCAGTTTAAAAGATGAAGTTTCATCAATTTGACATTGATGCATTTTGAGAAAGTAGCATCTATGTAAAAAATCTAGTCTGTGAACAACTAATGAAAACAATGAAAACAACAATGACTAAAATGTTCAAAAATATCCACCAGCTTCACGATCCCAATAACTTAATATGTGAACAAATACAACGTAAGAATGAATTGCAGTTAGTATCATATGGAACTGAGAGTAAAAGCGAATTATGTTAAAGATCTTTTCTAATTCAAACTAATGTAGAATAATTTATACTAAGAATTTATGATATATTTGATTCCAAATTAAGTTAGAGAATTGATTACACATCGATTATAGAATATGTTCTTTAATTAAATGAATTAATTGCCTCTAGTTTGGGAATTCAATTACATATAATTAACTGAATACTAAAAATGGAAAAAAAAATATACGAAAATGTACATCGCGATGAAAATTAACTTGAAACCGTATCAACAATGACATTCATTCCAAATAACAAACACGTAAAAATTTAAAAGAACCAAATACAAAAATTCTCTAATATTTATACATTTTTATAAAAAATTAAGTGTACTTCTCCATAGTTTCAAATTTGACTGAAGTTGGAAGTAAGAGTTTTAAAAACTTAAAGCATTAAAAAATTTATCAAAACTAACATTATTCTTAAAACCAAAAGCATAGATAATTAATGCTTTCAACAATTTAAGTTTATAAATGTTGTTTAAATTCATTCTACCTTAAGATAATAAAAGGAAATATATAATTATATAAAACTCATCCAAATTTGTGGATTATAAAATCATTTACAATGATTTCGCACACATAAAATTATAAATTTTATATATTTACTGTTACAAATAAATATAATTTATACATAGAAATAAATGAATGTATATTTATTGTTATATGCAATATGAAGTAATTATGATAATACTGCATTACATTTTAATCAAAAGATAAATATTATTTGTATTCTAATATATTTCCTTTTGTTTTGATTTCAATTTTTAATTAGAGGATTAATTACACATTAATTTTAAAATTAATTATCTATGATGCTAATTAAATGAATTAATTATCACTAATGGGAATATTCATTCAATCGGAATTAAATTATTGAACAACAAAGAACAAAAACCATAAGCATATTCATTTTAACTATTAACAACTAAATAGTAAACATGTTATCAAATTTTCATATCAATTAAATTACACATACACTTTAGTGAATTTATAAAAATTGCAAGTTTTTCTAAGCTAAACATTAGGTTTAAAAACTAAAAGCGTAAAAAAAACATTAAACCTAACATTATTTTTTGAATTGAAAGCATAAATGAGAATTAATAGTTTCACAACTTGACCCACTAACTTTTACAGCTAACATATCATTCCTTAGTAAATCGTTTTAGTATATTATCTTTCAAAAGAAAATTAATTTGTGAACTATATATCCTCCAACTATGATATTCCGACTATTTGAACATAATCTTGCTTTGTTTGAAAATGCACAAATAATAATATGAATAGAAACAAAACCATATGATTTAATAAATATACATTTTGAGACTGTGTAATTAAGTAGAAATAAAAAGCTAATATGATAAAAAAATTATGATTATAAATGGTGTTGTAGACGGAAATAAGAATGTTGCAAGGAGAAATATATGAATAAAGAGTTGATCATAGTTTTGTCACTATTCGTAGCAACCCCATTTTATTAAGCAATAATTAATAGGATTTAATAATAGTAATTTAATTAATTAGTTTATGTTTGAAAATTTATTTAATAAATTGTTTTTGAATTTATTTAAATAGAAGGATCTAAATTTCGAAAAAAGCATAGTATATAAATTTTAAAATAAGCTGTAATGTGGACAATGAACTTGTATGACTCTTGAAATCGTGAAATTTTCGAATTACATCCATAGAGACTGACACTATGAGCGCAGTTCGCTAGAATTGATTTCTAGGCGAAAGTTACACTTGGCTCAAGCGATGCCATACATTTTTAAAAAAAAATTATGTGAAAGGTTTTGAAACTTTCAACAAGTTGTAACTTGGAAAACATTCCAAAATCAAATAAAAGAAAACCTATTTCTTTCCATCGAATCTCAGATCGCTTTGCGACCATTTCGACACTAGTTCACAACCATCTCATTACTAACTTGGCTTCCATTTTACAACCAATACTACCAACATATCATAACCAATATAACATGTCTACAACCATATCCATATAAAACATATACATATCCAAATATATCACATATTTAACCAAATCACTTATCCAATTCAAATAACCAACTTGCAATCACATATTGTCTAATTCACATGGTAATTCAACATATCTACCTAGCATATTTAACAACATATATAGCATTAAAAAAAGTTGAAAGCTTACTCATCGAACGCTTTACAAATCTCAAAGAAATTTCCACTAGAACTTTATATATGCTAGTACTCGATCCTAATTTGCAAACGTTAAGCTTTTGGATGCCTAAACACCTAGAATAAGATCGACCTAATGTGTTTTTGGTGGAAGGGGACTTTATTTTGGAAAAGGATGTGTAGAGATGGATGTAGAATGGTTTTAGTGAGCTAAAGAGAAGAGCTTGATTGGAAAAGAGTGATTTGTTCTAACTTTTACAAACTATGGTAGCAATTGTTATTTTAGAGAGGAAGTTTTAGAAAGTGAAGAGGAGAAAGAAAAGAAGAATGTGTGTGTGTATGGATGTATATTTATAGGCAAAAAAAGAATTGGAGAAAATTATTAATTTACCCTTTAATGATTTAATATAATATGCCATGATATTGAAAATTCACATCACCTTCCCACTCCTCTCTCTTATCACATCTCCCTCCTTCTCTAGTCAAATCTTTATGTGCATGATGAATAATGATGTCTAATTATGATAAATATTAAGATATGACAACATTTAATAATATATATTTATGTATAATGTTTATTATTTTTAAAGTTATGAATTGTCACATCACTTGTTAATTATAATCAACATAAGATAATTATATTATTATTTAGTTAATTACCTACTATATATGTGTACATATGGTGCACAACAATGAACAGCATTCTCGACAATATTCCGGTGTCGAAGGGTCGAAATTTCGTAAAACGTTCTTTGGTCACTTTTTTATTTTTCTACTGACTATTTGATTTGGTAAACAAAATTCGAAAATGATTTTTCCCTCATTAACAATTTTTTTAACATAAGTTTATTTGTTAATAAAAATATATGTATTGATTATATATATATATGTATATACATATATACATATATATATATATATATATATATATATATATTATATACATATATATAATTGCCGAGTTAAAACGACTAAATTCAAGGTCGTTATAGATGTTTAATGCAAATGTATTGGTTTGCTTTGAGTGACGTTTTATGCTACATTTTGATGTGATTTCCCAACGTGATTAAATGAAGTGAAATACTTATATAATAAATGTGTATATAGTAGTATATAGACACACATAAAGAAATATGTATGTATGTATGCATAGATGGTTGTTGAAAATAGATGTAGATGTTCGATGTTCGTATCGATCTCGTATTTACGTTATTGGCTCCCATTGACTTACTATGCCGTCATGGATCACACATATGGAGTTGGTGGACTGTAAGAGAATAGAGATGTCCATATGTAGGCTTATATGACCTAAGGTGTATCATACCTATAACTATGTCCATCGGTCGAAATACAGTGAGCTAGGTTATACTAAATAATATAATTGATATATGTGCAATGTTTATATGAATACGTTAAGCAGTGAGGTGTAAGATTGACCTTAGTTGAATAGTCAACTCTTGGATGTTGATGTTATTACTTTTATATGCATGTTGGTAGGTTAAGGTGTGTTTACACATCTTAAATGGATTAAAATGATGTTATAATAGTTTATTTGAAGTATATATGGAATAGACAAGTTTCACTCACTTAGACGTAAGTCTAACCTCCTCTCTAGATTGTATTTATATGATATTGATAGGTTGACGAGCCATGGAGTTAGGATGATTTTGTTGGTGCTGATGGTGCATATGACGAAGGTATTTACCTATATAAAAATTATACATATGTTTATCTGATATTATAGTGTGTAGTGTGGATTAATAATTTTATATTATATGTATCTATGAAACTTGAATATGTTATAAAGATTGGCTTGAAAATAAATTGGTTTTTATATTATGTTTTGTTCCTTCCATTCTGAGTTGAGAAAGATATAGTTAGAAGTACAAGTTTGTTTTCTTGTTATCATAACCTAACAATCTATCATTTTCTATTTTTTAGATTTGAACATTGGTTTAGACATTAAATCTGAGAGTCGAAAATGATGGGTTATTTCAAGTTCTATTATTGAAAATTTACTTTTTATCAATAAAAATAACTTATTTCCAAACATTAACGATAACGCTAATAAGGTGGAAAAATTCAAACAAACAAATAAGTTATTACTTAAATCATAACAAATATTGATACAAAAATATTACAATTAATTCATCTATATTTATATGCAGTTGGAGAGCTAAAATTTCTGGTTTAAACTCATCTATTTTCAATCTTATCTTAAGCATGATATATGTGAATTTATAAAATATAAAGTTAAACAGACTAATCTAAATATTATTTTTCATATAAAATTGAATCTTATCTCTTTAATTTTCTTATAATTATCAAGAAAAAGTGCTAAAGCTTGTATTTTAGATAGTAAGGCCCACCTATAAGTAAATAAAGGACCATAAATTTGTTTTTTCTCAAAAGTTAGTTACATCTTAGTCCTTTTCTTCTTAGTTTCTCTAAACTCCTATGTAGGAATTTTAGATTAAATTCTGCATGAACTTTATTTCAAATCATATGTAAAGTAATTGTTCAATGTTCATTTTGAGAATTGTTGTATCTAACATTGAAAATAAACTAGAATTTTTTGCTAGCAATTTCAAAAGGGACAAAACATTATAGGATGAAACACATTAACTCTGGATAATCATCAAACATAACTTCAATGCACTTATTGATAACAGAAGAAAGAACTTCATTTATCTTTTAATGAAGACGTACATCTCCGCAGGAGATATGCTCATAAATATGGAAAACTAAAGCTTTAACTAGTGTTAGATAAATGTGAAGTGTAGAATTATTATTATTTTACATCATGTTTTCGCAAATTCTTGGTGTAAGGACCCGATTCTTCGACTTCCAAAAACCGACATCAATACGTTCACTGTATCAACTGCCGAGCACTCGAATGCCGTAAAATCAAACACTTAGGGTTTTAAGAAAAAGAAAGAGGTAGAAGAAGAGAGAAAAGATAGAACAGAACGGAAAGAAAACAGCAGAACAATATCACAATCTCACAATCGCAGCGGAACAACATATAATAATTAAATGAATAATCTTTAAACAAAGAACTACATCAGTTATCACATTAGATTACATTTCATTACATTACATCATCAGATTGTACAACAACAAACAACAATAAACAGCGGAAAAGAAATACTATATACTAGTGAATACGCCATGCCATCCGTCTTGCCTCCAGCAACTCCTGAATTCCAGAATATCCTGATAAACCTTAACTCTTGACTGCCCGTGTGGAAATTGGTGGGCACCCAGAGTTTAGGAAGGAAAACAATAAACTCCGAGTCAGTCATGTGACTGGTGTGAGAACTAAAACAGTTTATTTTATTTTTTTAAAACATAGTACAGGATAATTTTAAAATAGATTCGATGCGTTTTAGAAAATGAGACTACTATAAGGCCTCCCGCACACACACACAATGCAAACGCAGAATCGGAGGAGATTTCTCCTTATGATAGTCAAAGATGCTTGATACGCATTAAAAAGAAACATTTGATATTATTACTAGTGCATAGTGTAGGGAAAAATCATTTCTTAAAGTAAAGATATAAATCTTAGCCAACATACGACCATTATCGTATGCCTACTATAGCTACCATCCAAATAGTGGTGACCACCATAAGTGAATGATAGGTTGTACAACTAAAATCATACAAGGCTCATATTGTTTCTTTGGATTTACAACAAATGGTCATGCCAAGGAACTTCCCATTGCCACATGGAAACGCCTCTGGAATGTCGTCCCGAGAACCAAACCGGATCTATGCCAACACAAGGCCGGGTTACCCCTAACTGGGTAACTACTAACACGAATATGTCATCCCCCGATCGTAATCGATCTACATCCGAGGATCCTCGATTTCCAACAACCACAAAGTAATAAGTTTGCATCAACAACATAGGTTAAATATCTGGGCTCCATACCATGATACCAACTCTATCCATGTAACAACCCAGAATTTTGAACAATTTAAAAATGAAAATATTTAATTAATTTTAAATATTTGAATGATGGTTTAAATTGAATTCCCAATATAGCTATGAATTGGCGATTAAATTTTAGAATTTAATCTATTTAAGTTGAATAAAATTTGAATTTGACCTTGGAGTTGAATTGAATATTGAATTTGTATTTTAAATTCGAACTAATGACTTAGAAAAAATAGTTTGGATTTACGCATTTTTATTTATATAAATTTATAAAAGGATGGTTAGTATTAATAACATTTTTCTTTAACTTAAATAAAATAGAATAAAATTTTAATCAATATAAAATAAATAGAGAAATACACGTAGTTAAAAATTCAAACAACAGAATTTACAAAAAAAAGTAAAGAAAGTAATTATGCAAAACAAATTGAATTTAAATTGAAAAGAAAAAAAAATAAGAAAAAAAAATAATATATAAAATAAAATTAAAAAAAAAAGAGTACATTACCTTACTCTTATCTGCCTTCAAACACGCCATGATCCACGCCGTTACATATGCCAAAACCCACGCCCTAAATCGTGCCCCCTCTGCAAAATCACGTTCCCCTTCTCCTTAAAACACGAAGCTCCACCCATTCATTCGAAACCCTAACCATTCAAACGAAAGAAAAAAATTAATGGCGGCCACGATCGTTCGTCCCCCTTTTCAAAATTAGGGTTTCAGCTCGATTCGCTCGCGGCTTCAATTCGTTTGATTCCTCCTCTTCTCTCGCGACCGCTTCGAGGCAAAGGTGAGTAACGCATGTTACTCACATCTAATTTTGAACTCAATGTTACTGTTGTTTTTTTGGGTATGTTTTTGTTGATGTTTTGTTGATTTTTCTGTTTTTTTCAATTTACTCACGGTTTCGATTTTTAGTCGATTTCGTGTTTGCTAATTTATGTAAACATTGATGATTTCTGACTTGATCATGACTTGGTTCAATTTCTAGTTGCTTGGTTCATGCGATTTTGATTTTCTTTAATACTGCCTTCTTTGCTCTCGAATTTGTCGGTAGTCAAATTTATGTTGACCTCGGCTTATGACGTCGTTTATGTGATGTCGTTTACTGTTGATTTCTAGTTGGCATCGACCACCTTGATTTTTTCCAAAATGCTTGGTTGTTGTCTTTGATTATATTGATAAGTTTTGAACCACGTCTTAATATTGACCCTGTTCAATTGCCATGGCTACTGTAAGTTTCTGGAAGTTTTGGTTTCACGAATGTTGCACGATGGTTGCTACTTGAACATATTTCCATGTTGCCTCGAACACATGTATATATTGTTCGTTGGTGACTTTGGTAATCATGACTCTGATTTGATATTTGAGCCTGCATTTATGTTGCTTGACTCGAAGATTGGTAATTGGCTTCACTGCATATATCTATGTAGTAGAACACTTGCTGTTTTGTTGATTTTTATTTCTAGTTTATAGTCTGTTCAGCTTGACCTTTATTTGAAGTAGTTCTGCCTTGTGTGGCTGTACATTTGTAGACACTACTTGTTATCTGATGTTGTTGTTGGTTGAAGATGTCGGCATATTGTCTCGGGTAATATGAGAATCTACTCGAAGATTTGATGTGTGTGGGCCGAAGTAAATTTAGTTACTAACTGGAAAAATGTTTTATATGTATTTAAACTTAAACTGTTTGCCTGGAAAGCTAAAAGAAAATTGTTTTATGTTGGATCTCTGTTCATCAAGTTTTGCAAGCGAGTACTTTTAAAACTTAAGTAAATTTGGTTGCATGCTACCTTATTGAAATGAATAAGTATTGTATGTATATACATAAGTGAAATCCGAAGTGGTTGTTTATAGTATGTATGCCGTGCATATTCATATAAACATATGTGAGTAGGCATTTTTAGTTAAAACTTAAGTTGCTAATTATCTGTTGCATACGCATGTATATAAGTATGCCTTAATGAATATATGAATGTGTATATGAATAGGAATGACTGTGCATGTATTTTATATCTGCTCATCTCTGTTTTGAGGTTACAGCACTAAAATCTTTGATCAAAATTCCTATCTTCTTATTGAAGTCTCTATTAGGTTATAATTCTCAAAACAATTTATGTTTGTTTAAACAAAGAATTAAGAAAAAAACTGAATTTTTGTAAGATTAGTTGAAATGATTTTCTGAAATCAGTAGAGATACTTAAAGCACAAAGTTTCAAAATCTTTTCTGTGAGCAAAAATTTTCTTTTCCAGACTTTCTTGCTTCCTTAACTAAGTGATGATGGAAGTTGATAATTTTGATCAGTACTTTGGTGTTGTTATGGAAACAACTGCCTGTGATATGTATTGATGTATGGTATGCATGTTGTTCTTCAAAATGCTCTCTGTTTTACACTTTCCAACATCCAAGTTTGTTTTAAAGAATTCAAACCTTTTGATCCTGACACTGTTTGAATTCAAGTTTTCAAATGAAACTTGTTTGTTTAGTCATAAGCTTCAGCATTAAATTGTACTCAGGTCTGATACTTGTTGCATACATGTTGCATACATGTTGTACCTTAGGTACACATACTTTCTCCTGACCTGTTGCACTATTTTCGGTTGCTGTTGTGTTATGTAGTAACCCAGTTTTTGTTTGCATTGACCTGGTGTAGTTTTACAATTGTGACCTCACTCGCAGTTCACTGAACTGATTGTATCACTTATTCGTATATTTGTGCTGTGATGCCATAACTCTGGTGCCCTCACCCTCCTTCTATTTTGTAATTGTGCCACGGCTTGTGTTTTGGTATTGCAGCTGTGTTGAGTCACTGACTTGACCTCTGCAGCTTCGATTTCTGTTAGTTTTTACTGTTGTGATGATTTCTATTTCATTACGGTAGTGGCGAGGCAGTGCACGCAAGCGTGAACTGCAGCCACACGAAGTTAACATTTTAAAAATGTGGCGAGGACGTATACGCGTGTGTGTACTGCAGCCCTACCAAATCTAATGTTTTAATTGATTGTTTTCTAAATTTTCTTCATTAGTATTCCTTCTATCTATCTGTGTTGAAAATTTAAATCTGCTGATTTATTGTGGTAACACTGTTAAGTGTTGTATTTACCGTTATCCGATTTCTTGTTAAAGGATCGGATAGGTAAATTTATATTTGACTGTCATCTAATTGCTATTTGATTATTATTGCCTCTTTGCACTAATAACTGAGTTTGAATTAGACTGACCTGTGTATTATTTTCTTTTGAATGTAATACTCGGGTCAGACCGAGTATTTTACAGCTTGAAGATTTTCAGGCCGCGAAGTTAGAGAGAGTTGGGGAAATTGCTTCACTTTAGCTTTTCGAAGAATTTTTGTACTTAAAAGAAATATTCCGCTGTATAAAATTTAATGCATTGTACAAACTCTGATATATGTATAAAAATTCATTTATGTAAAATATTATGATTATTCTGTGATTCTGTGGCTGTTTGTGTTTAAACTCTATAAACTGAATAACAATCCGTCATTTTGAACGTCTCAAGTTGGTTTAATTACCGACTGGGGGCGGTCTGAGCGGCGGGTCGTTACAAAAGTGGTATCAGAGCTTTGGTTTATACAAAGCTCAGTTTATGATGTTTAATATGAATAGTTACTAGGATCACTTTAAAGAAAGTGTTTTTCAAATTTAAAGAAGTATGAAATTGTTTTCTTTGAAAAAGGTATTTTGAAAGTTAGAATCATTTTCGGAGATTCCCCTCTCTAAATTTAGGTTTGCGATAGTTTCTATTCGGTGAGGTCTCCTTAGATTTGAGTTTCGATCGTTCGAAAATCCATTATCAAATTTTTGAGAGTTATGGAAAAATAAAATATGAGTTAAGTGAATTGATAAATTGGTTTGAATCCAATATTTTGAATACCTCCAAAGTGAAAATTGGGTAATAAAATGACGTGTCAATTTAGTTATAGCCAAGAGGATAATTAAACTATAACTTGGGAATTTGATTCTGAATTCTTTTGAAAATTGATTTCAAATGTTTTGAAGAATGATTTAGTAAATAAATGGATTATAAGTACTTAACTTATAATATGGACTTTTGGTATATAATGGAGTTATATAAATTGAATTGAATTAATAAAGGAGATTATAAGTCGAAGTTTTATAAATAGAAATGGAATTTGTAAAGATTGTTTATAAATTCGAAATCAATTGAATTTGATAAATGAAACATAGAAGTTATTAAAGGAGATATATTCGTGATTTTGGACAGCAAATTATCCTTTAAGTTAAATATTGAGATGATAAAAGTTGGTTGGGAATTTTATCCACGATTTTGGACAGTGGATAATCCTTTAAAAATAATAAGATGTAGAAATGATGAAATTGGTTGATAAGGTATATTCACGATTTTGGACAGTGAATATATTATTGAATAAAACGGATATGTTTTAGGGAAGTGATATTATGAAAGGAAATTTAATTGTTGATTTAACTGTATGAATCAAACTAGTTTTGATGTAAAACTTATATTTCAAGTTTAAAACTATTGTCTAAAATAGTTAATGTGGAAATATAAATTTAATGGAACTAAATCGACGAATGACTTATTAAAGAACTAGTTGATTATTTTTGGGAATAGGAAAGCAAATGCAAAGTTCAGATAGAATTTAAATTTCAAATTTGAAGTTGTCAACACGATAATCCATTATAGGTTTAACAAATTCAGTGATGAATTTGAATTTAAACGTGAGGAAAATTAAATTAAGTGAAAAACTTAATATTGAAAAGTTTGAAATTGGTTTAAAATAAATATTATGAAAAGTATGAGGAATTCAAACTATGAATTAAGTTGAAGTTGAAATTGAAAAAGTTAATGGTTTTAAAGATGTTTTAAAATGCATTAAGTATCGAATACATATATTTCAACATTCATTGTTGAAATAGGCGTTTTCGAGAAATAAGGAAATGGTGGACTATAACACTGTTGTTATAGTAAATGGTTTCCGAAAGGAAATGTTGTTTATAGTATTGGGATTTATATATCTATCTTAAAATTCGAATCCCTATACTAGTGATTTTTGAGTTGTTGTAACAATGTTTACGTAACATTCGTTTTGACTCAAATAAATATGTTTAAAAGAATGATTTCCTTAAAGAATGAAATATATACTTAATTTTGATTCAAGCATATTGAATATTTTCCGTGTTGAAAATAAATGAACCTGTGAATTACTTATTAAATAAGTATGGAAATGTTTTCCAATATGAAATGAAAGGTTTGAAATTTTATCTTTTAAAGATAAATTGGAAAAAAATGAATATTTGAAATTTGTTTCAAATGGTTAAGTTGGAAAATTATATATCTTGTAAAGATATTTTTGGGAAATTTGAACGATCAGTTCAACTTGAATATTTCCCAAAAAGATTGAATCTTGAGTTAAATTGAGTTTAACTTTGACATCAAAAACAATATAAGTTGAACTTTGAATTTTGGATAGTCGATTTGGATTGTATGTCTAGCATTTTGAGTTGATGACATATCAATTGATCTCTATTAAATATATATCTGTTGGTGGCGGAGAATTTATTCTTTTAGCTTAACACCCTTCTCTGAGATGTATGAGCTTAGAGGTTATATATCGATAGACATCAATTATGTGTTGAGAATTGACGATGTAACGTGAAATCCAAATCGAATGTGAAGTCGATAATGAATTGGATTATGAATGTGAATTAGGTTTGAGATAACCTTAAATTTCAAATCGATTTAGAGGAAAATTTTAAAACGAGATGGAAAGTTTAGAAATCCTCTATTTGTTATGAATGTGAATTGAGTTTTCGTAACTTATATATGTGAAGGTAATAATTCGAAAACTATCAGTTTGGAAAGTCATTATTATGAAAAGTCCTATGCAAGTTTACATAGGTATGATATGTACGAAATGTGAAATGAAGTACTATATGTATATGACATATGTTGTAACGACCCACTATTTTAGACTATTCGCATCCGCACATGTCGGACTTGAATAATTCAAAATACCGAATTGTTAATTTAAATTTGGCAAAACTCAGATATGCGGTAAATAAATAATCACAGAATCACATACACAGAGTAATAATATGCAGCGGAAGTAAAAGAGATAGTAGTTCATGAAGCTACTATATAATATATGAGATACATCAGAGTTAAACAAGCTACAACAGAAATCTCGAATACAATAGTCGAATACAATAATCAGAATACATCACTGGAATCAACTGAATGTCTGAAAGCTGGAAAGATAGCTGGATCTCCAAGCGAACCTCCAACTCCAAAGGTGAGCCTCGAAAGCTGGTACTCTCAGTCTGACCCGAGCGTAAAGCAAAACACAAACACTCGAGTCAGGATTAATATTCTTATATCAATAAATCAAACTCAAGTGAAATAGCAATCGAAATACATGTAACTCAAAAGATGTTGGAATCACCATCCTTTAAGGATCCGTTAAACTATCTACTATGTAGTAGTATACGCTAAATATATAATGTCTATCAGTAATATAAAGTATCAAAATAGTGTTAAGGCGTTACCATTATCCCCCTTAACACATTTTATATAAGTGTCATAGTCTATACAGCACTGTAAACTCCACCGTAAACTAGTGGGCTATCAGGGAGTACTCCATAGGTATAACACAAAACAAATTCGTAGTGGTCGCATATATAGGGATACAAGTATGACAAGGCACATGAGACAATACCCAAGGTAGTGAAACTACCGTTCGCCTGATCCGGACTGGTGGGAACGCATCGCCGCAGCGATCGCAACACCGCGAAGCAACACTCCTGAAAAGTACGAGGGTGCACCAATCAATCACAAGTAATGAGTAGTAGTTACGAAGAAGTGTGTTCGCTCGAGGTGGCTAACCCCATTTGGCCCGGCACGGCTCCTGATTTTAGTCATTTCCAATTTGACACAAGTGTCAAGGCTATCCATTATCGTTCACTTTCTTCAATCATCAACGTACATCATTCCAACCACTTCATTCTGGATCATCACTCCGCGTATAGTTATTAAAGTGGTTTTCGGTTTAGATAGAGAGTATATCCATAACCGATTCCGGTTTCTTTAATAACTTTCGTAATTTTTATACCGATTGCTCGTTTAATAAATTTCAAAACCAAATCAAATCCAATTTCAATTAGAATTCGTAAATCAACATTTCGTTTGTCTTCTAAATCAATTTCTAAAATTTACGTTCAAAACTTCCAAATTACCATTTCAAAATCTTATAATTCGATTTCAACTTTTATTTTAACAATTCAAATATTGATTCAAGTTCGTATATAAGTTTCATTCCGAAATCATTTAAAAGGTTTCAATTTTCATTCAAATCAAATTAAATTTATTTATCGATTTCATTCAATATTCGCTAAGTAAATTTTATCCTTCAAAACAACTTCTACTTAAATTCCAATTCATTTAAATCAATTACTTACGTTCTACTTCATTATATCAAAACTTCAAATTGAAATAAATTAGATTCGTCTAATCAATTCTTTAAATTACAAGTTTTACGTTAATTTCAATAAATCCCATTCATTTCAATAAATCACATTTTATTTCTTGTTAAAGAAATTTAATTTTCACTTATTTATTGACTTCGTTACAAATTTCGAACTCAATTAATAAAGAACTAAATTTCACAAGATCGAGAAGTTTCAAATTATACTTATTAACTTACTTAAATAATTTTCAAACTTAATAAATTAAGAAAACCCAATTTCATTTATTAACGAAGTTCCAATTCACTTATTCGAAAGTTCAATTTCTTTTATCAAAGCATATAATTTTTATTCAATTATCAAATAATGAAATCTTATTCAATTATTAAATAATTTCAATCTCAATTATTAATAATGTCAAAACTTAATAATTACAATCTTTATTATCAATTCAAACTTAGTTGTTAAATCATTTCCACGTAATTTTGAATTCAAACTTAATTATCAAATCATTTCAACGTTGTTAACGCTAGAAAATAAACGCTAACACCCCGGTGTATAGATGGAAATTGTGAAAGCACCACCCGTTGGTACGGGAACAAAGTATATGCAAAGAAATCACAGGAAAGCTATAAAAGACACAGTATTTATAGTGGTTCGGCTCAGGATCAAGCCTACGTCCACTTTAAAGCTCTTTATTGCTGATTTAGTTACAATTCTTTACAATCAACTCTGATTACAACACACTTAGACAAATATCTCAAACCCCGATGTAGAAGAATCCTTCGAATGCATGATGAATGAGTTATTTTTCTTCCTGAGATTTGTTGAAATGTCTTTGGTAATTGGAGTGATAGAAGTGTTGTTTGAGTGTTGCTTGAAGTCGAGATAACAGCAGAGTAATGGCGCCTAGGAAGTCAGTCCCCAAAAGTCCCCCCAATGTTGAATATGGCCATGTATTTATAGGCAAAATGTTAGGCTGAAACTGTCAAGTCATGAGTCGTGACCGACTCATGATGAGTCGTGACCGACTCATGATGAGTCGTGAGTCATCTACGAGTCACCCCTTTGCAGCATGACTCTGAACTTGCCTCTGAGTCTTGTGTCATGCGTCGACTTATCTTTTGAGTCGTAAACCTCCCTGAGTCGTGCCATCCTTAACTCATAGAATCTCCTTAACTCGCCAGGTTCCTTAGGTCGTAGGTTTCTTGAGTCGTTAGCCTGTTGAGTCGTGGACTTTTCCTGAGTCGTAGCTCCAATGAGTCGGTAAGACCTTAAGTGGATGAGTCGTGATCAGATGAGTCGGTCTTTGATGAGTCGGAGCCAGGTCAAATGAGTCGGTACTTTCCCTAAGTCGTCCTTTCAATGAGTCGCTGATGCTTTAACTTATTAGGCTCCTTAAGTCGTGAGTCGCTGAGTTTAGAAACTCCCATGAGTCGCATAATAGTTGAGTCGGGGATTCTTTGAGTCGGTCCTTTCCTTAAGTTGTGAGGTCTCCTAAGTCGTTAGGCACCTTAAGTCGTAGGTCGTTTCAAGTCTTAACCCGTTGACGCCTCTAACTCGTAGGCCTTTTAGCTCGTATGCAGGAACGGGGTTAACATTTGCCCCTCGAAGCACACGCTTAAGTCGTAAGTCGTGTGCTTCGACTCATCATGACCCGTGCCGAATCGAGTCCCAACATTTCCAGGTATAAAAATGCTTGAGTCGCTTCTCCTCTTTCTCACTTCTTATTACTTATCCCAGAGCCGCATCTGCCATTAGAGACCTTTCAACCTTTCGAAGGCGAATCCAAGTTAATTGATCATCAATCCATCCTTTCCACTACATTGCGTAAGTGATTTCGAACTTCAATCCAACAACGTCCATTGCTAGGGCACAAATTTTCGCTTCCTGTTCCCAAATCACCGCCGCATGCCTCACTTGGGCTTTGATTTGAGTTGTGAACGATTTTGATCATTGTTGGCTACGTTGTTGTTGTGATCCTCTAGATTATAGCATCGCGTTTGATTCGCCGTACACTTGAAGCGATTCGAATTGGTTTTTTGGGTGCTTTCTGATGATGTGAGGAGAAGATGATGAATTACAATGTCTTGATTTGACTGGCCCGTGGGTTCGGAGGAGATGAGGAAGTTCATAACGGGTTAACGGGTTAGAAAGGGGTTGATTGGTTGAGGAAACGACTTAGGATCTCACGACTTAGTTGGTTTTGCTTTTCGGCCACTGATTCTGAAATACCTTGCAATCACAACCGTACACGACTTAATGCTTTTAGCCATAAACCACAAACGACTCAAGCTATAAGTCGTGAACGACTTAAGCCATAAGCCGTGTACGACTCAGTGGCTTCCATGCGCCCCAGTAGCCTTTACTATCGACTTTAATCCGACTTAGCAAATTTTACAACAAAATCCATGAGTCGTGACCGGGTTAGAACTTAGAAGGTTTCTTATTGCTTTGATCTGGAGCCTTCCTCCTGTTCTTTGACTTACGACTCATAGTGCTGCCGACTTATAACATCAGCGGTTTAGAGTTGGAGTAACCTAACTTAACTCGCCTCACTTTCCTTAGGTCGTAGTCGAGCCACCTAAATAGCCAACGACTTAGCTTAACCCGTACAAAGAATCCTTGAGTCGTTTTCGACTTAGTACTTGTAAATTTTGTTTGAACTTCGAATTATTGCATGGACTCTGAACTGCTATACTGCTGCATTCTTTTACTGATTACTTCAACTTGTAAGCTAATAATCTGTTAATACAACATTCACAGAAAACTGGGACGAATATACTGTCATTGATTGTCCACATCGAACGACAGATTAGTTAATGATATATAATTAACTTAAATAAATCGTGTGAATGAAGTGCTACCAATTTCAAGTGGAATATTAAAGCAGCACTGGATTAGTCAATTGAAACTGACCAGCCCGCATTAATATTGTGCTTGAGCTTTAAATAACAAGTTCCGAAATTACCATAGTCAATCAATCGTCAACCAGTTTAATTCCAGTTATCTTTACTTGTTATTATTATTATTTTATTAGCTTTGCACGACACTTCACACTTTTTAGGAAACGTGCACCTTCGCATTTGAACATCCAGTTGCTTGTGTAGAATGACCTCTCATCAAGAAGAGCCGATGGGTCAGGCTGAAGATGTCTTTCCAGTAGCCATCCCTATAGACAACCCTCCGGAGAGAACACCCACAACTTTGAATCAGCGGGTGTTTAACCAAATGCGCATTCAGTTTGGCATTGATGATGCTGACACCTTATTTCCGGGGCCAAATGACACTGCTGACAATCCTCCCTACGGCTTTGTTGCAGTCAATCGCCAAATGTGCTTAAGTGGGGCGATTCCTCCTTTTAACGGCTTTCTCCAACAGCTTCTGCTTCGGTTGTCTATCTCTCCATTCCAATTACACCCCAATGGCTATGCCATTTTGATGGGGTTATGTGTTCTATTCAGGAGAGTTTTGGATCGGTTACCAAGCTTCGAGGAGATCTGCTATTTTTGCTCATTCACGAAAACTAAAGACCATCCCTCCATTGTGGTTGTAAGAAGCGCTCGAAATCGCAAACTTATTACTGATCTCTCCGAAAGCGCTCACGGATTTTTGAATCAGTTTTTCTTCGTTCGCTGCCCTCCAGGGTTTTATGCCATCTGGAGAGTGGGAAGTAAGATTTCCTGTCTCTACTTTTTCCGTTTTGAAACTTTCTCGAGATCTGAACTCTCAGCTGCTAATTTCATTCTTTCTCTGTTTTTAGCACTACCACCCCCTGCTAGGGACCCAAGTCTCAAGAAAATTTTTGAAAGATTAAGTGCCGTGCCGGTAGAAGAGAGGAGCATAAAGTTTCTGCTAAACGATGAACTTTTACATCAATATGGACTCCTCCATCTCTCTCGCTTTACTCGGCCTCGTGAAGCTCCAACGGAGGTTCCTGACTCTCCGGTGAAAACTCCTGATCTTCCGATCTCCACTAAAGAGCACATACGAGGAGAAATTTCTGCAGAAACCTTATTAGTAAAGTGCTCTACTCCCAGAGACGATACGGGACCCTCCGAAAAGCCCGCACTTGCTCCCATTATTGAAGAAGAGGAGGAGTCCCTTTCCCAAACCAAGGAGAGGGCTGACAAAGGAGATGATGGAGGGAATCAGGTTGGGCATGCCGGTGATGACGTCTTTGGGGATTTAAGCGACATAATTATTACTTCCCAAGAGCTCTTTAAAGAAGACCCTGCTCATGGTAAAGCTATACCTCCGACGATTGAAGCAACATCTGCCCTCCAACAGACTCTTACTCCTTCATCTCAAGAATTGTCATCAACAGTGAAATCTATCACTTCCCCCCAACAGAGGAGTGGTTCGTTAGTCCAACGCGAGTAGCTTGCACTTCACACACAACTAAGGATTTTCCAGCACATTTATGCACTTATCTTCTTATACTTTAGAGATTTCTAAAGCTTATCTTTTCTTATTTCAGATTCTTCAATGACACGCGGCGGATCGTATTATCAGGATTTCCAACGCTACGGGGGGCGTGGTCAATATGATTATCGGCGTTACTTTCCCTCTTATAGAGAGTCTGACGAAGAGAGGGCTGCTCGAAAGGCTCGTGAAAGGAGGGATGCAGAAGAGCGTCATGACAGAAGGGATAGGGATGATTACCATGATTCTCTGCAAAGGAGTGACGACTCTCACAAAAGGAAATCTTACGACGACCGGGGAAAAGGTCATGTAACTGAAGATTCAGGCAAACGAGCCCGACATGGTGAGAGACATACTTCCACTATTCCCGAAAAGCCTACTGCCCCTGCCCCTCTTGACATTACTTCTGACTCTCCTGCTCTTGGGAAGGAGGACATCCAGACAATAATAAGTAGGCCTAAATTTCAAGTGGGACCGGGCCCAGCCACTTTACAAGGTCGTTTTCCGCAGTGGTGTTTAAAGGGTGTGAGGTTCGATCTCGACCTAGTCCCTATTGACAAGCCTGCTATGCTACGAAATCTTGACGCCGTTAAACTTGATATCGAGAGGATGTCAAACTGGCAGAAGCTTGTTGATGAGCTTCAACGAGTTAACCGTGCCAACTTAGAGGCTATGCTCACCATGGAAAACGATAAGGCTGAGTGGCAAAAGGTCCTTGAGCAGCATGATACTGAGATGAGAAGTATTACTTCCTACAACGAGGAGCTCGAAGCAAAGGTTGAGAAGTTGAAAGATGAGCTTGCTGCTTCCTCTACTTCATACTCTCAAAAAGAAGAAGTGCTTCTCAGACAAGTTAGAGATGCTCATGCCAGTCAGAGAGACGCTG
Organism: Allium cepa; assembly: GCA_030765085.1. Lineage (NCBI taxonomy): Eukaryota > Viridiplantae > Streptophyta > Magnoliopsida > Asparagales > Amaryllidaceae > Allium > Allium cepa. Next base: position 14,043,846 of record CM060940.1, on the reverse strand, counting down.
AGGACAGGCTTGAAGTACAAAAAAGAATCAGTGACGGCTATGTCTCTGATATTGCTGAGCTCCGAAAGAAAAACAACTCCCAGGAGGCGGAGATACAAATGCTTAAGCTTCAGCTTGCCAGAACTGAAAGGGAGCGTGATGAGGCTGTCGCCGGCAAAATCGCAGCCGAAGAGTCTCATGAGGCGACCAAAAACAGCTTCGGCTCAACATTATTCGACTTCTACTTGCATAGCGTCTTGGGGCGTGGAAGCCTCGCCTTTCTTGGTCCCAAGTATGAGATCACTTTAGCTGAAGTGTGGGAGGCCGCCCTCGATATGCTTGGTGCTGAAGGTGCTGGTTATGACGAGCCAGCCCTGGAAAGGCATTATTTTGATGAAGACGCTCGCGCTGCTCTCGCCAGGGGAAAGGAACAACTTGCCAAACTAAGAACCGAAGTCACGGAAGGGGACCAGCTGGGGAAAACCACTTCAACTACTCTAGTCCAGCCACCTTCTTCGTCTGAAGTCGACATTATTGGTTCCAGTTCCCATCTCGCATCTCCCACCAAAGTTACCGCTGATATTACAAGCACACAAGGTGGAGACGAGGGTGAAGAGAGCGCTGATGCGCAAGCTTATGAAGTCGATATCAGGAAACCAGCTTCTCCAGGTAATTTCACTGTTAATCTTGCTACTGTCAATTCTGCTCAAGCTGGTTACTCGTTTATTTCTCATGAGTTTCACGAGCTCCTTGGCTATTTTCTCAACCTTGACGAGCCTTCATCTCCTCTCTTTACTGACTTCATTGGTGAACCCTCATCTCCTCTTTTTGCTGACTTTAACCTTTTTTCTTCTGTAGAGAAAGTACCAAGCACTGCTCAAACTTCTACTCCTCCGGTCATCCTTCCTTCATCTCTTCAGGCGGTGCCTCCTTCTGCCTCGCAACCTGGATCACAGGAGGAACAAATAGAGGCTCTTCACGGCTTGGATGATCCCATCACTTCGCAAGAGCAGAAAGATGAGAGACCTGAGGGAGGTGACATTTCCCCGGAACGGACTCCTTCTGACGACATTGTTCTATCAAAACTTGTCACTCCGGGGAGTGAGTCTTCCTCACAAAGGAGAGAGAAGCGTGGGACATCAAAAAGGAGGGGGAAGAAAATCACCGCCACTGAAGAGGAGCCGGAAGTTGAACCGGTTACACCTGCCTCTCCTACTTCCCTTATACCCACTGGCCGACCTGAAAAGCTGGTTATTCGACCGAGCAAAGGGTCCAAAGGAGGGAAGAAAAAGTGAAGATTTTAGTTTTTTGCCTTTTGTATGAACTGGCCGAGAGTTGTGCGGGTACCGGCGCCCGCTTTTATTTTGAAAACCTGTATCTGCATTATAGTTGAATAATATGATTCTTCGTTTGTACAAACTTCTGTTTGAATTTGAGAATGCATTTACTATTTATTTTTGCACAAGTTTGTTTATATAGTGTTGCAGCGGGCTTATGGTATGTTGCTTGAGTATTACTCTACTGATGCATCTATACTACTATACCATGTTGCCCCCATACCTTAAGCTTGCTGCAATATTTTACACTTCGAGGGGACTTGCACTCTTATTTGCTAAAGAATAATTATTTTATTCTTTAAAGAAAAATTTTTATAAAGTACAAATCCCTTCGTATAAGTTTTTACGCTTTGTCGTCCGAAGAAATCACTTTTTTCTTTTGCTTACGTGCATATTTCACCAAGTGAATTCCTCTATGTGGTAAAGCGGACCTCTGAAGGGTACTTTAACTTCTTTTCTTTTTACGATCATTTCCCATAGTAGGCAAATTACTTTTCCTTTGAAAGTTAAAGTACGCTTTTGATGAGGATTTTTTTTTTATATAGAAAGTTGTACCTCTAAGGAGGGATTTTTTCACGTTTCAACACTTGGAAGTTTTATTTCAATCTCGGTGAAACGTGTACCTCCAAAGAGTTATGCCTTAGAAATCCTTTTCACGTTTCAACACTTGGAAGTTTTATTTCAATCTCGGTGAAACGTGGGTTTCTGAAGAGGTCTTTCTTCTTAATTGTGTCCCCGGGAGGGGGTTGTACCTCTGAGGAGGGATTTCTCACGTTCCAACACTTGGAAGTTTTATTTCAATCTTGGTGAAACGTGTACCCCCAAAGAGTTGTGCCTTTGAAGAAAGCCTTTTTACGTTTCAACACTTGGAAGTTTTATTTCAATCTCGGTGAAACGTGTGCTTTCAAGAAGGTCTTTGTTTTTGCATTTCAACTTTGGTGAAGTGAAATTCCGAAGAGCGGTTGCTACACTTCAACTCCTGGCGAAATGTGCCTCCGAAGAGGGCTTTTATTTTGTTTACATTTCAACTCTGGTGAAGTGAAATCCCGAAGAGCGGTTATAACACTTCAACTCCTGGTGAAATGGGCCTCCGAAGAGGGCTTTTATTTTGTTTACATTTCAACTCTGGTGAAGTGAAATCCCGAAGAGCGGTTATAACACTTCAACTCCTGGTGAAATGGGCCTCCGAAGAGGGCTTTTATTTTGTTTACATTTCAACTCTGGTGAAGTGAAATCCCGAAGAGCGGTTATAACACTTCAACTCCTGGTGAAATGTGCCTCAGAGAGGGTTTTCATCGCCTGGAAGTTACTCTCTCATGGTTGGAGGGTCATGACTCCTCCAATCTTTTTTGTTGAGTAGAGAACTTTCTTTTTTGTGGCGTATGACCCATTAGAGGTCTTTTATCCTCCGAAGAGTTGCGCCTCCGAAGAGGACTTGTGCCGCTGATGGTAGCTTTGGTTGTTCCTCTGTTCACTTGCTTATGCCTTTTCAGCGATCCTCTTTTTTTTCTTTTCAAGTTTTCATTCCCCTTTCTCTCACAAGTGGCTTGTTTAATCCAAGGAAGTGTACTTCATTGCCAGGCAAGTTCGTGAGAACGGGCACTAGCTTCCTAATTGGATGTTTGTTTGTTCAAACGATCTCAATTTATCAGCAAGGGCTCGTTTCTATCGAAATCATTAGCCGTTCAATTGAAGTATTTCCTATCTAGGATTTGAATTCGGGGTCTTTGTGACTTGAAATTTGTTTGTTGAATGATGGTGAGAATCGCTCAGTCTTATTATGCGCAAGTTTTATTTCCATGGTCTGCAAAAATTTAAATTGACATTTTAGCAATACATCTTATGTATTTTTATATCGAAAACAAAGCAAGCATATAATGATAATAAGGAACACAAGATTTATAGTGGTTCGGCCATGAAATTGGGCCTACATCCACTTTATATTTTTTTATTATTTACTTGCATCAGTTTCACAATTGCTTTCAATTACAAGAATCATACATCCATAATTCTTTTTACAATTTTTCAACAAAATTTTCAAGTAAAGTATGGACGCAAGTGGTTGCTGTTCCATGCCCTTGGAATTTGCTCTCCATCAACAGTGGTGAGCTTGAATGTGCCGTCAAGAAGCTTCTGACCTACTACATATGGTCCTTCCCAATTTGGCCCAAACACACCTGTCGTGGTCATAATTCTTTTCAGGACTAGATCTCCAATTTCAAAGCTGCGTTGACGAACTTTGGAATTGAAATGTCTGGCTATCCTTTGCTGATGAGCTGCAACTCTGAGGTTAGCTTCATCTCTTTTTTCATCAAGGAGATCCAGCGCTTCAAGTTGCAGTTTTTCATTTTCTGCTTGATTGAAATGGATTCTTCTGTGTGAAGGGACCTCTGTTTCAACTGGGATCATTGCTTCCGATCCGTATGCTAACGAAAAAGGAGTATGCCCAGTTGCAGTTTTGTGAGTAGTTCTGTATGCCCATAGTGCGAGTGGTAGTTTATCGACCCAACCACCTTTTGCTCTTTCGAGTTGCTTTTTGATGGTTGATTTAATGATCTTGTTCACTGCTTCCACTTGCCCGTTTGCCTGCGGATGAGCTACTGCCGAAAAGCTTTTCTGGATTTTGAATCGTTTGCAAAAATCCTGGAATTCCTCACTTTCAAACTGAGTACCATTGTCTGTGATTATTTTCTGAGGCACACCGTATCTGCAAATGATATTCTTGGTCACAAAGCTTATCATTTTCTTAGAAGTGATAGTAGCCAATGGTTCAGCTTCAGCCCACTTAGTAAAATAATCAACTGCAACAATAGCATATTTAATCCCTGATTTAGCAGTTGGTAGCGGCCCAATGAGATCCATTCCCCAAATTGCAAATGGCCATGGACTGACCATCTGTGTGAGTTCGGTAGAAGGTGCTCTAGGAATTTTGGCATATCTTTGGCACTTGTCACATTTTCGGGAGTAATCTGCGGCATCCCGATTAATTTCTGGCCAAAAATATCCGTATCGGAGAATTTTCTTTGCTAGTGTTTGACCACCTGAATGATCACCGCATTCTCCTCCATGCACTTCAGCTAGGATTGTTTTGGACTCTTCCCGGGATACACATCGAAGCAATGGCATTGAGAATCCCCGTCTGTACAATCGGCCATCCTGAATTACATAGCGAGAGGCCTTCCTTAGAAGCTTTCGTCTTTCTATCGAGTTTTCTGGCAGAGAACCCCTGAGTAGGTAATCCAGTATTGGAGTCATCCATGACTCTTGTTCTTGAGATACATTCATAATCCAGTCTATATCCATCTCGTCTATACTTGGCGCTGAAAGGACTTCTACAGGGACCAATCCCAATAGTTGAGCTTCACCAGAACTTGAATACTTTGCGAGGGAATCCGCCTTCATATTCTCTTCACGAGGAATGTGGCTTATTGAATAGTGATCGAGTTCATATAGGAGTTCCCAAGCCTTTAACAAATAGGAAGGCAGATTTCCACCTTTTGCTTGAAATTCCTTCTTGACTTGACATACGATAAGCTGAGAATCACTGAAAATTTGTAATGCTCGAATGTTTAGCTCTTTAGCGATTTTCAGACCTGCAATAAGAGCTTCATATTCCGCTTCATTGTTTGTTGAAGGAAATTCCAGTCTTAGTGCATAACATAATGATCGACCTTCAGGAGTTTCAAGTACCACTCCGGCTCCAGAACAGTAGTCATTTCTTGCGCCATCAACATACATCTTCCACTGGATTGGAGAATCATTGATCGCTTTTTCCTTACCATTATCTTTCTCTGTGAATTCTGCAATGAAATCAGCTAAAGCTTGTCCATTGATTGCTTTTCGGGGGTGATAGGTAATGTCATATTGACTAAGTTCAATGTTCCATTTTAGAAGACGACCCGAAGTTTCAGGGCGAAACAGGACTTGCTTTAGAGGCTGATCAGTGAGTACTTTGATAGGATGAGCTTGGAAATATTGTCTCAGTTTCCTCGATGCAACTAGTAGGCAATAGGCGAGTTTTTTCCAACTTGGAGTAATTCAGCTCTGCCCCAGTGAGTCTTTTGCTGATATAGTAAACTGGATGTTGAATCCTTTTGTCTTCCCGTATCAGCGCTGCACTTAGATCATGAGATGATACTGCCAAGTATATAAGAAGATCCTCACCATTGCCTGGCCTAGAAAGTATCGGAGGCGTTTCCATATGACGGATCAACTCTTCAAAGGCTTCTTGGCATTCGGGAGTCCATTCAAAGTTCTTCTTTCCTTTTTTCAGGGCATCGAAGAATGGGATGCATTTATCAGTAGCTTTGGAAATGAACCGACTCAAAGCGGCGACCTTTCCGTTGAGACTTTGCAATTCCTTCTTCGTTCTAGGAGCTTTAACTTCTTTTAAGGCAGTAATTTGAGCTGGACTGGCCTCAATGCCCCTAGCACTGACGATAAAACCTAAGAACTTTCCGGATTCGACCCCAAACGTACATTTCAGAGGGTTAAGTTTCATTCTGTATTTCCGGAGGACTGCGAACATTTCTGCTAAGTGTTCAATGTGATCCACTGCTTTCCTGGACTTCACTAACATGTCGTCGACGTAGACTTCCATAGTTTTTCCCAATTGCGGTTTGAACATAGCATTAACAAGTCTTTGGTAGGTTGCCCCTGCGTTTTTCAATCCGAAGGGCATAACTCTGTAGCAATAAAGTCCAACACCCGTGATAAAGCTTGTATCCTCCTGGTCTGGCTCATGCATCATGATTTGGTTATAACCGGAGTAGGCATCCATGAAGGATAACAATTCATGTCCCGCAGTTCCGTCTACCAGTTGATCGATCCTGGGTAATGGGAAGCAATCTTTGGGGCAAGCCTTGTTTAGATCAGAAAAATCGATGCACACTCTCCATTTTCCATTAGCTTTCTTTACCAACACAGGATTCGAAACCCAATTCGGATATGTAGATTCTCTGATGAAGTTATTTTCCATGAGTCGATCAACTTCTTCTTTTAATGCTGCTGACCTTTCTGGACCTTGGGTTCTCCTTTTCTGTTTAACTGGCGTAAATTTTGGATCAATATTCAGAGCGTGTACTGCAACTTCTGGAGATATCCCACACATATCGGCATGAGTCCAAGCAAAGACATCCAGATTTGCCTTCAGGAAAGATATCAAGATGTTCTGAATTGACATATTAAGCTGTGAACCCACATTCAACACCTTATTTGGATCTTTTGGGTCAACAGGTACCGGAACTGTCGTTTCCACAGGTACTACTCTATTCTCCCCTGTACTGGCTTTTCTGGGATCCATTTCTTTCCGTGCCCCGCTGTGTTCGCCAGTGCAGGGTCCGCTCTGTAATTGCTACAAGGCTGGCTCCTTGATGCGGACTGGGGTTGCCGCATCCTTTCCCATTTCTCTTTTTCTTGACTCTCGCATCTCTGTCCAATAACATTCTCGCGCAGCATTTTGATCCCCTTTTATAACTCCTACTCCATTGTCAGTAGGGAATTTAATAGTGAGGCACCACGGGGCTAGGATAGCTTTGAATGCTGCGAGTGTTGGACGGCCAAGAAAAGCATTATAGGCAGAAAACTCATCGACAATCACAAATGTTTGCTTTCGGACCACTTTCCTTTCTCCTTCCCCAAGTTCTACAAACAAATCGATGGTTCCTACTGGTTGCTTTGGCTCCCCTGTGAAGCCCACGATTTTCTGTGATGAGGCTTGTACATCGATCATAGGGATTTTCATCTGGTCAAATGTCTTTTTGAAGAGGATATTACATGATGCTCCGCAGTCAATGAGGACTCTTCTGACAATGGCTGGTCCAATACCAGCCGAGATGACCAAGGGATCTAAAGTAGGAGCTTCAATACCTGTAGAATCTCTGGCTCTGAAAATAATATCATCACTGAAAGTTTTTTGTTGTTTAAGGGGTGTAGTGTCTTCTAGAACAAAGACGTTTTCTTCGGCTGGAGCATATTTCAAAGCCCTGGAATATCTCTCCATCTCACCCCAACTCTTGCCAGCTGGGTGAGGTCCTCCGGAAATGACATTGATAACGGGCCTTCCAGATTCATGCCCCGTAGCTTTCTCACCTGCCCCAGGCTGATGAACAGGAGCCCGCTGCCCCTGACTCGATGATGCAGGATTGTTGCTATTCTTTTTCACAAATTGCTGCAACTTGTTTTCTCTTAGCAACTCTTCAATCAGATTTTTCAACTGGCGGCATTCATCAGTTTCATGACCTGGTTGATTGTGGAAGCGGCAAAATTTTCCACTCTGTATGGCTTTTCTCCCAGTTCTCAAAGGGATAGGTTTAGGGAAATCGACGGAATCTTTGGTGGCAAGGTAGATGTGCTCCGGCGTATGTGATAATGGAGTATATTCTGATGGCTTGAAGGACCGGGGCTTTTTCAGATTACCCTGTTTCTTTCCATTATTATTCTCCCTTTTCTGCCCCACCGACTCATTCTTGCGTGGAGCGACAGTATTGTCTTCAGCTTTTTCCAACACTGCCTTTACTGGCAAAGGACGACTTTCCAAGCGAATGAATTCGTCTGCTTTTTTGTAGAACTTCTCGAGAGAGGTTGGCTCCTTCATATTTAACCATTTCCCAAATTCGCTTGACTTATCAATAGCCCTCATCAGATAAGTCAATATCATTCGTGGTTCAGCATTGTCCACTTCAGCCAATGCTATATTGAAACGGTTCAAGAAAGATCTGATAGACTCACCAGGATTCTGCTCTAAACTGGACAATGACATGATATCCTTGGCCTTCGAAGCATATAGCCTAAACTGCTCCTTAAATTTTCTGGTCAAGTCTGAAAACTGATCGATAGATCGAACTGGCAACTTGGTGAACCACAGCAAAGCCACGCCTTCCAGGTATACGGGGAAATATCGGCACTTTATTTCGTCGGAGGCCCTGGCACCTGTCATGTGCCAATCATATTTATACAAGAACTCATTCGGATCACTTGTCCCTTTGTAAGCTGGAATAGTTGGAGGGACAAACTTCCTTGGAAATTCCGCCTTCAAGATTTTTTCAGTAAACGGAGTTTTACTTGGAGCGAAACCCCATTCCTTCTCATCTTCAACCCTTTGCATACTTTCTTTCATGATCTGCCGGACCATTCCAGAAAGATATTCCTCATCATGCCGAGTTCTAGATCCACCGGCGTCAGGTACTGCCTGCTCAAAGGGACTAGTAGGCCTTTCATGAGCATTCCTTTCATTAACATCATGAATGTTGCCAGCATAGTTCCCTTCATTACCAGCCGGTTGATTGTTTGCCCCAAGTAAGTCGTTCAATTTATTCAGAATCAGAGCATTCTGGGCACTTTGAGCCTCTAGTTGTGCATTTTGGGCGTTGATCTGCTGGTTTAGCCCTAGAATCACAGCATCCAATTCCGCTTTTGTAACTCCAACAGACGGAGTGGGTAGATTAGGCACAGGGGAAGCGGAGGTTCCCTCTTGAATATTCCCGGATCTGATAGATCTACTCTTCCTTCCAGGAGCCATAATCTCAGATATACTTCTGGTTTTTAAAGAAATTCTTTCTTCTAATCTCTGCGAAGCAATGATGACAGCTGTCCTGAGTTCAATTCTCAGTGAAAGCACCAAAAATGTTAACGCTAGAAAATAAACGCTAACACCCCGGTGTATAGATGGAAATTGTGAAAGCACCACCCGTTGGTACGGGAACAAAGTATATGCAAAGAAATCACAGGCAATACCCAAGGTAGTGAAACTACCGTTCGCCTGATCCGGACTGGTGAGAACGCATCGCCGCAGCGATCGCAACACCGCGAAACAACACTCCTGAAAAGTACGAGGGTGCACCAATCAATCACAAGTAATGAGTAGTAGTTACGAAGAAGTGTGTTCGCTCGAGGTGGCTAACCCCATTTGGCCCGGCACGGCTCCTGATTTTAGTCATTTCCAATTTGACACAAGTGTCAAGGCTATCCATTACCGTTCACTTTCTTCAATCATCAACGTACATCATTCCAACCACTTCATTCTAGATCATCACTCCGCGTATAGTTATTAAAGTGGTTTTCGGTTTAGATAGAGAGTATATCCATAACCGATTCCGATTTCTTTTATAACTTTCGTAATTTTTATACCGATTGCTCGTTTAATAAATTTCAAAACCAAATCAAATCCAATTTCAATTAGAATTCGTAAATCAACATTTCGTTTGTCTTCTAAATCAATTTCTAAAATTTACGTTCAAAACTTCCAAATTACCATTTCAAAATCTTATAATTCGATTTCAACTTTTATTTTAACAATTCAAATATTGATTCAAGTTCGTATATAAGTTTCATTCCGAAATCATTTAAAAGGTTTTAATTTTCATTCAAATCAAATTAAATTTATTTATCGATTTCATTCAATATTCGCTAAGTAAATTTTATCCTTCAAAACAACTTCTACTTAAATTCCAATTCATTTAAATCAATTACTTACGTTCTACTTCATTATATCAAAACTTCAAATTGAAATAAATTAGATTCGTCTAATCAATTCTTTAAATAACAAGTTTTACGTTAATTTCAATAAATCCCATTCATTTCAATAAATCACATTTTATTTCTTGTTAAAGAAATTTAATTTTCACTTATTTATTGACTTCGTTACAAATTTCGAACTCAATTAATAAAGAACTAAATTTCACAAGATCGAGAAGTTTCAAATTATACTTATTAACTTACTTAAATAATTTTCAAACTTAATAAATTAAGAAAACCCAATTTCATTTATTAACGAAGTTCCAATTCACTTATTCGAAAGTTCAATTTCTTTTATCAAAGCATATAATTTTTATTCAATTATCAAATAATGAAATCTTATTCAATTATTAAATAATTTCAATCTCAATTATTAATAATGTCAAAACTTAATAATTACAATCTTTATTATCAAATCAAACTTAGTTGTTAAATCATTTCCACGTAATTTTGAATTCAAACTTAATTATCAAATCATTTCAACGTAATTATAAATTCAACTTAATGATTTCACACTTAATTATAATTTCAAACTTAATTATAATTTCAATTTTAATTATTAAATGATTTCAAACTTAATAATTTCAAAACTTTGTTATTCAAATAAAATCTTTATTTGATTTTAAATCAAATTATTGACCAATCGGTTTATTTAATTCTCTATCCTAAGTCAAGTTCATTTATGGGTATTTATCATTTCAACCCGATTCCAATTCTAATTTCAGAACAATCATAATAAAGGGAACTTGCAGTGTGATAACTGGGATGATGTCAAAGTAAATAAACAAGCAATAACAACAATCAATAACAATCTAATTCAAAAAATCCCGAAATAATCGTATTAATTCACATTGTTGTTTGTGCAAATTAATATAATTATTTCTAGAATCTACACTATCATTTCATGTAGATTAAAGATTATTACATTACGGTTTTTCCCACTTGTCGTTCAATTTCAATTTCAAATTTTATTCTACAACAATTAATCCAATATACGTTCAAAGGTTCAAAATATAATTTATCAAATTCTATGTGTCAATTAACTTAACAATTAAAAGGTTCATATTATTCAAATTTACGAATCAAATTCAACACATATGTCAATTTACAATTTTAAACTATCCTACGTCAAATTCAATTGCATAATATTTATCACTTTATACGTTACAATTTACATCCAATATTAACAGCAAACAATCAATCAATTATCAACCAAACTGGATTATTATTGCATACATAACAGATAACGGTGTCAGATGTCAAAGGTGAACTGATACATAATAACAGTGCAATAAATAACATTAGTATATTTCAATTGTCGTTCCAATTGAAGTCAGATCTAATAAATAAAAGAATATTAATCGTGAGTGATTGCTCACCTTTCGAGGCTAGAGAAAATAGGAGGTGGCACGGATACGCACACTGATACGGACACTGAATTTGAGTTACAAATCCAAGCATGAATCTCAGAGCAAAGTAAGATTGGCACGAATCAACGAGCAAAACTGTTAAATAAGAATTGCCGAAATCAAATCAAACATTCAACATAGCAACAATTTCAAAAAATGTCAAATGTTCAGGTCTGAAAACCCCTCTGGGTCTGACTTTCAGGTAAGAAACAGAGGACTGAAACACCTCATATGAAGCTAAAATTTCATATACATAAAGTAGAAAACTTAATCTTTTAAACAAAAAAAAAGAATCACTATATTCCGACGTAAGACGGAGGAGATACGATGCGTCAAACATGAACTCAGGTCGTGTTTGCAGCAGTGTAAAATAATTCTAAGTACAAAAGAATATCTGCCTGGGTCTAACTTCCAGATCCTCGACCACTAATCAAACGATGTCGGATTTCACTGGAATTTGACGGGTATAAACTAGGTAACTTCAACTTCTTTTTAAAAATAAAATCAACTCATTCCAATAAAACATGAGTGAGATATGATATCGTGAACATGAAGTCTAACTGCTGTTTGAATGAACATATGCAGACTAGCAATATATGAGATAACAAAAAAATAAACATGCAAATAGCAATTACTTAGATTACAAAACGTATAGCAAAAGTTGTTTTAAAAGTTTATCGGCTAAAACATGTATAAACATATTTTTATTTTTATTTTTTTATTTTTTATTTTTATTTTTTTTACACAAAAAGGTATGCACATTTGTATAAACTATTTAATCAAATTTCTAATGCAATTTGACTTTACAAAATATTGCTCTTAAGCTTTAATGAATTTAAATACTATAACATGCGTACAAACCATTATGCAGACATGAAAATATTTTAACCACCAATGTATATAAATATAGGTGTCTTATATAAAATGACATAACATATATATACAACTTGTATAGCTTAATCACGTATGTATAGTTCAGCTCATTTACATATAAATAACGATTTACAATACATGTATTAACTGCTGAAAGTAAAACTTACATAGCCTGACACATCTTAAACAAAAATGCAGACATAACTTTATCACAAATCTAGGCGTAAAATATATATAAAAACCAACCCTTTGTTTTCCTTCACACGTCAGATCTAACATATTATTGTATAAAGTATAGGCTATAATATAACCAGAACGTATAAAACTAACTTTTTTTTTTCTTCAAACATATATGCTGACCTTGGCTTGCAGACAATAGACTGTACATGAAATATTTTGCTTACTTTATATTTTTAACAGACAACTTTTATAGCTTATAGCTTTAAGATTCAAATCTATTTTAAAGTACAACCAAGACTGGGAATACTTATATATAGTGATTAATTATAACACTTACATATAGATTATTATATTTCAACTTACCAGTAGCATATAGGCATGATGAAATAAAAGCTTATATACGAACAGTGCTTATATATAAAACAACACAGATAAAGCATAAAACGAACCCAAGCGAGGCAAAGATGGAAGGTGATCGGCTCGGTCAGAGGGAGGCGGTGGTGAAGCGCGGACACGCGGCCATGTTGAGATGGTGGGGCGTGCGTTAGGAGGCTAGGCGCTGGTTCATGCGGAGGTGGGTTAGGGGATCTCGGCGCTCGGGTTTGTAGGGTGGAGTGGCTGTCGACGTGTTGTGGTGAAAGGCGGCTTTGGTCAGCAATGGCCATGGGAGGCGGTTGGGTTCAAAGTAGAAAGGAAGAGAAATGCCAGAGGGTAAAGAAGAAATAGGCTACAGGTAATAAAATAAGCAAGATCCAAAGAAAATGAGGAATAGCAAAAAGGCAGCTACAGGAAAGTTATATTTGTTTCCAATGGAGCAGTGGAAAGGTATGTGAATGTAAACAAAATTTATGGTAATAATGAACGTGAGTTCCAACAATGAATGTATTCAACTTTCAATGTTTGTTTGTAAATGAAGTTTAAAAGTTAGGAAGATAAGTAGCCTTCGGTTCATAAGGCAACACGCATTAGTTTTTATATTATTTGATTTAAGGTAAGAACAAAAGGTTGCGGTTATATTTTTACCGCACGACGCATAGTTTTTATCGTTTCCGTCACGTACAGGAATTAAAAATACAGAAATAAATATACCGTAGAGATCAGTTCGATGCGATGATCAAAATGGTATACAGATATCATTGGTACGGTTGAGTTATAAAAATTTGAATTTTCTACTAGCGGAAAATGCATAAAATTCACAGAAAAATAAGGACGACGGAGCCAAAAATGTCCGAATTTGGAAAAATGACAAACTGACAACTTGCTCAAAAGATGTTTTAGAATTTTTCTATGTTAAAATATTTTGATTTTGAAAACGTTTTATTTTCATCGCTTTTTAACTGATTAAATTGAAGTAAATTTACGTGCGAAATAAACTTTCATATTTTCGGACGAAAATTTACCGGTTGCTATGTTTAATTGAGCGCATTCCAAATATCAAATTTAAATTTCAAAATTTTATCGTTTAAATTCGCACAAAATTTTAATTAAATACGTTACTACGACCGTTAAAATTTACGGGTCGTTACATATGTTTTCTAAAAACTGAGGATATGGAAATGTACCTTCCATTTATTATTTGTGAAGGTGATTGGAACTCGGTGGAGTGTCCATTGGAAATCGTAGCTACGTAGAATTTCCATTAGTGGAATGTCCATTGGGACTGGAATCCCCCACGATGGATCATCGTGTTGGGATTATGTGAATTGATGCTGGCGTAATTCGTGGGGTGTGATGCCTACAGTTACAAGCGATTCCACTGGGATAGTGGTGCAACTGCCGTGTAAACTGCGATCTAGAGGCCGAAGCGTAATTTGAGGGGTGTGATGCCTACGGTCACGAGTGATTCTACTGGGATAGTAGCGTAACCGCCGTGTGAACCGCGATCTATGGCAACAACCATGGCGAAATTCAAGAGAGATGTGAAATCTACAGTTACAAGCGATTCTACTGGGATAGTAGCGTAACCGCCGGGTAAACTATGATCCATGGGGGAACGTGCTTTCCATATCCATTTTAAAAAGAATTTTTAAAAAAAAAATATTTTCACTGGGAATTGAAACAAGTATATTTAGTACTTGGAGATTTTTAGACTTGCGCCTGGCCAGCGTATGCCTAATGTCTGTAAGAACGAAGATGGACTTGTTAAACTTCGAGTTAGCAAGTATTTTCAAACTTTGAATAGCAAATTAATAGTCTGAAATTAGAATTACATAATTCTAACCTAATGAATTAAGGAAGAAGATTTTTAAAATATCTTGAAAGCACACAGCTTTGGAAAAGATATAATATGCAAATATCTAGCATGAAGAATTTCAAATTTGAAAATCTGAGTTTTGTAAGTCGAAAATTTTGGTAAAGACTTTTGTGTCTTGATTATAGAAATCAATGAACAAAGCTAGTGAGATAATATAAAAGAAATGAATCCTATATTTATTTATAAGATTCGAACTTGGTAAAAATTGTGTAGGGTATAAATATCGGTGAAATTTAGCAATCGTTTTCCTAACTTATAATTTCGAGACGAAATTCTTTTAAGGAGGGAAGATTGTAACAACCCAGAATTTTGAACAATTTAAAAATGAAAATATTTAATTAATTTTAAATATTTGAATGATGGTTTAAATTGAATTCCCAATATAACTATGAATTGGCGATTAAATTTTAGAATTTAATCTATTTAAGTTGAATAAAATTTGAATTTGACTTTGGAGTTGAATTGAATATTGAATTTGTATTTTAAATTCGAACTAATGACTTAGAAAAAATAGTTTGGATTTACGAATTTTTATTTATATAAATTTATAAAAGGATGGTTAGTATTAATAACATTTTTCTTTAACTTAAATAAAATAGAATAAATTTTAATCAATATAAAATAAATAGAGAAATACACGTAGTTAAAAATTCAAACAACAGAATTTACAAAACAAAGTAAAGAAAATAATTATGCAAAACAAATTGAATTTAAATTGAAAAGAAAAAAAATAATAATAAAATAATAATATATAAAATAAAAAAAATAAAAAAGACTACATTACCTTACTCTTATCTGCCTTCAAACACGCCATGATCCACACCGTTACATATGCCAAAACCCACGCCCTAAATCGTGCCCCCTCTGCAAAATCACGTTCCCCTTATCCTTAAAACACGAAGCTCCCCCCCATTCATTCGAAACCCTAACCATTCAAACGAAAGGAAAAAATTAATGGCGGCCACGATCGTTCGTCCCCCTTTTCAAAATTAGGGTTTCAGCTCGATTCGCTCGCGGCTTCAATTCGATTGATTCCTCCTCTTCTCTCGCGACCGCTTCGAGGCAAAGGTGAGTGACGCATGTTACTCACATCTAATTTTGAAATCCATGTTACTGTTGTTTTTTTTTCGTATGTTTTTGTTGCTGTTTTGTTGATTTTTCTGTTGTTTTCAATTCACTCACGGTTTCGATTTTTAGTCGATTTCGTGTTTGCTAATTTGTGTAAACATTGATGATTTCTGACTTGATCATGACTTGGTTCGATTTCTCGTTTCTTGGTTCATACGATTTTGATTTTCTTTAACACTGTCTTCTTTGCTCTCGAATTTGCCGGTAGTCAAATTTATGTTGACCTCGGCTTATGACGTAGTTTATGTAATGTCGTTTACTGTTGATTTCTAGTTGGCATCGACCACCTTGATTTTTTCCAAAATGCTTGGCTGTTGTCTTTGATTCTATTGATAAGTTTTGAACCACGGCTTAATATTGACCCTGTTCAATTGCCATGGCTACTGTAAGTTTCTAGAAGTTTTGGTTTCACGAATGTCGCACGATGGTTGCTACTTGAACATATTTCCATGTTGCCTCGAACACATGTATATATTATTCGTTGGTGACTTTGGTAATCACGACTCTGATTTGATATTTGAGCCTGCATTTATGTTGCTTGACTCGAAGATTGGTAATTGGCTTCACTGCATATATCTATGTAGTAGAACACTTGCTGTTTTGTTGATTTTTATTTCTAGTTTATAGTCTGTTCAGCTTGACCTTTATTTGAAGTAGTTCTGCCTTGTGTGGCTGTACATTTGTAGACACTACTTGTTATCTGATGTTGTTATTGGTTGAAGATGTCGGCATATTGTCTCGGGTAATTTGAGAATCTACTCGAAGATTTGATGTGTGTGGGCCGAAGTAAATTTAGTTACTAACTGGAAAAATGTTTTATATGTATTTAAACATAAACTGTTTGCCTGGAAAGCTAAAAGAAAATTGTTTTATGTTGCATCTCTGTTCATCAAGTTTTACAAGCGAGTACCTTTTAAAACTTAAGTAAATTTGGTTGCATGCTACCTTATTGAAATGAATAAGTATTGTATGTATATACATAAGTGAAATCTGAAGTGGTTGTTTATAGTATGTATGCTGTGCATATTCATATAAACATATGTGAGTAGGCATTTTTAGTTAAAACTTAAGTTGCTAATTATTTGTTGCATACGCATGTATATAAGTATGCCTTAATGAATATATGAATGTGCATATGAATAGGAATGACTGTGCATGTATTTTATATCTGCTCATCTCTGTTTTGAGGTTACAGCACTAAAATCTTTGATCAAAATTCCTATCTTCTTATTGAAGTCTCTATTAGGTTATAATTCTCAAAACAATTTATGTTTGTTTAAACAAAGAATTAAGAAAAAAACTGAATTTTTGTAAGATTAGTTGAAATGATTTTCTGAAATCAGTAGAGATACTTAAAGCACAAAGTTTCAAAATCTTTTCTGTGAGCAAAAATTTTCTTTTCCAGACTTTCTTGCTTCCTTACCTAAGTGATGATGGAAGTTGATAATTTTGATCAGTACTTTGGTGTTGTTGTGGAAACAACTGCCTGTGATATGTATTGATGTATGGTATGCATGTTGTTCTTCAAAATGCTCTCTGTTTTACACTGTCCAACATCCAAGTTTGTTTTAAAGAATTCAAACCTTTTGATCCTGACACTGTTTGAATTCAAGTTTTCAAATGAAACTTGTTTGTTTAGTCATAAGCTTCAGCTTTAAATTGTACTCAAGTCTGATACTTGTTGCATACATGTTGCATACATGTTGTACCTTAAGTACACATACTTTCTCCTGACCTGTTGCACTATTTTCGGTTGCTGTTGTGTTATGTAGTAACCCAGTTTTTTTTTGCATTGACCTGGTGTAGTTTTACACTTGTGACCTCACTCGCAGTTCACTGAACTGATTGTATCACTTATTCGTATATTTGTGCTGTAATGCCATAACTCTGGTGCCCTCACCCTCCTTCTATTTTGTAATTGTGTCACGGCTTGTGTTTTGGTATTGCAGCTGTGTTGAGTCACTGACTTGACCTCTGCAGCTTCGATTTCTGTTAGTTTTTACTGTTGTGATGATTTCTATTTCATTACGGTAGTGGCGAGGCAGTGCACGCAAGCGTGAACTGCAGCCACACGAAGTTAACATTTTAAAAATGTGGCGAGGCCGTATACGCATGTGTGTACTACAGCCCTACCAAATCTAATGTTTTAATTGATTGTTTTCTAAATTTTCTTCATTAGTAATCCCTCTATCTATCTGTGTTGAAAATTTAAATCTGCTGATTTATTGTTGTAACACTATTAAGTGTTGTATTTACCGTTATCCGATTTCTTGTTAAAGGATCGGATAGGTAAATTTATATTTGACTGTCATCTAATTGCTATTTGATTATTATTGCCTCTATGCACTAATAACTGAGTTTGAATTAGACTGACCTGTGTATTATTTTCTTTTGAATGTAATACTCGGGTCAGACCGAGTATTTTACAGCTTGAAGATTTTCAGGCCGCGAAGTTAGAGAGAGTTGGGAAATTGCTTCACTTTAGCTTTTCGAAGAATTTTTGTACTTAAAAGAAATATTCCGCTGTATAAAATTTAATGCATTGTACAAACTCTGATATATGTATAAAAATTCATTTATGTAAAATATTATGATTATTCTGTGATTCTGTGGCTGTTTCTGTTTAAACTCTATAAACTGAATAACAATCCGTCATTTTGAACGTCTCAAGTTGGTTTAATTACCGACTGGGTGCGGTCAGAGCGGCGGGTCGTTACAATCCAGAAGGAATGACATACAGTAAAGGGCGCTACCCCTAATAACCTTGCCGCATCAATCCTGTTTTGACCATTTCCGGGGTGTGAGGTCCGACGAAGTCTCGTCAACAAAGCCACGCTTTGGTACAAAGCCATGCTTTGGGTCAACAAATGATCAAAGTAATGATCTCAAAGATAAATGATCAAACAAATTGTAAGGACCCAATTCTTCGACTTTCGAAAACAGACATCAATACGTTCACTGTATCAACTGCCGAGCACTCGAATGCCGGAAAACCGAACACTTAGGGTTAAGAAAAAGAAATGAAAGAAAAAGAAAGAAGAAGAGAGAAAAGATAGAACCGAACAGAAAGAAAACAACAGAATAATATCAGAATCTCACAATCGCAGCGGAACAACATATAATAATAAATTAATAATCTTTAAACAAAGAACTACATCAGCTATTACATTACATTACATTACATTACATTTCTTTACATCATCAGAGTGTACAACCATCAATACAACAACAAACAGTGGAAAAAGAAATACTATATACTAGTAATACGCCGTGCCATCCATCTTGCCTCCAGCAACTCCTGAATTGCAGAATATCCTGATAAACCGTAACTCTTGGCTGCCCGTGTGGAAATTGGTGGGCACCCAGAGTTTAGGAAGGAAAACAACAAACTCCGAGTCAGTCATGTGACTGGTGTGAGAACTCAAAACAGTTTATCTTTAAAACAAAGAATAGGATAATTTTAAAATAGATTCGCAATGCTTTCAAAAATGAGACTACCATAAGGCCTCCCGCACACACACACAATGCAAATGCGGAATTGGAGGAGATTTCTCCTTATGATAGTCAAAGATGCTTGATACGCATTTAAAAAGAACATTTGATATTATTACTAGTGCATAGTGTAGAGGAAATCATTTCGAAAATAAAGATATAAATCTCAGCCAACATACGACCATTATCGTATGCCTACTATAGCTATCATCCAAACAGTGGGACGCCACCATAAGTGAATGATAGGTTCTACAACTAAAACCCTACAAGATCGTATTGTTTCTTTGGATTTCCAACAAATGGTCAGGCCAACGAACTTCCCATCGCCACATGGAAACGCCTCTGGAATGACGTCCCGAGAACCAAACCAGATCTCTGCCAACACAAGGCGGGGTTACCCCTAACTGGGTAACTACTGACACGAATATGCCATCCCCCGATCGTAACCGATCTACATCCGAGGATCCTCGATTTCGATAAACCACAAAGTAATAAGTTTGCAGCAAAAACATAGGTTAAATATCTGGGCTCCATACCATGATACCACCTCTATCCAGACGGAATGACATACACTAAAGGGCGCTACCCCTAACAACCTTGCTGCATCCTTCATGTTTTGACCATTTTCGGGGTGTGAGGTCCGACGAAGTCTCGTCCACAAAGCCACACTTTGGTACAAATCCATGCTTTGGGTCAACAAATGATCAAAGTAATGATCACAAAGATAAATGATCAAACAAATGATCCTATCACAAATGATCAAACAATGATCATTTCACAGCAACACTCAGCATGTCACATTACCAAATTGGGAATATATCGCTGATAACCATCAACTACATAACCTCTGAGCTCGTACGTCTCAGAGAAGGGTGTTAAGCTAAAAGAATAAATTCTCCGCCACCAATAGAAATATATTTGAAAGAAATCAGCTTAATATCTTAATTTGTAATGTCAGACATACTATCTATACAAGTCTGTTCCGGGATCGAACAGAACCGAAGGCACTTACAAAGAAGTCCTTGCAATCCGGATATTCACTAATCACGTCCGAACTTCCCGTCACATATGGAGTCTCCATACCGGGGACCAGTCGATGCAAAGACATTCGACGAGTTGTCCTATCGCTTTTGAAAATATCCGGTCTTCAACACCGGTCTTCAAATGCAATTCATAACGACGTATCACATATTCGGAATGGGTTATACGACCCCAAGGTCCTTTCCCGGATAACCCGAATGGTGACCGCTTATTTAAAAATAAGTGTGGCATTCAAATTCAAACAAATCACAACAAATACCCATTCAAAGGTAAATATTGATAGTCGGTTATTGAACTATCAATGGATATGCACAACATCACCAGATTCCAAATAATTTTCCAAATTATTTATTTTCCAAAAATACCTTTACAAGATATATAATTTTCACACTTCAACCATTTGAAAACAATTTTCAAATCACTTTTCATCTTTACCAGTTTTGAAAACAAATTTCAAACTTTTTTTTACGCGGAAATACTTTCATTTCAACATGGTTCATTTAAACCCATTAAATAAATCCTTAACGATTTACTTTATATTTACGTTCCAAATCCGTAAATCAATTCCCACACTTCAAAAATTAATCAATGTTTATTTTTAAACAATTTCCCTTTCTCATTTATAAATTCCATAGTGAATTTACAATTCCAAAATATTTATGAATACACGATTTCAGTTATTCATTTTCAATTTATCTTCAAAAAGATAAAATCTCAAAACTTTTCATTTCACATTGGAAAAACATTTCCATACTTATTTATTAATAAGTAATTCACAAATCTATTTATTTTCAACCTTTGGAAAATATTCAATATACTTAAATCGAGATTAAGTATACATTTCATTCTTTAGGGAAATCATTCTCTTAAACGTATTTATTTGGGCCAAAAGGAATGTTGCGCAAAACATCGTTACGACAACCCAAAATCACTAGTATAGGGATTCGAAATTAAAATAGATATATAAATCGCAATACTATGCAAAACATTTCCTTTCGAAAATCATTTACTATAACAACAGTGTTATAGTCCACCATTTCCTTCTATTTCCCGAAAACGTCTATTTCAACAATGAATGTTGAAATCTATGGTTCCGAATCTTAACACATTTTTAAAACATCGTTAGATCGTTTTAATTCTATTTAAAACATCACATCCAAAATAATTTCTTTAACATATTATTCACTATTCAAAAACGTGAATATACTTCTTTAACCAATTTCATCATTTCTATACATTTTACCTTAAAGGATTATTCACTGTCTAAAACGTGAATATAACTCCATTAATAAGTTATAAACATTTACTTATCAAAATAAGTCGTTTGCGGATTTATAAAACAATGTTTATAAATTCCATTTCTATTTATTTTATAACAACTTCCTTTTATAAATCTCCTTTACTAACCTATTTCAATTTATAAGTCAATTATATACCAAAAGTTCACATTTTAAGTTAAATACTTACATTTTATTTGTTTACAAAATCGTTCTTTTAAACTTCCCAAATTATAAATCTTATAACCTATAAGATTCATTTATTTACCTAAATCTATTCTTTTAATAACTTTACAAATTTTATAAACCTACTGCTTATAAAATTTCATTTATAACTTCACCGTTTATAATTCTATGAATTTCATTCATTTATGAAGTTCATTTACACTTCATTCTAACACTTATAAAAACTCATTTTATAATTCAAATATTTTTTATTTATAATATCAATTTATAAATCTTTTATATAAATCAATTTATATTATTATTTTAAAACGTCTTTAACTCCTTTATAAATTCATCATTTTCTTTGATTTATAAAATAATCAAATTTCATAAATCCTATATTTAAACTTTTTATAATAAATTCAAAAATCGCAATTGAAACTTTTTATAAAATCATTAACTCCATATTTTCAAAAATCAACCTTTAACTATATTTCTCAAAAATCTTAATTTTTATAACATTAAAACTATAACGTTTATTTATTTAAAATGAATCAATTCCAAAAATATTTTATAACATATACTTTCAAAAATCACTTTAAAAATCCTTTTAAAATTCCAAAATTGGCTCAATGATGCTACACACCAAATAGTCAATCACGACAACAATGATATCATATATCGATATGATAATCAATCAAATATCAAAATATCTGAAATCAAATAAATATTGTTGAGGAATCCAGTTGGATCCCTCCAACCTGTTTTCCTGCATCCAAAAATGTTAGCACAATACCACGTTCCAGTACGGAATTATCGCGGTATATGGGATTTAAAATATTATCTGCTTAATAGACGGCGCAATAGGGTCTCATCCGCTATATAATGCGGGAAATCAACTCCAAGTACATAAATAATACCAATTTCACTATACTGTGAAATATTCGCGGTATATGTTTTTAATAAATAACCTCCGCTTACTAACGGCGCATAATGTCCATTTTAACAATCAATAGATAACAATCATCATTCAAACATACATTCAAGGATTTTAAATCTAACTATTTAAAATTAAAATCGAAACCGATTCGATTGAGTGAGAAGTTCTCACCTTGATTTCAATTTCGTTTTCAGCTCTTATTTCGAATAAAATTAAACGGACTTTTAATTTTACCCAAAGTTTTTTGCTAGCTCCAAACGACTCCAATCCAATTCCATAGCATAGTGCTCGTCCATACGAACCCAACGCAACTGTTTTCGCGCGTTTTCGACCTCATATGAAAAAGATACCATATTTTAAAGTTACACGAATTATATATATATATAAATATACAACATTTATTATTATTTTTAAACCTAAAGCTGCATCTAGCCATGAGATCCTAGCCTCCTGCATCTAGGCCGTCCACTGCTTCTTCCGCTTTTCACATTCCATCTCCCGGTAATTGCCTAACCCATTCAAGTAAACTAGGGTTTAATTTTCGAGCCTCCACGACGACTTCGACAACGATCAGTAAGCACCATTTCAAAGCCCTTCCCCCTCCCTACTTTCGGCCTGAAGAGCATGAAGCTCGCCCCATGATGCTCTAGAAAACCATGCGCGAGTTTCGGCTGTTTGAGCACGATTTGCCACCAATCCATCACATGATTTTCGATCCCCACCGTTGGATCTGTTGAGCTCGAGAAGCTTTACACTTCCATAGTTGGAAGTTTGTTGAATCGTTGCACGGATTGAAGAAAATGAGGGGGGAAAGAGAGAAGATTTCGGCCATTGAATAGTTTGGAAGCAGCCGGCTCCTGAAGAAACCATAGGGTTTTTAATTTTTGCAAAAATGAATGTTTAAGGGCTTATAGAGAAAATTTCGCAAACACTATTCATCCCGGATTTTTCCGAACTCCAAACGAAGCATGCCGGTTGGCGTTCCTAAGGTTTACCCCGCGTTCCGAACACAATGGAACGTGTTTCGGAAGCTAACTCGATCATCTGTGCGAGTTATGGCAATAAACGTTCGATTTAATATTAAATGAGTAAATCAAATTTCTAGGCGTTTTGGCTTGCACCGGACAAACCGTAAATCCGATTGACACGAAATTTGAAACCATACAATAATATCACATTACGGATCCGATGAAACTGGTTTCGTCTAAATCCGAGACTGTTTGAAAAATGACTATTTTAACTCGCCAAATTAATATTAAAACAATTTCGATGCGTTTCAAGCTGCCACGGTCAAACGAAAACTCCGATTGACACGAAAATTGAAATCCGATAATAACAAACTATTATGGATCCAATGGAACTAGTTTCGTCCAATTCTGAGACTGTTCTAAAATTGACTAATTTCACTAGTCGATTTAAATATTAAAATATTCAATTTTCACAAATTAACTTTTAATTCGATTTTAAAAGTTCTATAACATCGTTCTAACTCCAATATGATAAAATAAAATTTTACAAATTATTTTCAATCATATTTAACCCAATTTTCAATTATTTCTGTATTTTAACATATTAAATTATCGATTTAACTATTCAATTAAATTCAATATTCGAAATTTAATTTACTCGACTTATAAATTTCACTTATTAATATTTAAAATTAATTAAATATACAAATTTTAATTAATAGAAATTCTGCATCGTTACAGACTTCCCCCTTAAAAGAATTTCGACCTCGAAATTATCAAGTAAGAAAAATTACAGAATCTTTTAACTTTCCATAAATCCATAGTTAAACTTCTTACAAAATCTTTACTAAGTTTTTAAATCATACCTAGTTATCTTTTCAAAAACAACTACTATTGTTTAACTTTCAATTCCAAATCAAAATTATAGTTTTCACAAGTTTTCCAATTTTCTCAAAAAATTTCTAACGCCTTAAATTTTCGAAAAAATTCGCCATAGTCTCCTTTGCGCGGCTCGATCCGAAAAAAAAATGACAGTGTATATATCACAAATATACATCTCATCAAGTGATGAGGCATCTCGCAGGGAAAAAGGTGTAAAAGTACGATGTTTAATCCGAGATATGTACCTTATATTTTATTAGCGAGCTTATACGGCTAATATAGCGCGAAAGCGAGCTCCAAATGCGAAGCAAACGCAATCCGCGCCTACTTAACACTCAACAAACAGATGAGAAACATGTATATAGACAATAGTATCGATATACAACATATAGTAACATAATAACTATATATGCCAACATAGAAAATGGAGTAAAGGAAATATATTCAACCATCAACCAACTAGCATTCAACTAACATCCATAACCAATAAATATTCATTCATATTCTCATTAGTATTCAATGAATTGGGTTTTTGATTTAATCACATTTGATTCGTTAACAGTAGATGTTTTTACTAACATTCATTTTCAATTAGTTTATATTCACTAATTCATATTCAAGTTGGTTCACTTCCAAATCAAATTCAATTCTATTTAAGATTCACTTAACTTCTAATTTGATTTCAACTACTTTAGCTTTCAATTTCATTAATACTTAATGAATTATACACAATCAACTAACAATCATATGACAACCAATGTATATTAATTACAACCAAATTCCTTTGCTTATATTCATTCAATTTGGTTTAACACCTTTACTTTCAATTGGTTTAATTAAATTGATTTTCATTCAATTATTCAACTTCCAATTTATCTTCAATAACATTAGATTTTAATGAATTACACTTACATCCGTTATTTCATATCAACTTAATTTACATTTAATTGATTAACATTCAATCCATTAATTCAATTAAATTACTAAAGTTGAATTTCATTACATAACTCAAGTTCACATTTATCACTTAACTTTATTAATTTACTTTGATACCAAATCAACTTCATTCAACATCTCTTAAGTTATATTCCATTTAAACATTATTTGGCTTTACTTAACTTAAATTCCCACTTATAAATCAATTTAGATTCCCAATTCTAAAGTAAATTTCCATTTAACTTTAAATTCATAAATATATTCATATAGTTTCACTTCTTATATATATATATATATTTATTTTACAATTGTAAATCACATTAATTATAATTCAATTCTTATAATTCTTTTGATTATACAATTTATTCCTTTATTTAGATTATTCAAATATCTTTTAAATTTACTTATATATATTCTTACATTATCAATAACCAAACAATCTACTCATATATACTTTAATAATTCTGAAAAATTATCCCTTTACATATAAAATATACTCAAGGTAAAATTATTTCATTTACCCAATTTAAAACAATATCGTGTCGAATTGTTCTGTACAAGTGTTTAGAGATCCCTATCAACAACGTTAATTACTCGTATTAACCAGAATCCGTACACCACTCAACAAAGCAATCATCACAATATAAAACAATTTTATATTCACTAACAAATACGTGCTCGTATAAATTATTACACTCAAACTCATTCTAGAGCACTACTGACTCTATCTCTAATGAGTAATACCCAACAGAGTCATAGTTGTCGCTTAACCATATGCTCTGATACCACATTGTAAGGACCCGATTCCTCGACTTCCGAAAACCGACATCAATACGTTCACTGTATCAACTGCCGAGCACTCGAATGCCGGAAAACCGAACACTTAGGGTTTTAAGAAAAAGAAAAGAAAAAAAAAGAAAGAAGAAGAGAGAAAAGATAGAACCAAACAGAAAGAAAACAACAGAACAATATCAGAATCTCACAATCGCAGCGGAACAACATATAATAAGAAATGAATAATCTTTAAACAAAGAACTATATCGGTTATTACATTACATTACATTACATTACATTACATTACATTTCATTACATCATCAGAGTGTACAACCATCAATACAACAACAAACAGCGGAAAAAGAAATTCTATATGCTAGTAATACGCCATGCCATCCATATTGCCTCCAGCAACTCCTGAATTCCAGAATATCCTGATAAACCTTAACTCTTGACTGCCCGTGTGGAAATTAGTGGGCACCCAGAGTTTAGAAAGGAAAACAATAAACTCCGAGTCAGTCATGTGACTGGTGTGAGAACTCAAAACAGTTTATCTTTAAAACAAAGAATAGGATAATTTTAAAATAGATTCGCAATGCTTTTAAAAATGAGACTACCATAAGGCCTCCCGCACACACACACACAATGCAAACGCAGAATCGGAGGAGATTTCTCCTTATGATAGTCAAAGATGCATGATACGAATTTAAAAAGAAAATTTGATATTATTACTAGTGCATAGTGTAGAGGAAATCATTTCGAAAATAAAGATATAAATCTCAGCCAACATACGACCATTATCGTATGCCTACTATAGCTACCATCCAAACAGTGGGGAGCCACCATAAGTGAATGATAGGTTCTACAACTAAAACCGTACAAGATCGTATTGTTTCTTTGGATTTCCAACAAATGGTCAGGCCAAGGAACCTCCCATCGCCACATGGAAACGCCTCTGGAATGACGTCCCGAGAACCAAACCGGATCTATGCCAACACAAGGCCGGGTTACCCCTAACTGGGTAACTACTGACACGAATATGCCATCCCCCGATCGTAACCGATCTACACCCAAGGATCCTCGATTTCCAGCAACCACAAAGTAATAAGTTTGCAGCAACAACATAGGTTATATATCTGGGATCCATACCATGATACCACCTCTATCCAGAAGGAATGACATACACTAAAGGGCGCTACCCCTAATAACGTTGTTGCATCCGTCCTGTTTTGACCATTTCCGGGGTGTGAGGTCCGATGAAGTCTCGTCCACAAAGCCATGCTTTGGTACGAAGCCATTCTTTGGGTCAACAAGTGATCAAAGTAATGATCACAAAGATAAATGATCAAACAAATGATCCTATCATAATTGATCAAACAATGATCATTTCACAGCAACACTCAGCATGTCACATTACCAAATTGGGAATATATCGCTGATAACCATCAACTACATAACCTCTAAGCTCGTACGTCTCAGAGAAGGGCGTTAAGCAAAAAAATAAATTCTCCGCCACCAACAGAAATATATTTGAAAGAAACCAGCTTAATATCTCAATTTGTAATGTCAGACATACTATCCATACAAGTCTGTTCCGGGATCGAACAGAACCGAAGGCACTTACAAAGAAGTCCTAGCAATCCGGATATTCACTAATCACGTCCGGACTTCCCATCACATATGGAGTCTCTATACCGGGGACTAGTCGATGCAAAGACATTCGACGAGTTGTCCGTTCGCTTTTGAAAATATCCTGTCTTCAACACCGGTCTTCAAATGCAATTCATAAGTCTTCAAATGCAATTCATAACGACGTATCACATATTCGGAATGGGTTATACGACCCCAAGGTCCTTTCCCGGCTAACCCAAATAGTGAGCGCTTATTTAAAAATAAGTGTAGCATTCAAATTCAAGCAAATCACAAAAAATACCCATTCAAAGGTAAATATTGATAGTCGGTTATTGAACTATCAATGGATATGCACAACATCACCAGATTCCAAATAATTTTCCAAATAATTTATTTTCCAAAAATACTACAAGATATATAATTTTAACACTTCAACCATTTGAAAACAATTTTCAAATCACTTTTCATCTTTACCACTTTTGATAACAAATTTCAAACAATTTTCTTACGCGGAAATACTTTCATTTCAAGATGGTTCATTTAAACCAATTAAATATATCCTTAACGATTTACTTTATATTTACGTTCCAAATGCGTTAATTAATTCCCACACTTCAAAAATTAATCAACGTTTATTTTTAAACAATTTCCCTTTCTCATTTATAAATTCCATAGTGAATTTACAATTCCAAAATATTTATGAATACATGAATTCAATTATTCATTTTCAATTTATCTTCAAAAAGATAAAGTCTCAAAACTTTTCATTTCACATTGGAAAAACATTTCCATACTTATTTATTAATAAATAATTCAAAAATCTATTTATTTTCAACCTTTGGAAAATATTCAATATACTTAAATCGAGATTAAGTATACATTTCATTCTTTAAGGAAATCATTCTCTTAAACATATTTATTTGGGCCAAAACGAATGTTGCATAAAACATCGTTACGACAACCCAAAATCACTAGTATAGGGATTTTAAATTAAAATAGATATATTAATCCCAATACTATACAAAACATTTCCGTTCGAAAATCATTTACTATAACAACAGTTTTATAGTCCACCATTTCCTTCTATTTCCCAAAACATCTATTTCAACAATGAATGTTGAAATCTATGGTTGCGAATCTTAACACATTTTTAAAACATCGTAGATCGTTTTAATTCTATTTAAAACATCACATCCAAAACAATTTCTTTAACATAATATTCACTATTCAAAAACGTGAATATACTTCTTTTACCAATTTCATCATTTCTATACATTTTACCTTAAAGGATTATTCACTGTCTAAAACGTGAATATAACTCCATTAATAAGTTATAACAATTTACTTATCAAAATAAGCCGTTTGCGGATTTATAAAACAATGTTTATAAATTCCATTTCTATTTATTTTATGACAACTTCCTTTTATAAATCTCCTTTATTAACCTATTTCAATTTATAAGTCAATTATATACCAAAAGTTCACATTTTAAGTTAAATACTTACAATTTATTTGTTTACAAAATCGTTCTTTTAAACTTCCCAAATTATAAATCTTATAACCTATAACATTCATTTATTTACCCAAATCTATTCTTTTAATAACTTTACAAATTTTATAAACCTACTGCTTATAAAATTTCATTTATAACTTCACCGTTTATAATTCTATGAATTTCATTCATTTATGAAGTTCATTTACACTTCATTCTAACACTTATAAAAACTCGTTTTATAATTCAAATATTTTTTATTTGTAAATATCAATTTATAAATCTTTTATATAAATCAATTTATATTATTATTTTAAAACGTGTTTAACTCCTTTATAAATTCATCATTTTCTTTGATTTATAAAATAATCAAATTTCATAAATCCTATATTTAAACTTTTTATAATAAATTCAAAAATCCCAATTGAAACTATTTTATAAAATCATTAACTCCATATTTTCAAAAATCAACTTTTAGCTATATTTCTTAAAAATCTTAATTTTTATAACATTAAAATTATAATGTTTATTTATTTAAAATGAATCAATTCCAAAAATATTTTATAACATATACTTTCAAAAATCACTTTAAAAATCCTTTTAAAATTCCAAAATTGGCCCAATGATGCTACACACCAAATAGTCAATCACGACAACAATGACATCATATATCGATATGATAATCAATAAAATATTAAAATATCTGAAATAAAATAAATATTGTTGAGGAATCCAGTTGGATCCCTCCAACTTGTTTTCCTGCATCCAAAAATGTTAGCACAATACCAATTCCGTTCCATTATCGCGGTATATGGGACTTAAAATATTATCCGCTTAGTAGACGGCGCAATAGGGTCTCATCAGCTATATAATGCGGGAAATCAACTCCAAGTACATAAATAATACCAATTTCACTATACTGTGAAATATTCGCGGTGTATGTTTTTAATAAATAACCTCCACTTACTAACGACGCATAATGTCTATTTTAACAATCAATAGATAACAATCATTATTCAAACATAAATTTAAGAATTTTAAATCTAACTATTTAAAATTAAAATCGAAACCGATTCAATTGAGTGAGAAGTTCTCACCTTGATTTCAATTTCGTTTTCAGCTCTTATTTCGAATAAAATTAAACGGACGTTTAATTTTATACGAAATTTTTCGCTAGCTCCAAACGACTCCAATCCAATTCCATAGCGTAGTGCTCGTCCATACGAACCCAACGCAACTGGTTTCGCGTGTTTTCGACCTCGTATGAAAAAGATACGATATTTTAAAGTTACACGAATTATATATATATAAATTTACAACATTTATTATTATTTTTAAACCTAAATCTGCATCTAGCCGTGAGATCCTAGCCTCCTGCATCCAGGCCGTCCACTGCTTCTTCCCCTTTTCATGTTATTGCTCCAGGTAATTGCTGAACCCATTCAAGTAAACTAGGGTTTAATTTTCGAGCCTCCACGACGACTTCGACAACGATCAGTAAGCACCATTTCAAAGCCCATCCCCCTCCCTACTTTCGGCCTGAAGAGCTTGAAGCTCGTCCCCATGATGCTCTAGAAAACCGTGCATGAGTTTCGGCTGTTTGAGCATGATTTGCCGCCAATCCATCGCATGATTTTGGATCTCCACCGTTGGATCTGTAGAGCTCGAGAAGCTCTACACTTCCCTAGTTGGAAGTTTGTTAAATCGTTGCACCGATTTGAAGAAAATGAGGGTGGAAAGAGAGAAGATTTCGGCCATTGAATAGGTTGGAGGCGGCGGGCTCCTGAAGAAACCCTAGGGTTTTTAATTTTTGCAAAAATGAATGTTAAAGGGCTTATATAGAAAATTTCGCAAACACTATTCATCCCGGATTTTTCCGAACTCCAAACGAAGCGTGTCGGTTGGCGTTCCTAACGTTTACCCCGCGTTCCGAACACAATGGAACGTGTTTGGGAGCTAATTCGATCATCTGTGCGAGTTATGGCAATAAACGTTCGATTTAAAATTAAATCGGTAAATCAAATTTCTAGGCGTTTTGGCTTGCCCGGACAAACCGTAAATTCGATTGACACGAAATTTGAAACCATACAATAATATCACATTACAGATACGATGAAACTAGTTTTGTCGAAATCCGAGACTGTTTGAAAAATGACTATTTTAACTCGCCAAATTAATATTAAAACAATTTCGATGCGTTTCAAGCTGCCACGGTCAAACGAAAACTCCGATTGACACGAAAATTGAAATCCGATAATAACAAACTATTACATATCCAATGGAACTAGTTTCGTCCAATTCTGAGACTGTTCGAAAATTGACTAATTTCACTAGTCTATTTAAATATTAAAATATTCAATTTTCACAAATTAACTTTTGATTCGATTTTAAAAGTTCTATAACATCGTTCTAACTCCAATATGATAAAATAAAATTTTACAAATCATTTTCAATCATATTTAACCCATTTGTCAATTATTTCTATATTTTAACATATTAAATTATCGATTTAATTATTCAATTAAATTCAATATTCGAAATTTAATTTATTCGACTTATAAATTTCACTTATTAATATTTAAAATTAATTAAATATACAAATTTTAATTAATAGAAATTCTGGGTCGTTACACAAATGATCATATCACAAATGATCAAACAATGATCATTTCACAGCAACATTCAGCATGTCACATTACCAAATTGGGAATATGTCGCTGATAACCATCAACTACATAACCTCTGAGCTCGTACATCTCAGAGAAGGGTGTTAAGCTAAGAGAATAAATTCTCCGCTACCAACAGAAATATATTTGAAAGAAATCGGCTTTATATCTCAATTTGTAATGTCAGACATACTATTCATACAAGTCTGTTCCGGGATCGAACAGAACCGAAGGCACTCACAAAGAAGTCCTTGCAAACCGGATATTCACTTATCACGTCCGTACTTCTCATCACATATGGAGTGTCTATACCGGGGACCGGTCGATGCAAAGACATTCGACGAGTTTTCCTTCGCTTTTGAAAATATCTGGTCTTCAACACCGGTCTTCAAATGCAATTCATAACGACGTATCACATATTCGGAATGAGTTATACGACCCCAAGGTCCTTTCCCGGCTAACCCGAATAGTGAGCGCTTATTTAAAAATAAGTGTGGCATTCAAATTCAAGCAAATCACAACAAATACCTATTTAAAGGTAATTATTGATAGTCGGTTATTGAACTATCAATGGATATGCACAACATCACCAAATTCCAAATAATTTTCCAAATTATTTATTTTCCAAAAATACCTTTACAAGATATATAATTTTCACACTTCAACCATTTGAAAACAATTTTCAAATCACTTTTCATCTTTACCACTTTTGAAAACAAATTTCAAACAATTTCCTTACGCGGAAATACTTTCATTTCAACATGGTTCATTTAAACCAATTAAATAAATCCTTAACGATTTACTTTATATCTACGTTCCAAATCCGTAAATTAATTCCCACACTTCAAAAATTAATGAACGTTTATTTTTAAACAATTTCCCTTTCTCATTTATAAATTCCATAGTGAATTTACAATTCCAAAAAATTTATGAATACATGATTTCAATTATTCATTTTCAATTTACTTCAAAAAGATAAAATCTCAAAACTTTTCATTTCACATTGGAAAAACATTTCCATACTTATTTATTAATAAGTAATTCATAAATCTATTTATTTTCAACCTTTGGAAAATATTCAATATACTTAATCGAGATTAAGTATACATTTCATTCTTTAAGGAAATCATTCTCTTAAACATATTTATTTGGGCCAAAACGAATGTTGCGCAAAACATCGTTACGACAACCCAAAATCACTAGTATAGGGATTCGAAATTAAAATAGATATATAAATCCCAATACTATACAAAACATTTCCTTTCGGAAATCATTTACTATAACAAAATGGTTATAGTCCACCATCTCCTTCTATTTCTCGAAAACGTCTATTTCAACAATGAATGTTGAAATCTATGGTTTCGAATCTTAACACATTTTAAAAACATCGTTAGATTGTTTTAATTCTATTTAAAACATCACATCCAAAACATTTTCTTTAACATATTATTCACTATTCAAAAACGTGAATATACTTCGTTAAACAATATCATCATTTCTATACATTTTATTTTTAAAGGATTATTCACTGTCTAAAACGTGAATATAACTCCATTAATATGTTATAACAATTTAATTATCAAAATAAGCCGTTTGCGGATTTATAAAACAATGTTTATAAATTCCATTTCTATTTATTTTATAACAACTTCCTTTTATAAATCTCCTTTATTAACCTATTTCAATTTATAACTCAATTATATACCAAAAGTTCATATTATAAGTTAAATACTTATAATTTATTTGTTCACAAAATCGTTCTTTTTTAATACTTCCCAAATTATAAATCTTATAACCTATAAGATTCATTTATTTACCCAAATCTATTCTTTTTATAACTTTACAAATTTTATAAACCTACTGCTTATAAAATTCCATTTAATACTTCACCGTTTATAATTCTATAAATTTCATTCATTTATGAAATTCCTTTACACTTCCTTCTAACACTTATAAAAACTCGTTTTATAATTCAAATATTTTTAATTTATAAATATCAATTTTATAAATCTTTTATATAAATCAATTCATATTATTATTTTAAAACGTCTTTAAACTCCTTTATAATTTTCACCATTTTCTTTGATTTATAAAATAATCAAACTTTATAAATCCTATATTTAAACTTTTTATAATAAATTCAAAAATCCCAATTTAAACTATTTTATAAAATCATTAACCCCATATTTTCAAAAATCAACTTTTAACTATATTTCTCAAAAATCATAATTTTTATAACGTTAACATTATAACGTTTATTTATTTAAAATGAGTCAATTCCAAAAATATTTTTTAAACGTATACTTTCAAAAATCACTCTAAAATCCTTTTAAAATTCCAAAATTGGCCCAATGATGCTACACACCAAATAGTCAATCACGACAACAACGACATCATATATCTGTATATGATAATCATCAAATATCAAAATATCTGAAATTAAATAAATACTGTTAAGGAATCCAATTGGATCCCTCCAACCTGTTTTCCTGCATCCACAAACATTAGCACAATACCAATTCCGTTCCAGTACGGAATCATCGCGGTATATAGGATTAAAAATATTATCCGCTTAATAGACGACGCAATAGGGTCTCATCCGCTATATAATGCGGAAAATCAACTCCAAGTGCATAAATAATACCAATTTCACTGTACTGTGTATCGCGGTATATGTTTTTAATAAATAACCTATGCTTACTAACGGCGTATAATGTCTATTTTAACAATCAATAAATAACAATAATCATTCAAACATACATTCAAGAATTTTAAATCTAACTATTAAAATTAAAATCGAAACCGATTCGATTGAGTAGGAAGTTCTCACCGTGATTTCAATTTCGTTTTCAGCTTTTATTTCGAATAAAATTACATGGACGTTTAATTTAACCTAAAATTTTCGCTAGCTCCAAACGACTCCAATCCAATTCCATAGCGTAATGCTTGTCCATACGAACCAAACGCAACTTGTTTCGTGCATTTTCGACCTTCTATGAAAAATATATGAATTTTTACAGTTACACGAATTTTTAATATAAAATTTACAACATAATTTTATTTTCTTACTACCCTAGCCATCATAGCCGTGCATTTCGAAGTCAACGAATCAAGGCCGTCCCTTGCTTCTTCCATCTTCCCCCTCCAGTAAAACACACGTACGTTCTCAAACCTATAGCCGCCCCCTAGGGCTTGACGCCGCGACCACCACAAGCAACTACTCATCGATCAAAGGTCGCCATTCCCTCCGCCTACGTGAGAGCTACCCACGGCCCCCATATCAAGAAGCTCGGCCCCCTTATGGCCTAGAAAACCGTGCACGACCGGCCATGGTTCAATCTCCAATTGCCATCAATCCATAGCTTGAAATTTGATCTTGACCATTGGATACCTTCGTCTCGACGACATCTACGTTTTCCTAGTTGAACGTTTCTTGAAACAATGCTTGGATTTGAAGAAAATGAGGGAGGAAGGAGAGAAGATTTCGGCCATTGGAAATTATGAACGGCGGCTGGAGCTTATTTCTAGGGTTTTAGAATTATGTTTAAAATTGAGAATATTTGGGGGCTTTTATAGAAAATTCAGCGAACACTATTCATCCCGGAATTTCCGAACTCCAAACGAAGCATGCCGGTTGGCGTTCTAAAGGTTTACCCTGCGTTCCAAACATAATGGAACGTGTTTCGGGAGCTAATTCGATCATTGTGTGAGTTATGGCAATAAACGTTCGATTTAAAATTAAATCGGTAAATCAAATTTCTATACGTTTTAGCTTGCCCCGGCCAAACGGTAAATCCGATTGACACGAAATTTGAAACCACACAATAATATCAAATTACGGATCCGATGAAACTAGTTTCGTCGAAATCCGAGACTGTTTGAAAAATGGCTATTTTAACTCGCCAAATAAATATTAAAACAATTTCGATGCATTTCGAGCTGCCACGGTCAAACGAAAACTCCAATTGCAATGAAAATTGAAATCCGATAATAACAAACTATTAGGATCCAATGGAACTAGTTTCGTCCAATTCTAAGACTGTTCGAAAACTGACTAATTTCACTACTCGATTTAAATATTAAAATATTCAATTTTCCCAAATTAACTTTTTATTCAATTTTAAAAGTCCTAAAATATCGTTCTAACTCCAATATGATTAAATAAAATTTTACAAATCATTTTTAATCATATTTAACCCAAATTATAATTATTTCTATATTTTCACATATTAAATTATCGATTTAATTATCCAATTAAATCCAGATATTCGAAATAAAATTTATTCGACCTATAAATTTCATTTATTAAAATTTAAAATCAATTAAATATATAATTTTTAATTAATAGAAATTCTGGTCATTACACTTGGAGTCAGAGGTCACATTATTGGGTGATAATTTAACATCCTCTGATATAATGCGCTATATGACATTTATTTTTATTTTTAAGCATTGTTTGTTACGTTACATTTTTGATATCTCATTCATGGAATAAGAGTGCTGCTTGATTATTTTAATAATGAAATTAAATTAAAAAGAAAAAGTATGTCATATCAGTAATTTGGTTGTATCGTAACCTATAATTATTCATCTTTCATTTCATTCTACACTTTCAATGCGATAAATTCATTGTATGTTATTTAATACCTTTTTTAAGGTTGCCTATAATCACCCTTACAATTATCACAATGGTGTTTTAACTGTTTCAATCCCCTAAGCATTAACATAATGTGTGTGTAGAATGGGTTCTTGTTGGTTATTTCAAGTAAGTTAATTTATTTCTTTCACTGCATTAAAATGTATTTTGAAATTATATATAAAATAATACTAATTTGGTAAAACAATTTAGAGTACAAAATAATGCATACGTAGATATAAATCAATTGTATAAAGAGTTAATACATAAAATGTTCTTTGTATAGATTTGCGATATGTATATTTTCTCATAATCGTATTTTATACCATATAATAAAATGACAATCTCTTGCATTTTGAAATCCTATATGGAAAAACCATACGAGTCTAAAGGGCACTCAGAAGATTGAAGAAACGAGAAAAAAATGATAACCACTAGTGGAAGTTATATTTTTGAATCTTAGTAACCTCATTTCTTGCATATGGATAGGTATTTAGGTTGCTAATTTTGTAATTTTTCTTCTTCAATATATTGGATTGATGGGTGAAATGAAGTTCCACAAAATATCTATATACAGTTTCTAATATAAGCAATCCACTGTAGAAACTTTCAAATTATTTTGTTTAAATTGTTCCAATAAAAATGTACACAATGTATAATTTGTATATAGAATTTGTTAAAAAATATATAACTAAATCGTGTAAGTAGAAACTTTTTAAAGTACTAAAGGATACACAAATGTTAAATCGATTGATACTAGTTTAGACCATAATTTTGCATACACAAAAAATATTATACACATATATAATACTTAAAAAAAGTTCTTATTTTATATATGTTTAATATAATGGTGTACCTAACTGGTACTATATTAATGATTTTTTGTTGAAATATAATTGCGTATATCTACTTTCATTATACACATGAATACCTACAATGAAATTCTCCTGGACTTTTGGCCACCATCAAATAGTAAACTGGATCATAGAGGTTCCAAACTTGCGATCTTCATTAATAGCATGATGCTCTAACCAACTGAGCTTATAGTCCAACAAAACCAAATTGCCCAGTGGGAAAATGCTTAATTATTTCATGAAATATATTTACAAATTACTTCAAATAGTGTAAAACTATTTGACTTTCATTTTTTCTTTCACTACATCAAAATGTGTTTTCAAAATACATGCGTAAAATAGTAATAATTTAGGAAAATAAATTTGAGTATAAAATGATAAAAACATAGATATAACTATTGAATATATAAAGGGTCAACAAGTAAAATATTCGTAGTATATATTTTTAATTTATATATTTTCTCATAAGCTTTACTTACACCATTTACTAAATGGAGAATCCCTCCCCTATGTAAAATTATATGTAGCGAAACCATTGTGAGTTAGACATGTGTATTATGAAAATATAAGCAACTAGAAAAGAGAACGACAGCCATTAAGCAATGTCATAAGTTGACTCTCATTAATCTCATTTCAACAAAAGATAATAATATCCTAAGGGCTAAACCAAGATCAAGACCTATAAATCTGTAGTCAATTGCTCAACCATTAGGCTATGGACCCTTCAACGACAATTTCTACCATGAGAAATCTGTAGGAAAATCATTTCATAATTAGCGATTAGAAAACATGTACCCAATGCAAAATTTGCTTGTCTAAGTTATAAAGAAATATAACCTAAATCGTGTAACTATAACTTTTCTAAGATACTAGATCGTATATAAAAGTTACATTAGATGATAATAAATTTGCATACAAAAATGTTACATACATATGTATAACATTTAATATTTTTCTTATAGAAAGTTATTATTTTATGGTAATGTCACCGATGTACCCAATTAATACTATATTAATTATCTTTTTTGAAATATAATTGCATGTATCTTATATCATTATATACATATGATAAATTTATAGTGAAATTCTCCCAAATTATTG
Source organism: Allium cepa (assembly GCA_030765085.1). NCBI lineage: Eukaryota > Viridiplantae > Streptophyta > Magnoliopsida > Asparagales > Amaryllidaceae > Allium > Allium cepa. The sequence continues at coordinate 14,005,315 of CM060940.1, read as the reverse complement.
ACCAACATCGAATAATTTACAACCTTCATATTAGTAGCATGATACTCTAACCAACTGGCATAATAGTCAAACTAAAGTAAGTGCCTAGTGGGAAATTACCCTACTATTTCATGGAAAGTAATTACCAAATTGTTTCGTATAGTGTAAAATTGTTCAATTTTGTTTGTTTCTTTCACTGCATTGAAATGTATTTTCAAATTCAATAAAAATAGTTAAAACTTAGGAAAATAGTTAGGAGTAAAAACGATATTTACGTAGATATAACTGATAATTTAAAGAGTTAATACATGAAATATTCATAGTATATATTTGTAATTTGTATATATTTTCGTAGCCTAGTCTATACTTTTCTAAATGGAGAATCCCTCCTATGTATGAAATTATACGTAGCAAAACCATAGTGAATTTCGAATGTGCAATCGAAAAATCAAAGCAAATAAAAAAATTAACTACTATCGGGCAAAGTCACAAGTTTGAATCTCCCAAACCACATTCTAACGAGAGAGAACATTGTAAGGGCCCAACCAGGATCGAACTGGTGACCTATTGATCTGCAGTCAATTGCTCTACCACTGAGCTATGGACCCCTCATTAACCTTTCTTTCTATAAATTTTCTGAAAAAACTAATTCTGAATACTTAGCATTAAAAAGTAGACTATTACTATGTTGGATCATGGGTTCGAGTCCCAATATTCTCAGTTTTTCCTTTTATAATAGAACTAGTGCGAATCCGTGCTATGCATACGGAGGTTGCCACATAATTTTATTTGTTATTGCATAAAGATTAAAGTGTATGTTCATGAATTGTAGTTTTTTTTTCAGATTAGCTTTTTCTTAAATGCTACTAACAAATATTTGATGATAAATATATTTAAGTAATCTCAAACACAAAATGTATAACTAAATTTTTTGAACCACGGTGACATAATACAATATATGTTAACTTTATCTTTCTATTATTATTAACTATGTAGGCATTGCATATTATGCATGTTTGTTACTTTTCAAGTCAATGCTACATAGGTTCAAATGAGTTTATCCAATGTTTGAATATAAATTTCAATATGCACATAGTTCAATACGGTGATAAATTTTAAATCTAGAATGGAGAAATCATGCTATAACTGAAATAATGTTCCAAATTTGTTTCAAAAGAAATAAAATTTCAACATTTGCATTGTTATACATTTTGACATACACAATAATAACTAAATTAGAGTCTAGAGGAATACTACAATACCTTGGAAAACATTAACAATAATACGTAAATTTCATTAATGATAACAATTAGATAAAAGGGCGTCAGCAAACACAATCAACGAAATAAACTATTAAAAAGATGACTACTATTGGAATAATTTTTGTAGTTGCCTATATTACAATATAAAACAAATTATTTTATAAAATAAGCATGTACATAAGCACAGAAGCAGCAAATATTGAAATGGAATTAGGAGCGTTGTGTAGTAAAATAATGATTTTTTTTAAATGTAAGAAATAGACAAAGTGAACATGTTTTATTGTGAACTAAAATCTGCAGAAACTATGGTTTACGTAAAGATACATTACACATTTTTTTCATGAAAATCGCAGACAAAACTTGCATCTGAATTATGTGCATTAAATTGCTTTATTATTTTCCATCAAAAACTTTGTAGTGATTTACTTAACAAAAACACCTATCACGTCTCTCATCCTACATCAAATCAATATCACCTGATACTTAATTAAACATTCAAATATATTTTTCATTTAATTTCGATTTTTAATTTCAATAATTTTTCGTTTTCACCTTATCTTCTTTGTTCGTGGCTGTAAACATTGACCATAAGTTTTCATTGAAAATCCAACCAGAAAATGAAATTTATATTTTTTGGAGTATCAATCCAATATCGACACCAATGCTTTCAATACTATATTCATTTGCACATAAAAATATTGACATAACTTGGTATTTATAACAAAATCAAATTGTTACTCATGTATGGTGTAACGACCCGCCTTTTTGGACAGTTAAAACCGACGATCAAATACACATGCCGATTCCAAACCATTCAAAAGGGAAGATGGTTATTGGGGTAAATGAGAAAAGAAAGGAAAGGGAAATAAAGGAAAAGAAACAATACAGAATCTTGCAGCGGAACGGTAAAATATAATAGTCAAATAAACAGTTTATGAAGCTGTTTACAATACTTTGATCATTATTTATACAACATTTATTAGAGTTATACATATACAACAGAACAAATAAAATAATGCAGCAGACAACATGATGCAAGGATAATAAGAGTAATAGTATACCAAATCTTCGTCTTCATCCTTCAGAATAGGTCTTCAATAAGCTCAAAAACTCAGGTCTGACCCGAGCATAATGAAAAGACAAAACACTTGAGTCAGGACTAAAATATCCTCATGTAAGTTAAATCAATCGTAAATAAATATGAGTGTAATGGCGTCAGAGATGTTTACGGGGTTTGACATCTCATATCCAGTGTCAACGTGCGTGCAGTAACTCAAGAGATGTTACGGGATTTTCCATCTCTCAAGGATCCATTAAACTATCTACTATATAGTACAATACGCTATTATAATATGTCTACAGTTAAGTAAAAGTATTAAAATAGCGTTAAGGCGTTACCATAATTCCCCTTAACATATTTTTATAATGCCATAGTCTATACAGCACCGCAAACCCCACCGTAAACTAGTGGTTATCAGAGGGTACCCTATAGGTATAACACAAAACAAAATGTAGTGGTCGCGAATAGGATACTCAGTATGACAAGGTACATGAGGTAATACCAACTAGGATACTAGTAGTTGCGTGATCCGGACTGATGTTGAGCATAGCCAGCAGCTACCCCAACACCGCGAAACAACACTCCCAAATCGAGGGGTGCAATCAAATCGAATCATAGAAGATAATAGATATGGTATCGAAGAAGTGTGTCCGCTAGAGGTGGCGAACCTCAATGGCCCGGAGCGACTCCTGTTTTAGTCATGTCAGGGGTCATCCAATATTGTAACGACCCGTCAAATTAATAATATTTAATAAGTTAAATTAATAAAATTTCTAATTTGTTTAAGAATAAATGTAGAGATTTGGTATAGTAGTTGCAATTTAGTGTAACTATAAAATTTTATGACAATAGATGAGGATAATGGAAATTGTCACAACTTGATTTAAAGTTAATTTTTAAGAAACAAATAAATGTTGAATTTGTGAATGTTAGTATAAATAATAACTTGAATGGTATTCATTAATACAAAGATGTAATTTGTGTAGATAGTAATAATGTATGTCTGTAGTGAAAAGAAAAGAAAACTGATAGAAACATAAAATTTATTATTAGGTAAACAAAAGCATAGTTTGAACAAATTTATGAAAATTGATAGAAACAGTGTTTGTAATCAGCTTGGTTATTAATAATTGAAAGATGGAGATGCGTAAATACATTAATGAATTCATAATGGGAAAGAATGAAAAATTATATAATAATAAGCATTTGATTCAATTAAGGGAATTAAATTATAATAAATGGTCATTTAATAAATTCAACGTTTTGTGAGAAATCATAATAGTTGTGTAAAATGTGTACCAACTTCGATTTAGGAATTTATTTGATTTATAACGTTTTGTTATTAAGTGTATGAGTTTAAAAGTTATTCCATTTTGTAAAGTAATAGAAGAATGCATGTAGATATAAACAGGGCTTAATAGAATTGATACTTAATGAATTGAATAAATTGCCCATTAATGTAGATACGTATAGTGAAATAAATGGCCTAAGCAAATTAAAATGGAATAATCATTGAGAGTTGTACTATGAAAATAAATGGAAATGTTTATTTGCAAGTAATAAAAGCCTATTTAGGTGACTAGAATTTAGATTAAACGACTATTGTATGTTACCTATTCTTGTTTCTTATTAATTTAAACTTTGGAATCAAATTTAATTTATCCGCCAATTTACCGCAGTTAAAGTGAAATGAATTGGTGATTGAATAATGTTAAATACAAATAAGATGTAACCAAGGGAAATCCCATTTGTAATACATTATGTAGGATAAAGTAAAGGAACTAGGAAATGGAATTTTGGAAATAAATTGCCATCAATTGAATTTATTGCAATTTAATGGATTTAATATTCAATAGTTTATGTAATTATTATTTGGAAGAAATTGGAGTTATTTGTAAAGGTATGAACCTAATGTTAATTTTTCTATGGGATTGACAATTAATATGAAATGAAAAGAAGATAATTTGGGATAGTAAAATTTGGAATTTATGCATAATAAAATGGAAGTAAACGTAAAATATTACGTTATTGAATTTAAAATGGAATTGGTAAACAATTGAGTGAATTTAATAAATTTATCAAACTTATAATGTTGAATTCATTAAGATTGGAATGAATAAATAGTTAAGAAAATGAGGGAATAATAATTTGAAATCATTGCAATAGATATTAATGTAAGGTTACCTTAAATAAATTAAGGCAAGTAAATGGAGAATAGTGTAGATATATTTATAATGCTATGAATTGTGAGTAAAGGGAATGGAGATAAAGTTTATGTGATAATTTGGAATTTGATTTAGGGTATAAGGGTTAATTGAAATCAAATGAGTTGATATGGAAATCAAGTTATTTATTTAATTGGATTTTTTTTTATTTCCAAATAATAAGAAGTGCAGATATTAAACACTGCAAATTAATATACTTATAAATTTTAATTCACATCCAAGCTTGTTAAATCAATTGGAATTGATTGAATTATCTAAGTATTGAAATTTGGCCAATATAAGAAGTTGAAAAATAAAATTTGATTTTTTTTGATTTATTTAATTGATTTAATAAATATTAAAAATAGCCATTTTTGTCACAGACTCGGATTTCGACGAAACCAGTTTCATCGGATCCGTATCGGTGAATTATTATAGGGTTTCAATTTTCGTATCGATCGGACCTGTCGTTTGATCGTACGGACGCGAAACGCTTTGAAATCAATTTTATTAAAATCAATTTGAAAATCGATTTGGAAATCTTGTTTTCAGCATAACTTCTTCATATGATCAAATTTGGTCGCGAAACCTTTTCCATCACGTTCAGAATATTTTAAAACACCTATTTGGATATATAGTTTTAACAAATTCGGTTCCGGAGGTATAGCGGGCTTTTTAGGCCATAGTTTGTTGCGTACGTTCACCCTTCTAGCCTATACGCTCTAACCCAACCCTAACTATAAGTATACCGTGATAAACCCTAGCCTCCTTTCTATTGTCAGTTGGATATACGTACATATTTCTTCATCTCCTCCTTCTCTTCAATGGTTGCAAAATCTGGATCTGCTTCAATCCAAAATTCAGTGAAAATTCAAACATCTTAGAAAATTCTCAAAAAAATATATGTTGAAGTATTCGATACGCGTAATCTAGTGGAGCAATTCGTTTTTTCAATTGGAGCTGTCGTTCATCCAGAATAAATTCAAACAGCCCCAAAACCGTTCATCATCGTCGCACAAAACTTCATCGGATCGAGATTCTGTTTCTGGGTATTGTAGTATGGACGATGGGGAGCACATCTATGTAATTTGTTTGGCAATTCAACGGTTGGATGTGGAGGAATTATTGATTTGGGTTTAGAATTATAGGGCGGCTGCTGCTGTTTGTGGCTTAGATCTGATCAAATTTCGTTGATGCTGGCGGTAGCGAGGGTATGGGGGAAGCGGCCAGAGTGATGGAAGCTGGAGCTAGCTTGCATGCGTTCGAGATGGACGAGGTGCTAGGGTTTGGACTGGAGTTGGTTGTCGCGTGCGTGCGTTGGCAGTTGCGTGCGTTCCAGGCTGTAGAAGATGAAACAAAACATGCTGACGTGGACATGCTATTTGTGAGTGAATGTGTTCCCTTTTTTGCTAATTTTAAATTTTGTTGCAAATCGATTTTTCGTCATAATTTTTTCATACGAAGTCGGATTTACACGAAATTTCTTTTGTTAGGATCGTAATTTAATTCCAGACTCGATGACGCTGGTTTGGACGAATTCTGAGATGGACGAATTTTTGGGTTTAAATCGGGTTTAAATTCGATTTAAATTCCAAAGGTGAGTGTTTTAACCCACTCACAATTACTAGAAGCTTTTATGTTTGTTAAATAAATTTTAGAAATGAATAGAAATTTATTTATGAGCTTTTGGCATGTTATTTCATTCATATCTGTTGAATTGCATTTTATTAAATTTAACTGTAAATTTAATTGATTTATTGCGTATTAATTGGCTGTTAGAAATTATTGTTTGCATATGAACTGCTAGTTAACAGTTATATAAATTATCACTGAATATAAACTGTTAGATTAATAGTTGATAAATATAATTTGAGATAAAACTGCAAATTATTCCCTGTTGTATATTACCAAACATATATGGTTATTGACTGATATTGATTGATGTTTGTGATTGGATGATGGATGTGTTATTGAATGGATGTTTTATTTGGATATTATTAAACTGCAAGTTAGTATGCATTTTTCATTTTTCGGGATTGTGGTTTGAAATGATAAAACCGCAAAGTTTATTTTTAAATTGCGGATTGAAATGATAAATATCCGTATCACTTGACCATAGGATAGAAAATTATATACAGGCACCGCGGTCTATATATAACTATTTTAATGTGATTTCTATGGTTTGGATGGAATACGGTTTATAATAATCTTAAATTTTATACTGTATAAATATTTTTCTTCCGTATTTATGTACATGAAAAGTTGGAAATTTTGAAATAAAAAGGTGTATAAATTCCCTTAGTAAAATGGAAGAAAATTTAGAAAATGGAGTTGGATAAATTTATATCATATGTTTAAATGTTAAGTTTGGAAATTTAAGATATGATATTTATAATTGGATTTTTCCCAAGATAAATTGAAATGAATATTCTAATATGAATTTGAATTGGAAAAATATTCTAATATAATTGGAATCGAAAAATACATATGTTTTATTACTAGAAATTGGAGTTGTTTAAGGATTTATGTGAATATTCAAACTAAATAATAAAACATTTAATTTGTTGAAAGAATATATTCCAATTTTAGTTTTTGAATATTAATACTCCAATGGATTTATATATATGGAAATTGAAATGGTTTTGGAACTTAAGAGTGATATCTAAATTATGGTTTTAACTTTAGATAAAGAAATATTTCCATAAAGCCATATAACTTATTTCTTTACAAAGTGACAGTAAAGTTAAGCCTTTGAAATTCATATACCGTTGAATATCCAAACCATTTGAGTTTTAAAAGTTATGGTTTGAAATTATGGATTTCCAAAAATATTATGCTTTGAAAATATTCGATTTTCAGATATTATGAAGTTAAAGCCTTTTTATTATTGGAAAGGAATTATATTTGGGATAAGTGGTAAAATATGGATTTGGGTTTTGGAATGATATCGTAATATTATGGTTTTGAAATGGATTATATTCTGGTTTTAAAAGTATAAACTGTTTTAAATAACCGCGGTGTTATAATAACGATGGGTTGGCAAAGAGACCGGGATCGGATATGGACATACTCTCTGTCGATACCGAAAACCACTTTGACTAACCGTGTACGCGGTGGAGTTCCAGAATGAAGTAGGTGGTGGCGACGTTTCCTGTAAGGTAAATACGTGGACCCAACTCCCGTGAGTTGGCATAAGGTGGCTAAAACAGGAGCGATTCTCAGGCCAATGAGGTCATTCCTCTGATCGGACGCTCCTCTTCGATATTATACTTTGACTTGGATTGATTCAGTGGCCACTTCTATATTTTGATTTTGGGGGAGTTAGTTCGAGGTGGGCGGTAGCTGCGCGCTGCGCGTTACCATCAGCCTGGATAGCAATTGGTATATCTACCCTGGCATTGCCTAGTTGTGCCGTGTCACCTACCCTATCGCGCCTTGTACGAGTTTGGTTTTCTCCCGTAGCCCGTGTGATATCCTCTAGTGGCTTCCCGATCAGGAGGGACTATGATATTGGATGGACTACTGGGACTATTACGTGTTAAGGGCTATATGGGTAACCCCTTAACGCTATTAAAAAGTAAGTTTATTTTATGAATAGACGCTATTATAATAGCGCAATATACTATATAGTAAATAGTTTAACGGATCCTTAGGAGATGTAAATCCCGAGCATCTCTTGAGTTACTGTACTCATATTTATTTCTGTTTATTTAACTCACATAAGATTTTCTAGTCTGACTCGAGTGTTTTTGTCTTTTCAAATTCGCTCGGGTCAGTCCGAGCGTTTCAGGATAGCAGATTTTAGCTTTGGAGGACGAAGACGAAGAATCGGTATTATTTATATATAGTATTGCACCACACTCTTTCTATTCCGCTGCATTGCTTGTATTGGTATGTGTAACTCTGATATTTATTGTAAAAGAAGAATCAAGCATTTTGTAAACTGTTTATGAACTGTATATTTGTTATTATATTTTATCCTTCCGCTGTGAAATTCTATTTTCGTTTTATTTCTTCTCTGTTTTTCTGATTTACCCCATAACACTCCGCCCTTGCGTATGCTTTGAATTGGCACGTGTGTCGTTTTAAAGTGTGCGAAAAGGCGGGACGTTACAGTTGGTATCAGAGCTTTGGTTTAGCGACTAAACCTTGGTTTTGTGGGGTTTGACTCTTCGTTAATAGGGTAGAAATACCCTATGGGAGTCGCTGAGTGTATACATATATGAGAGAGCGTACTTGTAGTATTAATAAAAGATTTTGATACTGTGTTAATCTGTTCCGCTTTGTATTTATAAATTCTGGTTGATGCATGGGACGCTATGCCATCAATAGGGATTTCTAAACACTTAATAGGACAGACCGACATAATATTTGTTTTAATATAGGTGAATGAAATAATTTTGCCTATTATATTTTCTATATATAAAATATTTTTATAAAGATATATATATTAGGTTGCTATAGATTGGGTGTTAGGAAATAAAATATTTATAATAACTGAAGCTAAGTCAAAATTATGATAAATCAAATTGGAGATTTTAGAACTTAAGTCCGGGATTTTTCCAAATTTGCTTTCAAAGAATTTGTGAAATTTATTGATTTGGTTTATAAGTAATTTCTTATATAAATATAGTATAATTTGGAAGAATTGTTTTAAAAGAAGATTTTGGGAGAAATAAATGTGTACTTCCCTCTCTGTCGCTGGAAAATAATTTCGGTGATGACGGCCGCATCATCGACTTTCATTTTCGAGTTTCGAAGGGGAAAGGCCACTGTAGTAAATTCTACTGCAGATTTATTTTGAAATTTTCTAAAAATTTTCTTTTATTGTTCTAACTATAACTAGAGATAGTGAGTTGTAAGAACTTATTCATCCATTATTTTGAAATAAATTGAAATTTTAATTGTTTAAAGATAATTAGAGATATAAGAGTTGTAAGAAATTATATTATCTATTATTTTAAAGTAATTTTGAAATTTGACCCGGAATTAAATTCTAAAATCTCCCATTTATTAATTGTTGGTGGAATAAAAAGTTAAGTAATAAATGAATTGAAACCTCTAATTTAAATAAGAGGAAAATTGCAAAGCTATAAAGAGGAATTTGCATACATATGAGACAAAGAGTAATATGGATAAACATTAAATTTAATTAAAGAATGGAGATTTAGCTTGTATAAGTTCAATTGCATTTTTCTTTAACATAAATAACTTACCCAAATATAAAAGTTGAAATGTTAAATGAGAAACTAGAATTGAAAATTTTACAAGTAGGAATTTAGGAAAATTGAAGTATTCAATAAATGACAGTTATAAATAAGAATTAGTAGTATAAACTGAAGTTATAATTGAGATTTTACTGAAATAAGTTAAGAATTATTAATAGATGATATGAACCTGGGTATATAACGTGAAATTCAAAATAAGAATTTATTATCTGATTTTTCACTCAAGTATGTGTTAATCTCCCCTATTCTAATATAATAGAAAGTAGGAAAAATTGAAATGACTGCAATTAATAGTTGATGAATGAATAAAAATTTCCACTCATAAGAATGAATGTTAGCAGATTTGGAATTTAAGGGAAATCTTACAAGTGAAGAGTAAGGAAATGAAGACATTCAAAATATTTGGTGTTATTAATGAGAACTTATTTTACAAACTTAAGTAATAAAGGAAAACTTAAGAAATAAAAGGAAATACAGATACAATGAATTTCTAATAAATGGAAGATGAAACTGTGAGAATTAAAGAAATTCCACCATATATGAAGAAGAAAATCAAACCAATGAATTATGAAATAAGTGTATAATAAGCTATTTTGGTGTTGGTTTGAATTGTGTGGCTGATGTAGGTTTGCTGGGTAAGGAATTTTGGAGTTGTTGGATGAACAAATAATCTATCTTTGTTCCACCTATGACTGTTGAGTAAAGGATGCACTTGATAGTTATTTTTCATTCGTACAATTTCAGAATTTGAACCCGAACAACTCATTGTTGTTTGATTGAATGATTATTTGTTTGTGATGTGTGCTATTTGTTAAAATTTATGGTTGTTGCATTTGATTTAATATGAATGATTAAATCTACCCAAACATTTCACTGTAATATATATATTTAACTTTTTAGATTATATAAGTACAGGTGATGGAAGCCACTGCTACTGCTTTGGTTCCACAAAAATATAAGCGTATATTGCCCGACAAATAGGTACGTTCCCGGATTACGTAAAGCGCTATTTTATATATTTTCCCATGTTGGGATATTTTATTTTGGATATATATGTAATATATTTGTATATTTGGATATTATATTTTCTCCAGAGTCCCTCCGTACAAAGGAGACTCTGCCGAAATTTTTCGTAAATTTTGGACTTAGAATTTTGTTGAGAATAATTTTCCAACTTTAATAATTCAAGTATTAAAGGATATATGGATTTTAAAACAAGTGTATTTCATTTAAGGAAATTAATCCAGTAAAATATCGTTTATAAGTAATATTTTGAAAAGATGTACTGTTTTATTCTTCATTCTCCCTTCTTTTCCTTTTCGGGGACGAAAAGTTTTGAGTGGGGGAGATTGTAACGACCCGTCAAATTAATAATATTTAATAAGTTAAATTAATAAAATTTCTAATTTGTTTAAGAATAAATGTAGAGATTTGGTATAGTAGTTGCAATTTAGTGTAACTATAAAATTTTATGACAATAGATGAGGATAATGGAAATTGTCACAACTTGATTTAATGTTAATTTTTAAGAAACAAATAAATGTTGAATTTGTGAATGTTAGTATAAATAATAACTTGAATGGTATTCATTAATACAAAGATGTAATTTGTGTAGATAGTAATAATGTATGTCTGTAGTGAAAAGAAAAGAAAACTGATAGAAACATAAAATTTATTATTAGGTAAACAAAAGCATAGTTTGAACAAATTTATGAAAATTGATAGAAACAGTGTTTGTAATCAGCTTGGTTATTAATAATTGAAAGATGGAGATGCGTAAATACATTAATGAATTCATAATGGGAAAGAATGAAAAATTATATAATAATAAGCATTTGATTCAATTAAGGGAATTAAATTATAATAAATGGTCATTTAATAAATTCAACGTTTTGTGAGAAATCATAATAGTTGTGTAAAATGTGTACCAACTTCGATTTAGGAATTTATTTGATTTATAACGTTTTGTTATTAAGTGTATGAGTTTAAAAGTTATTCCATTTTGTAAAGTAATAGAAGAATGCATGTAGATATAAACAGGGCTTAATAGAATTGATACTTAATGAATTGAATAAATTGCCCATTAATGTAGATACGTATAGTGAAATAAATGGCCTAAGCAAATTAAAATGGAATAATCATTGAGAGTTGTACTATGAAAATAAATGGTAATGTTTATTTGCAAGTAATAAAAGCCTATTTAGGTGACTAGAATTTAGATTAAACGACTATTGTATGTTACCTATTCTTGTTTCTTATTAATTTAAACTTTGGAATCAAATTTAATTTATCCGCCAATTTACCGCAGTTAAAGTGAAATGAATTGGTGATTGAATAATGTTAAATACAAATAAGATGTAACCAAGGGAAATCCCATTTGTAATACATTATGTAGGATAAAGTAAAGGAACTAGGAAATGGAATTTTGGAAATAAATTGCCATCAATTGAATTTATTGCAATTTAATGGATTTAATATTCAATAGTTTATGTAATTATTATTTGGAAGAAATTGGAGTTATTTGTAAAGGTATGAACCTAATGTTAATTTTTCTATGGGATTGACAATTAATATGAAATGAAAAGAAGATAATTTGGGATAGTAAAATTTGGAATTTATGCATAATAAAATGGAAGTAAACGTAAAATATTACGTTATTGAATTTAAAATGGAATTGGTAAACAATTGAGTGAATTTAATAAATTTATCAAACTTATAATGTTGAATTCATTAAGATTGGAATGAATAAATAGTTAAGAAAATGAGGGAATAATAATTTGAAATCATTGCAATAGATATTAATGTAAGGTTACCTTAAATAAATTAAGGCAAGTAAATGGAGAATAGTGTAGATATATTTATAATGCTATGAATTGTGAGTAAAGGGAATGGAGATAAAGTTTATGTAATAATTTGGAATTTGATTTAGGGTATAAGGGTTAATTGAAATCAAATGAGTTGATATGGAAATCAAGTTATTTATTTAATTGGATTTTTTTTTTATTTCCAAATAATAAGAAGTGCAGATATTAAACACTGCAAATTAATATACTTATAAATTTTAATTCACATCCAAGCTTGTTAAATCAATTGGAATTGATTGAATTATCTAAGTATTGAAATTTGGCCAATATAAGAAGTTGAAAAATAAAATTTGATTTTTTTTGATTTATTTAATTGATTTAATAAATATTAAAAATAGCCATTTTTGTCACAGACTCGGATTTCGACGAAACCAGTTTCATCGGATCTGTATCGGTGAATTATTATAGGGTTTCAATTTTCGTATCGATCGGACCTGTCGTTTGATCGTACGGACGCGAAACGCTTTGAAATCAATTTTATTAAAATCAATTTGAAAATCGATTTGGAAATCTTGTTTTCAGCATAACTTCTTCATATGATCAAATTTGGTCGCGAAACCTTTTCCATCACGTTCAGAATATTTTAAAACACCTATTTGGATATATAGTTTTAACAAATTCGGTTCCGGAGGTATAGCGGGCTTTTTAGGCCATAGTTTGTTGCGTACGTTCACCCTTCTAGCCTATACGCTCTAACCCAACCCTAACTATAAGTATACCGTGATAAACCCTAGCCTCCTTTCTATTGTCAGTTGGATATACGTACATATTTCTTCATCTCCTCCTTCTCTTCAATGGTTGCAAAATCTGGATCTGCTTCAATCCAAAATTCAGTGAAAATTCAAACATCTTAGAAAATTCTCAAAAAAATATATGTTGAAGTATTCGATACGCGTAATCTAGTGGTGCAATTCGTTTTTTCAATTGGAGCTGTCGTTCATCCAGAATAAATTCAAACAGCCCCAAAACCGTTCATCATCGTCGCACAAAACTTCATCGGATCGAGATTCTGTTTCTGGGTATTGTAGTATGGACGATGGGGAGCACATCTATGTAATTTGTTTGGCAATTCAACGGTTGGATGTGGAGGAATTATTGATTTGGGTTTCGAATTATAGGGCGGCTGCTGCTGTTTGTGGCTTAGATCTGATCAAATTTCGTTGATGCTGGCGGTAGCGAGGGTATGGGGGAAGCGGCCAGAGTGATGGAAGCTGGAGCTAGCTTGCATGCGTTCGAGATGGACGAGGTGCTAGGGTTTGGACTGGAGTTGGTTGTCGCGTGCGTGCGTTGGCAGTTGCGTGCGTTCCAGGCTGTAGAAGATGAAACAAAACATGCTGACGTGGACATGCTATTTGTGAGTGAATGTGTTCCCTTTTTTGCTAATTTTAAATTTTGTTGCAAATCGATTTTTCGTCATAATTTTTTCATACGAAGTCGGATTTACACGAAATTTCTTTTGTTAGGATCGTAATTTAATTCCAGACTCGATGACGCTGGTTTGGACGAATTCTGAGATGGACGAATTTTTGGGTTTAAATCGGGTTTAAATTCGATTTAAATTCCAAAGGTGAGTGTTTTAACCCACTCACAATTACTAGAAGCTTTTATGTTTGTTAAATAAATTTTAGAAATGAATAGAAATTTATTTATGAGCTTTTGGCATGTTATTTCATTCATATCTGTTGAATTGCATTTTATTAAATTTAACTGTAAATTTAATTGATTTATTGCGTATTAATTGGCTGTTAGAAATTATTGTTTGCATATGAACTGCTAGTTAACAGTTATATAAATTATCACTGAATATAAACTGTTAGATTAATAGTTGAGAAATATAATTTGAGATAAAACTGCAAATTATTACCTGTTGTATATTACCAAACATATATGGTTATTGACTGATATTGATTGATGTTTGTGATTGGATGATGGATGTGTTGTTGAATGGATGTTTTATTTGGATATTATTAAATTGCAAGTTAGTATGCATTTTTCATTTTTCGGGATTGTGGTTTGAAATGATAAAACCGCAAAGTTTATTTTTAAATTGCGGATTGAAATGATAAATATCCGTATCACTTGACCATAAGATAGAAAATTATATACAGGCACCGCGGTCTATATATAACTATTTTAATGTGATTTCTATGGTTTGGATGGAATACGGTTTATAATAATCTTAAATTTTATACTGTATAAATATTTTTCTTCCGTATTTATGTACATGAAAAGTTGGAAATTTTGAAATAAAAAGGTGTATAAATTCCCTTAGTAAAATGGAAGAAAATTTAGAAAATGGAGTTGGATAAATTTATATCATATGTTTAAATGTTAAGTTTGGAAATTTAAGATATGATATTTATAATTGGATTTTTCCCAAGATAAATTGAAATGAATATTCTAATATGAATTTGAATTGGAAAAATATTCTAATATAATTGGAATCGAAAAATACATATGTTTTATTACTAGAAATTGGAGTTGTTTAAGGATTTATGTGAATATTCAAACTAAATAATAAAACATTTAATTTGTTGAAAGAATATATTCCAATTTTAGTTTTTGAATATTAATACTCCAATGGATTTATATATATGGAAATTGAAATGGTTTTGGAACTTAAGAGTGATATCTAAATTATGGTTTTAACTTTAGATAAAGAAATATTTCCATAAAGCCATATAACTTATTTCTTTACAAAGTGACAGTAAAGTTAAGCCTTTGAAATTCATATACCGTTGAATATCCAAACCATTTGAGTTTTAAAAGTTATGGTTTGAAATTATGGATTTCCAAAAATATTATGCTTTGAAAATATTCGATTTTCAGATATTATGAAGTTAAAGCCTTTTTATTATTGGAAAGGAATTATATTTGGGATAAGTGGTAAAATATGGTTTTGGGTTTTGGAATGATATCGTAATATTATGGTTTTGAAATGGATTATATTCTGGTTTTAAAAGTATAAACTGTTTTAAATAACCGCGGTGTTATAATAACGATGGGTTGGCAAAGAGACCGGGATCGGATATGGACATACTCTCTGTCGATACCGAAAACCACTTTGACTAACCGTGTACGCGGTGGAGTTCCAGAATGAAGTAGGTGGTGGCGACGTTTCCTGTAAGGTAAATACGTGGACCCAACTCCCGTGAGTTGGCATAAGGTGGCTAAAACAGGAGCGATTCTCAGGCCAATGAGGTCATTCCTCTGATCGGACGCTCCTCTTCGATATTATACTTTGACTTGGATTGATTCAGTGGCCACTTCTATATTTTGATTTTGGGGGAGTTAGTTCGAGGTGGGCGGTAGCTGCGCGCTGCGCGTTACCATCAGCCTGGATAGCAATTGGTATATCTACCCTGGCATTGCCTAGTTGTGCCGTGTCACCTACCCTATCGCGCCTTGTACGAGTTTGGTTTTCTCCCGTAGCCCGTGTGATATCCTCTAGTGGCTTCCCGATCAGGAGGGACTATGATATTGGATGGACTACTGGGACTATTACGTGTTAAGGGCTGTATGGGTAACCCCTTAACGCTATTAAAAAGTAAGTTTATTTTATGAATAGACGCTATTATAATAGCGCAATATACTATATAGTAAATAGTTTAACGGATCCTTAGGAGATGTAAATCCCGAGCATCTCTTGAGTTACTGTACTCATATTTATTTCTGTTTATTTAACTCACATAAGATTTTCTAGTCTGACTCGAGTGTTTTTGTCTTTTCCAATTCGCTCGGGTCAGTCCGAGCGTTTCAGGATAGCAGATTTTAGCTTTGGAGGACGAAGACGAAGAATCAGTATTATTTATATATAGTATTGCACCACACTCTTTCTATTCCGCTGCATTGCTTGTATTGGTATGTGTAAGTCTGATATTTATTGTAAAAGAAGAATCAAGCATTTTGTAAACTGTTTATGAACTGTATATTTGTTATTATATTTTATCCTTCTGCTGTGAGATTCTATTTTCGTTTTATTTCTTCTCTGTTTTTCTGATTTACCCCATAACACTCCGCCCTTGCGTATGCTTTGAATTGGCACGTGTGTCGTTTTAAAGTGTGCGAAAAGGCGGGACGTTACAAATATCGTTCTCTTTCTTCAGTCAATGCATTCACCAAACCATCCACTTCATTCTGGATCAACACTTCGCGTATACTAGTTATTAAAGTGGTTTTCGGTATCGACAAAGAGTATGTCCATTTCCGATCACGGTCTCTTTAATAACTACGTATTATTACACCAGTGGCTCTTTTACATTTCAAATCGATTCATAATTGATATCAAAATATCATATTCGCTTCAAAATCAAATCCAATTCAAATATCATCATATCTATTCAAAATGTAAGGTTCCGTTTCAAAAACCATTTTTCGCCTCAATATCTCATTTCGATTTCCAAATCATTTCGAATTTCAATTTAGGTTGCAACTTCATTTAACCCAATTCGTATTTACATTCCAGATTTAAACATAAACATTTCACCTTATTGACCAGCTTGAAATTTTAGAAAATAGTTTTAAGTAGTTTAAAAGTAATTTTAAATAATTAAAATAGTTAAAAATACTTAAAATCTTAAAATGGATTTAAAATAGATAAATTAGTTTAAAATAATTTAAATTGGGTTAAGTAGATTTAAAATAGATTAAAATAATTTAACATGGTTTAAGATGGGCAAAAATAATTTAATATAGTTAATATAGGTTAAAATAGTTTAAGTATTTAAAGATGGTTTATACAACAAAGTAATTCGGAAAACAAAATGAAACAGCTTCTAAACCAATTCATTTCAATTATAACTTTCCAATTCAAATCAATTTCAATTTCTATTTTACCGATTCAATTTCGATTTCAGTTAAAATCAATGTCAACTTTGACTTCAAATTAATTCAATTCTACATTCACCTTCAATTAATTTAATTTCAATTTATATCGATTTGGAGCTTGATTTTTCAAAATATCAATTTATAACACTTAACAAAATTATCCTTCAATATTCAAATTTAAATCCAAATTTCAATTATGGTTCAATTCCAAGCTCGAATATAAAATATCATTTTTATATCACCTTTACTTAGTAATATTCAAAGCTGGAAATAATGTTCAATCTTTAAAACAAACAAATTTCGAAATTCAGTCATATTCCAATTTTTTAATTTCAAAGTCTTAACTTAAATTATTTCACAATTTATTTTAACCAAAATTTATTTCAACATTCCAAACTCAATTTTTCGATAAATTCGATTTCTATAAATTGATTTCTATTTATAACCTTTAAATCAAAACATTTAAATAAATTTCAAATCGACGATTTTAAAAATTATTAATTTAGCCAATCAGGTGTCCGTATATAATTTTCTATCCTATGGCCAATTGATTAGTTATTTCAATTAAATGTCAGGGATGAATATATATCACTTAAACCAAATCACAATGTCATATGTATGCATAACAGTATATATATAAGCAAATAAACATCCAAAAATTTAAATATCAACCAATAACATCCATCAAAATACATCATCCAATAAACAATACAATTCATGGAAATTTCATAGTTATCAATGTCAGGTAATTTAATCGCAATTCAATTTTAATTTCAATTTAATTTTCAATTTAATTTTCAACGGTTAATTCAAATGACAATCTATATGACAATTAAATTTTATCAAACAATGACAAATAAAATTCATATCACTTCATAATGTCCAATTTAACTAGCATAAAGATATTCAGTACGTTGTGAGCGTTATAAAACACTCACCTTGATTTCAATGTAGTTCCAGCGTTTTATTTCGAATAAAATTAAAGGAGCGTTTAATTTTATCCGAAATTTCCACTAGCTCTAAACGACTCCACTCCAGCTCCATTGCATAGTGCTCGTCGATATGATTCCAATGCAAAAAGTTTCGTGCGTTTTCGACCTCGTATGAAAAAGTTATGCTATTTTAAAGTTTATACGAATTTAAATATACAATTTCAGCTTTTATTTTAAATATCAAACCCTCAACTACATCCTGGCCATTGATTTCTGCATCTTCAGGTCTGAGCCGTCCCTCATCTCTTCTTCCTCAACGTGACAAGCTCATGTTCCCAAACCCATTCGTCGTCGTTCTTCCCGCAATTTTCACAACCAAACCGAGCAACTTGAAGACGATCGGAGAGTGCCACGTTGTTCGCCACCGCGAGCTCCACCGTCGGCCAGAGTGCGGCCTAGCTCGGCCCCCCTTTGCCTTGATTTGCGTGAAAAATTCAGCGGCTTCCATCTCGTTTTGTCGTCAATCCGTTGCTCCATTTCCGATCTCCACCGTTGGATAGCTAGATCTTGATTCTCTCTACAACTTTCATGTTGGAAGTTTTTCCTAATTGTTGATGGATTAAGAGATTTGGAGGAGAAAAGAATCATGCATTTCTGGCCTTAGAATTGAAGGTGGCGGCTATCACCTTTTGACCTAGGTATTTAGTAATTTGTGAATTATGAAGTCCTTTTATAGAAAAACGATGAACATTATTCATCTCGAAATTTCCGAACTCCAAACGAAGCGTGCCGGCTGGCATTTCTAGGGTTTACCCCGTGTTCCGGACACAATGGAACAGGTTTCGGAAGCTAATTCGATCATCTGTGCGAGTTACGGCAATAAATGGTCAAGTTTAAATTAAACCGATTCAACTAATTTATATGCGTTTTGGCTTGCCCCGGTCAAACGGTAAATCCGATTGACACGAAAGTTGAAACCTTACAATAATATAACATTATGGATTCGATGAAACTGGTTTCGTCAAAATCCGAGACTGTTTCAAAATGGCTATTTTAACTCGTCAATTTAATATTAAAATATTCAATTTTCACAAATTTACTTTTAATTCGATTTTAAAAGTTCTACCACATCATTCTAACTTTAATATGATAAAATAAAATTTTACAAATAATTTTTAATCATATTAAACCCGTTATTCAATTATTCAATAAATTCACCAAATATTAAATTTTGAACAATTTTGATTATCCAATAATTCATTATCCTTTGAAATATTTGAAATTGAACTTATAAGATTCAACTTTTAAAACCAATTCACACCTTAGAACACTATTTCCAATTTACAGTTATTCAATAAGTTTTAAATATTTACTTTAAATAATTTACTTGTTCAATATTTGATTATTTGATTTTAAATGGATTTTACATATCAATCAATTACTCTATTATACCCAATGAATTCAACACTTATTATCCTATCCAACTATTGATTTCAAAGGCATTCACTAAGTAGCATTTATTTTCCAATACTTATTACTATTCAAATCTTCGAAACCAATCTATTAAAATTTGTATTACTACCTAAATAATTCACAATTCTTATTCACTTATTTACATTTGTTTTCCATATATTCCCTTGTAACCAAGTTATAACATTTGAGTCAATTCAATTAGATTGGAACTCCATTCAATCTATAAATAATTACTTGGATAATTATTGTTGCAATTCATTCCAGTTATTATTATTCCAAACGAATTACAAATTTTTTTTCTAACATTAAATCACGAAATATTATTAAATTAGCTATTTTAATTATCGAAAATTTATGGGTCGTTACATAAGGTTAAATATATAATCATGACCCATAATGTATAGAATAAATAATATTACCTTTCAAGCATAAATAAATATGCAGAATACAGTATTGCTTATTAACTCATAAAAGCATATTACCCTTGCAATAGTTATATTACTTTGCCACTAAAGGATTGAAAAATAGTAAAAAAACGTTTGTAAGTTATGGAATGATAAACATTATAGTTTCCCACATGAAGCTAAAACTTATATTGCTTCTGAAATATCTATAAAAAAGGTGTTACATAAGAGGAAATAATTGATTAAAAATTAACTTCCAAATCAATTAACATTAAAGAGGATTATTATGTATCCAATTCTTTCACTAAATTTAGTTCCAATTAAAGATAATCACTTTCACCTAATTCTCTTTTTTGTTTAAGTTCAAATCAAATGGAGCTTATAACAATCAATTCCTTTTTATGTGCTACATGGTAGTATTATCTGTTGTGATCTTTCTTAATTAAAGTTGGTTTAGATATAAACATTACCAATACTATGTAGGCATATTTGTTTACTTGTGTGAATGAAAACATGTAAAAAAATTATTTATTGCATATCATATGACATGCGTATGCACAAACAATATAGGAACCGAAATATTAAAACAAATATGATAAAACATTTCACGCATTCAGTATATACAATCAACCATTTTTAATATTCAACCATCAAGAAAATAGTTCTACCGAGATTCGTATTTATGCTCAATTTGTAACATAAAATTTAAAGTGGTCACCTTTCTATAATAACAACTATCAACTAAACTAAAAACTAATCATGTTAGGTAAATTATGCATATTATCTAGTAAATATATATAAATTAAAATTTTGAACTTAACATATTTTTTGATAGTTTAGAAGTAGTTTAAAAGATGAAGTTTCATCAATTTGACATTGATGCATTTTGAGAAAGTAGCATCTATGTAAAAATTCTAGTCTGTGAGTAACTAATGAAAACAATGAAAACAACAATGACTAAAATGTTAAAAAATATCCACTACCTACATGATCCCAATAACTTAATATGTGAACAAATACAATGTAAGAATGAATTGTAGTTAGTTTCATATGGAACTGAGAGTAAAAGCTAATTATGTTAAAGATCTTTTCTAATTCAAACTAATGTAGAATAAGTTATACTAAGAATTTATGATATATTCGATTCCAAATTAAGTTAGAGAACTGATCACACATCGATTATAGAATATGTTCTTTAATTAAATGAATTAATTGCCTATAGTTTGGGAATTCAATTACATATAATTAACTGAATACTAAAAATGGAAAAAAAATATACGAAAACATACATCGCGATGAAAATTAACCTGAAATCGTATCAACAATGACATTCATTCAAAATAACAAACACGTAAAAATTTAAAAGAACCAAATACACAAATTCTTTAATATTTATACATTTTTTATAAAAAATTAAGTGTATGTAACATGTCGATTTTTCGTTGCCAAAAAACCGAATAGTTAGGGTTTTTTAAAAAGAATTTAAGAAAAGAAAAAGAGAGAAAAAGGTAGAAGATAGAGGGAAAAGAAAATAGAAAATTTTAAAATAGAACGGAACAGAAAAAATAACAGCAGAACAACAAAACAACATCAGAATCTCACAATTCGCAGCGGAACAACATATAATAATAAATGAATAATCTTTAAACAAAGAACTATATCAGTTATTACATTACATTTCATTACATCATATCATCAGAGTTTCCAACAACAACAACATCAAACAGCGGAAAAAGAAGTACTATATACTAGTAATACGCCATGCCATCCAGCTTGCCTCCAGCAACTCCAGAATATCCAGAATATCCTGATAAACCTAACTCTTAACTGCCCGTGTGGAAATTGGTGGGCACCCAGAGTTTAGGAAGGAAAACAATAAACTCCGAGTCAGTCATGTGACTGGTGTGAGAACTCAAAACAGTTTATTTAACTTTAAAATCAAAATAGAGAGATATTTTTAAATTCAATTCGCAATGCTTTTAAAAATGAGACTACCATAAGGCCTCCCGCACACACACACAATGCAAACGCAGAATCGGAGGAGATTTCTCCTTATGATAGTCAAAGATGCTTGATACGCATTAAAAAGAACATTTGATATTATTACTAGTGCATAGTGTAGAGAAAATCATTTCAAAAGTAAAGATATAAATCTTAGCCAGCATAGACATTTCGAACTATGCCTACTATAGCCACCATCCAAACAGTGTTGCGACACCATAAGTGAATGATAGGTCATACAACTAAAACCGTACAAGATCGTATTGTTTCTTTGGATTTCCAACAAATGGTCAGGCCAAGGAACTTCCCATTGCCACATGAGAATGCCTCTGGAAGGACATCCCCGAGAACCAAACCGGAACTCTGCCAACACAAGGCCGGGTTACCCCTAACTGGGTAACTACTGACACGAGCACGCCATTCCCCGATCGTAAACGACCTTTCTCACGGGATCCCGATAACCAACAACCACAAAGTAATAAATTCGCAGTAACCACATAGGTTAAATATCTGGGCTCCATACCATGATACCACCTCTATCCAGAAGGAAATGCACATACCCTAAAGGGATCTACCCCTCATAACCTTGCCGCATCTTTCCTGTTTTGACCATTTCCGGGGTGTGAGGCTCGACGAAGTCACGTCCACAAAAACATACTTTATACAAAAGCCATGCTTTGGGTCAACAAATGATCATAGAAATGATCACCAAGATAGACGATCAAATAAATGATCCTATCACAAATAATCAACACAATGATCATTTACAGCAACACTCAGCATGTCACATTACCAAATTGGGAATATATCACTGATAACTTCAACTATATAACCTCTGAGCTCGTACGTCTCAGAGAAGGGTGTTAAGCTAAAAGAATAAATTCTCCGCCACTAACAGGAATATATTTGAAAGAAATCTGCTTTATATCTCAATTTGTAACGTCAGACATACAATCCATACAAGTCTGTTCCGGGCTCGAACAAAACCGAAGGCACTTACAAAGAAGTCCTTGCAATCCGGATATTCACAATCCTGATCGGATTTCCCATCACTTAGGGAGTCTCTATACCGCTGCAACTCAGTGCAGAGACAATCGACAGGTCATCCTATCGCTCTCGCAAATACCGGGTCTTCAACACCGATCTTCAAATGCAATTCATAACGACGTATCACATATTCGGAATGGGTTATACGACCCCATGGTCCTTTCCCGGTTAACCCGAATAGTGAGCGCTTATTCAAAAATAAGTGTGGCATTTAAATTCAAACAAATCACATCAATTACCCATTCAAATGGAAATATTGATAGTCGGTTATTGAACTATCACTGGATATGCACACATCACCAGTTTCCAAATAATTTTCCAAATTATTTATTTTCCAAAATATCTTTACAAGATATATTATTTCATACTTCAAAAATAAATCAATATTTATTTTTAAACCAATTCCACTTTCTTTTATAAATTCCTTAGTGAATTTATAATCCAAAATATCTATGGATATTCGATTTCAATTATTTATTTCAATTTATCTTCAAAAAGATAAATTCTCAAAATATTCACCTTATATTGGAAAACATTTCCATACTTATACATTCATAAGTAATTCACAAATTTTATTTATTTTCAACACTTGGAAAATATTCAATATACTTAAATCGAGATTAAGTATATATTTCATTCTTTAAGGAAATCATTCTCTTAAACATATTTATTTGGGCCAAAACGAATGTTACGTAAAACATCGTTACGACAACCCAAAATCACTAGTATAGGGATTCGAAATTAAAATAGATATATAAATCCCAATACTATGCAAAACATTTCCTTTCGGAAATCATTTACTATAACAACAGTGTTATAGTCCATTATTTCCTTCTATTTCTCGAAAACGTCTATTTCAACAATAAATGTTCAAATCTATGGTTTCGAATCTCAACACATTTAAAACATCGTTAGATCGTTTTAATTCTATTTCAAATATCACATTCAAAACAATTTCTTTAACATCTTATTCACTATTCAAAACGTGAATATACTTTGTTAACAAATTTCATCCTTTTATTCATTTTATTTAAAAGGATTATTCACAGTTCAAAACGTGAATATAACTCCATTAATAGGTTTCAGCAATTTACTTATCAAAATAAGTCGTTTGTGAATTTATAAAATAACGTTTATAAATTCCATTTCTATTTATTTAATAACAACTTCCTTTTTATAAATCTTCTTTATTAATTTATTCGATTTATAACTCAATTATAAACCAATGGTTCATATTATAAGTTAAATACATATAAATTTATTCGTTTGCAAAATCGTTCCTTTGAACTTCATAATTATAAATCTTATAGCTTATAAGATTCAATTATTCATCCAAATATATTCTTTAATAACTTCACAAAATTTATAAATCTTACTATTTATAAATTTCACTTATAACTTCATCATTTATAATTTTATAAATTCCATTCATTTATGAAATTCATTTACACTTCATTCAAACACTTATAAAAACTCATTTTATAATGTCTATATTTCAATTTATAAATATCCATTTATAAATCTCTTAATATAAATCAATTTATATTATTCTTTTAAAACGTCTTTAATCTCCTTTATTATTTCACCATTTTGATTCATAAAATAATTAAATTTTATAAATCCTATATTTAAACTTTTCACAATAAATTCTAAAATCCCGATTAAACTATTTTATAAAATCGTTAGCATCATATTCTCAAAAACCAGTTTTTAACTATTTTTCTCAAAAATCATAATTTTTATAACATTAAAAATTATGACGTTTATTTATTTAAAATAGATCAAATTCCAAACATAAAGTATATTTTCAAAAATCACTTTATAAATCATTTTAAAATTCCAAAACTTGGTCCAATGATGCTACGTATCAAATAGTCAATCACGACAACAACGATATCATATATCGATATGATAATCCATCAAATATCAAAATATCTGAAATCTAATAAAACTGTTGAGGAATCCAGTTGGATCCCTCCAACCTGTTTTCCTGCATCCACAAACATTAGCACAATACCAATTTCGCTCCAGTACGAAATTATCGTGGTATATGTTCTTATTAAATATTATCCGCTTAATAACGGCGCAATAGGGTCTCATCCGCTAAACAAATAAATGCGGGAAATCAATAACTCCAATATATACATATGCCAATATATATATATATATATATATATTGCTAATATATATAATACCAATTTCACTGTTTATGAAATATTCGCGGTATATGTTTTTAATAAATAACATCCGCTTACTAACGGCGCATAATGTCTATTTTAACAATCAATACATAACAATCATCATTCAAACACACATACAAATATTTTAAATCTAACTATTTAAAATAAAATCGAAACTGATTCGATTGAGTGAGAAGTTCTCACCTTGATTTTAAATTCCGTTTTAGCGATTTATTTCGAATAAAATTAAACGGACGTTTAATTTTACCCAAAATTCTCACTAACTCCAAACGACTCTAATCCAACTCCATCGCGTAGTGCTCGACGATACGATTCCAACGCAACTGGTTTCGCGCGTTTTCGACCTCGTATGAAAAAGTTATGATTTTTACAAGTTTATACTAATTTTTATAAACAATTTACAACATAACAATATAATTTTAAACCTTAATTATTTACAACCTTTGGATCCATGCCCCCCCCCCCCTCATCAGGCTCGTACGTTGCTTCTTCCTCTCCACGCAAATTCTACAGCCAACCACGCACAAACTAACCCAACTCTTCAATACTAAGGTTTAATATTGCAACTCGATCACTCGACTAAACTTTGATCAGGGAGTTGCAAATGGAAGCCCCATCCACCACCTACCTTCGGCCTAAACCATACGAAGCTCGGTCACATCCCCATGCTCGAATTGCGTGCGCAAGTTATGGCCAACGGCCCCCTGTAGCTCACTCCATGTTGCTCCAAATCACATCTCCACCGTTGAGAACGTAGAGCTCGCGAAGCTCGACAAGTTTGCAGTTGAAGCCTTAGTCTAAATGTTGATGGATTGGGAGATCGGAGGGGAAGTTGATGGTGAATCTCTGGCCATTCATATGATAGAGGCGGCTGCAGTTTAGAGATTAGGGTTTTGTGTTTTTTTTATTTTTTTGGAAATTAAGGTCTATTTATAGAGAATTTTCGAACACTATTCATCCGGAAATTCCGAACTCCGATTTACGCGCCGTAACCAGCGTTTCTAAGGTTTACCCCGCGTTCCGGACACAATGGAACAGGTTTCGGAAGCTAATTCGGACATCTGTGTGAGTTATGGCAATAAACGCTCAATTTAAATTAAACCGATTTAAGCGATTTTCTAGGCGTTTTAATTTGTACCGGACAAACGGTAAATCCAATTGACTTGAAATTTGAAACCTTACAATAATATCACATTATGGATTCGATGAAACTGGTATCGTCGAAATCCGAGACTTTTTGAAAAATGGCTATTTTCACTCGCCAAATTTAAATTAAAAACAATTCGATGCGTTTCGAGCTGCCACGCTCAAACGATAACTCCGATTGACACAAAAATTGAAATCCGGTAATAACTAACTATTACGGATCCAATGGAACTGGTTTCGTTCAATTCTTAGACTGTTCAAAAATTGGCTATTTTACAGTCGATAATTTAAATATTAAAATATTCAATTTTCACAAATAAACTTTTAATTCGATTTTAAAAGTTCTAAAATATCATTCTAACTTCAACATGATAAAATAAAATTTTACAAATCTTTTTCAATCATATTTAACCCAATTTTCAATTATTTCCATAATTTAACATATTAAATTATCGATTTAATTATCCAATTAAATCCAATAATTCAAATTAAAATTTATTCGACTTATAAATTCACTTATTAATATTTAAAATTAATTAAATATTCAAATTTTAAATTAATAAAAATTCTGGGTCGTTACAGTGTACTTCTCCATAGTTTCAAATTTGACTGAAGTTGGAAGTAAGAGTTTTAAAAACTTAAAGCATTAAAAAAATTATCAAAACTAACATTATTTTTAAAACCAAAAGCGTAGATAATTAATGCTTTCAACAATTTAAGTCTATAAATGTTGTATTAAATTCATTCTACTTAAGATAATAAAAGGAAATAGATAATTATATACAACTCATCCCAATTTGTGGATTATAAAATCATTTACAATGATTTCGCACACATAAAATTATAAAATTTTATATATTTACTGTTACAAATAAATATAAATTATAATTAGAAATATATAAATGTATATTTATTGATATATGCAATATGAAGTAATTATGTTAATACTGCATTACATTTTAATCAAAAGATAATTATTATTTGTATTCTTATATATTTCCTTTTGTTTTGATTTCAACTTTTAATTGGAGGATTAATTACACATTAATTTTCAAATTAATTATCTATGATGCTAATTAAATGAATTAATTATCACTAATGGGAATATTCATTCAATCATAATTAAATTATTGAACAATAAAGAACAAAAACCATAAGCATATTCATTTTAACTATTAACAACTAAATAGTAAACATGTTATCAAATTTTCATATCAATTAAATTACGCATACACTTTAGTGAATTTATAAAAATTGCAAGTTTTTCTAAGCTAAACATTAGGTTTAAAAACTAAAAGCGTAAAAAAAACATTAAATCTAACATTATTTTTTGAAATTGAAAGCATAAATGAGAATTAATAGTTTCACAACTTGACCCACTAACTTTTACATCTAACATATCATTCGTTAGTAAATCGTTTTAGTGTATTATATTTCAAAAGAAAATTAATTTGTGAACTATATATCCTCCAGCTATGAGATTCCGACTATTTGAACATAATCCTGGTTTGTTAGAAAATGCACAAATAATAATATGAATAGAAACAAAACCACATGATTTAATAAATATACATTTTGAGACTGTGTAATTAAGTAGAAATAAAAAGCTAATATGATAAAAAAAATTATGATTATAAATGGTGTTGTAGACGGAAATAAGAATATTGCAAGGAGAAATATATGAATAAAGAGTTGATCGTAGTTTTGTCACTATTCGTAGCAACCCCAATTTATTAAGCAATAATTAATAGGATTTAATAATACTAATTTAATTAATTAATTTAAGTTTGAACATTTATTTAATAAATTGTTTTTGAATTTATTTAAATAGAAGGATCTAAATTGCGAAAGTATAATATATAAATTTTAAAATAAGCTGTAATGTGGACAATGAACTTGTATGACATCGATTCACTGTATGTATATATAGTTGACATTTGACGCGTAATATATTCTTATAACACTATTATATTCTATATTATATGTTATCGCTGCGCCTAACTCTTTGTTCTCAACTATTTACTGTATAATGTGGATTGTTCTGTCCTAGAGGCACTTATGTCTCTGCTTTGTACCAATACTGTATAGGTACTGAGTTATACATTTTATTTTTTAATACGTACCCGCGTTAGTCCAAGATAATATTCAGATGTTTACTTATTATAGCCTCATTCTCTATATTGTGTGATAGTATTACTCAGTAATACTCTTGGATAGTATGAGTATAGAGATGGGTTATTACTATAAACGCACATAGAACAAAAACCTTGTGTTGGCTTAATTTTGGAACTACCGAATAATTTTTTCCTTTACTTCAAACATACATGTAGATTTAATAACTGAAACAATACAAAAATTAACATAGTTCATAGAGAAATATTGTACCACCATAAAAATTTACTTGTAAATACATATGAAAATAACAATTTTAAGGAATTAATTATGGATACTATTAGCATTACCGAATTTTGTTATCAGAATTTAATACTATAGGTGACTGTAGCACCTATAGCGCTTAGCTTTTGGCCTCTAGATACAGGATGTTACAATAAAATACACCTAAGGTCTGACAAGAACATCATGTGCCCCTGCTACATAAAATCGGCCTACAGCTTGACTAGTAGTACCGTATACATCACCACCACGGTTGAGATCAGCAAACATACCGGAGCATACAAAAAAATTGGTCAAATATTGATTCTAGATACGGTGGTGACATACCCCTATGGGAGTGATCCACATAGCCCTACGACATAACCTATTTTGGTCATTTCCAGTTGATGAGGCCTGAGGCTATGTTTACCTTCTCTAGAGCACTACCACTTAGAACGCAACATTACCTTCCAGATGTTGACCCAATGTCAGCATTCATCCATACAAGTCGTTAAGAAGATAAACGAACCGAAGGTACTATTTCCACTACACCTATTTTGAAATTACCCTCAGGGTTAGTAGCAAATAGCCCTTGTACTTCAAAGTCTTTATCTTGGACCTTGCATTTACTATTTCCAATTCGGACGTTTATGTTGGTTCGAAGTGATTTTTGGATAACAACTAATATCCGATCCCAGTTTCTCGAAACCAACCTTCGATAATTTTAAAAGGTCAAGTTATTTATAGTGGACAATCCAACTATCAGGGTGCGGAGATTTGCGTATGAACATATGTTCCATATGCTTAGATTATCATGACCCTCTTATCAAAATTAACCCCCTTGTATTTATCACGTTCTCGAAGTGCGGTATTTGTGATGAGTACATGTCGACTTACTTTCAATAAAATGCACCATCATTTTATTACAACTATTTTAATTCATTTGGCTACTTAATATCATGGATAAAGACTCTTGGTTTTAAAACAATTCACTTAAACAAGAAAATTGGTCAAAGATAAATAATCGATAGGGTTTTTAAAGAAACCTTAAAAACAGCTAAATCATAAGTTTAAACTCAATCAAACCTTAATTAATCTTCATTAAATCAAAATTAAATCATTAATTATCCAAATTTTATTTATCATTAAACTATAATTATACTATATTTAATTAACATTTTTTTAAGAAATTAAAGCCCCATTAAATGGATAATTAACCTTTAATTAAATAACAATTAATTAAATAATCAACTCAAATTAAAAATTATTTAAAATAAATAACTTGATTAAATATAAATTAATTTTATTTTTGTCTTAATTAATAATTATTTAAAACTTACTTAATTTAAAATAATTTACTTAGTTACCAATTTCTTAAACTCTAATTATTTAACCTAATTACCTAACTAATTAATTTAAATTAAATAAATAAATTATTAAAAAATTAAAAAAAATTTAACCTACTAAATTGATTCAAAATGAGTTTTCAAAAATAATCCAAAAGAAAACACTTAAAACTTGAAATCGTGAAATTTTTCGAATTGCATCCATAGCGACTGACACTATGAGCGCAGTTCGCTAGAATTGATTTCTAGGCGAAAGTTACACTTGGCTCAAGCGATGCTATACATTTTTAAAAAAAACTTATCTGAAAGGTTTTGAAACTTTCAACAAGTTGTAACTTGGAAAACATTCCAAAATCAAATAAAAGAAAACCTATTTCTTTCCATCGGATCTCAGATCGCTTTACGACCATTTCAACACTAGTTCACAACCATCTCATTCTAACTTGGGTTCCATTTTACAACCAATACTACCAACATATCATAACCAATATAACATGTCTACAACCATATCCATATAAAACATACACGTATCCAAATATATCACATATTTAACCAAATCACTTATCCAATTCAAACAACCAACTTGCAATCGCGTATTATCTAATTCAAATGGTAATTCAACATATCTACCTAGCATATTTAACAACATATATAGCATTAAAAAAAGTTGAAAGCTTACTGATCGAAAGCTTTACAAATCTCAAAGCAATTTCCACTAGAACTTTGATAACCTCTAGTACTCGATCCTAATTTGCAAACATGAAGCTTTTGGATGCCTAAACACCTAGAATAAGCTCGACCTAATGTGTTTTTGGTAGAAGGGGACTTGATTTTGGAAGAGGAAGTGTAGAGATGGATGTAGAAAGGTTTTAGTGAGCTAAAGAGAAGAGTTTGAGTGGAAAAGAGTGATTTGTTCCAACTTTTACAAACTATGGTAGCCATTGTTATTTTAGAGAGGAAGTTGTAGAAAGTGAAGAGGAGAAAGAAAAGAAGAATGTGTGTGTGTATGGATGTATATTTATAGGCAAAAAAAGAATTGGAGAAAATTATTATTTTACCCTTTAATGATTTAATATAATGTGCCATGATATTGAAAATTCACATTACCTTCCCACTCCTCTCTCTTATCACATCTCCATCCTTCTCTAGTCAAATCTTTATGCGCATGATGAATAATGATGTCTAATTATGAATATATTAAGATATGACAACATTTAATAATAATCAACATATTATTATGAATTGTCACATCACTTATTAATTATAATCAACATAAGATAATCTTTATGCGCATGATGAATAATGATGTCTAATTATGAAAATATAAAGATATGACAACATTTAATAATAATCAACATATTATTATGAATTGTCACATCACTTATTAATTATAATCAACATAAGATAATCTACTCCTAATTGTATTATTATTTAGTTAATTATCTACTATATATGTGTGCATATGGTGCGCAACGATGAACAACATTCTCGACAATATTCCGGTGTCGAAAGGTCGAAATTTCGAAAAACGTTCTTTGGTCACTTTTTTATTTTTCTACCGACTATTTGATTTGGTAAACAAATTTCGAAAATGATTTTTCCCTCATTAACAATTTTTTTAACATTAGTTTATTTGTTAGTAAAAATATATATATTGATTATATAATATATATATATATATGTATATACATATATATAATTGCTGAGTTAAAACGACTAAATTCAAGGTCGTTATAGATGTTTAATGCAAATGTATTGGTTTGCTTTGAGTGACGTTTTAGGTTACATTTTGATGTGATTTCCCAACGTGATTAAATGAAGTGAAATACTTATATAATAAATGTGTATATAATAGTATATAGACACACATAGAGAAATATGTATGTATGTATGCATAGATGGTTGTTGAAAATAGATGTTGATGTTCGATGTTCGTGTCGATCTCGTATTTACGTTATTGGCTCCTATTGACTTACTATGGCATCATGGATCACACATATGGAGTTGGTGGATTGTAAGAGAATAGAGACGTCCATACGTAGGCTTATATGACCTAAGGTGTACCATACCTATAACTATGTCCATCGGTCGAAATACAGTGAGCTAGGTTATACTAAATCATATAATTGATATATGTGCAATGTTTATATGAATACGTTAAGAAGTGAGGTGTAAGATTGACCTTAGTTGAATAGTCAACTCTTGGATGTTGATGTTATTACTTTTATATGCATGTTGGTAGGCTAAGGTGTGTTTACACATCTTAAATGGATTAAAATGATGTTATAATAGTTTATTTGAAGTATATGTGGAATAAACAAGTTTCACTCTCTTAGACGTAAGTCTAACCTCCTCTCCAGATTGTATTTATATGATATTGATAGGTTGACGGACCATGGAGTCAGGATGATTTTGTTAGTGCTTATGGTGCATATGACGGAGGCATTTACCTATATAAAAATTATACATATGTTCATCTGATATTATAGTGTGTAGTGTGGATTAATAATTGTATATTGTATGTATCTATGAAACTTGAATATGTTATAAAGATTGGTTTGAAAATAAATTGGTTTTTGTATTATGTTTTGTTCCTTCCATTCTAAGTTGAGAAGATATAGTTAGAAGTATAAGTTGGTTTTCTTGTTATCATAACCTAACAATCTATCATTTTCTAGTTTTTAGATTTGAACATTGGTTTAGACATTAAATCCGAGAGTCGAAAAATATGGGTTATTACAAGTTCTACTATTGAAAATTTACTTTTTATCAATGAAAATAACTTATTTTCAAACATTAACGATAACACTAATGAGGTGGAAAAATTCAAACAAACAAATAAGTTATTACTTAAATCATAACCAATATTGATACAAAAATATTACAATTAATTCATCTATATATATATATATGCAGTTGGAGAGCTAAAATTTCTGGTTTAAACTCATCTATTTTCAATCTTATCTTAAGAATGATATATGTGAATTTATAAAACATAAAGTTAAACAGACTAATCTAAATATTATATTTCATATAAAATTGAATCTTACCTCTTTAATTTTCTTATAATTATCAAGAAAAGGTGCTAAAGCTTCTATTTTAGATAGTAAGGCCTACCTATAAGTAAATAAAGGACCATAAATTTGTTTTTCCCAAAAGTTAGTTACATCTTAGTCCTTTTCTTCTTAGTTTCTCTAAACTCTTGTATAGGAATTTTGGACTAAATTCTGCATGAACTTTATTTCAAATCATATGTAAAGTAATCGTTCTATGTTCATTTTGAGAATTGTTGTATCTAACATTGAAAATAAACTAGAATTTTTGCTAGCAATTTCAAAAGGGACAAAACATTATAGGATGAAACACATTAACTCTAGATAATCATCAAACATAACTTCAATGCACTTAATAATAACAGAAGAAAGAAATTCATTTATCTTTTAATGAAGACGTACATCTCCGTAGGAGATATGCTCATAAATATGGAAAACTAAAGCTTTAACTAGAGTTAGATAAATGTTAAGTGTAGAATTATTATTATTTTACATCGTGTTTTTGCAAATTCTTGGAGTCAGAGATCACAATATTGGGTGATAATTTAACATCCTCTGATATGATGCGCTGTATGACATTTATTTTTATTTTTAAGCATTGTTTGTTACGTTACATTTTTGATATATCATTCATGGAATAAGAGTGCTACTTGATTATTTTTAAGCATTGTTTGTTACTTGGTTGTATCGTAACCTATAATTATTCATCTTTCATTTTATTCTACACTTTCAATGCGATAAATTCATTGTATGTTATTTAATACCATTTTTAAGGTTGCCTATAATCACCCTTACAACTATCACAATGGTGTTTTAACCGTTTCAATCCCCTAAGCATTAACATAATGTGTATGTAGCATGGGTTCGTGTTAGTTGTTTCAAGTAAGTTAATTTATTTCTTTCACTGCATTAAAATGTATTTTGAAATTATATATAAAATAATACTAATTTGGTAAAACAATTTAGAGTACAAAATAATGCATACGTAGATATAAATCAAATGTATAAAGAGTTAATACATAAAATGTTCATTGTATAGATTTGTGATATGTATATTTTCTCATAATCGTATTTTATACCATATAATAAAATGACAATCTCTTGCATTTTGAAATCCTATATGGAAAAACCATACGAGTCTAAAGGGCACTCAGGATATTGAAGAAACGCGAAAAAAATGATAACCACTAGTGGAAGTTATAGTTTTGAATCTTAGTAACCTCATTTCTTGCATATGGATAGGTATTTAGGTGGCTAATTTTGTAATTTTTCTTCTTCAAAATATTGGATTAATGGGTAAAATGAAGTTCCAAAAAATATCTGTATACAATTTCTAATATAAGCAATCCACGGTAGAAACATTCAAATTATGTTGTTTAAATTGTTCCAATAAAAATGTATACAATGTATAATTTGTATACAGAATTTGTTAAAAAATATATAACTAAATCGTTCAAGTAGAAACTTTTTAAAGTACTAATGGATACAAAAATGTTAAATCGATTGATACTAGTTTAGACAATAATTTTGCATACACAAAAAATATTATACACATATATAATACTTAAAAAAAGTTCTTATTTTATAGTTATGTTTAGTATAATGATGTACCTAACTGGTACTATATTAATGATTTTTTGTTGAAATATAATTGCATATATCTACTTTCATTATACACATGAATACCTACAATGAAATTCTCCTAGACTTTTGGCCACCATCAAATAATAAACTGGATCATACAGGTTCCAAACTTGCGATCTTCATTAATAGCATGATGCTCTAACCAGCTGAGTTTATAGTCCAACAAAACCAAATTGCCCAGTGGGAAAATGCTTAATTATTTCATGAAAATTATTTAGAAATTATTTCAAATAGTGTAAAACTATTTGACTTTCATTGTTTCTTTCACTACATCAAAATGTGTTTTCAAAATAGATGCGTAAAATAATAATAATTTAGGAAAATAATTTTGAGTATAAAATGATAGAAACATAGATATAACTATTGAATATATAAAGGGTCAACAAGTAAAATATTCGTAGTATATATTTTTAATTTATATATTTTCTCATAAGCTTATCTTATACCATTTATTAAAAGGAGAATCCCTCCCCCATGTAAAATTATATGTAGCGAAACCATTGTGAGTTTGACATGTGTATTATGAAAATATAAGCAACTAGAAAAGAGAATGACGACCATTAAGCAATGTCATAAGTTGACTCTCATTAACGTCATTTTAACAAAAAATAATAATATCGTAAGGGCTAACCCAAGATCAAGACCTATAAATCTGTAGTCAATTGCTCAACCATTAGGCTATGGACCCTTCAACGACAATTTCTACCATGAGAAATCTGTAGGAAAATCATTTCATAATTAGCGATTAGAAAACATGTATACAATGTAAAATTTGCTTGTCTAAGTTATAAAGAAACATAACCTAAATCGTGTAACTATAACTTTTCTAAGATACTAGATCGTATATAAAAGTTACATTAGATGAAAATAAATTTGCATACAAAAATGTTACATGTATATGTATAACATTTAATATTTTTCTTATAGAAAGTTATTATTTTATGGTAATGTCACCGATGTACCCAATTAATACTATATTAATTATCTTTTTTGAAATATAATTTCATGTATCTTATATCATTATATACATATGATAAATTTATAGTGAAATTCTCTCAAATTATTGACCAACATCGAATAATTTACAACCTTCATATTATTAGCATGATACTCTAACCAACTAACTTAATAGTCAAACTAAAGTAAGTTGCCTAGTGGGAAATTATCCTACTATTTCATGGAAATTAATTACGAAATTGTTTCGTATAGTGTAAAATTGCTCAATTTTGTTTGTTTCTTTCACTACATTAAAATGTATTTTCAAATTCAATAAAAATAGCTAAAAGTTAGGAAAATAATTAGGAGTAAAAATGATATATACATAGATATAACTGATAATTTAAAGAGTTAATACATGAAATATTCATAGTATATGTTTGTAATTTATATATGTTTTCGTAGCCTAGTCTATACTTTTCTAAATGGAGAATGCCTCTTATGTATGAAATTACACGTAGCAAAACCATAGTGAATTTCGAATGTGCAATCGAAAAATCTAAGCAAATAAAAAAACTTAACTACTATCATGCAAAATCACAAGTTTGAATCTCCCAAACAACATTCTAACGAGAGAGAACAATGTAAGGGCCCAACCAGGATCGAACTGGTGACCTATTGATCTGCAGTCAATTGCTCTACCACTGAGCTATGGACCCCTCAATAACCTTTCTTTCTATAATTTTTTTGAAAAAACTAATTCTGAATGCTTAGCATGAAAAAGTAGACTATTACTATGTTGGATCATGGGTTCGAGTCCCAATATTCTCAGTTTTTCCTTTTATAATAGAACTAGTGCGAATTTGTGCTACGCATACGGAGGTCGCCACATAATTTTATTTGTTATTGCATAAAGATTAAAGTGTATGCTCATGAATTGTAGTTTTTCTTTTCAGATTAGCTTTTTCTTAAATTCTACTAACAAATATTTGATGATAAATATATTTAAGTAATCTCAAACAAAAAAAGTATAACTAAATTTTTTGAACCACGGTGACATTACACACTATATGTTAACATTATCTTTCTATTATTATTAACTATGCAGGCATTGCATATTATGCATGCTTGTTACTTTTCAAGTCAATGCTACATAGGTTCAAATGAGTTTATCCAATGTTTGAATATAAATTTCAATATGCACATAGTTCACTACACTGATAAAATTTAAATCTAGAATGGACAAATCATGCTGTAACTAAAATAATGTTCCAAATTTGTTTCAAAAGAAATAAAATTTCAACATTTGCATTGTTATACATTTTGGCATACACAATAATAACTAAATTAGAGTCTAGAGGAATACTACAATACCTTGGAAAACAGTAACAATAATACGTAAATTTCATTAATGGTAACAATTAGATAAAAGGGCGTCAGCAAACACAATCAACGAAATAAACTATTAAAAAGATGACTACTATTGGAATAATTATTGTAGTTGCCTATATTACAATATAAAACAAATTATTTTATAAAATAAGCATCTACGTAAGCACATAAGCAGCTATTACTTATCTATATAAAACTTATTTCCAAACAATATAAAACTTATTTCCAAACATTAATGATAACGCAAATAAGGTGGAAAAATTCATACAAACAAATAAGTTATTACTTAAATCATAACAAATATTGATACAAAAATATTGCAATTAATTCATCTATATTTATATGAAGTTGGAGAGCTAAAATTTCTAGTTTAAACTCATCTATTTTCAATCCTATCTTAAGCATGATATATGTAAATTTATAAAATATAAAGTTAAACAGACTAATCTAAATATTATTTTTCATATAAAATTGAATCTTACCTCTTTAATTTTCTTATAATTATCAAGAAAAAGTGCTAAAGCTTCTATTTTAGATAGTAAGGCCTACCTATAAGTAAATAAAGGACCATAAATTTGTTTTTTCCCAAAAGTTAGTTACATCTTAGTCCTTTTCTTCTTAGTTTCTCTAAACTATTATGTAGGAATTTTAGATTAAATTATGCATGAACTTTATTTCAAATCATATGTAAAGTAATTGTTCTATGTTCATTTTGAGAATTGTTGTATCTAACATTGAAAATAAACAAGAATTTTTTGCTAGCAATTTCAAAAGGGACAAAACATTATAGGATGAAACACATTAACTCTGGATAATCATCAAACATAACTTCAATGCACTTAATGATAACAGAAGAAAGAAATTCATTTATCTTTTAATGAAGACGTAC
Organism: Allium cepa; assembly: GCA_030765085.1. Taxonomy (NCBI): domain Eukaryota; kingdom Viridiplantae; phylum Streptophyta; class Magnoliopsida; order Asparagales; family Amaryllidaceae; genus Allium; species Allium cepa. The sequence goes on along the minus strand of CM060940.1, from coordinate 13,967,054 downwards.
ATCTCTGTAGGAGATATGCTCATAAATATGGAAAACTAAAGCTTTAACTAGAGTTAGATAATTATGATGTGTAGAATTATTATTATTTTACATCGTGTTTTTGCAAATTCTTGGTGTAAGGACCCGATTCTTCGACTTCTGAAAACCGACATCAATACGTTCACTGTATCAACTGCGGAGCATCGAATGCCAAAAAATCGAACACTAAGGGTTTTAAGAAAAAAAAGAGGTAGAAGAAGAGAGAAAAGATAGAACAGAACAGAAAGAAAACAGCAGAACAATATCACAATCTCACAATCGCAGCGGAACAACATATAATAATTAAATGAATAATCTTTAAACAAAGAACTATATCAGTTACCACATTACATTACATTTCATTACATTACATCATCAGATTGTACAACAACAAACAACAATAAACAGCGAAAAAGAAATACTATATACTAGTGAATACGCCATGCCATCCATCTTGCCTCCAGCAACTCCTGAACTCCAAAATATCCTGATAAACCTTAACTCTTGACTGCCCGTGTGGAAATTGGTGGGCACCCAGAGTTTAGGAAGGAAAACAATAAACTCCGAGTCAGTCATGTGACTGGTGTGAGAACTAAAACAGTTTATTTTATCTTTTTAAAACATAGTACAGGATAATTTTAAAATAGACTCGAAATGCTTTTTAGAAAATGAGACTACCATAAGGCCTCCCGCATACACACACAATGTAAACGCAGAATCGGAGGAGATTTCTCCTTATGATAGTCAAAGATGCTTGATACGCATTAAAATAAAACATTTGATATTATTACTAGTGCATAGTGTAGGAAAAAATCATTTCGAAAGTAAAGATATAAATCTTAGCCAACATACGACCATTATCGTATGCCTACTATAGCTACCATCCAAACAGTGGTGACCACCATAAGTGAATGATAGGTTCTACAACTAAAACTGTACAAGGCTCGTATTGTTTCTTTGGATTTTCAACAAATGGTCAGGCCAAGGAACTTCCCATTGCCACATGGAAACGCCTCTGGAATGACGTCTCGAGAACCAAACCGGATCTCTGCCAACACAAGGCTGGGTTACCCCTAACTAGGTAACTACTGACACGAATATATCGTCCCCCGATCGTAACCGATCTACATCCAAGGATCATCGATTTCCAACAACCACAAAGTAATAAGTTTGCAGCAACAACATAGGTTAAATATCTGGGCTCCATACCTTGATACCACCTCTATCCAGAAGGAATGACATACACTAAAGGGCGCTACCCCTAACAACCTTGCCGCATCCTTCCTGTTTTGACCATTTCTGGGGTGTGAGGTCCGACGAAGTCTCGTCAACAAAGCCACGCTTTGGTACAAAGCCATGCTTTGGGTCAACAAATGATCAAAGTAATGATCACAAAGATAAATGATCAAACAAATTGTAAGGATTCGATTCTTCGACTTTCGAAAACCGACATCAATACGTTCACTGTATCAACTGCCGAGCACTCGAATGTCGGAAAACCGAACACTTAGTGTTTTAAGAAAAAGAAAGAAGAAGAGAGAAAAGATAGAACCGAACAGAAAGAAAACAACAGAATAATATCAGAATCTCACAATCGCAGCGGAACAACATATAATAATAAATGAATAATCTTTAAACAAAGAACTATATCAGTTATTACATTATATTACATTACATTTCATTTCTTTACATCATCAGAGTGTACAACCATCAATACAACAACAAACAGTGGAAAAAGAAATACTATATACTAGTAATACGCCATGCCATCCATCTTGCCTCCACCAACTCCTGAATTCCAGAATATCCTGATAAACCTTAACTCTTGGCTGCCCGTGTGGAAATTGGTGGGCACCCAGTGTAACAACCCGGAATTTTCGAACCCGAAATTTACAGATAGTTATGAAGAAGAAGAAAGGGGTAGAAGAAGAAGAACAAAAACAACATCAGAATCTCACATCGCATCGGAATAAAATATAATATATAGAATACAGTTTCAAATCCAAGAAATCTGTACTGTATACATACACATACATATCATCATCAGAGTACATCAATCAATCATACATGTCCATACACAGGGGAAATAATAGACAAATACGGAAACACGCTCTGTCACTAACTCGTCTCCTGAGCTCCAGCATATAACCTGAATCCTGTTTAACTCGGTCTGACCCGAGCATCATATAAAACAACACCCGATTCAGTATGGAATACCAGCGTGAGAAAATCACACTCAATTGGATTATTAAAGTTTTGAAAATCCTTTGAAACAAAAGCATCTCGTAAGACCACGCCACAAATAAACATGTCGGGTTTTTACCTTATGATAGCTAAAACAATTTTTATAGAAATCCTCTGATATTATAGTAGGGTCTATATACAAATACTTATAAAATAGCCGAAATTGTTACATTCATTAAATTCCAGCTACTACCATAGGGTTGGTAATACAAACTAAACTCGTACAAGGCTCGTAGGGAGAATGGATTTCCATCAATGGCTGGGCCACTGGGGTACCGCCCGTTACAGTATCTGGCCCAGATCAGAGTACCGAGGAGTACGCCCGCTCCCCTGCTACACAAGGCCGGAACCATTCCTTACTGAACAGTCCCGAACAAGATAACCCCGTGGTTGGCGCGACCAACCACCCAAAGCCGAATATAAAGGGACATCTAGACAGGGGAAAATCTTGTCCTGCTTGGGCATGACCCACCTAACCTTGCTGCACCTCCCCAGTTTTAGCCATTCCCGGTTGATGAGGCTTGAGGTTAAACGTTACCTTTCAAGAATGCATCACTTAGAATGCTCATCGTCCACCTGACGATGTTCTGAAAACATTCAATCCATACAAGTTGCCCTGGGTCTGGACAAACCGAAACACCGTCTTCAACTCTTCACAGTCTTCAATCGTAATCGTTCAAACCGGATCGAAGTGGTTTTCGGATAACTAAATCCGATCCCGGACTCTTCGAAACGATCAGCGTGTTGTCCAATATTGATAGTCGGTTATTTAACTATCAATTAATCATTCACAAGCAACCATCAAATAATTTCCACAAATTATTTATCTCAATATCAGTCGGATATTATTCCCAACTTAACCCATTTGAAATAAATTTCACAGTTCTTTTATTTCCATGAAATCTCTTAACTGATTTCTCATATACACTCAATTTGATTTTACCTTTGAGAATATTTCTTATTTTCTCATCCCTATCTCAAAAATCAATTTACACTTTCCTTATAATCTCACAAATTTACTTTCTCCATTAAATAAGATTTCTCCTAAATCTTATCTCATTTAATAACTCACTTACCAACACAAGAGGATTATTAATTGGATTTTAAAAACATTTGAAAACATTTAGGTTTATAAAATAAGAAGCATAGTTTCTATACAATTTACGGTTTAAAAGAAATATTTAACATAAAAATTAGAGTACATATCCAGTAAATGATAAATTGTAAAACTGGTTTTAGAAAATTAAAGTTTATTATAAATAATTGTCTATCCTTTAAAAATAACTAATTCGAAACATTTTAAATTCAAGTAATAGTTTACAAGAAATTTTTATAGTGTAGTAATTTGAAATATTCCTTTTAAAAAACATAAGTTTATAATTTTAAGAAAGCCAATATCCATCTATAATGCCTCTTGTCCAAATTCACGCTTCTTACTTTCGGAAATATTTAACTATTTCCCTCCAAACCAATTTTCATAACTCATATCAAGTCCTTACCGTGACTTATCTCATTACATATTCGCTAATACTTTCTATCTCATTTATAAACTCCGTTTATAAAATTATAAACTCCTTGAGTTTTTCTTCTCCATTTGTTTACGAAAACAATTTATTCGCAAATTCTATTTTATAATTGTATTCCTCAATTCAATTCCATATTGTTCCATAATAAAATTCCATTTCATTTCTTAATAACATTCCCTTATTTTATTTCATAATATAGTTCTCTTATTTTATTTCTTAATATAGTTTTGCTTTACTTCAAATCCATTCATCGATTACGATATTTCTTTAAGTCTTTATACATAATTTAATTTTTCCCAAACTCAACTTTACTAAATTTAAGTTCAACCAAAGTAATAATTATTCTTTAAATTTTACTTTAATCCCAACAGAAGTGAATTCAAATTCTAAAGAATATGTTTATAATTTAAATTTCGTTTAAGTTCCTTCAATTAAATTATTTATAGCATTTTAAAAATTAGTATATTCCAATTTCCATATAAATTTAATTCGCATGCAAATCCATATCACTATCGTTCATCCTTTCATATGGCAACAACAATATATATAACAAATAAATATATTTGAGGAATCCTGTTGATCCCTCCAACCTGTTTTCCCTGCATCCACAAATGTTAGCACAGTAACATATCAATCCACTTTCAAATGGATATTACAGCATATGGGTTATAATATTAACCAGTGAATGAATTATTATCAATCAATCAATCACATCCAATAATTTAAATTTAACATTTAAATTTAATTTAGAGTATCCAAATGAGTGAGAAAATCTCACCTTTGCTTTTAAGTTGCAATCATTCCCAATCTCGACTTGTTTCCATATTTTTGACCTTGAATAACAGTTATATGAATTTTATTAATATTCGAACAATCGAATAATAAATTTATCGTTTAACATTTTAATCGACTTACAATTTATTTAAGCTATTTATTTCTCGATTTTAAACTTTATATAACAATTCATATGAATTTTATAAATATTCAAAATAATCGATCCATAAATTTACATTTTAAAATTTAATGAACTGACAATCCAAAATTGAATTTTATAAGTATTTGGAACAAATTTAAACATTATTTCCTCTTAATAAATTGCATGTACTAATTACTTAGTTTTAAACTGAAAACATTTTCTTCAAAAAAACTTTTTATTAGCTGAAATAATTAAAACAAGTTAATTAAACAAATTTTCACCAGAGCATTATTATCAAAAATAGACTTATCAAGTTTTTAAAATATGTATAGTTATTTAAATCTAATTGCAGATAAATAAAATACCTCACTGGCAACAGACACGAGGCCACTGCATCCATCCAACGCGCGTCCCTGGCCTCCTAGCGACAGCAACCCCCCCTACGCGCGCGACTTCTACTTCACCGAGCATCTTTCGAAATCGAGAACGTCATCCCTAACCCCGATACAACTCACCATCGTCCGCGCGCTTCGTCACTGGATTGTACGCGAAGCCGACGCCATCGCCCACTACGCGCCTGAGACGCGACCGCCCCCTCTCAACTATCGAACCCAATCACGCTGCCCCCAAACCCTAGCCTTGCTAACCTCGCGACTCCCCTGCACGTGCGCAACCATCGATTACATTGGCCACGAAATTGCGATTCGACATAGGGTTTTCCCTCTCTCTCTTGCACAGCTCGAATAGGATTTTTTTTTTTTAACAAAGGCCGTGAATCGGCTTTGAGGAGAAAAGGGAAACGAAGGAGGATTCAAAAACAAAGAAGTGAGGGTTTTGAGTTTGAGAGATAGGAGAAAGAAACACGATTAGGAACACAAGGCTTCGGCCATTATTAAAGTAAATTTAAGTTCTGATGGAAAAAATGAAACAGGCAGCATCGTGATAAAAAGGAAGATAGGAAGCGTATTCAAGAAGACGAGCAATAGTGTGTTGAGGAAGCTACGCTAATTTTATTTTTTAAACGTTATATTTTAAAATCTTCTCGAATTCAATATAAATTATAGCGCGTTTACGTATCGTACAAACTCACGGTCACTCCAAAAATTACGAAATTTGAAATCCGATAATAATTTAATATTACGGATCCAACGGTATAAGTTTCGTCGAATTCCGAGACTGTGACTCGGAAGGCTATTTTAAATGTCGATTAAACGATGCAAAATTAAGATTAAACAAATGACAGTTAAATTCAATTTTAATCCATCTATTACTTTCAATATTATCAATATAAATTTTATAAGCTGTTAAAATATTTTCAACAAACTTATAAGTCCAAATTCTTTATATTTTACCCGATATCTAAGTATCACTTTAATAATTAATTAATTTGTTCAATTAATGATTATATTTAAATTCTGAATCACTTTTATGTTAAATAAAACCAACTTTTCATATTGAAAACAAATTATATTTCAAATTAATTATTTAAATTCATTTTAAATATCACAAATTTACTGTTGAAAAAGCCGGGTCGTTACATTCCTCCCTCCTTAAAAGAATTTCGTCCCCGAAATTACTAGTTAGGAAGAATGGCCCGAAACCCGTTACTATTTTCAAAACTAACAATTCAACATCCTACCAAACTATCTTTTTAATAAAAGACATATTACCCTTCATATTAACTTTCCAAATCTTTCCTTAATTTCAAACTATACTATATGCTTAACTATTCAAGTTTAAATTTAAACTCAAATTTTGACTTATCAAAATTTTCTCAAAATTTTTCTAACACCCTAAATTCCCTAAAATTTTTGCCAGCGTCTCCTTTGCGCGGCTAGCTCGGTACAACTACAAAATGGCTCTACGGCCTCTCAAAAACCCAAAGAAAACAAAAAGCCAAGTGGCTCAATCAAAAACCTAATCAATTTCCATATATAAATTTAAACACATACCTTTATGTCGAGCATTTCAATTTTATCTTTTGAAACCAAACTCAATTCTCTTTACCTTTATATTACCTGCATATCTTACACAGCAATATATCCAATCACACTATTCAAAAACGTTTTATCGACATTCTTACAAATGTCCATATCCATTCATTCAAATATTATTTTAGATTATTTGAAATATCAATTTCCAATTGAGAATGCATTTTCCTTACTTAAGTTAGTATAAACATCTTATGTGTTTCTTATATTTATTTTCATCTTACCACATTAGTTTATATTCATTCTTATTCAATTGATTATTCCATTTCCATATGAATTCAATTTTATCTTTAACTCTGAATATTTAAATTTTATTTTTTCATTTATAACAAATTAATGTCATTATTTGAAATTAGTTTCATTCACTAATTTATTCAATTTCAAATTTGAAAACATTTGTCGTTAACAAAATTTTCAAAAATTTTCAAAAATTTTCTAACTCCCAAAATTTCTGAAAATCTTTGGCAGAGTCCCCTTTGTACGGAGGAGCTTTTGCAATTTGACAATAGATATAAATATATATACATCGACCCACACGGTCGGAAAAACCAAAACAGTTCATATTTCCTAGTTTTTATTGCGTAGGCGTACCTTATTTAGCATTTTAAGCAAGCGGCTTATTTAATTTTAGCATATGCACGTCCAAAATCCCGCTAAACGGTCTTCTGGTGCCTGTACTTACTCAATTTAAACACATAAGCAACTTATTTATGAAATTTATAACATTGCGTTCATTTAAGCAACAACACATCAATAACATATGCAATGCAGTATAAATAACTTCATAACAAATTTATAGTTTTCCAAACTAGTTCCAATAGTTTATAACTAACACAAACACCGTTTGCATTCAACTTTTAGTGGGTTCACACATTTACTTGCTCCAATTAATAATTGTTCCCAAACAAACCTATTCTCCATTTAATTGGTTTCAAAAATCAATTTCTACTTCTTAACAGTTCAAAACCATGTTTTATAAACAATTAGACGCGAATCCAGTTTTATAAATAATTGATAAGGTTCCAATTAAATCCAATTGTTTTTACTCAATTTATAATATCATATCCTATTCAGAATGATTTTCACATCATTCTTTTATTCAATTCATTCTTAACCCGAACTATTTGTATTCATGGCACTTTATGCAAAAATCAAATTTATTGACTTCTATTATTCCATAGAACTTTTTTTAGTTATATAACTGTTTAAAATTAATTCCAACTCAAGTTATATGACATTTCATTCCATTTCTAATTTATTTATAAACCATATCCTTGCATTGATTGCATTCAAACCATTTTCTATTAAGCTCGACAACTTTAATGCTTAAAATTTAACAATCGTGTCCTAAATTTACATAAGTCATGCCTCATTGAATTTTAGACTTAAGTTAAGTGACTTCAAATTATTTAACTTTAATAACTTAAGTTTATTTCATTTACCCATAAATTCTTTTCCAATTTAATTTGATTTTATTTAAATCAAATTTCTTTCATTTACTTCTTAACTCAATTAATTATTTCATTTAAAATTTCAATTCCCATGTTCGATTCATTCTCGAACTTATTTATCTTATTACAAGACCACTTTCACTTAATTTATATACAATTGGATTTTGTTTGCACTTCTAACCATCATATTTAATCCAATTTCAATTTATTTACCAACCAATCCAAGTTGAATTTTAGATATATAACTCAAGTTCTCTTTCTACCATTCACTCAAATTCACAACCCACTTTTATTAATTTACCATTCAACTTTTATTTAACTAATTCAAAGTTTATTCATATATTCAAGTTACTAATTTATCCCAAATTAGCTTACTCTCAATTTATAATTCAATACTTGACATTTTAGCTTCACAAATCTCTTCATTTAAATTTCTTTGGTTCAATTCTATTTTGAAATTCAGGTTTGGATTTCTATTCATCTTCCAGATTCAAACAATTCTATTTGACTTATTTATTCCGTCTTAATTTTATAAGTCCACTTCTTATTTATCTTCACACTTCCATTTATTTACAGTTAACCACATTCCCATTATTTTAATTCAGGTGTATACATTTTTACTTAGCCAAGTATATATTTTTATTTCAACGCTACTCACTTCTTTTACAAGCTATTGAAGTCTTATTTATTCAAATTTCACTTAGCTTACATTAAATTCAACCTCATTTCATTATTATGAATTTTACTCAAGTGAAAATTTTATTACAATACCATCTACATCTCAATTTAATTCATCTTCATTCAAATTCCAAACATAATTAGCTTAAGTTAATTCCAGTTAAATCAAAGTTCTCAATCCAATTAAATTGGCTACTTCTATTCAAAGTCAAGGTACTTCACCAATCTATTTTATTCAACGAATTTCCACTTTCTTCAAAATCACCTTTACTTAAATTTTAAATCTTAAGTAAATTTATTTATTGCAACTTCGTACTTAAGTTCATTGCAATTTATTTGATACTCATCTAGATCAAATCCCATGTGATTTTAATTAACCATCTAATTTGTTAAGATAATATTCAAGGCCAATTTATTCCATCCATACTTGATTTGGATCTTATTTGTAAATTCAAACTATCTTTACTTTAGTCCAATTCATAGTATTGAGATTCATATTTAATTTTACTTACCATTCAATGGAATTTCTATTTATAAGTCGGGTTCCATCCTAAATTCCATTTTTAATTCAAATTTCAATTTAATTCAAATACAACTGAAATTTATTTCAGTTTAATTCAATTTACTTCCATTCACATAACTTGAATTAATTTCAATCCACTTTAAGTTTTATTACCCATTTCATTTAAAATCTACTAATTTATTTCTTGCAAATCATTAATTAAATTTCAAGTTTTAAATTTTAATCCAAGTTAAATTTCCATCCTTAACTTTTTACTTTAAATTTTAATTCCAAAATTCTACATTTAATGTTTTCCCTGATTAGATAACTATTTTAAATTTAATCATCTCATTTATAACAATATTATCATCCAAACATCCATTCTATAATAATTTCAGAAAATATTCTTTTATATCAAAATAAATTTTGGATGAAATTATTTCATTCACCCACTTTTGAAAATCAATATTGTGTCGAATTGCTCTATTTAAGTGTTTAGAAACCCCTTCGATACAGTTTTCGAGGCTGTGCCGACGAAGGTTCATATACCACTCAATAAATCAATCAACACAATATAAAACCATTTTATATTCAATAACAAATACGCGCTCATATCTAGATATACGCTCAAACTCATTCTAGAGTACCATTGACTCTAATTCGAATGAGTAATCCCTACCAGAGCCAAGGTTCTCGCTTAACCTTTCAGCTCTGATACCAAATGTAACAACCCGGAATTTTCGAACCCGAAAACTCCAGATAGTGATGAAAAATAAGAAAGGGGTAGAAGAAGAAGAACAAAAACAACATCAGAATCTCACATCGCAGCGGAATAAAATATAATATACAGAATACAGTTTTAAATCCAAGAAATCTGTACTGTATACATATACATACATATCATCATCAGAGTACATCAATCAATCATACATGTCCATACACAGCGGAAATAATAGACAAATACGGAAATACGCTCTGTCACCAGCTCGTCTCCTAAGCTCCAGCATATAACCTGAATCCTGTTTAACTCGGTCTGACCCGAGCATCATATAAACAACACCCGAGTCAGTCTGGAATACCAACGTGAGAAAATCACACTCAATTGGATTATTAAAGTTTTGAAAATCCTTTGAAACAAAAGCATCTCGTAAGACCACGCCACAAATAAACATGTAGGGTTTTTACCTTACGATAGCTAAAACAATTTTTATAGAAATCCTCTGATATTATAATAGGGTCTATGTACAAATACTTTTAAAATAGCCGAAATTGTTACATTCATTAAATTCCAGCTACTAGCCACGGAGTGGGTAATACAAACAAAACTCATACAAGTCTCGTAGGGAGAATGGATTTCCATCAATGGCTGGGCTACTGGGGGACCGCCTGTCACAGTACCTGGCCTAGATCAGAGTACCGAGGAGTACGCCCGCTCCCCTGCTACACAAGGCTGGAACCATTCCTTACTGAACAGTCCCGAACAAGATAACCCCGTGGTTGGCGCGACCAACCACCCACTAAGCTGAATATAAAGGGACATCTAGACAGGGGGGAATCTTTTTCTGCTTGGGCATGACCCACCTAACATTGCTGCACCTCCCCTGTTTTTGCCATTCCCGTTTGATGAGGCTTGAGGTTAAACGTTACCTTTCAAGAACGCATCACTTAGAATGTTCATCGTCCACTTGACGATGTTCTGAAAACATTCAATCCATACAAGTTGCCCTGGGTTTGGACAAACCGAAACACCGTCTTCAACTCTTCACGGTCTTCAACCGTAATCGTTCAAACCGGATCGAAGTGGTTTTCGGATAATTAAATCCGATCCCGGACTCTTCGAAACGATCAGCACGTTGTCCAATATTGATAGTCGGTTATTTAACTATCAATTAATCATTCACAAGCAACCATCAAATAATTTCCACAAATTATTTATCTCAATATTAGTCGGATATTATTCCCAACTTAACCCATTTGAAATAATTTTCACGGTTCTTTTATTTCCATGAAATCTCTTAACTGATTTCTCATATACACTCAATTTGATTTTACCTTTGAGAATATTTCTTATTTTCTCATCCCTATCTCAAAAATCAATTTACACTTTCCTTATAATCTCACAAATTTACTTTCTCCATTAAATAAGATTTCTCCTAAATCTTATCTCATTTAATAACTCACTTACCAACACAAGAGGATTATTAATTGGATTTTAAAAACATTCGAAAAAATTTAGGTTTATAAAATAAGAAGCATAGTTTTTATACAATTTACGGTTTAAAAGAAATATTTAACAAAAAAATTAGAGTTCATATCCAGTAAATGATAAATTGTAAAACTGGTTTTAGAAAATTAAAGTTTATTATAAATAATTGCCTATCCTTTAAAAATAACTAATTCGAAACATTTTAAATTCAAGTAATAGTTTACAAGAAATTTTTATAGTGTAGTAATTTAGAATATTCCTTTTAAAAAACATAAGTGTTTACGCAAAAATTGGCCACAAACCCCAAATACCGTGAAAGCACCAGTGTATGAATACAAATCAGCAATATTCAAACACAAATCATAGATCTCAGCAAATAACCCAAGAATGCTTGCACAAAAATTGGCAAACACCTCCAAGTCGTATGATTTAGTTGATTTTATGTTATTCGTAGTGATTTGGGTGGTTTATGCAAATACGTAAAAAGCAGGGACTAAACTGTAAAAGACACACAGATTTATAGTGGTTCGGCCAGAATGTGCCTACGTCCACTTTATATGTTATTCTCCTTTTCTATCCAGATTACAAGTACAAAGCTTGTAGTACAAGTATATCAAAGTTGTTTGAAAGTTCCTTCCAGGCTTGAGCTCTCAAACTTGTCTGCCATTGTTGTACCCCTACCCCTCTATTTATAGAGTGAGGTTGGGGGCAGGGGTCTAGGATGTTTATAGCTGCTGGTGGGCCTGGGCTGATGCAATCTGGACCGGCAACTTTGGTTCGGCATGCTCTGGTTCGGTCGTTGCTTGGTGGAGTTTGATTCGGTGGTGTGTAGAGGGTTGGTCCGGTCTTGGTTTGGTTCGGTGGGACTTGGTTCGGTGGGGAGACATCCGGTGATGGTTGGTCTGGTGCTTGATTCTGTGAGGCTCGGTTCGGCATTAGTTTAGTGGAGATGTTGGACCGGTAGTGGGTGGTGAAAGATGGAGCTTCGGTTGTAGTTCATTCGGTGGGAAGGGAAGTGGAGTTGGTTCGGTCTCGGTACTACCGAATGGATCCTATACTGATAATGCCGAATGATCCCTTGTGTTGGGAATGCCGAATGAGCCTTCATATTTGAGAATGCCGAATGAGCCATGGGGAGTTCGAATACCGAACGAACTCAAACACTTGAACTATCGGACGAAAGCGAGGGGTTTTAAGTACCAGATGACGCTTATTACCGGATGAACTCGGGGCGTGTAGTGTCGAACGAACTCTTGCCTTGCTTTACCGCATGAACCTTTGTACTTGAATCATGAGTGAAATCCCAGACTTATATACGCTTGCTTGCTTCTTCTTGTTCCGGTCGTGGTGGAAACGCACACAACAATGATATTCCAGTTTTGACCAAAAATGGAATAACACTTTGCCCCCCAAAACATGCCTTGTGATAATAAGGCGTGTTTTGAATAGTTCCGAATCCATTATCCAAAGTCATAACCATATTGCCAGAGAATATCAACCTTGACTGCTCCGAGTCGATATCCAGCTCCAAATCCAATAACCAAAGCTTGAGCCAATTCCATGTCCATCCGAACTCGACAACCGAGCCCCAAACCATTCTTATCCAATAGCCAATAACCGAATCCAGGATCTCTCCGGGCTCCTGCCAAGCGCAATCTACACCTGACGGCCGTGATCCAGTCTCCCTGGATGTTAATCTAGCCTCTCCGGGTTCTTGCCAAGCGCAATCTATACCTGACGGCCGTGATCCAGTCTCCTTGGATGTTAAGCTAGCCTCATCGTGTTCTTGTCGGGTGTAATCCACACATGACGGCCTTGGTCCAGTGTCCCTGGACATTGAGCTAACCTCTTCGGGTTCTTGCCAAGCATAATCCACACTTGACGACCTTGGTCCAGTGTCCCTGGATGTTGTGTTAACCTCTCCGGGTTCTTGCCAAGCGTAATCCACACTTGACGACCTTGGTCCAGTGTCCCTGGACGCTGTGTAATGCCATGGCTTATGTCCTAAGCCGAATCCTGGTCTCTCCTGACCCTTGTGGAGCATAGTCCATACTCTACGACCTGAAAATAACAATTGATAATACATGGCCTAAGTCCTAGGCCGAATCATGGTCACTCCGGACCCTTGCCGAGCATAGTCCATACTCGACGACCTGAATGAGTCAATTTACCATGTTCGGGCGGAGCGACTCACCCCTTGCCAGGCATAATCCATACCCGACGACCGTTTATCAAAAATCAGATAAAAATCCAATCGAAATCCAATCCAAAATCCAAATCAAAGCCAGAAAACCAGAATAAAAATCCAATCAAAATCCAATCCAAAATCCACATCCAAAATCCAAATCAAAACCTCAAAACCAGAAATCCAAACCAACATCCAAAACCGAAAACAATCATTCAAAGGAAAATCCAAATCAAAAAGCAAGAAAAACCAGGAGCTCAATCCAAGCTCCAAAACCTAAAACCAAAAACAAAAGCTGTGTCCAATCCAAAAGCAAAAGATAAATTTCACAAACCATAGCATTGCAGTTTATCATCATTCAGAGCATGCCTAGGGGCTATCTCCGTCCCCGTACATGTGTAAATGACTTGGTTGCTTGCCAATGCTACTTATTTCATAATAACCTGGTCAATGGATGATCAACCGACCATCATTCCTGGGCCTCCCGCCATCGTAGCTTGAGGTAGGCGGCGGTCGCTCCAGCCCCGCCGTTGCATTCCGAGGTCCAACATATTGTGGCAGCTGTCCATTCCTTACATGCTCCTCAATTATGTCCTTTAGGTGCCTGCAGCTGTTGGTGTCGTGTCCATCCAAATCATGGAAGAGACAGTGCCTTCCTGATGTTCTTTCCCGTTCTGTTGGTTCTCTCCTAGCCGGCCTCCGGTAGGGAAGGCGATTCCGAGTATCCAGGTATATCCGCTCCAGCGTCTCGTTCAATCCTGTGTATGTGGGAAACTTTGGATCCTTCCATTTCTTCCTAGCATTTCTAGAATCATCGTCCAACTTCCTTTTTCCTTTGTCTTTATCCAAACCTTTGCTAGATGGTCCGCCAACCTCAATTGCATTAACCTTTTTTAACTTTAAATCCGTACTCGCATCTTCTTGCCGAAGGAACCTTTCTGCCTCGTGAAAGAATTCGTCGAGATCCCGTGGGGGATCTCGTATCAGAGATACCTAGAAATCCGAGTTCTCCCTGACTCCTGATACTGCTGCCATTAAAACCATCGATGGATCGGGCCGATCCACCGAAGCAACTGCGGCACTGAATCGAGTTAGAAAGGTTCTAAGCGATTCATCGATCCTTTGCTTTACCGATGTTAATGTCATCACGTTCTTCGGTCTATTGACATGAACTCGAAACTGTCCCAAAAACCTTTCCACCAATTCCCTCCAAGTCCTGATAGATCCTTCTCCCAGCTGCCTAAACCACATCGCAGCTAAGTCCGTTAAGTACAAAGGGAAGCATCGAGCCATCACTTCCTCCGATGCCCCCAGCACCTCCATGTGTCTGGTGTACCTCATCAAGTGATCCGTAGGGTCTGCCTTGCCATCGTATACCTCCACGCTAGGTAGCTTGAACTTAGGTGGATTCTGAGCCATCCTTATTTCCCGAGCGAACGGACTCCTGTTTACCCCTTCCAAGTCTCCGCTGGTCAAACCACCTCGCACAGTCTTTCGGATTATATCTACCAATCCAGCGTTTTCTGTCGGGGGTTGCCCCCGAGGGAATTCCGGTACATACTCTTCATGTGGCTCGCTAGCAGCAACGTCGGTTCTAGCCTGTTGAACTCCTTCCAAAGGTCCTCCTGTGTTGGATCCTGCAGGCCTTCCCCTAAGCCCTTGTCGATTGCCCTCTGGCTCTGCATCCTGTCCTCCATTGGGTTCCATAACCCCAGCTCCTTGTCCTGCATCCACCGCCGCTGTAGCTGTTCCTAAGTTCTGGGTCCCTGCAGCTCTCATTTGCTCCAAGAAAGTCTGCATCATCTCCTGTTGACTCTTCAACAACCTCTCTTGCAGTGAATTTGTTATGGCTTCCATTTCGTCCCGGGTTATGTAGATCGAAGCCGGTCCTTCCTCAGCTCTGGAGGATGCTTGCTGACTTCCTTCCGGTTGGCTTCTCTCAGCCCTTTGCCTTCTACTATTTAGCCTAGCCATTGTCTCCCAAATCCAAACATCTATCCGATATAGCGGGCGCTAGTTCTTCTCAGTGAAAGCACCAAAATGTTTGCGCAAAAATTGGCCACAAACCCCAAATACCGTGAAAGCACCAGTGTATGAATACAAATCAGCAATATTCAAACACAAATCACAGATCTCAGCAAATAACCCAAGAATGCTTGCACAAAAATGGGCAAACACCTCCAAGTCGTATGATTTAGTTGATTTTATGTTATTCGTAGTGATTTGGGTGGTTTATGCAAATACGTAAAAAGCAGGGACTAAACTGTAAAAGACACACAGATTTATAGTGGTTCGGCCAGAATGTGCCTACATCCACTTTATATGTTATTCTCCTTTTCTATCCAGATTACAAGTACAAAGCTTGTAGTACAGGTATATCAAAGTTGTTTGAAAGTTCCTTCCGGGCTTGAGCTCTCAAACTTGTCTGCCATTGTTGTACCCCTGCCCCTCTATTTATAGAGTGAGGTTGGGGGCAGGGGTCTAGGATATTTATAGCTGCTGGTGGGCCTGGGATGATGCAATCTGGACCGGTAACTTTGGTTCGGCATGCTCTGGTTCGGTCGTTGCTTGGTGGAGTTTGATTCGGTGGTGTGTATAGGGTTGGTCCGGTCTTGGTTTGGCTCGGTGGGACTTGGTTCGGTGGGGAGACAACCGGTGATGGTTGGTCTGGTGTTTGATTCTGTGTGGCTCGGTTTGGCATTGGTTTAGTGGAGATGTTGGACCGGTAGTGGGTGGTGAAAGATGGAGCTTCGGTTGTAGTTGATTCGATGGGAAGGGAAGTGGAGTTGGTTCGGTCTCGGTACTGCCGAATGGATCGTATACTGAGAATGCCACATGATCCATTTTGTTGGGAATGCCGAATGAGCCTTCATATTTGAGAATGCCGAATGAGCCATGGGGAGTTCGAATACCGAACGAACTCAAACACTTGAACTACCGGACGAAAGCGAGGGGTTTTAAGTACCAGATGACGCTTATTACCGGATGAACTCGGGGAGTGTAGTTTCGAACGAACTCTTGCCTTGCTTTACCGAATGAACCTTTGTACTTGAATCATGAGTGAAATCCCAAACTTATATACGCTTGCTTGCTTCTTCTTGTTCCGGTCGTGGTGGAAACGCACACAACATTGATATTCCAGTTTTGACCAAAAATGGAATAACAATAAGTTTATAATTTTAAGAAAGCCAATATCCATCTATAATGCCTCTTGTCCAAATTCACACTTCTTACTTTCGGAAATATTTAACTATTTCCCTCCAAACCAATTTTCATAACTCATATCAAGTCCTTACCGTGACTTATCTCATTACATATTCGCTAATACTTTCTATCTCATTTATAAACTCCGTTTATAAAATTATAAACTCCCTGAGTTTCACTTCTCCATTTATTTATGAAAATAATTTATTCACAAATTCTATTTTATAATTTTATTCCTCAATTCAATTCCATATTGTTCCTTAATAAAATTCCATTTCATTTCTTAATAACATTCCCTTATTTTATTTCTTAATATAGTTCTCTTATTTTATTTCTTAATATAGTTTTGCTTTACTTCAAATCCATTCATCGATTACGATATTTCGTTAAGTCTTTGTACATAATTTAATTTTTCCCAAACTCAACTTTACTAAATTTAAGTTCAACCAAAGTAATAATTATTCTTTAAATTTTACTTTACTCTCAACAGAAGTGAATTCAAATTCTAAAGAATATGTTTATAATTTAAATTTCATTTAACTTCCTTCAATTAAATTATTTATAGCATTTTAAAAATTAGTTTATTCCAATTTCCATATAAATTTAATTCGCATGCAAATCCATATCACTATCATTCATCCTGTCATATGGCAACAACAATATATATAACAAATAAATATATTTGAGGAATCCTGTTGGATCCCTCCAACCTGTTTTCCCTGCATCCACAAATGTTAGCACAGTAACATATCAATCCACTTTCAAATGGATATTACAGCATATGGGTTATAATATTAACCAGTGAATGAATTATTATCAATCAATCAATCACATCCAATAATTTAAATTTAACATTTAAATTTAATTTAGGGTATCCAAATGAGTGAGAAAATCTTACCTTTTCTTTTAAGTTGCAATCATTCGCAATCTCGACTTGTTTCCATATTTTTGACCTTGAATAATAATTATATGAATTTTATTAATATTCGAACAATCGAATAATAAATTTATCGTTTAACATTTTAATCGACTTACAATTTATTTAAGCTATTTATTTCCCGATTTTAAACTTTATGTAACAATTCATATGAATTTTATAAATATTCCAAATAATCGATCCATAAATTTCCATTTTAAAATTTGGTGAACTGACAATCCAAAATTGAATTTTATAAGTATTTGGAACAAATTTAAACATTATTTCCTTTTAATAAATTTCATTTACTAATTACTTAGTTTTAAACTGAAAACATTTTCTTCAAAAAAACTTTTTATTAGCTGAAATAATTAAAACAAGTTAATTAAACAAATTTTCACCAGAGCATTATTATAAAAAATAGACTTAACAAGTTTTTAAAATATGTATAGTTATTTAAATCTAATTGCAGATAAATAAAATACCTCACTGGCAACAGACACGAGGCCACTGCATCCATCCAACACGCGTCCCTGGCCTCCTAGCGACAGCAACCTCCCCTACGCGCGCGACTTCTACTTCACCGAGCATCTTTCGAAATCGAGAACGGCATCCCCAACCCCGATACAACTCACCATCGTTCGCGCGCTTCGTCACTGGATTGTACGCGAAGCCGACGCCATCGCCCACTACGCGCCTGAGAGGGACCGCCCCTCTCAACTGTCGAACCCAATCACGCTGCCCCCAAACCCCCAAGCCCTAGCCTTGCTAACCTCGCGACTCCCCTACACGTGCGGAACCATTGATTGCATTTGTTGAATATGCGCTTATATGATTTTTGTTTGATGATAATAAACATACATACATTCGTTTAAATGTATTTGATAATATACTATTTTATTTTTCACAGATTAAATAAATATTTGCTGAATAAAATAAATAACACGGAATTTGAATTCAAACGAATATTTTATTCAAACAAATATTTATTACAATTTTGAATAGTATACAAATTCAAGCTCTCACTATTCACTATACAACTTTGATACAAATTCAATTACATCACTATTTTACATATCATCACCTCACTACATATCACTCACACTCATATTTATCTTCAACTTCATTCCAGTTTGAATCCAGCATCTGAGCAATCTACAAAAATATTTACTAACGCAGTAAAATTGAAAAAGAAATATTTTTGCAATTCAAAAATAAAATATGGTTTTTGAAAATATAATTTGCCTCAGTTATTTGGGTTGCTCGTCATAATTTAAATTTGAATTCATCATACACGAACAACTTGTGACATACGCAGTGTATCACTGTATATGTCACAAGGCCGTGCACACCGATATACACTTGATTGACTTACAGGGACAGGTGAGCACAGGTCAAACCCAAATGAAAAACCGGGTTCAACTCACGTGCAATAACATTGAAAATCACGACACGAGCACAAGGTCAAACCCGAGTTTTGAAACTGGATTCAACTCAAGTGAAATTTCAAAAATCAACATGATGTGAACTAAGTTCAGAAGCAACAATGAAACTAACTCAAAGCACAAAACTGCAAAGCACAAGTGAATGGAAAAATCATCAAAATTCAGTAGCAACCAAACATGAATGTAGACAGCAACTATACATGAAGACAACAAGCTACATGATGAACAAGTGCAAACTGAACAACTGATACAAATGAATGAAGTGAATGCAAACAACTCGACAATCAAATAACAGTGATGCAGTCAACATCTATTCAAGGCCAATACAAATTATAAGAGGATGCAGAATCAAGATGAACAATGCAATTTAACATGAGCAAGTGCAACTAAATGGAATGCACCAGTGATGAAAGCTACAAGAACACAAGACAGTCTGCAAGCAAGTTCAAGTGATGAAGCACTGCAACTCAAACAGCTACAATGGCCAGACCAACCAGACCCAAGTGAAACTGATTCAAATGCAACAAAGACACAAGCTGCAGCATACCAGACTCAAAGATACAACAAACCACAGATGCAACTTAAGTTAAAAACTGTGCATGTGAAGTATACTAAGAGAGAAGCCAAAGCAAATGAACCAACTGCAAGTGCAAATGACCAGAAAACAATGCAACAGTATCGAGTACAATATGCACAAGCGAAGAAACAAATGACAGTGATTCAAACTACTCACAACAATGCTCAAAGACTCGCCAAGTATAGGACACAGTAGTGACAGTAAGCAATGAAGCAACAAGGTCAGAGAACCATGCAATAATGTGCACATGTGAATCAAGTGACCAACCAGAAGCTACTGAAAGCAACCATCAAGTATAAACAGTGACAATGCAGCCAACAAATACACTATGAATCTGAGATTACAAACTCGAGTGTGCAAGTGAACATGACAAGAAACAGTTCAATATGAACTGATGAACATGCAGTCAAACTCAGTGACAACATACTACAATAAATCATCAAAGATTACAACAGATGGAGCTACAGGAAAGTACAGCAAGCTACAGCATCAAGTAAACCAAGATTCATATGCAATGAAATGAACATCAATGCAATGCACAGCAAGGTATAACAAAGTCAAGGGCATATGAAGACAAGTGTAACATCACAACTAAGTACAATGAATTCACAGGGCCGAAGCAAACACATGAATTCACAAATCAAAGCCGTGTCGAAATCAAAGTTGAAATGGTCAGAGCCGTAGTATACAGAAGTCACAAATTAAAGTCAAATTCAAGCCGAGTATATTACACCGTGATAGCCAAGCATATGACCAAGTCACAAATCGAAACCGTGAGTGCCAAGCAATATCAATTTATACGAAATTGAAATAGTCAGTGACATCTAAATCATCAAAACAAAATCGAGCGGCCAAAGCACAGTGAAGACGAATTCAAATAAGTTTATACGAACGAAGATAAAGGAGTTCGAACGCATATTTAACCCAGATCATCATCGGTATAAAAGAGAAGAGTTCGAATAAAAAGTAATTCGAAAAGTAACGAAGCATAAATTCTTACCAGAAGCAAGAATCGAACTCATCGAAGTAGCCAGTGATAGCAACAAGAATCGATCGAGCAAGGCAACTCTTGATCAACCAGAGATTCGATCAAATCTAATAGGCGCTTCGAAAAAGCCCTAATTTGTAAAAAGGGAAGAAGAACGAACAAAGAAACACCGACCGCCATTACGAACGAAAAAGAGACGGGCTGAATTATTAAAGAGGGCCGGGCTTATTCTAATTCTATTTTATTTGGGGTTTTTAAAATTATAATAAGGGTTTTAATTTTGAATTAGGGCTATTTTATTTAAATTGTTTTTAAATTGTATTTTTCTTTTAAACCGTTTTTAATTTTCTAGTCGTGTGACTAGGGGACAAACTACGGTGTGTAGTTTGGGAATTCGCAACTCGGTGGTTGAGTTGTGGTCAAGGTTTTGAGCGTAGAATTAGATTAGTCAATAGCGGGTATAGCGAGTTTACGTGTGTAAGCGAGGGACTATCTAATTTCTAGTAGAAACCTTGGGGGCAGCACGTAGGCAGGGTTTTGCCGAAGCTGGGTAAATTCTGTGTTGTTCTGTTTATTCTGTTATTTTATATTCTGCGATATCTGTGCTGCTATTCTGTGATCTGAATTGAAATTAATTTATAAGCTTCTGCGATTAATTTTTATAATTTATACCATCACCCTATTCACCCCCCCTCTAGGGTGAAATCGATCCTACAAGTGGTATCAGAGCTTGGAACAAAAGTCATTTTTGTTTTAAAATTTTGATTTTACAAAAACCAATTTTCGTTTAAAAATTCGTGTTTCAAAAATCAATTTTTGTTTTAAAACTTCGTGTTTCAAAAAAATTGGTTTTTGTTTTAAAAATTTGAATTTTTAAAATGGCTTCTTTTAATAATGCTTTTGTAGAAGGTCAATCCATAGTTAGACCACCAATGTTCAATGGTGAATATGCTTACTGGAAAAATAGAATGCAAATTTTTCTGAAAACCATTGACGCTTGGAATATTGTTGAGACAGGTTATAGTATACCAACTATAACTGTAGATAATCAGGAAATAGAGAAACCAAAAGATTAATGGACAGATCTAGAAAATAGATTACAAAATGCAAATGCTAGAGCTATGAATTCTATTATCTGTTCATTGGATCAATTTGAATTTAATCGTGTCTCACATTGTCTAACTGCACAGGAAATATGGCACACACTAGAAGTGACTCACGAAGGAACATCTCAAGTCAAAGAATCTCGCCTTGCAATGCTAAGCAGCGAATACGAGAACTTCAAAATGGCGAAGGAAGAAAATGTCAAAGAGATGTACGGACGACTCTCCAATATCATATACAAATCAAAAGCTCTCGGAAAAACATACACCGAATTAGAAATAGTCCGGAAAATCCTCAGAGTCCTTCCACGAAGCTTTGAAGCAAAAGTAACTGCCATACAAGAATCGAAAGATTTAAAACAACTTAAGGTTGAAGAACTCATCGGAAATATCACCACTTATGAGCTAGAAATGAAATTCAAAGAAGAGCGTGAAGAAGGTGACACTCAAAAGAAATCAATAGCGCTCAAAGGAACTACCGAAAGTGATGATGATAACGACGATGATGATGGTGCAGAAGAACTAGAGCTGTTAATAAGGAAATTCAAAAAATGGAATCAGAAACATGGAAATTCAGCTCGAATTCAGAAAGCAAAAAGCAGAATAGCCAAAGCACTAGACTACTCAGAAGAACAAAAGTTTATTTGTTATAATTGCAACAAACCCGGCCATATCAAGCCCGATTGTCCACAAATTAAATCCAGCCATGGAAAGAAACAGAAAAAGAAAAGTTTTGCAGCCACTTGGGATGAAATAGACGAGAATGATCAAAGCACTGGCAGTGAAAGCGAAAAGGCAGAATTGTGTCTTCGAGGTGATACAACTGACAGTGACGATGACGAGCCAAGTGAGGTATCAAAACTTACCCATTCTGAGTTGCTTATATATTTTCATGAAGTAAACGGTTGTTTTGAACGACTTAGGGAAAAATACGCCAAACTTGAATCTCAAAAAGATACTTTGATAGAATGTAATAAACAACTTGATCAATTAGTTAAAACCTATCAAAGTAGGATCCCTAAGTGTGATAAGTGTCCAACATTTGAAAAGGAAATTAAAAAATCAGAAATCAATATAAAAACACTTGAAAATGAAATTCTGATTTTAAAGGAGAATGAAAATACTAGGAGAGAGAATTCTATTAAAAAGTGCACACAATTGTTAAACGAAAATGAATCTCTCAAATCACAAGTCCAACAACTGTCTACTACTTTAGAAAAATTTTCCAAAAGTGAAAAATCATTAAATATGCTATTAGGAAAACAAACCGTTAATACGGTTAGACAAGGACTTGGATATAATAATTCGAAAATTGTTGAAAACAAGATTAATCAAGTTAATTTTATGTGCACAATTTGTAGAAAATTTGGACACGATCACAATAATTGTTGGTATAGACCCAAACATGTGAAAACTATACCGATTTGGGTTCCAAAAGGCACAAATATAAAATCTCTCAAAGTTAAACAAATTTGGGTGCCGAAGGGAACAATTATAAATAGTTTTGGGTCTTTACAAAATTGTTTTTCAAAATTTTCTGCCACTAACAATCATGGACCTATAAAAACAAATAGGTCACATAAATCTTTCATCGTGTAGATGTGGTGGCAGGCTAAGGAACAACATAGTGTTCTCTGGATTTTGGCTGTTCCAGAAACGCAACGGGCGACAAAGCTAAGTTCCTTAGCCTAGTATAAAGGTGACAGAATCACAACGGACAACAATGGAAAATATCGTAAAGGTAAAACAGGTAATGGTATGTTTTAAACGATATATTAAATGTGATAATCTGCACCGTATTCTGAATTAAAATCAGCCAATATTGAGATGATGATTTTGACTCTGACTTATTCAACATAGTTGGTCAATTATATTCTTATGCCAAAAACACTATAAAAATCTCTAGATTCTTTGAATTACTTCATATATATCAGTTTGGATTAAAAATAGTGTTTTGTTTGATATTACATTTGGTTATAATACGGCTAACTCTTTATTCACGGTTTTCTGATTATTTACACGGCTTCATTTCAAATTCAAAAGAATGTCATTTAAATTGTTGTTAAAATTGAATTTGAAATTTTTGGTGCACACTTCATGTTTTTGGTTTATAAAATACAATTGATGATAATTTTTGAGTGGAAGAGAAATTCAGATGCAGATTACACTGGTAATCTAGTTGATAGAAAAATTACTAGTGAAACGTGATTTTTGTTAAGACATTTAGTAACTGCATCGTTTGTCAAAGAAAATATCTGCATATTCTTCATTCCAACTAATTTTCAAATAGCAGAAAATTTTCTTTTAAAAACCCCCTGGAGAAAATCATTTTTTGACCATATTTTCAGATTATTCATTTTTGAAAAATTAATTTCATAATTATTTTTGAATTTGATTTTAAATGACTATTTTGACTAATCTGACTCCCTAATGATTACCGAAAAGAAAAATAGTGATTGAAAAAGTGATGAGTGTTAATGTTGATCAAATATTATGACTCGAGACGGTATAATTAATGAATTTCTTTAGAAATTTAAACAAGAGTTATAAAACTGTTTGTTGGTAAAAATTCCATGACCATCTTTATATCTATCATATTTCTAACGACCATCACTCATCAAAATTCTATATAGTTTGTCGATATGTGGTACTTTAAATAGGAATCGTTCGTTTTTCATTTTCACATTTTTTAAAAATAATAATAATAATAATAATTAATAATAATAATAAATACCGAAGTATTCACTCTCATTTAAAAGTCATCACGGTTATGCATGGGTGAATTACTTGGAATTTGTTATGTGCTTCCATGCTCATTTAAAAGTCCTCACGGTTATGCATGTATGGAACGCATATCAAAAGTTAATTTGTAAAATAAACAAGTTGATTCTAATCCCATTTAAAAGTCCTCACGGTTATGCGTGGTTAGAAGATACTTGAATTCATTTTTAAAAAAAAAAATTGGAATACTACTAATCTCATTTAAAAGTCCTAACGGTTATGCATGGTTAGTAGATATTCAAATTCCTGATATAAATATACCACAAATAGACACAACTGTATGGTTTTATATGATGATATCATTCCTATCATTCTAAAAGTGGAATATGCGCCTAACAAAATATTTATGATTTTTGTTTGATTTTTTATTGAAATTTAATATTTATATTCAATTGAGTTTTAATGTTGGTTAATATCGATAACTTTATATCTATTTTCTCTAACACTATTAGTCTTTTGCTGATAACAAAAGGGGGAGAGAAAAGTTAAGATTTTGTCAAATAGAATCAAGCAAAGGTCAAATAATTTTCCATTTGCATATAGGCTCATTTATATATTTTTATTTGTATGCATATATGTAGGGGGAGCTTTGTGTAGAGAGGAAGCATTTAAATAGGGGGAGCAATTAGGATATATCTATGATCAAATACATTTAACATATTCAAAATCTTAAATATATGTTTGTTATCATCAAAAGGGGGAGATTGTTGAATATGCGCTTATATGATTTTTGTTTGATGATAATAAACATATATACATTCGTTTAAATGTATTTGATAATATACTATTTTATTTTTCACAGATTAAATAAATATTTGCTGAATAAAATAAATAACACGGAATTTGAATTCAAACGAATATTTTATTCAAACAAATATTTATTACAATTTTGAATAGGATACAAATTCAAGCTCTCACTATTCACTATACAACTTTGATACAAATTCAATTACATCACTATTTTACATATCATCACCTCACTACATATCACTCACACTCATATTTATCTTCAACTTCATTCCAGTTTGAATCCAGCATCTGAGCAATCTGCAAAAATATTTACTAACGCAGTAAAATTGAAAAAGAAATATTTTTGCAATTCAAAAATAAAATATGGTTTTTGAAAATATGATTTGCCTAAGTTATTTGGGTTGTTCGTCATAATTTAAATTTGAATTCATCATACACGAACAACTTGTGACATACACAGTGTATCACTGTATATGTCACAAGGCCGTGCACACCGATATACACTTGATTGACTTACAGGGACAGTTGAGCACAGGTCAAACCCAAATGAAAAACCGGGTTCAACTCACGTGCAATAACATTGAAAATCATGACACGAGCACAAGGTCAAACCCGAGTTTTGAAACTGGATTCAACTCAAGTGAAATTTCAAAAATCAACATGATGTGAACCAAGTTCAGAAGCAACAATGAAACTAACTCAAAGCACAAAACTGCACAGCACAAGTGAATGGCAAAATCATCAAAATTCAGTAGCAACCAAACATGAATGTAGACATCAACTATACATGAAGACAACAAGCTACATGATGAACAAGTGCAAACTGAACAACTGATACAAATGAATGAAGTGAATGCAAACAACTCGACAATCAAATAACAGTGATGCAGTCAACATCTATTCAAGGCCAATACAAATTATAAGAGGATGCAGAATCAAGATGAACAATGCAATTTAACATGAGCAAGTGCAACTAAATGGAATTCACCAGTGATGAAAGCTACAAGAACACAAGACAGTCTGCAAGCAAGTTCAAGTGATGAAGCACTGCAACTCAAACAGCTACAATGGCCAGACCAACCAGACCCAAGTGAAACTGATTCAAATGCAACAAAGATACCAGCTGCAGCATACCAGACTCAAAGATACAACAAACCACAGATGCAACTTAAGTTAAAAACTGTGCATGTGAAGTATACTAAGAGAGAAGCCAAAGCAAATGAACCAACTGCAAGTGCAAATGACCAGAAAACAATGCAACAGTATCGAGTACAATATGCACAAGCGAAGAAACAAATGACAGTGATTCAAACTACTCACAACACTGCTCAAAGACTCGCCAAGTATAGGACACAGTAGTGACAGTAAGCAATGAAGCAACAAGGTCAGAGAACCATGCAACAATGTGCACATGTGAATCAAGTGACCAACCAGAAGCTACTGAAAGCAACCATCAAGTATAAACAGTGACAATGCAGCCAACAAATACACTATGAATCTGAGATTACAAACTCGAGTGTGCAAGTGAACATGACAAGAAACAGTTCAATATGAACTGATGAACATGCAGTCAAACTCAGTGACAACATACTACAATAAATCATCAAAGATTGCAACAGATGGAGCTACAGGAAAGTACAACAAGCTACAACATCAAGTAAACCAAGATTCATATGCAATGAAATGAACATCAATGCAATGCACAGCAAGGTATAACAAAGTCAAGGGCATATGAAGACAAGTGTAACATCACAACTAAGTACAATGAATTCACAGGGCCGAAGCAAACACATGAATTCACAAATCAAAGCCGTGTTGAAATCAAAGTTGAAATGGTCAGAGCCATAGTATACAGAAGTCACAAATTAAAGTCAAATTCAAGCCGAGTATATTACACCGTGATAGCCAAGCATATGACCAAGTCACAAATCGAAACCGTGAGTGCCAAGCAATATCAATTTATACGAAATTGAAATAGTCAGTGACATCTAAATCATCAAAACAAAATCGAGCGGCCAAAGCACAGTGAAGACAAATTCAAATAAGTTTATACGAACGAAGATAAAGGAGTTCGAACGCATATTTAACCCAGATCATCATCGGCATAAAAGAGAAGAGTTCGAATAAAAAAAAATCGAAGAGTAACGAAGCATAAATTCTTACCAGAAGCAAGAATCGAACTCATCGAAGTAGCCAGTGAGAGCAACCAGAATCGATTGAGCAAGGCAACTCTTGATCAACCAGAGATTCGATCAAATCTAACAGGCGCTTCGAAAAAGCCCTAATTTGTAAAAAGGGAAGAAGAACGAACAAAGAAACAGCGGCCGCCATTACGAACGAAAAAGAGACAGGCTGAATTATTAAAGAGGGCCGGGCTTATTCTAATTCTATTTTATTTGGGGTTTTTAAAATTATAATAAGGGTTTTAATTTTGAATTAGGGCTATTTTATTTAAATTGTTTTTAAATTGTATTTTTCTTTTAAACCGTTTTTTATTTTCTAGCCGTGTGACTAGGGGACAAACTACGGTGTGTAGTTTGGGAATTCGCAACTCGGTGGTTGAGTTGTGGTCAGGGTTTTGAGCGTAGAATTAGATTAGTCAATAGCGGGTATAGCGAGTTTACGTGTGTAAGCGAGGGACTATCTAATTTCTAGTAGAAACCTTGGGGGCAGCACGTAGGCAGGGTTTTGCCGAAGCTGGGTAAATTCTGTGTTGTTCTGTTTATTCTGTTATTTTATATTCTGCGATATCTGTGCTGCTATTCTGTGATCTGAATTGAAATTAATTTATAAGCTTCTGCGATTAATTTTTATAATTTATACCATCACCCTATTCACCCCCCCTCTAGGGTGAAATCGATCCTACAGCATTGGCCACTAAATTGCGATTCGACATAGGGTTTTCCCTATCTCTCTCTTGCACGGCTCGAATAGGATTTTTTTTTTTAACAAAGGCCGTGAATCGGCTTTGAAGAGAAAAGGGAAACGAAGGAGGATTCGAAAACAAAGAAGTGAGGGTTTTGAGTTTGAGAGATAGGAGAAAGAAACATGATTAGGAACATAAGGCTTCGGCCATTATTAATGTAAATTTAATTTCTGATGGAAAAATGAAACAGGCAGCATCGTGATAAAAAGGAAGATAGGAAGCGTATTCAAGAAGACGAACAATAGTGTGTTGAGGAAGCTACGCTAATTTTTTTTTTAAACGTTATATTTTAAAATCTTCTCGAATTCAATATAAATTATAGCGCATTTACTTATTGTACAAACTCACGGTCACTCCAAAAATTACGAAATTTGAAATCCGATAATAATTTAATATTACGGATCCAACGGTACAGGTTTCGTCGAATTCTGAGACTGTGACTCGGAAGGCTATTTTAAATGTCGATTAAACGATGCAAAATTATGATTCAACAAATGACAGTTAAATTCAATTTTAATCCATCTATTACTTTCAATATTATCAATATAAATTTTATAAGCTGTTAAAATATTTTTAACAAACTTATAAGTCCAAATTCTTTATATTTTACCCGATATCTAAGTATCACTTTAATAATTAATTAATTTGTTCAATTAATGATTATATTTAAATTCTGAATCACTTTTATATTAAATAAAACCAACTTTTCATATTGAAAACAAATTATATTTCAAATTAATTATTTAAATTCATTTTAAATATCACAAATTTACTGTTGAAAAAGCCGGGTCGTTACACCCAGAGTTTAGGAAGGAAAACAATAAACTCCGAGTCAGTCATGTGATTGGTGTGAGAACTCAAAACAGTTTATCTTTAAAACAAAGAATAGGATAATTTTAAAATAGATTCGCAATGCTTTCAAAAATGAGACTACCATAAGGCCTCTCGCGCACACACAATGCAAATGCAGAATCGGAGGAGATTTCTCCTTATGATAGTCAAAGACACTTGATACGCATTTAAAAGAACGTTTAATATTATTACTAGTGCATAGTGTAGAGGAAATCATTTCGAAAATAAAGATATAAATCTCAGCCAACATACGACCATTATCGTATGCCTACTATAGCTATCATCCAAATAGTGGGGTGCCACCATAAGTGAATGATAGGTTCTACAACTAAAACCGTATAAGATCGTATTGTTTCTTTGGATTTCCAACAAATGGTCAGGCCAAGGAACTTCCCATCGCCACATGCAAACACCTCTGGAATGACGTCCCGAGAACCAAACCGGATCTTTGCCAACACAAGGCCGGGTTACCCCTAACTGGGTAACTACTGACACGAATATGCCATCCCCCGATCGTAACCGATCTACATCCGAGGATCCTCGATTTCCAACAACCACAAAGTAATAAGTTTGCAGTAACAACATAGGTTAAATATCTGGGCTCCATACCATGATACCACCTCTATCCAGAAGGAATGACATACACTAAAGGGCGCTACCCCTAATAACCTTGCTGCATCCTTCCTGTTTTGACCATTTTCGGGGTGTGAGGTCTGACGAAGTCTCATCCACAAAGCCACGCTTTGGTACAAATCCATGCTTTGGTCAACAAATGATCAAAGTAATGATCACAAAGAGAAATGATGAAACAAATGATCCTATCACAAATGATCAAACTATGATCATTTCACAGCAACACTCAACATGTCACATTACCAAATTGGGAATATATCGCTGACAACCATCAACTACATAACCTCTGAGCTCGTACGTCTCAGAGAAGGGGGTTAAGCTAAGAGAATAAATTCTCCGCCACCAACAGAAATATATTTGAAAGAAATCAGCTTTATATCTCAATTTGTAATGTCAGACATACTATCCATACAAGTCTGTTCCGGGATCGAACAGAACCGAAGGCACTCACAAAGAAGTCCTTGCAATCCGGATATTCACTAATCGCGTCCGGACTTCTCATCACATATGGAGTCTCTATACCGGGGACCAGTCGATGCGAAGACATTCGACGAGTTGTTCTTCGCTTTTGAAAATATCTGGTCTTCAACACCGGTCTTCAAATGCTATTCATAACGACGTATCACATACTCGGAATGGGTTATACGACCCCAAGGTCCTTTCTCGGCTAACCCGAATAGTGAGCGCTTATTTAAAAATAAGTGTGGCATTCAAATTCAAGCAAATCACAACAAATACCTATTTAAAGGTAATTATTGATAGTCAGTTATTGAACTATCAATGGATATGCACATCACCAGATTCCAAATAATTTTCCAAATTATTTATTTTCCAAAAATACCTTTACAAGATATATAATTTTCACACTTCAACCATTTGAAAACAATTTTCAAATCACTTTTCATCTTTACAACTTTTGAAAACAAATTTCAAACAATTTTCTTACACGGAAATACTTTCATTTCAACATGGTTCATTTAAAACAATTAAATAAATCCTTAACGATTTACTTTATATTTACGTTCCAAATCCGTAAATTAATTCCCACACTTCAAAAATTAATCAACGTTTATTTTTAAACAATTTCCTTTTCTCATTTATAAATTCCATAGTGAATTTACAATTCCAAAATATTTATGAATATACGATTTCAATTATTCATTTTCAACTTATCTTCAAAAGGATAAAATCTCAAAACTTTTCATTTCACATTGGAAAAACATTTCCGTACTTATTTATTAATAAGTAATTCACAAATCTATTTATTTCCAACCTTTGGAAAATATTCGATATAGTTAATCGAGATTAAGTATACATTTCATTCTTTAAGGAAATCATTCTCTTAAACATATTTATTTGGGCCAAAGCGAATGTTGCGTAAAACATCGTTACGACAACCCAAAATCACTAGTATAGGGATTCGAAATTAAAATAGATATATAAATCCCAATACTATACAAACCATTTCCTTTCGGAAATCATTTACTATAACAACAGTGTTATAGTCCACCATTTCCTTCTATTTCCCGAAAACGTCTATTTCAACAATGAATGTTGAAATCTATGGTTCCGAATCTTAACACATTTTTAAAACATCATTAGATCGTTTTAATTCTATTTAACACATCACATCCAAAATAATTTCTTTAACATATTATTCACTATTCAAAAACGTGAATATACTTCTTTAACCAATTTCATCATTTCTATACATTTTACCTTGAAGGATTATTCACTGTCTAAAACGTGAATATAACTCCATTAATAAGTTATAACAATTTACTTATCAAAATAAGCCGTTTGCGGATTTATAAAACAATGTTTATAAATTCCATTTCTATTTATTTTATGACAATTCCTTTTATAAATCTCCTTTATTAACCTATTTCAATTTATAAGTCAATTATATACCAAAAGTTCACATTTTAAGTTAAATACTTACAATTTATTTGTTTACAAAATCGTTCTTTTAAACTTCCCAAATTATAAATCTTATAACCTATAAGATTCATTTATTTACCCAAATCTATTCTTTTAATAATTTGACAAATTTTATAAACCTACCGCTTATAAAATTTCATTTATAACTTCACTGTTTATAATTCTATGAATTTCATTCATTTATGAAGTTCATTTACACTTCATTCTAACACTTATAAAATCTCGTTTTATAATTCAATTTTTATATTTATAAATATCAATTTATAAATCTTTTATATAAATCAATTTATATTATTATTTTAAAACGTCTTTAACTCCTTTATAAATTCATTATTTTCTTTGATTTATAAATTAATCAAATTTCATAAATCCTATATTTAAACTTTTTATAATAAATTCAAAAATCCCAATTTAAACTATTTTATTAAATCATTAACTCCATATTTTCAAAAATCAACTTTTAACTATATTTCTCGAAAATCTTAATTTTTATAACATTAAAATTATAACGTTTATTTATTTAAAATGAATCAATTCCAAAAATATTTTATAACATATACTTTCAAACATCACTTTAAAAATCCTTTTAAAATTCCAAAATTGGCCCAATGATGCTACACACCAAATAGTCAATCACGACAACAACGACATCATATATCGATATGATAATCAATCAAATATCAAAATATCTGAAATCAAATAAATATTGTTGAGGAATCCAGTTGGATCCCTCCAACCTGTTTTCCTGCATCCAAAAATGTTAGCACAATACCAATTCTGTTCCAGTACAGAATTATCGCGGTATATGGTATTTAAAATATTATCCGCTTAATAGACGGCGCAATAGGGTCTCATCCGCTATGTAATACGGGAAATCAACTCCAAGTACATAAATAATACCAATTTCACTATACTGTGAAATATTCACGGTGTATGTTTATAATAAATAACCTCCGCTTACTAACGGCGCATAATGTCTATTTTAACAATCAATAGATAACAATCATCATTCAAACATACATTCAAGAATTTTAAATCTAACTATTTAAAATTAAAATCGAAACCGGTTCGATTGAGTCAGAAGTTCTCACCTTGATTTCAATTTCGTTTTCAGCTCTAGTTTCGAATAAAATTAAACGGACGTTTAATTTTACCCGAAATTTTTCGCTAGCTCCAAACGACTCCAATCCAATTCCATAGAGCAGTGCTCGTCCATACGAATCCAACACAACTGGTTTTGCGCGTTTTCGACCTCGTATGAAAAAGATACGATATTCTAAAGTTACACGAATTTTATATATATAAATTTACAACATTTATTATTACTTTTAAACCTAAATCTGCATCTAGCCGTGAGATCCTAGCCTCCTGCATCCAGGCCGTCCACTGCTTCTTCCTCTTTTCACGTTTTTGCTCTAGGTAATTGCCGAACCCATTCAAGTAAACTAAGGTTTAATTTTCGAGCCTCCACGACGACTTCGACAATGATCAGTAAGCACCATTTCAAAGCCCATCCCCCTCCCTACTTTCGGCCTGAAGAGCTTAAAGCTCGGCCCCATGATGCTCTAGAAAACCGTGCGTGAGTTTCGGCTGTTTGAGCACGATTTGCCGCCAATCCATCGCATGATTTTCGATCTCCACCGTTGGATCTGTAGAGCTCGAGAAGCTCTACACTTCCCTGGTTGGAAGTTTGTTGAATCGTTGCACGGATTTGAAGAAAATGAGGGGGGAAAGAGAGAAGATTTCAGCAATTGAATAAGTTGGAGGCGGCGGGCTCCTGAAGAAACCCTAGGGTTTTTAATTTTTGCAAAAATGAATGTTTAAGGGCTTATATAGAAAATTTCGCAAACACTATTCATCCCAGATTTTTTCGAACTCCAAACGAAGCGTGCCGGTTGGTGTTCATAAGGTTTACCCCGCGTTTCGAACACAATGGAATGTGTTTCGGGAGCTAATTTGATCATCTGTGCGAGTTATGGCAATAAACGTTCGATTTAAAATTAAATCGGTAAATCAAATTTCTAGGCGTTTTGGCTTGCACCGGACAAACCGTAAATCCGATTGATACGAAATTTGAAACCATACAGTAATATCACATTACGGATCCGATGAAACTGGTTTCGTCGAAATCCGAGACTGTTTGAAAAATGACTATTTTAACTCGCCAAATTAATATTAAAACAATTTCGATGCGTTTCAAGCTGGCACGGTCAAACAAAAACTCCGATTGATATGAAAATTGAAATCTGATAATAACAAACTATTACGGATCCAATGGAACTTGTTTCATCCAATTCTGAGACTGTTCGAAAATTGACTAATTTCACTAGTCGATTTAAATATTAAAATATTAAATTTTCACAAATTAACTTTTAATTCGATTTTAAAAGTTCTATAACATCGTTCTAACTCCAATATGATAAAATAAAATTTTACAAATCATTTTCAATCATATTTAACCCAATTTTCAATTATTTCTGTATTTTAACATATTAAATTATCGATTTAATTATTCAATTAAATTCAATATTCGAAATTTAATTTATTCGACTTATAAATTTCACTTATTAATATTTAAAATTAATTAAATATACAAATTTTAATTAATAGAAATTCTGGGTCGTTACACAAATGATCATATCACAAATGATCTAACAATGATCATTTCACAGCAACACTCAGCATGTCACATTACCAAATTGGGAATATATCGCTGATAACCACCAACTAATAACCTCTGAGCTCGTACGTCTTAGAGAAGGGCGTTAAGCTAAAAAATAAATTCTCCGCCACCAACAGTAATATCTCAATTTGTAATGTCAGACATACTATCCATACAAGTCTGTTTCGGGATCGAACAGAACCGAAGGCACTTACAAAGAAGTCCTTGCAATCTGGAAATTCACTATTCACGTCCGGACTTCTCATCACATATGGAGTCTCTATACCAGGGACTAGTCGATGCAAAGACATTCGACGAGTTGTCCTTTCGCTTTTGAAAATATCTGGTCTTTAACACCGGTCTTCAAATGCAATTCATAACGACATATCACATATTCGGAATGGGTTATACGACCCCAAGGTCCTTTCCCGGCTAACCCGAATAGTGAGCGCTTATTTAAAAATAAGTGTGGCATTCAAATTCAAGAAAATCACAACAAATACCTATTTAAAGGTAATTATTGATAGTCGGTTATTGAACTATCAATGGATATGCACAACATCACTAGATTCCAAATAATTTTCCAAATTATTTATTTTCCAAAAATATCTTTACAAGATATATAATTTTCACACTTCAACCATTTGAAAACAATTTTCAAATCACTTTTCACCTTTACCACTTTTGAAAACAAATTTCAATCATTTTCCTTACGCGGAAATACTTTCATTTCAACATGGTCCTTTTAAACCCATTAAATAAATCCTTAACGAATTACTTTATATTTACGTTCCAAATCCGTAAATTAATTCCCACACTTCAAAAATAAATCAACGTTTATTTTTAAAACAAATTCCACTTTTCATTTATAAATTCCATAGTGAATTTACATTCCAAAATACTTATGAATACACGATTTCAATTATTCATTTTCAATTATCTCCAAAAAGATAAATTCTCAAAAATGTTTCATTTCACATTGAAAAAAACATTTTCATACTTACTTATTAATATGTAATTCGCAAATCTATTTATTTTCAACATTTGGAAAATATTCAATATACTTAAATCGAAATTAAGTATATATTTCATTCTTTAAGGAAATCATTCTCTTAAACATATTTATTTGGGCCAAAACGAATATTGCACAAAACATCATTACGATAACCCAAAATCACTAGTACAGGGATTCGAAGTTAAAATAGATATATAAATCCCAATACTATACAAAACATTTCCTTTCGGAAATCATTTACTATAACAACAGTGTTATAGTCCACCATCTCCTTCTATTTCTCGAAAACGTCTATTTCAACAATGAATGTTGAAATCTATGGTTTCGAATCTTAACACATTTTAAAAACATCGTTAGATCGTTTTAATTCTATTTAAAACATCACATCCAAAACATTTTCTTTAACATATTATTCACTATTCAAAAACGTGAATATACTTCGTTAAACAATTTCATCATTTCTATACATTTTATTTTTAAAGGATTATTCACTGTCTAAAACTTGAATATAACTCCATTAATAAGTTATAACAATTTAATTATCAAAATAAGCCGTTTGTGGATTTATAAAACAATGTTTATAAATTCCATTTCTATTTATTTTATAACAATTTCCTTTTATAAATCTCCTTTATTAACCTATTTCAATTTATAACTCAATTATATACCAAAAGTTTATATTATAAGTTAAATACTTATAATTTACTTGTTTACAAAATCGTTCTTTTTTAAGACTTCCCAAATTATAAATCTTATAACCTATAAGATTCATTTATTTACCCAAATCTATTCTTTTAATAACTTTACAAATTTTATAAACCTACTGCTTATAAAATTCCATTTAATACTTCACCGTTTATAATTCTATAAATTTCATTCATTTATGAAATTCCTTTACACTTCCTTCTAACACTTATAAAAACTCGTTTTATAATTCAAATATTTTTAATTTATAAATATCAATTTTATAAATCTTTTATATAAATCAATTCATATTATTATTTTAAAACGTCTTTAAACTCCTTTATAATTTTCACCATTTTCTTTGATATATAAAATAATCAAACTTTATAAATCCTATATTTAAATTTTTTATAATAAATTCAAAAATCCCTATTTAAACTATTTTATAAAACCATTAACCCCATATTTTCAAAAATCAACTTTTAACTATATTTCTCAAAAATCATAATTTTTATAACATTAACATTATAACGTTTATTTATTTAAAATGAATCAATTCCAAAAATATTTTATAAACGTATACTTTAAAATATCACTTTAAAAATCCTTTTAAAATTCCAAAATTGGCCCAATGACGCTACACACCAAATAGTCAATCACGACAACAACGACATCATATATCTGTATATGATAATCATCAAATATCAAAATATCTGAAATCAAATAAATACTATTGAGGAATCCAGTTGGATCCCTCCAACCTGTTTTCCCGCATCCACAAACATTAGCACAATACCAATTCCGTTCCAGTACGGAATTATCGCGGTATATAGGATTTAAAATATTATCCGCTTAATAGACGGCGCAATAGGGTCTCATCCGCTATATAATGCGGGAAATCAACTCCAAGTGCATAAATAATACCAATTTCACTGTACTGTGAAACATTCGCGGTATATGTTTTTAATAAATGACCTCCGCTTAATAACGGCGTATAATGTCTATTTTAACAATCAGTAGATAACAATCATCATTCAAACATACATTCAAGAATTTTAAATCTAACTATTAAATTAAAATCGAAACCGATTCGATTGATTGGGAAGTTCTCACCGTGATTTCAATTTCGTTTTCAGCTTTTATTTCGAATAAAATTAAACGGACATTTAATTTTACCCAAAATTTTCGCGAGCTCCAAACGACTCCAATTCAATTCCATAGCGTAGTGCTCGTCCATACGAACCAAACGCAACTTGTTTCGTGCGTTTTCGACCTCGTATCAAAAAGATATGAATTTTTACAGTTAAACAAATTTTTAATATAAAATTTACAACATAATTTTATTTTCTTAATACCCTAGCCATCATAGCCATGCATTTCGAAGTCAACGAATCAAGGCTGTCCCTTGCTTCTTCCATCTTCCCCCTCCAGTAAAACACACGTACGTTCTCAAACCATAGCCGCCCCCTAGGGCTTGATGCCGCGACCACCACAAGCAACTACTCATCGATCAAAGGTCGCCATTCCCTCCGCCTACGTGAGAGCTACCCACGGCCCCCATATCAAGAAGCTCGGCCCCCTTATGGCCTAGAAAACCGTGCGCAACCGGCCATGGTTCAATCTCCAATTGCCATCAATCCGTAGCTTGAAATTTGATCTTGACCATTGGATACCTTCGTCTCGACGAGATCTACGTTTTCCTAGTTGAACGTTTCTTGAAACAATGCTTGGATTTGAAGAAAATGAGGGAGGAAGGAGAGAAGATTTCGGCCATTGGAAATTATGAACGGCGGCTGGAGCTTATTTCTAGGGTTTTAGAATTATGTTGAAAATTGTGAATATTTGGGGGCTTTTATAGAAAATTCAGCGAACACTATTCATCCCGGAATTTCCGAACTCCAAACGAAGCGTGCTGGTTGGTGTTCCTAAGGTTTACTCCGCGTTTCAAACACAATGGAACGTGTTTCGGGAGCTAATTTGATCATCTATGCGAGTTATGGCAATAAACGTTCGATTTAAAATTAAATCGGTAAATCAAATTTCTATATGTTTTAGCTTGCCCCGGACAAACGGTATATCCGATTGACACGAAATTTGAAACCGTACAATAATATCACATTACGGATCCGATGAAACTGGTTTCGTCGAAATCCGAGACAGTTTGAAAAATGGCTATTTTAACTCGCCAAATTAATATTAAAACAATTTCGATGCGTTCCGAACTGCCACGGTCAAACGAAAACTCCAATTGCTACGAAAATTGAAATCTGATAATAACAAACTATTACGAATCCAATGGAACTGGTTTCGTCCAATTCTGAGACTGTTCGAAAAATGACTAATTTCACTAGTCGATTTAAATATTAAAATATTCAATTTTCACAAATTAACTTTTAATTCAATTTTAAAAGTCCTAAAATATCGTTCTAACCCCAATATGATTAAATAAAATTTTACAAATCATTTTTAATCATATTTAACCCAAATTATAATTATTTCTGTATTTTCACATATTAAATTATCGATTTAATTATCCAATTAAATCCAGATATTCGAAATAAAATTTATTCGACATATAAATTTCACTTATTAATATTTAAAATCAATTAAATATACAAATTTTAATTAATAGAAATTCTGGGTTGTTACACTTGGAGTCAGAGATCACATTATTGGGTGATAATTTAACATCCTTTGATATAATGCGCTATATGACATTTATTTTTATTTTTAAGCATTGTTTGTTACGTTACATTTTTGATATCTCATTCATGGAATAAGAGTGCTACTTG
Organism: Allium cepa; assembly: GCA_030765085.1. Classification (NCBI taxonomy): domain Eukaryota; kingdom Viridiplantae; phylum Streptophyta; class Magnoliopsida; order Asparagales; family Amaryllidaceae; genus Allium; species Allium cepa. Next base: position 13,928,068 of record CM060940.1, on the reverse strand, counting down.
ATTATTTTAATAATGAAATTAAATTAAAAAGAAAAAGTATGTCATATCAGTAATTTGGTTGTATCGTAACCTATAATTATTCATCTTTCATTTCATTCTACACTTTCAATGCGATAAATTCATTGTATGTTATTTAATACCTTTTTTAAGGTTTCCAATAACCGCCCTTACAATTATCACAATGGTGTTTTAACTGTTTCAATCCGCTAAGTATTAACATAATGTGTGTGTAGCATGGGTTCGTGTTGGTTATTTCAAGTAAGTTAATTTATTTCTTTCACTGCATTAAAATGTATTTTGAAATTATATATAAAATAATACTAATTTGGTAAAACAATATAGAGTACAAAATAATGCATACGTAGATATAAATCAAATGTATAAAGAGTTAATACATAAAATGTTCGTTGTATAGATTTGTGATATGTATATTTTCTCATAATCGTATTTTATACCATATAATAAAATGACAATCTCTTGCATTTTGAAATCCTATATGGAAAAACCATACGAGTCTAAAGGGCACTCAGAAGATTGAAGAAACGAGAAAAAAATGATAACCACTAGTGGAAGTTATATTTTTGAATCTTAGTAACCTCATTTCTTGCATATGGATAGGTATTTAGGTGGCTAATTTTGTAATTTTTCTTTTTCAATATATTGGATTGATGGGTAAAATGAAGTTCCACAATATATCTATATACAGTTTCTAATATAAGCAATTCACTGTAGAAACTTTCAAATTATTTTGTTTAAATTGTTCCAATAAAAATGTATACAACGTATAATTTGTATACAGAATTTGTTAAAAAATATATAACTAAATCGTGTAAGTAGAAACTTTTTAAAGTACTAAAGGATACACAAATGTTAAATCGATTGATACTAGTTTAGACAATAATTTTGCATACACAAAAAATATTATACACATATATAATACTTAAAAAAAGTTCTTATTTTATGGTTATGTTTAATATAATGGCGTACCTAACTGGTACTATATTAATGATTTTTTGTTGAAATATAATTGCGTATATCTACTTTCATTATACACATGAATACCTACAATGAAATTCTCCTAGACTTTTGGCCACCATAAAATAATAAACTGGATCATAGAGGTTCCAAACTTGCGATCTTCATTAATAGCATGATGCTCTAACCAACTGAGCTTATAGTCCAACAAAACCAAATTGCCCAGTGGGAAAATGCTTAATTATTTCATGAAATATATTTACAAATTACTTCAAATAGTGTAAAACTATTTGACTTTCATTGTTTCTTTCACTACATCAAAATGTGTTTTCAAAATACATGCGTAAAATAGTAATAATTTGGGAAAATAATTTTGAGTATAAAATGATAGAAACATAGATATAACTATCGAATATATAAAGGGTCAACAAGTAAAATATTCGTAGTATATATTTTTAATTTATATATTTTCTCATAAGCTTATCTTACACCATTTACTAAAAGGAGAATCCCTCCTCTATGTAAAATTATATGTAGCGAAACCATTGTGAGTTAGACATGTGCATTATGAAAATACAAGCAACTAGAAAAGAGAACGACAGCCATTAAGCAATGTCATAATTTGACTCTCATTAATTTCATTTTAACAAAAAATAATAATATCCTAGGGCTAAACCAAGATCAAGACCTATAAATCTGTTGTCAATTGCTCAACCATTAGGCTATGGACCCTTCAACGATAATTTCTACCATGAGAAATCTGTAGGAAAATCATTTCATAATTAGCGATTAGAAAACATGTGTACAATGCAAAATTTGCTTGTCTAAGTTATAAAGAAATATAACCTAAATTGTGCAACTATAACTTTTCTAAGATACTAGATCATATATAAAAGTTACATTATATGATAATAAATTTGCATACAAAAATGTTACATACATATGTATAACATTTAATATTTTTCTTATAGAAAGTTATTATTTTATGTTAATGTCACCGATGTACCCAATTGATACTATAGTAATTATCTTTTTTGAAATATAATTGCATGTATCTTATATCATTATATACATATGATAAATTTATAGTGAAATTCTCCCAAATTATTGACCAACATCGAATAATTTACAACCTTCATATTATTAGCATGATGCTCTTACCAACTGACATAATAGTCAAACTAAAGTAAGTTGCCTAGTGGGAAATTACCCTACTATTTCATGGAAATTAATTACCAAATTGTTTCGTATAGTATAAAATTGTTCAATTTTGTTTGTTTCTTTAACTACATTGAAATGTATTTTCAAATTCAATAAAAATAGTTAATACTTAGGAAAATAGTTAGGAGTAAAAACGATATATACATAGATATAACTGATAATTTAAAGAGTTAATACATGAAATATTCATAGTATATATGCGTAATTTGTATATATTTTCGTATCCTAGTCTATACTTTTCTAAATGGAGAATCCCTCCTATGTATGAAATTATACGTAGCAAAACCATAGTGAATTTCGAATGTGCAATCGAAAAATCAAAGCAAATAAAAAAATTAACTACTATCGGGCAAAGTCACAAGTTTGATTCTCCCAAACCACATTCAAACGAGAGAGAACATTGTAAGGGCCCAACCAGGATCGAACCGGTGACCTATTGATCTGCAGTCAATTGCTCTACCACTGAGCTATGGACCCCTCAATAACCTTTTTTTCTATAAATTTTCTGAAAAAACTAATTCTGAATACTTAGCATGAAAAAGTAGACTATTGCTATGTTGGATCATGGGTTCGAATCCCAATATTCTTAGTTTTTCCTTTTATAATAGAACTAGTGCGAATCTGTGCTATGCATACGGAGGTCGCCACATAATTTTATTTGTTATTGCATAAAGATTAAAGTGTATGTTCATGAATTGTAGTTTTTTTTTCAGATTAGCTTTTTCTTAAATGCTACTAACAAATATTTGATGATAAATATATTTAAGTAATCTTAAACACAAAAAGTATAACTAAATTTTTTGAACCACGGTGACATAATACAATATATGTTAACTTTATCTTTCTATTATTATTAACTATGTAGGCACTGCATATTATGCATGTTTTTACTTTTCAAGTCAATGCTACATAGGTTCAAATGAGTTTATCCAATGCTTGAATATAAATTTCAATATGAACATAGTTCACTACGGTGATAAATTTTAAATCTAGAATGGAGAAATCATGCTATAACTGAAATAATGTTCCAAATTTGTTTCAAAAGAAATAAAATTTCAACATTTGCATTGTTATACATTTTGACATACACAATAATAACTAAATTAGAGTCTAGTGGAATACTACAATACCTTGGAAAACACTAACAATAATACGTAAATTTCATTAATGATAACAATTAGATAAAAGGGCGTCAGCAAACACAATCAACGAAATAAACTATTAAAAAGATGACTACTATTGGAATAATTTTTTTAGTTGCCTATATTACAATATAAAACAAATTATTTTATAAAATAAGCATGTACATAAGCACAGAAGCAGCAAATATTGAAATGGAATTAGGAGCGTTGTGTAGTAAAATAATGATTTTTTTAAATGTAAGAAATAGACAAAGTGAACATGTTTTATTGTGAACTAAAATCTGCAAAAATTATGGTTTACTTAAAGATACATTACATTTTTTTCATGAAAATCATATACAAAACTTGCATCTGAATTATGTGCATTAAATAGCTTTATTATTTTCCATCAAAAACTTTGTAGTGATTTACTTAATAAAAACACCTATCACGTCTCTCATCCTACATCAAACCAATATCACCTGATACTTAATTAAACATTCAAATATATTTTTCATTTAATTTCGATTTTTAATTTCAACAATTTTTCGTTTTCAACTTCTCTTCTTTGTTCGTGGCTGTAAACATTGACCATAAGTTTTCATTGAAAATCCAACCAGAAACTGAAATTTATATTTTTTGGAGTATCAATCCAGTATCGACACCAATGCTTTCAATACTATATTCATTTGCACATAAAAATATTGACATAACTTGGTATTTATAACAAAATCAAATTGTTATTCATGTAAGGTTAAATATATAATCATGACCCATAATGTATAGAATATATAATATTACCTTTCAAGCATAAATAAATATGCAGAATACAGTATTTCTTATTAACTCATAAAAGCATATTACCCTTGCAATACTTATATTACTTTGCCACTAAAGGATTGAAAAACAGTAAAAAAAAACATTTGTAAGTTATGGAATGATAAACATTATAGTTTCCCACATGAAGCTAAAACTTTTATTGCTCCTGAAATATTTATAAAAAAAGAGTTACATAAGAGGAAATAATTGATTAAAAATTAACTCCCAAGTCAATTAACATTAAAGAGGATTATTATGTATCCAATTCTTTCACTAAATTTAGTTCCAATTAAAGATAATCAATTTCAACTAATTCTCTTTTTTGTTTAAGTTCAAATCAAATGGAGCTTATAACAATCAATTCCTTTTTATATGCTACATGGTAGTATTATCTGTTGTGATCTTTCTTAATTAAAGTTAGTTTAGATATAAACATTACCAATACTATGTAGGCATATTTGTTTACTTGTGTGAATGAAAACATGAAAAAAAAATATTTATTGCATATCATATGACATGCGTGTGCACATACAATATAGGAACCGAAATATTAAAACAAATATGATAAAACATTTCACGCATTCATCATATACAATCAACCATGTTTAATATTCAACCATTAAGAAAATAGTTCTACCGAGATTCGTATTTATGCTCAATTTGTAACATAAAATTTGAAGTGGTCACCTTTCTATAATAACAACTATCAACTAAACTATAAACTAATCATGTTAGGTAAATTATGCATATTATCTAATAAATATATATAAATTAAAATTTTGTACTTAACATATTTTTTGATAGTTTAGAAGTAGTTTAAAAGATGAAGTTTCATCAATTTGACATTGATGCATTTTGAGAAAGTAGCATCTATGTAAAAAATCTAGTCTGTGACCAACTAATGAAGACAATGAAAACAACAATGACTAAAATGTTAAAAAATATCCACCACCTACATGATCCCAATAACTTAATATGTGAACAAATACAATGTAAGAATGAATTGTAGTTAGTTTCATATGGAACTGAGAGTAAAAGCGAATCATGTTAAGGATCTTTTCTAATTCAAACTAATGTTGAATAAGTTATGCTAAGAATTTATGATATATTCGATTCCAAATTAAGTTTGAGAATTGATTACACATCGATTATAAAATATGTCATTTAATTAAATGAATTAATTGCCTCTAGTTTGGGAATTCAATTACATATAATTAACTGAATACTAAAAATGGAAAAAAAATATACGAAAATATATATCGCGATGAAAATTAACCTGAAATCGTATCAACAATCACATTCATTCCAAATAACAAACACGTAAAAAATTTAAAAAAACCAAATACACAAATTCTCTAATATTTATACATTGTTGATAAAAAATTAAGTGTACTTCTCCATAGTTTCAAATTTTACTGAAGTTGGAAGTAAGAGTTTTAAAAACTTAAAGCATTAAAAAAATTTATCAAAACTAACATTATTCTCAAAACCAAAAGCGTAGATAATTAATGCTTTCAACAATTTAAGTTTATAAATGTTGTATTAAATTCATTCTACCTTAAGATAATAAAAGGAAATAGATAATTATATAAAACTCATCCCAATTTTTGGATTATAAAATCATTTTCAAGATTTCGCACACAAAAAATTATAAAATTTTATATATTTACTTTTACAAATAAATATTAATTATACATAGAAATATATAAATGTATATTTATTGATATATGCAATATGAAGTAATTATGATAATACTGCATTACATTTTAATCAAAAGATAATTATTTTTTGTATTCTAATATATTTCCTTTTGTTTTGATTTTAATTTTTAATTAGAGGATTAATTACAAATTAATTGGCAAATTAATTATCTATGATGCTAATTAAGTGAATTAATTATCACTAATGGGAATATTCATTCAATCAGAATTAAATTATTGAACAATAAAGAAAAAAAACCATAAGCATATTCATTTTAACTATTAACAACTAAATAGTAAACATGTTATCAAATTTTCATATCAATTAAATTACGCATACACTTTAGTGAATTTATAAAAATTGCAAGTTTTTCTAAGCTAAACATTAGGTTTAAAAACTAAAAGCGTAAAAAAAACATTAAACCTAACATTATTTTTTGAAATTGAAAGCATAAATGAGAATTAATAGTTTCACAACTTGACCCACTAACTTTTACAGCTAACATATCATTCGTTAGTAAATCGTTTTAGTATATTATCTTTCAAAAGAAAATTAATTTGTGAACTGTATATCCTCCAACTATGAGATTCCGACTATTTGAACATAATCCTGGTTTGTTAGAAAATGCACAAATAATAATATGAATAGAAACAAAACCACATGATTTAATAAATATACATTTTGAGATTGTGTAATTAAGTAGAAATAAAAAGCTAATATGATAAAAAAATTATGATTATAAATGGTTTTGTAGACGGAAATAAGAATATTGCAAGGAGAAATATATGAATAAAGAGTTGATCATAGTATTGTCACTATTCGTAGCAACCCCATTTTATTAAGCAATAATTAATAGGATTTAATAATAGTAATTTAAGTAATTAATTTAAGTTTGAACATTTATTTAATAAATTGTTTTTGAATTTATTTAAATATAAGGATCTAAATTGCGAAAGTATAGTATATAAATTTTAAAATAAGCTGTAATGTGGACAATGAACTTGTATGACACCGATTCACTGTATGTATATATAGTTGACATTTGATTCGTAATATAACCTTATAACATTATTATATTCTATATTATATGTTATCGCTACGCCTAACTCTTTGTTCTCAACTATTTACTGTATATTGTGGATTGTTCTGTCCTAGAGGCACTTGTGTCTCTGCTTTGTACCAATACTGCATAGGTATTGAGTTATATATTTTATTTTTTAATACGTACCAGCGTTAGTCCAAGATAATATTTAGATGTTTACTTATTATAGCCTCATTCTCTATATTGTCTGATAGTATTACTCAGTAATACTCTTGGATAGTATGAGTATAGAGATGGGTTATTACTATAAATGCACATAGAACAAAAACCTTGTGTTGGCTTAATTTTGGAACTACCGAATAATTTTTTCCTTTACTTCAAACATACATGTAGATTTAATAACTGAAACAATACAAAAATTAACATAGTTCATAGCGAAATATTGTACCACCATAAAAATTTACTTGTAAATACATATGAAAACAACAATTTTAAGGAATTACTTATGGATATTATTAGCATTACCGAATTTTGTTATCAGAATTTAATACTATAGGTGACTGTAGCACTTATAGCGCTTAGCTTTTGGCCTCCAGATACAGGATGTTACAATAAAATACACCTAAGGTCCGACAAGAACATCATGTGCCCCTGCTACATAAAACCGGCCTACCGCTTGACTAGTAGTACTGTACACATCACCACCACGGTTGAGATCAGCAACCGTACCAGAGCATACAAAAAAATTGGTCAAATATTGATTCTAGATACGGTGGTGACATACCCGTATGGGAGTGATCCACATAGCTCTGCGGCATAACCTATTTTTGTCATTTCCAGTTGATGAGGCTTGAGGCTATGTTTAACTTTTCTAGAGCACTGCCACTTAGAATGCAACATCACCTTCCAGATGTTGACCCAATGTCAGCATTCATCCATACAAGTCGTTCAGAAGATAAACGAACTGAAGGTGCTATTTCCACCACACCTATTTTGAAATCACCCTCAGGATTAGTAGCAAATAGCCCTTGTACTTCAAAGTCTTTCTCTTGGACCTTGCATTTACTATTTCCAATTCGGACGTTTATGTTGGTTCGAAGTGATTTTTGGATAACAACTAATATCCGATCCCAGTTTCTCCAAACCAACCTTCGATAATCTTACAAGGTCAAGTTATTTATAGTGGACAATCCAACTATCAGGGTGCGGAGATTTACATATGAACATATGTTCCATATGCTTAGATTATCATGACCCTCTTATCAAAATTAACCACCTTGTATTTATCACGTTCTCGAAGTGCGGTATTTGTGATGAGTACATGTCGACTTACTTTCAATAAAATGCACCATCATTTTATTACAACTACTTTAATTCATTTGGCTACTTAATATCATGGATAGAGACCCTTGGTTTTAAAACCATTCACTTAAACAAGAAAATTGGTCAAAGATAAATAATCGATAGGGTTTTTAAAGAAACCTTAAAAACAGCTAAATCATAAGTTTAAACTCAATCAAACCTTGATTAATCTTCATTAAATCAAAATTGGGTCATTAATTATCCAAATTTTATTTATAATTAAACCATAATTATACTATATTTAATTAACATTTATTTAATAAATTAAACCCTCATTAAATGGATAATTAACCTTTAATTAATAACAATTAATTAAATAATCAACTCAAATTAAAAATTATTTAAAATAAATAACTTGATTAAATAAAAATTAATTTTATTTTTGTCTTAATTAATCATTATTTAAAACTTACTTAATTTAAAATAATTTACTTAGTTACCAATTTCTTAAACTCTAATTATTTAACCTAATTACCTAATTAATTAATTAATTAATTAATAATTACCCAAATTAATTTAAATTAAATCAATAAATTATTAAATAATTAAAAATAAAATTTTAACTTACTAAATTGATTCAAAATGATTTTCAAAAACAATCCAAAAGAAAACACTTAAAACTTGAAATCGTGAAATTTTTCGAATTGCATCCATAGCGGCTGACACTATGAGCGCAGTTCGCTAGAATTGATTTCTAGGCGAAAGTTACACTTGGCTCAAGTGATGCCATACATTTTTTAAAAAAACTTATGTGAAAGGTTTTGAAACTTTCAACAAGTTGTAACTTGGAAAACATTCCAAAATCAAATAAAAGAAAACCTATTTCTTTCCATCGGATCTCAGATCGCTTTGCGGCCATTTCAACACTAGTTCACAACCATCTCATTCTAACTTGGGTTCCATTTTACAACCAATACTACCAACATATCATAACCAACATATAACTGATAATTTAAAGAGTTAATACATGAAATATTCATAGTATATATTTGTAATTTGTATATATTTTCGTAGCCTAGTCTATACTTTTCTAAATGGAGAATCCCTCCTATGTATGAAATTATACGTAGCAAAACCATAGTGAATTTCGAATGTGCAATCAAAAAATCAAAGAAAATAAAAAAATTAACTACTATCGGGCAAAGTCACAAGTTTGAATCTCCCAAACCACATTCTAGCGAGTGACAACATTGTAAGGGCCCAACCAGGATCGAACTAGTGACCTACTGATCTGCAGTCTATTGCTCTACCACTGAGCTATGGACCCCTCAATAACCTTTTTTTCTATAAATTTTCTGAAAAAACTAATTCTGAATACTTAGCATGAAAAAGTAGACTATTGCTATGCTGGATCATGGGTTCGAGTCCCAATATTCTCAGTTTTTCCTTTTATAATAGAACTAGTGCGAATCTGCGCTATGCATACGGAGGTCGCCACATAATTTTATTTGTTATTGCATAAAGATTAAAGTGTATGTTCATGAATTGTAGTTTTTCTTTCAGATTAGCTTTTTCTTAAATGCTACTAACAAATATTTGATGATAAATATATTTAAGTAATCTCAAACACAAAAAGTATAACTAAATTTTTTGAACCACGGTGACATAATACAATATATGTTAACTTTATCTTTCTATTATTATTAACTATGTAGGCATTGCATATTATGCATGTTTGTTACTTTTCAAGTCAATGCTACATAGGTTCAAATGAGTTTATCCAATGTTTGAATATAAATTTCAATATGCACATAGTTCACTACGGTGATAAATTTTAAATCTAGAATGGAGAAATCATGCTATAACTGAAATAATGTTCCAAATTTGTTTCAAAAGAAATAAAATTTCAACATTTGCATTGTTATACATTTTGACATACACAATCATAACTAAATTAGAGTCTAAAGGAATACTACAATACCTTGGAAAACACTAACAATAATACGTAAATTTCATTAATGATAACAATTAGATAAAAGGGCGTCAGCAAACACAATCAACGAAATAAACTATTAAAAAATGACTACTATTGGAATAATTTTTGTAGTTGCCTATATTACAATATAAAACAAATTATTTTATAAAATAAGCATGTACATAAGCACAGAAACAGCAAATATTGAAATGGAATTAGGAGCGTTGTGTAGTAAAATAATGATTTTTTTAAATGTAAGATATAGACAAAGTGAACATGTTTTATTGTGAACTAAAATCCGCAGAAACTATGGTTTACTTAAAGATACATTACACATTTTTTTCATGAAAATCATAGACAAAACTTGCACCTGAATTATGTGCATTAAATAGCTTTATTATTTTCCATCAAAAACTTTGTAGTGATTTACTTAATAAAAACACCTATCACGTCTCTCATCCTACATCAAACAAATATCACCTGATACTTAATTAAACATTCAAATATATTTTTCATTTAATTTCGATTTTTAATTTCAACAATTTTTCGTTTTCACCTTATCTTCATTGTTCGTGGCTGTAAACATTAACCATAAGTTTTCATTGAAAATCCAACCAGAAACTGAAATTTATATTTTTTGGAGTATCAATCCAATATCGACACCAATGCTTTCAATACTATATTCATTTGCACATAAAAATATTGGCATAACTTGGTATTTATAACTAAATCAAATTGTTACACATGTATGGTGTAACGACCCGCCTTTTTGGACAGTTAAAACCAGCAACCAAATACACAAGCCGATCCCAAACCATTCAAAAGGGAAGATGGTTATTGGGTAAATGAGAAAAGAAAGGAAAGGGAAATAAAGGAAAAGAAACAACGCAGAATCTTGCAGCGGAAGGGTAAAATATAATAGTCAAATAAACAGTTCATGAAGCTGTTTACAATACTTTGATCATTATTTATACAACATTTATCAGAGTTATACATATACAACAGAACAAATAAAATAATGCTGCAGACAACATGATGCAAGGATAATAAGAGTAATAGTACACCAAATCTTCGTCTTCATCTTTCAGAATAGATCTTCAATAAGCTGAAAAACTCAGGTCTGACCCGAGCGTAATGAAAAGACAAAACACTCGAGTCAGGACTAAAATATCCTCATGTAAGTTAAATCAATCGTAAATAAATATGAGTGTAATGGCGTCAAAGATGTTTACGGGGTTTGACATCTCATATCCAGTCTCAACGTGCGTGCAATAACTCAAGAGATGTTACGGGATTTTCCATCTCTCAAGGATCTGTTAAACTATCTACTATGGAGTACAATGCGCTATTATAATATGTCTACAGTTAAGTAAAAGAATTAAAATAGCGTTAAGGCGTTACCATAATTCCCATTAACACATTTTTATAATGCCATAGTCTATACAGCACCGTAAACCCCACCGTAAACTAGTGGTTATCAGAGGGTATCCCATAGGTATAACACAAAGCAAAACGTAGCGGACGCGAATAGGATAATCAGTATGACAATATACATGAGGCGATAACAATTAGGATACTAGTAGTTGCGTGATCCGGACTGATGTTGAGCATAACCAGTAGCTACCCCAACACCGCGAAACAACACTCCCACATCGAGGGGTGCACCCAAATCGAATCACAGAAGATAATAGATATGGTATCGAAGAAGTGTGTCCGCTAGAGGTGGCGAACCTCAATGGCCCGGCGCGGCTCCTGTTTTAGTCATGTCAAGGGTCATCCAATATCGTTCTCTTTCTTCAGTCAACGCGTTCACCAAACCATCCACTTCATTCTGGATCAACACTTCGCGTATACTAGTTATTAAAGTGGTTTTCGGTATCGACAGAGAGTATGTCCATATCCGATCCCAGTCTCTTTAATAACAACGTATTATTACACCGGTGGCTCTTTTACATTTCAAATTGATTCGTAATTGATATCAAAATATCATATTCGCTTCAAAAATCAAATCCATTTCAAATATCATCATATCTATTCAAAATGTAAGGTTCCGTTTCAAAAACCATTTTTCGCCTCAATATCTCATTTCGATTTCCAAATCATTTCGAATTTCAATTTAGGTTGCAACTTCATTTAACCCAATTCGTATTTACATTCAAGATTTAAACATAAACATTTCACCTTATTGACCAGCTTGAAATTTTAGAAAATAGTTTTAAGTAGTTTAAAAGTAATTTTAAATAATTAAAATAGTTAAAAATACTTAAAATCTTAAAATGGATTTAAAATAGATAAATTAGTTTAAAATAATTTAAATTGGGTTAAGTAGATTTAAAATAGATTAAAATAATTTAACATGGTTTAAGATGGGTAAAAATAATTTAATATAGTTAATATAGATTAAAATAGTTTAAGTATTTAAAGATGGTTTATATAAAAGAGTAATTTGGAAAACAGCTTCTAAACCAATTCATTTCAATTATAACTTCCCAATTCAAATCAATTTCAATTTCTATTCTACCGATTCAATTTCGATTTCAATTCAAATCAATGTCAACTTTGACTTCAAATTAATTCAATTCTACATTCACCTTCAATTAATTCAATTTCAATTTATATCGATTTGGAGCTTGATTTTTCAAAATATCAATTTATAACACTTAACAAAATTATCCTTCAATATTCAAATTTAAATCCAAATTTCAATTATGGTTCAATTCCAAGCTCGAATTCAAAATATCATTTTTATATCACCTTTACTTAGTAATATTCAAAGCTCGAAATAATGTTCAATCTTTAAAACAAACAAATTTCGAAATTCAATCATATCCCAATTTTTAAATTTCAAAGTCTCAGCTTAAATTATTTAACAATTTATTTTAACCAAAATTTATTTCAACATTCCAAACTCAGTTTTTCGATAAATTCAATTTCTATAAATTGATTTCTATTTATAACCTTTAAATCAAAACATTTAAATAAATTTCAAATCGACGATTTCAAAAATTATTAATGTAGCCAATCTGGTGTCCGTATATAATTTTCTATCCTATGGCCAAGTGATTAGTTATTTCAATTAAATGTCAGGGATGAATATATGTCACTTAAACCAAATCACAGTGTCATATGTATGCATAACAGTATATATATAAGCAAATAAACATCCAAACATTTAAATATCAACCAATAACATCCACCGAAATACATCATCCAATAAACAATACAATTCGTGGCAATTTCATAGTTATCAATGTCTGGTAATTTAATCGCAATTCAATTTTAATTTCAATTTAACTGTCAATTTAATTTTCAACGGTTAATTCAAATGACAATTAAATTTTATAAACAACGGCAAATAAAATTCATATCACTTCATAATGTCAAATTTAACTAGCATAAAGATATTCAGTACGTTGTGAGCGTTATAAAACACTCACCTTGATTTCAATGTAGTTTCAGCGTTTTATTTCGAATAAAATTAAACGAGCGTTTAATTTTACCCGAAATTTCCACTAGCTCCAAACGACTCCATTCCAGCTCCATTGCACAGTGCTCGTCGATACGATTCCAACGCAAAAAGTTTCGTGCGTTTTCGACGTCGTATGAAAAAGTTATGCTATTTTAAAGTTTATACGAATTTAAATATACAATTTCAGCTTTTATTTTAAATATCAAACCCTCAACTTCTTCCTGGCCATCGATTTCTGCATCTTCAGATCTGAGCCTTCCCTCATCTCTTCTTCCTCAACGTGACAAACTCACGTTCCCAAACCCATTAGCCGTCGTTCTTCCCGCAATTTTCACGACCAAACCGAGCAACTTGAAGACGATCGGAGAGTGCCACGTTGTTCTCCACCACAAGCTCCACCATCGGCCAGAGTGCGGCCTAGCTCGGCCCCCCTTTTCCTTGATTTGAGTGAAAAATGCAGCAGCTTCCATCTCATTTTGCCGTCAATCTGTGGCTCCATTTCCGATCTCCACCGTTGGATAGCTAGATCTTGATGCTCTCTACAACTTTCATGTTGGAAGTTTTTCCTAATTGTTGATGGATTAAAAGATTTGGAGGAGAAAAGAATCGTGCATTTCTGGCCTTAGAATTGAAGGTGGCGGCTATCACCTTTTGACCTAGGGTTTTAGTAATTTGTGAATTATGAAGTCCTTCTATAGAAAAACGATGAACACTATTCATCCCGAAATTTCCGAACTCCAAATGAAGCTTGCCAGCTGGCGTTTCTAGGGTTTACCCCGCGTTACGGACACAATGGAACAGGTTTCGGAAGCTAATTCGATCATCTGTGCGAGTTACGGCAATAAACGATCAAATTTAAATAAAACCGATTGAACTAATTTCTATGCGTTTTGGCTTGCCCCGGACAAACGATAAATCCGATTGACACGAAATTTAAAACCTTACAATACTATAACATTACGGATCTGATGAAACTAGTTTCGTCGAAATCCGAGACTTTTTGAAAAATGGCTATTTTAACTCGTCAATTTAATATTAAAATATTCAATTTTCACAAATTTACTTTTAGTTCGATTTTAAAAGTTCTACAACATCATTCTAACTTTAATATGATAAGATAAAATTTTACAAATAATTTTTAATCATATTAAACCCGTTATTCAATTATTCAATAAATTCCAAATATTAAATTTAAACAATTTTGATTATCCAATAATTCATTATCCTTTGAAATATTTGAAATTGAACTTATAAGATTCAACTTTTAAAACCAATTCACATCTTAGAACACTATTTCCAATTTACAATTATTCAATAAGTTTTAAATATTTACTTTAAAAAATTTACCTGTCCAATATTCAATTATTTGATTTTAAATGGATTTTACTTATTAATCAATTACTCTATTATACCCAATGAATTCAACATTTATTATCCTATCCAACTATTGATTTCAAAGGCATTCACTAAGTAGCATTTATTTTCCAATACTTATTACTATTCAAATCTATGAAACAAATCTATTAAAATTTGTATTACTACCTAAATAATTCACAATTCTTATTCACTTATTTACATTTGTTTTCCATATATTCCCTTATAACCAAGTTATAACATTTGAGTCAATTCAATTAGATTGGAACTCCATTCAATCTATAAATAATTACTTGGATAATTATTGTTGCAATTCATTCCAGTTATTATTATTCCAAACGAATTACAAAAAAAAATTTCTAACATTAAATCACGAAATCTTATTAAATTAGCTATTTTAATTATCGAAAATTTACGGGTCGTTACACTCTCCCTTACTCAAAACTTTTCGTCCCCGAAAAGGAAAAAGAAGGGAAAAGGAACTAAGTATAGAATTCAACATTAGATATCTTTTATTCAAAGTTACCAACTTATAAAACAATGAAATTCCATTTATAAAGTCATAACTACGCTTCCGCTACGCTACTCCGATTAGTCTATGAAGTTCACGAGTTAGTTATCAAAACAAGTTGTAAAATTTTAAAACTTAAAAAATTTTCTAACACCCGGATTTACGAAAAAATTCGGCAGAGTCTCCTTTGCACGACTCGATCCAAAAAAAATGACAGTATATATATCACAAATATACATCTCATCAAGTTATGAGGCATCCCATAGGGAAAAAAGTGTAAAAGTATGGTATGTAATCCGAGATATGTACCTTATATATTATTAGCGAGCATATACGGCTAATATAGCGCGAAAGCGAGCTCCAAATGCGAAGCAAGCGCAATCCGCACCTACTAAACACTCAACAAACCATGAGAAACATGTATATATGAAAATAATATCAATATACACCATATAGCAACATAACAACTACATGTGCCAACATAGCAAATGTAACAAAACAACAAATGCATTCACCAAATCAATTATCATCCAACTATCATCCAACAAATCCATAACCAATTAATATAAATTCACTTCTCATTAATATTTATTGACTTGGTTTTTTTATTTTAATCACAATTGATTCATTAATGTTGGATTTTACTAACATTCATTCTCAATTCAATTAGTTAACATTCACTAATTTGTATTTACATTAGTTCACTTCCAGTTTGAATCAAATTAAATTCTACTTAAATTCATTTAACTTCCAATTTGATTTCAATGATTTATAGCTTTCAATTTCATTAACACTTAACTAATTATATACAATTAACTAACAATCATATAACAACCAAATCATACCCAACATAACCAAATTTTTAATTTTACATTCAATTTGGTTTATCTCTTTCAATTCCAATTGATTCTTAGCCACACCAAATTCTTTTGTTTATATTTACTTCATATTCAGTTTTAGTTAATAACCAATTTATTTGCGGAACATTTTATTAATCATCACTTAAACTTATAGTCATTCCATAAAAGTCTAACTTCTTATATACGACTTTTCTTAGTTTATAGTTATCTCAAAAGTTACAAATTTATCTTCACATAATTTTCTTTTTGTTGCAAATTTATATTTAATTCTACAACCAGTTTACAAAGACATTGCTTGACTCAATGGCCTTTTTCTTAAGTTCACTTACTTGTTCCATTTATCCATTCATCATTTCATGCTATATTTAAGCATATAACATTTTTATCACAACCAAATTTTCCATTTATATACATTTTAATTCCTTTTGAGTTTTCCTTACTTGTACATTTCAATTACTTTCAGGTTCTGTTTATTTGTACAATATCTCATTACATATCCAAAACATTATTTTAACTTTTTTAATATTTGGTAAGTCATATTATATGTTATTAGAATGATAATTTGGTATTATACAAATTTATAGAATTTCATTTTACTAAATTAGAATATTCATAAATTTAATTTATTTAAATCCTCTTTACCTTTCAACCTTAAAGGTACACTACAACTCTAAAGTTCTTCCAAAACATAAACTTAGATATCTTAATCCTCTTATTTTATAGATTCTGGTTATTCACGTTTCATTCAAATAATTTAAAAATTATTAATTAACAGAACTTAGAAATTTAAATGCCCGATTCTTTTCAAATTGTTTGAAATAAATATATACACTTATATCTTTAATATATCAAATCATACCTTTGGAGTTTAAACCAAAACCCATTTACCCAAAATAATTTCGAAGAAAAGCAAAGCTTCTCTGAAGTCTTCCCCACTCTGAGACTCGAAAATAAACGTCGATGATGCTGCGTAGTCATCACCGAAATTATTTTCCAGCAACCGAAGAGAGGAGTACCGAATTCATTCCTTCTTTGTTTAAAAATCCTTTCAAATTATTTCCATAAACATTTTCCAACTAATAGTACTATATATTTCTTCAAAGCTTTGAGAACCATTGTCAAACCCTCCGGGTCTTAAATTCAATATTTTCCAATTTAAATCTGTTTTAATTTATAAGTCACCTTTATAAAATATTATTATAGGATTTTACTTTCTTAAAATATTCCACAAGTTGTATTATCACTGTTCATTTTGTAATTCATCTTATTCATTAAATTACAATATCCAATTAATGATAATAACCAATATTACCATTCCTAACAACAGGTAAGCTAGATAAGTCACAATAATTTCTGAAATTTTCTTTATATATAAAACATAATTAGAGCAAAATTATTTCATTTACCCAATTTCAAAACAATACTATGTCTAATTGTTCTGTTCGAGTGTTTAGAGATCCCTATCAATGACGTTAATTACTCGTATTGACCGGAATCCATAAGCCACTCAACAAATCAACGGGCGCAATATAAAACATTTTATATCACTAACAAATACGCTCTCTCATATATATACACTCAGCGACTCATCTTAGGATATAACTACCCTATTTAGAAAGAGTCAGATCCCACAAAGCTAAGGTTATCGGTAAAGCAAAGCTCTGATACCAACTGTAACGACCCGCCTTTTTGGACAGTTAAAACCGACGATCAAATACACATGCCGATTCCAAACCATTCGAAAGGGCAGATGGTTATTGGGGTAAATGAGAAAAGAAAGGAAAAGGAAATAAAGGAAAAGAAACAACACAGAATCTTGTAGCGGAACGGTAAAATATAATAGTCAAATAAACAGTTCATGAAGCTGTTTACAAAACTTTGGTCATTATTTATACAACATTTATCAAAGTTATACATATACAACAGAATAAATAAAATAATGTAGCAAACAACATGATGCAAGGATAATAAGAGTAATAGTATACCAAATCTTCGTCTTCATCCTTCAGAATAGATCTACAATAAGCTGAAAAACTCAGGTCTGACCCGAGCGTAATGAAAAGACAAAACACTCGATTCAGGACTAAAATATCCTCATGTAAGTTAAATCAATCGTAAATAAATATGAGTGTAATGGCGTCAGAGATGTTTACGGGATTTGACATCTCATATCCAGTGTCAACGTGCGTGCAGTAACTCAAGAGATGTTACGGGATTTTCCATCTCTCAAGGATCCGTTAAACTATCTACTATGTAGTACAATACGCTATTATAATATGTCTACAGTTAAGTAAAAGTATTAAAATAGCGTTAAGGCATTACCATAATTCCCCTTAACACATTTTTATAATGCCATAGTCTATATAGCACCGTAAACCCCACCGTAAACTAGTGGTTATCAGAGGGTACCCCATAGGTATAACACAAAACAAAACGTAGTGGTCGCGAATAGGATAATCAGTATGACAAGGTACATGAGGCGATACCAACTAGGATACTAGTAGTTGCATGATCCGGACTGATGTTGAGCATAACCAGCAACTACCCCAACACCGCGAAACAACACTCCCAAATCGAGGGGTGCACCCAAATCGAATCACAGAAGATAATAGATATGGTATCGAAGAAGTGTGTCCGCTAGAGGTGGCGAACCTCAATGGCCCGGCGTGGCTCCTGTTTTAGTCATGTCAGGGGTCATCCAATATCGTTCTCTTTCTTCAATCAACGCTTTCACCAAAACATCCACTTCATTCTGGATCAACACTTCGCGTATACTAGTTATTAAAGTGGTTTTCGGTATTGACAGAGAGTATGTCCATATCCGATCCTGGTCTCTTTAATAACTACGTATTATTACACCGGTGGCTCTTTTACATTTCAAATCGATTCATAATTGATATCAAAATATCATATTCGCTTCAAAAATCAAATCCATTTCAAATATCATCATATCTATTCAAAATGTAAGGTTCCGTTTCAAAAACCATTTTTCGCCTCAATATCTCATTTCGATTTCCAAATCATTTCGAATTTCAATTTAGGTTGCAACTTCATTTAACCCAATTCGTATTTACATTCAAGATTTAAAAATAAACATTTCACCTTATTGACCAGCTTGAAATTTTAGAAAATAGTTTTAAGTAGTTTAAAAGTAATTTTAAATAATTAAAATAGTTAAAAATACTTAAAATCTTAAAATGGATTTAAAATAGATAAATTAGTTTAAAATAATTTAAATTGGGTTAAGTAGATTTAAAATAGATTAAAATAATTTAACATGGTTTAAGATGGGTAAAAATAATTTAATATAGTTAATATAGGTTAAAATAGTTTAAGTATTTAAAGATGGTTTATATAAAAGAGTAATTTGGAAAACAGCTTCTAAACCAATTCATTTCAATTATAACTTCCCAATTCAAATCAATTTCAATTTCTATTCTACCGATTCAATTTCGATTTCAATTCAAATCAATGCCAACTTTGACTTCAAATTAATTCAATTCTACATTCACCTTCAATTAATTCAATTTCAATTTATATCGATTTGGAGCTTGATTTTTCAAAATATCAATTTATAACACTTAACAAAATTATCCTTCAATATTCAAATTTAAATCCAAATTTCAATTATGGTTCAATTCCAAGCTCGAATTCAAAATATCATTTTTATATCACCTTTACTTAGTAATATTCAAAGCTGGAAATAATGTTCAATCTTTAAAACAAACAAATTTCGAAATTCAGTCATATCCGAATTTTTAAATTTCAAAATCTCAACTTAAATTATTTAACAATTTATTTTAACCAAAATTTATTTCAACATTCCAAACTCAATTTTTCGATAAATTCGATTTCTATAAATTGATTTCTATTTATAACCTTTTAATCAAAACATTTAAATAAATTTCAAATCGAATATTTTAAAAATTATTAATTTAGCCAATTGGGTGTCCGTATATAATTTTCTATCCTATGGCCAAGTGATTAGTTATTTCAATTAAATGTCAGGGATGAATATATATCACTTAAACCAAATCACAGTGTCATATGTATGCATAACAGTATATATATATATATAAGCAAATAAACATCCAAACATTTCAATATCAACCAATAACATCCATTGAAATGCATCATCCAATAAACAATACAATTCATGGCAATTTCATAGTTATCAATGTCTGGTAATTTAATCGCAATTCAATTTTAATTACAATTTAACTGTCAATTTAATTTTCAATGGTTAATTCAAATGACAATCTATATGACAATTAAATTTTATCAAACAACGACAAATAAAATTCATATCACTTCATAATGTCAAATTTAACTAGCATAGAGATATTCAGTACGTTGTGAGCGTTATAAAACACTCACCTCGATTTCAATGTAGTTCCAGCGTTTTATTTCGAATAAAATTAAAGGAGCGTTTAATTTTACCCGAAATTTCCACTAGCTCCAAACGATTCCACTCCAGCTCCATTGCGTAGTGCTCGTCGATACTATTCCAATGCAAAAAGTTTCGTGCGTTTTCGACCTCGTATGAAAAAGTTATGCTATTTTAAAGTTTATACGAATTTAAATATACAATTTCAGCTTTTATTTTAAATATCAAATCCTCAACTGCATCCTGGCCATCGATTTCTGCATCTTCAGATCTGAGCCGTTCCTCATCTCTTCTTCCTCAACGTGACAAGCTCACGTTCCCAAACCCATTAGCCGCCGTTCTTCCCGCAATTTTCACGACCAAACCGAGCAACTTGAAGATGATCGGAGAGTGCCACGTTGTTCGCCACTACGAGCTCCACCGTCGGCCAGAGTGCGGCCCAACTCGTCCCCCCCTTTGCCTCGATTTGCGTGAAGAATGCAGCGGCTTCCATCTCATTTTGCCGTCAATCCGTGGCTCCATTTTCGATCTCCACCGTTGGATAGCTAGATCTTGATGCTCTCTACAACTTTCATGTTGGAAGTTTTTCCTAATTGTTTATGGATTAAGAGATTTGGAGGAGAAAAGAATCATGAATTTCTGGCCTTAGAATTGAAGGTGGCGGCTATCACCTTTTGACCTAGGGTTTGAGTAATTTGTGAATTATGAAGTCCTTTTATAGAAAACGATGAACATTATTCATCCCTAAATTTCTGAACTCCAAACGAAGCGTGCCTGTGACGCCCCACCTCTATACCCACGCTAGCAAAGAGTATTAATAGATAATACCGTCTGCTAACACGGAGAATAAGGCTGTTTAGGAGCGACCATCTATGGCCTTGTTTTAATTATCTATTGATTACATCGACAATTGCCTTACCAAGCAGATCGACATATCCAATGAATACTTCAAACAAAACCATAAGTGGCTAGAGGATCTATCAGAACAGAATAAAACAACTCAAATGCAATATACGTCATAGAACAGTAAACCATCATATACACACATATATTGATACAAAGCAGAGTATATAAAATAATACATGTCAAGTGGTATAGCAAACCACAATATATAGACGAGTCAATAGAATACATATCAGAGTTATAAAAGAAAGGACTACTCAAAAAGCTAAGACAAAAAGGAGTCAGCGGAATAGTCCATGCGGAAGCAAAAGAGGCTAAGTCCAAAGCAGCTAACCTGAAACATCTCGGTCTGACCCAAGTATAAAATACCCGGGTCAGTCTAGCTAAACAAATCAGTTAGATAAACTGAACAACAATAAACCTGCAAGGTTTCAAAGCATAACAAATATCTCTAAAGGAGATAACACAATCATCGAACAAAAGATGAATGATATGATAACAAGCCTCATATCATCGGCAACATATAGAAACAAAGGACACAAATATCCCAAATCAAGCCAAAAAGGAAAATAACAAATACCCATAAGGTATACAAGTTCCACAAGGTAATCGCTATTCTCCATGCGGCTCAAAAAGACCAACACCGAAGGGCGATACCAAGGGAATATACATATCAATAAACATCATAAAATTGCTCGAGCTCAGTACTGTACAAACAAGGATCCATGAGCCCGAAGACTCCAAACCCAAGTATCACCCATGCGGCACATAAGGCCAACATCAGAGCGAAACTATATAGGGCGACAAACCCGAAGGCACAAACCCAATATCACTCATGCGGCACATAAGGCCAACATCGGAGCGATACTATAGGGCGACAAGCCGTAGTGGTGAAGGTCGAAGACCCAGTACTGGACACCACTAACTGGCGGAATGTGTCACAACTCTCGAAAAGGAATCCGAAAAGGGTTAACGTATGTCCCATAACCACTCGTTCGCACTAAACGGTTTACTATCCGTCAGCCACTTTCACACTCAAAGCAGTACAAATTTACCTCATATCATCGGTAAACTAAACCCGAAGGTCAAAACGATCAATTGAATAGGTTGGGGATTAATCGAAAGGATAAACACACAGATTCATGGTCCGTGTTTTGCCCAACCATTTAATCACCCTTCCACTTCGCTCGAAGTGCGAAAGTGTGTGTCTTAAATAGAATTTATAAATTGGAGAAACGAGCTTTTAAATGCGATTCGAGAGATTATTTTATAAAAACCGTGGATGAAGTCAAGAGTAAGTTGTCAAAGTCAAAGATGCAATTACAACTACTAAAAAGCAACTTGAATCGATAACATCCGGAAAACAAACCAAAATAGGCAGAACAGGCAAACATGTGCAGGTCGGTCGACCGGACTACAGGGCTCGGTCGGCCGGCCAGATGCAGAAAACAAAACAAGGCTTGGAGTAGCAGGTCGGTCGACCGAAGCCTGCACTCGGTTGGCCGAAGGCTGTTTTCCAGCACTTCCTGCCCTTATCAAATGAATTCCAATTCTTTTACAATTCAAAGCACTAGCCCATGAATATTTGTTAGGAAATCATACCCAACATCAATGATAGCAAGAGAGGTAGATGTGAGTTACAAACTCACCTTTTTAACTCAAGAACAAGAAGAAGCTCAAATGCAATGGAAAGGCTAACTACTCTTCACTCTTACTCAACAAGCTTCAATCTAAGAATAAAACACATATTTTCCTAAATTAGGTTTAGAATATTTTATGAAATTGAAGAGGAGAAGAGATGGAGAAGATGGAGAAGAGGCTTACCTATCCTTCTCTTTGAATTTGGAGCAAGAATTTGGATTATCAAGAGCAACTAGGGCTTGGGAGTTTCTATTTCCTCTTCCTTTCCCCCATTTCAGTTGGAGCATGAGTTTAGAAGTGAACAGGAGTAGGAACGAATGAATGGGAGGAGATGGGCTGAGTTAGAGGGTTAAGTGGGGTTTGGGGCTGAACCCAAAGCTAAAGCCCAACTAGAAAAAGTAGCAAAATTCAACTTACTCCAAACATATCAAAGATTATACTCAAAAAGATCGCAAACGACGTTTTGAACTCAATGGAAGTGGTCTTGAGACCCAATTCGACCGTTTGCAGAAAGTAACATTTCGGACCCAAAATCCGACTAACGACGCTATATTTAAATAAATCATTTAAATATAAAATCGTTAAATATGCGGGTTGTTACAGATCTCCCCTCCTTACAAAATTGCGTCCCCGCAATTCCTAGAGACGATATTTGTAACAACTACATACATACAACATTCAAAAGAAAAGGAAATAAGCTTGAAATGAAAAGATAATCTCACCATCGACAAGCAAAGATAGAAAACCCGGATAAGATCGCTCGATATACTCTCTGGTTTCCCAAGTACAGTCATTGGGATTATCGGACCATTGAACTTTAACGAGCGGCATGTCCTTGTTCCGAAGGTGTCGCACCTCCGTGTCAAGTACGCGCATAGGCTGCTGTACAATAGATAAGTCCGGTGAGATCTCAAGCTCTAGCAAATCAGGAGAAGTAATAACAGAATCCGACTCCCGAAGACACTTCCGAAGTTGCAAGACGTGAAACACGTCATGAATACCAGATAAATGAGCAGGAAGTGAAACTCTATAAGCCGCAGGGCCAATACGTTCAGTAATAGAAAAGGGTCCTATATAACAAGGAGCCAATTTACCAGTCATACTGAAGTGCATACCCCATTCAAAGGAGAAACACGAATAAAAACAAGATCGCCGATCGAGAACTCGAGAGGCTTCCTACGGTTGTCCGCGTAGGATTTCTGGTGACTCTGTGCCTCTTTCATTCTCAATCGAATAAGATCAATCTTCTCGGAAGAATCACGAACAAAATCTGGACCAAGAAAAAGCTTCTCCCCAGATTCCAACCAACAAGAAGGTGATCGACATGGCCTTCCGTATAAGGCTTCGAAAGGAGCCATACCAATACTAGACTGAAAACTATTATTGTAGGAGAACTCTACAAGAGGTAGGTGATTCTCCCAACTCCCACAAACATACTAACACAAAAGAATAACAGAATAAGAAGTTCACCATAAAGTGCACGAAGGGATAAGTCCGAACTTGATTGCTCAGAGAATTCCACGGATTCCTAAGCTCAAAATAATTTGGAACACCGACGTGGTACAAACAATACGTCAAATGAACCAAAGCTCAACAAAATGAAGTACAACAAAACGTCCGATGAACTTGGTAAAAAGACCATTCCATTCGGACATCAACAAAGAAACAATCACTTGCTGCTTACAACTTAATGCATTGGCAACACGATCCCCTTCCGGGAGTATACAAAGAATATCCAGGTCATAAGATGCAAGGAACTCAAGCCATCATTAAGCTCCTTATGAGAAAATAAATATTCCAAGGATTTATGATCGAGGTGGAGAACAAATTTCTCCGCCATAAATAAACGATGATGCCAAACTCTAAAAGCAAAAACGATAGCCACGAGCACTAAATCATGAGTGGCATATCTAGTCTCGATAGGCTATAACTATTTAGAAGAATAAATGATAGCACGTTCTCTTTTGCAAGTGAACGGCATCCAAACCAATACGATTAGCATTGGTACAAAAGATAAAGCATTGGTTTCCTATGGGAATAACAAGAATAGGGATATCGAAAAGAAAGAGTTCTTTTAAATTAATTTTCTTTCCCAAAAAGCTAAGACTTTCAAAATTACAATTATCTTTATGTAATAATCTTTCAAGAAAAATTTACTTATTCCAAATCAGTTTATTGTGCCTGATTGTCTCATCAAAGCGTTTAGGAAATTCCTATCGATAACGTTGATCAAGCGCATCGACCAGAATTCTTAAAGCACTCAATGGGCAATACAATCACAAAATCAACTTTTATATGATAAACATGTTTCTAAAAACTTTTTAAAAATATTCTTTGTTCGTTTAAAGAACAAAAATCCAAATATACTTATAAATAAATCTTATGAAAAAGATTTGCAAAATTCTTTAAATTGCTATTTTCCATCCAAAATCAATAAATACCAAAATGGAATCATCGAGATATTCACAGAATACTCGATTCATAAAATGGATGAAATGAGCTAGACAAACTGAATGACACAACAAATTATTCATAAGAATTACAACGAGTGCGGAGAGCGGTAAGTGGAATGCTAACTTCCGTAACTCGTAGTCAAATGAAAACCGGTGGTAAGGTCGAACTAAAAACACCTCAACACTACAACAAAAGATAAAAGACCAAAATGTCAGAAAATTCTCAAACTACAAGAATGAGAGAAACAACACTTTCCTCGTCATGAGGGCTTAAAGAATAAAATGATGAGATCAAATTGGAATCAAAATCACAACGAAAGAGAAATCTATTTAACAGATTGAAAATGTTGATGATGAATAGTCCACACGAGATATAGGATATGGCTTCATAATAATTAAGTCAATCCTTTCAAAAAATATCAATTCCGAAGCCTAAGTAACGCATAACATGCAAATTGGCTCGGAAAAAAAAATCACATAAATAATCTTGACATCAATACAAGCAAATTGAGCGTTGCGGATCCACCAATTCGGATTCGCAATTCTCAAAGAAGTAACCATACAAGAAACATCCAAAGACAAATCATCGAAGAGCTTCCTCGATACGAGAGAATGTGAAGCCCTCGTATCGAAGAGAACTCGAATACAATAGTCATGAAATACAATAGAACCTTCCTAAACAGATGGAGATGTACCTTTTCTCAGAGAAGAACCTCTAGAAGCATCTGTTATCTAGCTTGCCAGATAGAGGATTATTCGGAACAATAGGACAAGTGAAAATACAATGGTCTTCCTTCTTGCAATAGTGGCAGAAGAGAGGCATAGGGCAAGCTCGAATCATATGATCAGGGGAACCACAATTGAAACACTTCCGAGTGGAAGGTGTTCCAGCAGACTGAGAATTAGATTCAACGGGCTTTTTCTTCTTGGAAGGGAATAATTCCCGCTTATCCAATGGAAACTGCCTCTTGTTGGCGTTCTTGCGAACCTCAACATCATTCCCACAATCACACTCCTTCTCGAAGGCTTCGAGATGAAGTGCCGAATCAACCAACTCCTCAAAGGAAAGCTTAAGCTGGAGCATCAAAGATTTCTTAAGATATTTCTTAAGACCAGATACCAACTTAAGATTCTTCCTATACGAGGTACTAATGAATTCAAGACCATATTTAGATAAGGCCTTGAAAGATGCAACATATTCAGAAACGGAAGAATCCCCTTGCTTCAATTCAAGAAAGCGCCGGGACAACAAAGCTTTCTCAGATTCAGGAACGAACTTGAGTTCGAATCGTTCCCGAAACTGTGTCCAAGAAAGAGCAGACTCATCAAATTCAGCTAAAAGAAGCTCGTACCAGTCAAGGGCACGCTTTTGCAATAAGCTAGAAGTTACAAGAACCCTATCATGGTCAGAAAGATCCATGCGAGAGAGAACAGGCTCGTACATGCGAACCCAAACTTGGACCTCAAGAACAATCTCGGAGCCTTTAAATGGTTTCCCTCCAAGATGAGAAAAATCACTGCACAAACGTGCGAAGGTGGACTTGCATGGAGGAGATGTTCGAGTAGGAGCTGGAGGCTGTGTGCTCCTAAACCACTCTAAAAACTGATCGGCAGACATATAAACGCCGTCCGGATGTGAGCCACTGGATTGCCCAGCATCCGAGCGTCGTCCTCCGTCTCTCCCAGCCATAAGCTGAAAGTTAAGATAAGATAAAGATTATTCCCAAGGTAGATAATTCAATATGGAATACTACGGAATTTAAATGCATTCCTAGGCATATTCCCACATCCTATCTAACCTTTGATGGTAGAAGGAATAGAGACACACGATGATTCAAAGATTTGTATCGGTTATCACACTCTGATGTATCGTAATATGTGCTCTATTCTATGTTTATCATATTTTGTTCTGAACCTCGCTCTGATACCACGCTGTGACGCCCCACCTCTATACCCACGCTAGCAAAGAGTATTAATAGATAATACCGTCTGCTAACACGGAGAATAAGGCTGTTTAGGAGCGACCATCTATGGCCTTGCTTTAATTATCTATTGATTACATCGACAATTGCCTTACCAAGCAGATCGACATATCCAATGAATACTTAAAACAAAACCATAAGTGGCTAGAGGATCTATCAGAACAGAATATAACAACTCAAATGCAATATACATCACAGAACAGTAAACCATCATATACACACATATACTGATACAAAGCAGAGTATACAAAATAATACATGTCAAGTGGTATAGCAAACCATAATATAATGACGAGTCAATAGAATACATATCAGAGTTATAACAGAAAGGACTACGCAAAAAGCTAAGACAAAAAGGATAGCTTAAGCTGGAGCATCAAAGATTTCTTAAGATATTTCTTAAGACCAGATACCAACTTTAGATTCTTCCTATACGAGGTACTAATGAATTCAAGTCCATATTTAGATAAGGCCTCGAAAGATGCAACATATTCAGAAACGGAAGAATCCCCTTGCTTCAATTCAAGAAAGCGCCGGGACAACAAAGCTTTCTCAGATTCAGGAACGAATTTGAGTTCGAATCGTTCCCGAAAATGAGTCCAAGAAAGAGCAGACTCATCAAATTCAGCTAAAAGAAGCTCGTACCAGTCAAGGGCACGCTTTTGCAATAAGCTAGAAGTTACAAGAACCCTATCATGGTCAGAAAGATCCATGCGAGAGAGAACATGCTCGTACATGCGAACCCAAACTTGGACCTCAAGAACAATCTCGGAGCCTTTAAATGGTTTCCCTCCAAGATGAGAAAAATCACTGCACAAACGTGCGAAGGTGGACTTGCATGGAGGAGATGTTCGAGTAGGAGCTGGAGGCTGTGTGCTCCTAAACCACACTAAAAACTGATCGGCAGACATATAAACGTCGTCCGGATGTGAGCCACTGGATTGCCCAGCATCCGAGCATCGTGCTCCGTCTCTCCCAGCCATAAGCTGAAAGTTAAGATAAGATAAAGATTATTCCCAAGGTAGATAATTCAATATGGAACACTACGGAATTTAAATGCATTCCTAGGCATATTCCCACATCCTATCTAACCTTTGATGGTAGAAGGAATAGAGACACACGATGATTCAAAGATTTGTATCGGTTATCACACTCTGATGTATCGTAATATGTGCTCTATTCTGTGTTTATCATATTTTGTTCTGAACCTCGCTCTGATACCACGCTGTGACGCCCCACCTCTATACCCACGCTAGCAAAGAGTATTAATAGATAATACCGTCTGCTAACACGGAGAATAAGGCTGTTTAGGAGCGACCATCTATGGCCTTGCTTTAATTTTCTATTGATTACATCGACAATTTCCTTACCAAGCAGATCGACATATCCAATGAATACTTAAAACAAAACCATAGGTGGCTAGAGGATCTATCAGAACAGAATATAACAACTCAAATGCAATATACGTCACAGAACAGTAAACCATCATATACACACATATACTGATACAAAGCAGAGTATACAAAATAATACATGTCAAGTGGTATAGCAAACCACAATATACAGACGAGTCAATAGAATACATATCAGAGTTATAACAGAAAGGACTACACAAAAAGCTAAGACAAAAAGGAGTCAGCGGAATAGTCCATGCGGAAGCAAAAGAGGCTAAGTCCAAAGCACCTAACCTGAAACATCTCGGTCTGACCCGAGTATAAATACTCGGGTCAGTCTAGCTAAACAAATCAGTTAGATAAACTGAACAACAATAAACCTGCAAGATTTCAAAGCATAACAAATATCTCTAAAGGAGATAACACAATCATCGAACAAAAGATGAATCATATGATAACAAGCCTCATATCATCGGCAACATATAGAAATAAAGGACACAAATACCCCAAATCAAGCCAAAAAGGCAAATAACAAATACCCATAAGGTATACAAGTTCCACAAGGTAATCGCTATTCTCCATGCGGCTCAAAAAGACCAACACCGAAGGGCGATACCAAGGGAATATACATATCAATAAACATCATAAAATTGCTCGAGCTCAGTACTGTACAAACAAGGATCCATGAGCCCGAAGACTCCAAACCCAAGTATCACCCATGCGGCACATAAGGCCAACATCAGAGCGAAACTATATAGGGCGACAAACCCGAAGGCACAAACCCAATATCACTCATGTGGCACATAAGGCCAACATCGGTGCGATACTATAGGGCGACAAGCCGTAGTGGTGAAGGTCGAAGACCCAGTACTGGACACCACTAACTGGAGGAATGTGTCACAACTCTCGAAAAGGAATCCGAAAAGTGTTAACGTATGTCCCATAACCACTCGTTCGCACTAAACGGTTTACTATCCGTCAGCCACTTTCACCCTCAAAGCAGTACAAATTTACCTCATATCATTGGTAAACTAAACCCGAAGGTCAAAACGATCAATTGAATAGGTTGGGGATTAATCGAAAGGATAAACGCACAGATTCATGGTCCGTGTTTTGCCCAACCATTTAATCACCCTTCCACTTCGCTCGAAGTGCGAAAGTGTGTGTCTTAAATAGAATTTATAAATTGGAGAAACGAGCTTTTAAATGCGATTCGAGAGATTATTTTATAAAAACCCATGGATGAAGTCAAGAGTAAGTTGTCAAAGTCAAAGATGCAATTACAACTACTCAAAAGCAACTTGAATCGATAACATCCGGAAAACAAACCAAAATAGGCAGAACAGGCAAACATGTGCAGGTCGGTCGACCGGACTATAGGGCTCGGTCGGCCGGCCAGATGCAGAAAACAAAACAAGGCTCGGAGTAGCAGGTCGGTCGACCGAAGCCTGCACTCGGTCGGCCGAAGGCTGTTTTCCAGCATTTCCTGCCCTTATCAAATGAATTCCAATTCTTTTACAATTCAAAGCACTAGCCCATGAATATTTGTTAGGAAATCATACCCAACATCAATGATAGCAAGAGAGGTAGATGTGAGTTACAAACTCACCTTTTTAACTCAAGAACAAGAAGAAGCTCAAATGCAAAGGAAAGGCTAACTACTCTTCACTCTTACTCAACAAGCTTCAATCTAAGAATAAAACACATATTTTCCTAAATTAGGTTTAGGATATTTTCTGAAATTGAAGAGGAGAAGAGATGGAGAAGATGGAGAAGAGGCTTACCTATCCTTCTCTTTGAATTTGGAGCAAGAATTTGGATTATCAAGAGCAACTAGGGCTTGGGAGTTTCTATTTCCTCTTCCTTTCACCCATTTCAGTTGGAGCTTGAGTTTAGAAGTGAAGAGGAGTAGGAATGAATGAATGGGAGGAGATGGGCTGAGTTAGAGGGTTAAGTGGGGTTTGGGGCTGAACCCAAAGCTAAAGCCCAACTAGAAAAAGTAGCAAAATTCAACTTACTCCAAACATATCAAAGATTATACTCAAAAAGATCGCAAATGACGTTTTGAACTCAATGGAAGTGGTCTTGAGACCCAATTCGACAGTTTGCAGAAAGTAACATTTCGGGCCCAAAATCCGACTAACGACGCTATATTTAAATAAATCATTTAAATATAAATCGTTAAATATGCGGGTTGTTACAGTGCCGGCTGGCGTTTCTAGGGTTTACCCCGCGTTCCGGACACAATGGAACAGATTTCGGAAGCTAATTCGATCATCTGTGCGAGTTACGGCAATAAACGATCAAATTTAAATTAAACCGATTCAACTAATTTCTATGCCTTTTGGCTTGGCCCGGACAAACGGTAAATCCGATTGACACGAAAGTTGAAACCTTACAATAAAATAACATTACGGATCCGATGAAACTGGTTTCGTTGAAATCCGAGACTGTATGAAAATGGCTCGTCAATTTAATATTAAAATATTCAATTTTCACAAATTTACTTTTAATTCGATTTTAAAAGTTCTACAACATCATTCTAACTTTAATATGATAAAATAAAATTTTACAAATAATTTTTTAATCATATTAAACCCGTTATTCAATTATTCAATAAATTCCAAATATTAAATTTAAACAATTTTGATTATCCAATAATTCATTATCCTTTGAAATATTTGAAATTGAACTTATAAGATTCAACTTTTAAAACTAATTCACATCTTAGAACACTATTTCCAATTTACAGTTATTCAATAAGTTTTAAATATTTACTTTAAACAATTTACCTGTTCAATATTCAATTATTTGATTTTAAATGGATTTTACATATCAATCAATTACTCTATTATACCCAATGAATTCAACAATTATTATCCTATCCAACTATTGATTTCAAAGGCATTCACTAAGTAGCGTTTATTTTCCAATACTTATTACTATTCAAATCTTCGAAACCAATCTATTAAAATTTATATTACTACCTAAATAATTCACAATTCTTATTCACTTATTTACATTTGTTTTCCATATATTCCCTTGTAACCAAGTAATAACATTTGAGTCAATTCAATTAGATTGGAACTCCATTCAATGTATAAATAATTACTTGGATAATTATTGTTGCAATTCATTCCAGTTATTTATATTCCAAACAAATTACAATTTTTTTTCTAACATTAAATCACGAAATCTTATTAAATTAGCTATTTTAATTATCGAAAATTTACGGGTCGTTACATAAGGTTAAATATATAATCATGACCCATAATGTATAGAATAAATAATATTACCTTTCAAGCATAAATAAATATGCAGAATACAGTATTGCTTATTAACTCATAAAAGCATATTACCCTTGCAATACTTATAATACTTTGCCGCTAAAGGATTGAAAAATAGTAAAAAAAACGTTTGTAAGTTATGGAATGATAAACATTATAGTTTCCCACATGAAGCTAAAACTTATATTGCTTCTGAAATATCTATAAAAAAGGTGTTACATAAGAGGAAATAATTGATTAAAAATTAACTCCCAAATCAATTAACATTAAAGAGGATTATTATGTATCCAGTTCTTTCTCTAAATTTAGTTCCAATTAAAGATAATCAATTTCAACTAATTCTCTTTTTTGTTTAAGTTCAAATCAAATGGAGCTTATAATAATCAATTCCTTTTTATATGCTACATGGTAGTATAATCTGTTGTGATCTTTCTTAATTAAAGTTGGTTCAGATATAAACATTACCAATACTATGTAGGCATATTTGTTTACTTGTGTGAATGAAAACATGTAAAAAAATTATTTATTGCATATCATTTGACATGCGTAGCACATACAATATAGGAACTGAAATATTAATACAAATATGATAAAACATTTCACGCATTCATTATATACAATCAACCATGTTTAATATTCAACCATCAAGAAAATAGTTCTACCGAGATTCGTATTTATGCTCAATTTGTAACATAAAATTTAAAGTGGTCACCTTTCTATAATAACAACTATCAACTAAACTAAAAACTAATCATGTTAGGTAAATTATGCGTATTATATAATAAATATATATAAATTAAAATTTTGAACTTAACATATTTTTTGCTAGTTTAGAAGTAGTTTAAAAGATGAAGTTTCATCAATTTGACATTGATGCATTTTGAGAAAGTAGCATCTATGTAAAAATTCTAGTCTTTGAACAACTAATGAAAACAATGAAAACAACAATGACTAAAATGTTAAAAAATATCCACCGCCTACATGATCCCAATAACTTAATATGTGAACAAATACAATGTAAGAATGAATTGTAGTTAGTTTCATATGGAACTGAGAGTAAAAGCGAATTATGTTAAAGATCTTTTCTAATTCAAACTAATGTAGAATAAGTTATACTAAGAATTGATGATATATTCGATTCCAAATTAAGTTAGAGAATTGATTACACATCGATTATAGAATATGTTCTTTAATTAAATGAATTAATTGCCTCTAGTTTGGGAATTCAATTACATATAATTAACGGAATACTAAAAATTGGAAAAAAATATACGAAAACATACATCGCGATGAAAATTAACCTGAAATCGTATCAATAGTCACATTCATTCCAAATAACAAACACGTAAAAATTTAAAAGAACCAAATACACAAATTCTGTAATATTTATACATTTTTTATAAAAAATTAAGTGTACTTCTCCATAGTTTCAAATTTGACTGAAGTTGGAAGTAAGAGTTTTAAAAACTTAAAGCATTAAAAAAATTATCAAAACTAACATTATTCTTAAAACCAAAAGCGTAGATAATTAATGCTTTCAACAATTTAAGTTTATAAATGTTGTATTAAATTCATTCTACCTTAAGATAATAAAAGGAAATAGATAATTATATAAAACTCATCCCAATTTGTGGATTATAAAATCATTGTAAATGATTTCACACACATAAAATTATAAAATTTTATATATTTATTGTTACAAATAAATATAAATTATACATAGAAATATATAAATGTATATTTATTGATATATGCAATATGAAGTAATTATGATAATACTGCATTACATTTTAATCAAAAGATAATTATTATTTGTATTCTAATATATTTCCTTTTGTTTTGATTTCAATTTTTAATTAGAGGATTAATTAAAAAATAATTTTCAAATTAATTACCTATGATGCTAATTAAATGAATTAATTATCACTAATGGGAATATTCATTCAATCAGAATTAAATTATTGAACAATAAAGAACAAAAACCATAAGCATATTCATTTTAACTATTAACAACTAAATAGTAAACATGTTATCAAATTTTCATATCAATTAAATTACGCATACACTATAGTGAATTTATAAAAATTGCAAGTTTTACTAAGCTAAACATTAGGTTTAGAAACTAAAAGCGTAAAAAACATTAAACCTAACATTATTTTTTGAAATTGAAAGCATAAATGAGAATTAATAGTTTCACAACTTGACCCACTAACTTTTACATCTAACATATCATTCGTTAGTAAATCGTTTTAGTATATTATCTTTCAAAAGAAAATTAATTTGTGAACTATATATCCTCCAACTATGAGATTTCGACTATTTGAACGTAATCCTGGTTTGTTAGAAAATGCATAAAT
Source organism: Allium cepa (assembly GCA_030765085.1). NCBI lineage: Eukaryota > Viridiplantae > Streptophyta > Magnoliopsida > Asparagales > Amaryllidaceae > Allium > Allium cepa. Next base: position 13,893,294 of record CM060940.1, on the reverse strand, counting down.
AATAATATGAATAGAAACAAAACCACATGATTTAATAAATATACATTTTGAGACTGTGTAATTAAGTAGAAATAAAAAGCTAATATGATAAAAAAATTATGATTATAAATGGTGTTGTAGACGGAAATAAAAATGTTGCAAGGAGAAATATATGAATAAAGAGTTGATCATAGTTTTGTCACTATTCGTAGCAACCCCATTTTATTAAGCAATAATTAATAGGATTTAATAATAGTAATTTAATTAATTAATTTAAGTTTGAAAATTTATTTAATAAATTGTTTTTGAATTTATTTAAATAGAAGGATCTAAATTGCGAAAGTATAGTATATAAATTTTAAAATAAGCTGTAATGTGGACAATGAACTTGTATGACACCGATTCACTGTATGTATATATAGTTGACATTTGATTCGTAATATATTCTTATAACATTATTATATTCTATATTATATGTTATCGCTGCGCCTAACTCTTTGTTCTCAACTATTTACTGTATAATGTGGATTGTTCGGTCCTAGAGGCACTTATGTCTCTGCTTTGTACAAATACTGTATAGGTATTGAGTTATATATTTTATTTTTTAATACGTACCAGCGTTAGTCCAAGATAATATTCAGATGTTTACTTATCATAGCCTCATTCTCTATATTGTCTTATAGTATTACTCAGTAATACTTTTGGATAGTATGAGTATAGAGATGGGTTATTACTATAAATGCACATAGAACAAAAACCTTGTATTGACTTAATTTTGGAACTACCGAATAATTTTTTCCTTTACTTCAAACATACATGTAGATTTAATAACTGAAACAATACAAAAATTAACATAGTTCATAAAGAAATATTGTACCACCATAAAATTTTACTTGTAAATACATATGAAAATAACAATTTTAAGGAATTAATTATGTATACTATTAGCATTACCGAATTTTGTTATTAGAATTTAATACTATAGGTGTCTGTAACACCTATAGCGCTTAGCTTTTGGCCTCCCGATACAGGATGTTACAATAAAATACACCTAAGGTCTGACAAGAACTTCATGTGCCCCTGCTACATAAAATCGGCCTACCGCTTGACTAGTAGTACCGTATACATCACCACCACGGTTGAGATCAGCAACCGTATCGGAGCATACAAAAAAATTGGTCAAATATTGATTCTAGATACGGTGGTGACATACCCTTATGGGAGTGATCCACATAGCCCTGCGGCATAACCTATTTTGGTCATTTCCAGTTAATGAGGCCTGAGGCTATGTTTACCTTTTTTAGAGCACTGCCACTTAGAACGCAACATTACCTTCCAGATGTTGACCCAATGTCAGCATTCATCCATACAAGTCGTTCAGAAGATAAATGAACCGAAGGTACTATTTCCACTACACCTATTTTGAAATTATCCTCAGGGTTAGTAGCAAATAGCCCTTTTACTTCAAAGTCTTTATCTTGGACCTTGCATTTACTATTTCCAATTCGGACGTTTATGTTGGTTCGAAGTGATTTTTGGATAACAACTAATATCCGATCCCAGTTTCTCCAAACCAACCTTCGATAATTTTAAAAGTTCAAGTTATTTATAGTGCACAATCCAACTATCAGGGTGCGGAGATTTGCATATGAACATATGTTCCATATGCTTAGATTATCATGACCCTCTTATCAAAATTAACCCCCTTGTATTTATCACGTTCTCGAAGTGCGGTATTTGTGATGAGTACATGTCGACTTACTTTCAATAAAATGCACCATCATTTTATTACAACTATTTTAATTCATTTGTCTACTTAATATCATGGATAAAGACCCTTGGTTTTAAAACAATTCACTTAAACAAGAAAATTAGTCAAAGATAAATAATCGATAGGGATTTTAAAGAAACCTTAAAAACAGCTAAATCATAAGTTTAAACTCAATCAAAACTTAATTAATCTTCATTAAATCAAAATTAAATCATTAATTATCCAAATTTTATTTATAATTAAACTATAATTATACTATATTTAATTAACATTTATTTAAGAAATTAAACCCTCATTAAATGGATAATTAACCTTTAATTAAATAACAATTAATTAAATAATCAACTCAAATTAAAAATTATATAAAATAAATAACTTGATTAAATAGAAATTAATTTTATTTTTGTCTTAATTAATCATTATTTAAAACTTACTTAATTTAAAATAATTTACTTAGTTACCAATTTCTTAAACTCTAATTATTTAACCTAATCACCTAATTAATTAATTAATAATTACCCAAATTAATTTAAATTAAATAAATAAATTATTACATAATTAATTAAAAAAATTAACTTACTAAATTGATTCAAAATGAGTTTTCAAAAACAATCCAAAAGAAAACACTTAAAACTTGAAATCGTGAAATTTTTCGAATTGCATCCATAGCGATTGACACTATGAGCGCAGTTCGCTAGAATTGATTTCTAGGCGAAAGTTATACTTGGCTCAAGCGATGCCATACATTTTAAAAAAAAACTTATGTGAAAGGTTTTGAAACTTTCAACAAGTTATAACTTGGAAAACATTCCAAAATCAAATAAAAGAAAACCTATTTCTTTCCATCGAATCTCAGATCGCTTTACGACCATTTCAACACTAGTTCACAACCATCTCATTCTAACTTGGGTTCCATTTTACAACCAATACTACCAACATATCATAACCAATATAACATGTCTACAACCATATCCATATAAAACATACACATATCTAAATATATCACATATTTAACCAAATCACTTATCCAATTCAAACAACCAACTTGCAATCACATATTATCTAATTCACATGGTAATTCAACATATCTACCTAGCATATTTAACAACATATATAGCATTAAAAAAAGTTGAAAGCTTACTCATCGAAAGCTTTACAAATCTCAAAGCAATTTCCACCAGAACTTTGATATACGCTAGTACTCGATCCTAATTTGCAAACGTGAAGCTTTTGGATGCCTAAACACCTAGAATAAGCTCGACCTAATGTGTTTTTGGTGGAAGGGGACTTGATTTTGGAAGAGGAAGTGTAGAGATGGATGTAGAATGGTTTTGGTGAGCTAAAGAGAAGAGTTTGAGTGGAAAAGAGTGATTTGTTCTAACTTTTACAAACTATGGTAGCCATTGTTATTTTAGAAAGGAAGTTTTAGAAAGTGAAGAGGAGAAAGAAAAGAAGAATGTGTGTGTATGGATGTATATTTATAGGCAAAAAAAGAATTGGGGAAAATTATTAATTTACCCTTTAATGATTTGATATAATGTACCATGATATTGAAAATTCACATCACCTTCCCACTCCTCTCTCTTATCACATCTCCCTCCTTCTCTAGTCAAATCTTTATGCGCATGATGAATAATGATGTCTAATTATGAAAAATATTAAGATATGACAACATTTAATAATATATATTTATATATAACGTGTGACGCCCCACCTCTATGCTCACAATAACAAAGAGTATTAAAAGAAATACTGTCTGTTATTACGAAGAATAAGGCTGGATAGGAGCGGTCATCCGTAGTTAGGCCTTACACTAATATTGGTTACCTCGATAGGAGTAGTATATATTTTTAATTTTTTTCATCTCTTATTTATTTACTCCCATACATATATCCAATTCCAGTATAAAAAGAACTACGATGGTTCATAATAGTTTAGGACAATAAATATAATAATAACACAGATAATATAAATGCGGAACACAGATAAACGAAAAGTCTCATATATATAATAACTGATGTCAGTTACAATACATTTGATACAGTACATATGATACAACTACAACTGTCGACTCTGGAAGTTACATATACAAGTACATTATCGTAAATAATATACATGAATATACAACATCATATACTATGACAACATCTACTCCAAATGATATAAAGAAACTTCATAGCTCAAGCAGCAACCCAAAGTAAGATATCAACAACCTGTAAATACTCGGTCTGACCCAAGTATTAAATTCAAGAGAAAATAATACACGGGTCAGTCTAATTCAAACTCAGTTATTAGTGTACAGAAGCAATAATAATTAAATATGAATAGACGACAGTCACAATAATTCTCGTCTATCCGACCCTTTAATAAAGAAATCGGATAACGGTAAAATATAACACTTAACAGCGTTAAACAATAAATCAGCAGATTCAAATCATCAACAGAGATAAGTGAAAAGAGTATCAATGAAGATAATTTAGAAAACATCAGAATTGCCTAAATGGCAATTAACAACAAAATCCAATTATTAAATAATAATAATTAGAACTCAGAATCTAATTATCAATTAGATAATTAGATAACAACAAAATGATCAATTGAAACTAAATCAATTTAAACAATTGAAATATCACTCAAAAGACATTAAAACCGATTGGCTGCAGTATACGCACACGTGCACTGCCTCGCCAATCCTGTCTATGAAATACGTAGAATATCAATGAATCAAAAATAAATGAAATATCAATGAAATCAATACTGTGTGGCTGCAGTACACGCACGCGTGCACTGCCTCGCCACAACAGTGAAGAAATAGAAATCAGCACAAGGTCAAATCCGAGCTACAAGCTGGATTCAACTCAAGTGAATTCTATAAACACTTCCAAATGCAATCAAGTGGAACAAGGCTATATATATATGCAGTAAAATGGCTGCAACATAATCAGAGATGCAGTACTGTGCACCACAAGGCAAACCCATATAAACATGCACACAAGAATCTCAAGTCTGGACCAAATGCCCTCTAATGAACGTGGGACAAGACCAGACCTAATACCATGGAGGTGGCTACCTAGTACTGCAGACCACGGGGATTGAAAACTAAGCATCGTATGCAAATCAGGTAAGTTTGCCAACAATACAAATGCAAGAATTAACTGTGGATACAATTGTATCACAATTCAAAGCAACAGGGACAAGCAAGCAAGACCGAAATGCAACTGCACAAGGCAGGTGCAGGCACAAGTAATGGACCAAGTATATATGTAAACCCAATTGTACACAAATTAATGTACATAACGATCTGCACATGGACAAAATAAATGAGTGGTGCAACATGGAATAGCAAAAAATACGACAGGTATATCATAGTGAAACTGGACAGTAACATCAAAATGCATGAACAAAGCATGCTACAGGTCTTACAGCATGGATGGACAATTACCCATAGGCAACAGTGGAAGGAACATAACCAACCTTACAACTGACCCATATATGCAACAAAGATCACATGTGCAGCAGCCTAACCAATGAAATAACCATGTTCAAGACCCAATTCAGTGAATTACATGACAAGCAGGAGTGCAGTGACAACATCAGTGAATGTATGCAGAGTCAAGGCCACAATGAAATCACAAACCAAAGGAGTGGTAGGAACAAAGATAAAACATGTATGCACTGTAAACTGGATAGCGCAACTATCATACCCACGACCAAAGGCCGTATTACATCTCGACTCAACTATAGGTGAATTAGTGAAACAACAAAGTCCAAGTGAAACTGGACCAGTAAACAAAACCAAAGTCAGGTGGATAACCAATGCAACACTCAGGCCAGTGAGTACTTCATAAATGCAGACCAGATCAGAGTGACAACACTTACAAGCTCAACAAATTCAAAAATGGATATTTCACGGCTGGACAGAACTATCTGATAAAAATGTGAATTCTAACAAGTACAATGACAACTTGAACATTTCAATGTTTGCAAAAATAATTACCTAAGCATTGCAGCAAGGAAGTATAGCATTTCAATAATGCAAAGTGCTTATTCACGTGTGTAGCTAGTAGTAAACATTTTAATATTGTAAACTACGTGCGCACATATGCAGTAGGACGTATAACAGTTCAACATTATAAACTACATACACCCACATGCAGTAGGAATTAAAACATTTCAAGTTTGCAAAATACTAAACAACATGAATTACTAGAGCAAATGCAGCAGCAACTCGAAGCCAACTGATACATTCAAACAACAAATGGATGCACAGAATTAACTCAATGCAGTCTTGAATCAAACCAAAAAGAAACAAATGCAACAGTCTCAAAGCACCATCAACTAAAGGGAACAACAGAGAAATGAAGTCAGTGCCAAAAATCGAACCAAATCTATTTTGATTTAAAAATCAAGTTGAAGCATAGCATGGTCCACCAAACAAAAGTCCCCAAAATCATGTGACTGATGTCACAAAAATCGAAACCGTGCGTGAATTGAAACCATCAAAAAAACATCGACATTCAAACAGAACTAAACTGTCGAAACACGAGTGGAATTAGATGTGAGTGAAGGGGATCACTCACCTTGTTGAAGAGCATTAATTCGAATCATAGCTAGGACCTCCCCATATCGAAGCAGCAACGATCAACAAGCGGCCGAAGGTATCTCGAAACGAATGACAATCGAAGCTAAGAACTCGAGTTGGATCGAGCTTTTGGAGTTGCCATCTTCGAATTACAGAAAACCCTAGTTTTCTGTAGGAGGTCGAGCCGCCATTTTTCTTTGTTCGATTAGGGTATTGCGAAAATGAAAAAAAAAGATAAGGAGGAACGATTGGTTTGAAAATTAAAAGGGAATGGCATCTGATTCGATATTTTTCACAGCCTCAAGCCAAAGAAACTTGGGCCGAAATTTTTTTTTTTTTTAAAGCCAATTATAAATCGAGCAAAACCCCGAGTTGTTACAGACTCCCCTCCTTATAAAAATTGCGTCCCCGCAATTTTCATAATTAAGGACGTCAATAACAATTATTTTTCTAACATAAACTGGTTAAGCTAGAAAAATAAAGATCAAGAACACACACGTCAAAGAAATCTTTTAATTTCATAAAAGAAATTCACAAATTATCAACAAAGTCTAATTATCAAGTAGACAATCAGAAAACAACAAAACTGAATGAAAGCAATTATCAGCAATATTCAATTATCAATTAGATGATTAGAACACAGAAATCACAAAATAGAAATATCTAATTATCGATACGATAATTAGAAGACAGCAAAATCTAATTATCACAAAGATAAGTAGAAAACAAAATTCAGAAATCGCGAAACTGCAAATATCTAGTTATCCAACAGATAAATAGAAAACACGAACTTCATAATCAACAAACTCTAACTATCAACAGAGATAGATAGAAAACAGCAATTCAATAAAATCAACATAATCTAGAATCAATTAGAGACTAGAAAGTCTCATATCAATAAAATCAGCAATCAACCAATATCTAATTATCACAAACGATAATCAGGAAACATCAAATCATCAAATATTTAATTATCACCAATGATAATCAAATTTCAAATCAACAAATATTTAATTATCACAAATGATAATCAAATTTCAAATCAACAAATATTTAATTATCACAAATGATAATCAAATTTCAAATCAACAAATACTTAATTATCAGAAATGATAATCAAATTTCAAATCAACAAATATTTAATTATCAAAAATGATAGTTAAATCTACACATATCCGATTATCAAAAACGATAATCAGAACTCATATCAACAAATATTCGATTATCAAAAACGATAATCAAATTTCAAATCAACAAATATTCGATTATCAAAAACGATAATCAAATTTCAAATCAACAAATATTGGATTATCAAAAACGATAACCAAATCAACAAATATTCGATTATCAAAAACGATAACCAAATCAACAAATATTCGATTATCAAAAACGATAACCAAATCTCAAATCAACAAATATTCGATTATCAAAAACGATAACCAAATCAACAAATATTTAATTATCACAAATGATAATCAAATTTCAAATCAACAAATATTTAATTATCAAAAACGATAGTTAAATCTACACATATCCGATTATCAAAAACGATAATCAGAACTTATATCAACAAATATTCGATTATCAAAAACGATAATCAAATGTCAAATCAACAAATATTCGATTATCAAAAACGATAATCAAATCTCAAATCAACAAATATTCGATTATCAAAAACGATAACCAAATCAACAAATATTCGATTATCAAAAACGATAACCAAATCTCAAATCAACAAATATTGGATTATCAAAAACGATAACCAAATCAACAAATATTTAATTATCACAAGCGATAATCAAATCAACAAATATCTAATTATGAAAAACGATAATCAGAACTCATATTAACAAATATCCAATTACCTGCAGATAATTGGAAACAACAAATATCTAGAAATCAATTAAGATGATCTAGAAAATCAACATAAAAGGTGGATCGATCCCATCATATGGCGAGTTTTAGCTACGCCACACGTGCATCAACATATGGCCGAAGCCTACCAAGTACCCAACATAATTTTGGCGCCCAACAAATGACCCGAAGGTCCAACATATGACCCGAAGATCCGGTACTGGTATTGACCCGAAGGTCCAACATATGACCCGTAGGTCCAACATAGTGGCTCGAAAGCACACGAAAATCATCATATATTCAATTAACGAGTCCGGAATTAACCGAAATAGCAAACGCACATGTCCCATACCACGTGTTTTAGTAAATCGTTTTATTCTCTTCATCGTTTCCTTGAACGTGTAAAATCATCAAAATCATCAAACAGCAAATGTTTCAATTAACGAGTCCGGAATTAACCAAAATAGTAAAAGTGTGATTCCATACTCCGCACTTTTGCTACATCGTTTAAATCTCTTCATCGTTTCCTTGAAAGTGCAAATTGTGTATTCCAAAAATAACATTTCACATTCTCAAACGGACAAGTCCGGAATTAAGCGAATCAGTAAAAGAAAGGGGTCATAATCCTCGAATTTTCTGAAATGTTTAAGCCACTTTCTCATTCTTTTGAAAATGCAAACTGTAAAAATTCTGAAAACAATTTCATTTACTTTATCAAAGTAAATAATCTACATTCTCAAACGAACAAGTCCGAAATTAAGCGAATCAGTAAAAGAAAGGGTTCATAGTCCTCGATTTTGCTGAATCGTTTAAATCGCTTTCTCATTCTTTTGAAAGCATAAACTTTAAAAATTTTGAAAAACAATTTTATTTTTATAACGATTTGTAATCCGTGATAAAAACAGCAACATTAGTGACAATTTCAATAAGAAAATTGTACTTCTCAAAACACCGTAGAAACGGATCTCAAAATCAGCTTTGCGGGATATCCGCTTGAAAATCCACTTTAAAATATGACGGATACAGAAGTCAAAGCGAAAGTAATTTTTAAACGTCAAAATCTCATCAAAATAATTCACATTAAAATACAATATCAGTGAATTTTCATTCATTAAAAATGTCAATAAAACACCTTGCTTCAAAATATAGCATTGGTTAAAAATCCCGTTATAAGAATAACGGCAACAATATACGTTTCATAACCAACCATCGGTTCAACGTAAAATTAGTGTAGTAACGTGCAACATAAATTTGCACGTATACCGCAAAATGAACAAAGAAATCATTCAAATATATCTTCAATGAAGATAATTCAAAACAGCGGAAATCTCAACAAATTCACATAACTGCAATCGCTTCGAATTCTCAAATTGGATTCGAAATTTCCAAAGAAAACAAATTAAACACAGCTATGTAAGCAACAAATGAAATTTATTTCAATTTCATAATTCGATTTTTAAATCAAAAAGGTTATCAGCCGTACTCAGCGAAGATAGTCACTGTTTCCGCTGTGCTCTCTGATAAACAAAACACACTCAATCAATCATCAAAACACAGTTTCACTTTTTATTTTTAAATAAAGATATTTAAAAATTCCATCCAAATTTCAAAACTTTAGTTTTGACTCACAACACAATAAAACATCGACATATAGTTGTAACACATGTTCCATCTAAGTTATGTTTTATATTATGTCCATAAACCCCAAGCTCTGATACCGACTGTGACGCCCCACCTCTATGCTCACAATAACAAAGAGTATTAAAAGAAATACTGTCTGTTATTACAAAGAATAAGGCTGGATAGGAGCGGTCATCCGTAGTTAGGCCTTACACTAATATTGGTTACCTCGATAGGAGTAGTATATATTTTTAATTTTTTTCATCTCTTATTTATTTACTCCCATCGATATATCCAATTCCAGTATAAAACGAACTACGATGGTTCATAATAGTTTAGGACAATAAATATAATAATAACACAGATAATATAAATGTGGAACACAGATAAACGAAAAGTCTCATATATATTGTTAACGCTAAAATTTGAACGCTAACACCTCGGTGTATAAAGTGTAGTTGTGAAAGCACCACCCGATGATTCGATAACAGAGTATAAGCAGAAAATCACAGAAAAAGCAGTGAATAACAACGATTTTATAGTGGTTCGGCTCAAGGCAAGCCTACGTCCACTTTAATTCTCTTTATTGCTAAATCGATTACAACTTTACAACAATCTTCAATTACAATTATGACGAGACAAACAACTAGAACTTTGGTAGAGAAGAATTCTTCGAATCCATGTAGATTGCGTTAGATTTTCCCTTGAAGTTAGTTGAGATGCCTTTCGAACTTGGAGTGTCAGGTGAGTTGAGAATTCAGCAGAGTATTGGCGCTTGAAGTGATTGGTCCCCCCCCCCCCCCCCGTCCCTTGAATGTTGGAGGTGGTCGCGTATTTATAGGGGTTTCTGGTGTCAAGTTGTAGGTAGTGGCCGAGATAAGCTAGGTCGTAAGCCGTTGCCGAGATAAGCTAGGTCGTAGGTCACTGCTCCTCACCTATGCACGACCTATGGTTTAAATGGGAGGCGCATATTCTTCTAGCCCCAAATCCTAAGTCCCAAGTCGCTGCCGAGTTATCGTGACGCGCATTGATCTGTTGCACTACTTCCCCCTTCATATCCTTAAATCGGTCACGACTTATCATGAGCCGTAAGCCGGCCACGACTCAGGTGTGGACCAACTTATTCTTAACAGCTAGGTCGGAAAACAACTTGAGTAGTTAGATCGGAAAACGTGTTAGGTCGGTAGACCTTTATAAGTCCTAGGTCGGAATCTCCTTGAACCTTAAGTCGGCATCATTTCAAGACGTTAGGTCGGAACTTTCTTTAAGGCATTAGGTCGGCATGCTTCTCAAGGCCCTTAGGTCGGTATCCCTCTTAGGTCTTATGCGGTTAGGTCGGTCTTCCATGTTAAGGTACTAGGTCGGCATCCCTTCGTGTCTTGGGTCGGCATCCTTCGTTAAGTCGGCAGAGTGTTAGGTCGTTTATTATCTTGGATCGGTGAGCCACGGCCGAGGCGGGGTTAACATTTGCCCCTCGAAGCATGCGCCTAATGGTTAGGTCGTATGCTTCGATACTCTTTAACCCGTTCCCTTTTTAGATCGGTAGGTCGTAAATGACCTAACAGTTAGATGGCCTAAGTCGCTCCAGTCTCTACCTTAGTGAGATATAAGTCGTCCATTTTCTTCTTTCTCTTTATTACTTACTCCCTTGTTCGATTCCGCCATTAAAATTTTCTCAAGCTCCTAAAGGCGATCTCATTCCAATCGATCACTGGTAATCTCTGCTATTCATCGCGTAAGTGGTCCTGCTCTCTTCTCGATCATAGATTACTGTTAGTCCATGAATTCCGCCACTCGAACTCGAACTGCCTCCTTGTTCAATGCTTCATCATGAATCCTGTTACGTTTATAGTTGATGAGGCTTAGGTTGCTCGATTTTGGCTTCAGACGACAGTTGAGACGATGAAGATGGTTTACTACCCCAGGCTCAATGATTTCTGATGGCAGGGCAATGGATTTGTGACAACTTTGAGCTTTTTATTGGGCGATCCGATAGCTTGAATGAAATGAAGGCTGTTGTTGATGGAACGGCTATTGGGTTAGCGGGTCGATGGAGTGTGATGTTGGTTCGGGAGCGAGTTAGTGAATTTGGGTGGCTTAGCCTTTGGCCGACCTGGCTTTTAGTGACCTTAAGTCGTGGCTGAGATAATGCTTGAAGGAAACTTGCCGATTTAAACCCTAAGGCCTGAATCGTGACCGAGTTAATACTTGGAGAAGTTCCTGCCTTTTGAATCGGAGCTTACTTTCTTATCTCTCCCTTGCGACCTAGAGGACTGGGTTGCCAAATTAAACTGCTTAGACCCTGACCCGCTACCGACCTAGCCTTATCTCGCGAAAGACTTTTAAATCGTAGCCGACTTAATACTTAAGCTTTTGGACGTGTTGACATTTAGGAGCATAGACCCACTTTGAGTATTTGACTTGAACTGCCGAACTAAGTTGTCTGAGTTTTGAACTGCCCCAACTCTAAACTTGTTTGAATCTCATTGTATTATTTCACAGACCGCATTAACTTATAAGCTGACAACCTGCTGAAAATAACAAACAAAGAAAACCAAGGCGAAAATACTGCCATTCACTGCCCACATCAAATGAAAGATTAGTCGAGACAAGACAAGCAACTTAAATATATTGCATGAAATGCTTGTGAATCAATCAACTAAAGTTAAACATTAATGCAAAGTATCAACAATCTGAATTGATTTGTCTGCATCAACATTATACTTGCATATCTAGGCTTAAAACAATAGTCCCTGGATTTCATAACTAACAAATGCTTGCTATTTTTCATTCCAGTTATATTTGTTTATTGCTTTGTTAATTTTACACAACACCTCACACATTTTAGGAAACGTGCACCGTGATGTTTGAATATCCAGTTATTTATGTAGAATGACTTCCCATCAAGAAGAAATGGAAGCTCAAGAGGAAGAAACTTTTCCGGTAGCTCTACCTATAGAGAATCCTCCAGAGAGAACTCCAACCATTCTAACCCCGAGAGCATTTACTCAGCTGCGCACTCAATTTGGTTTTACTGAGAGTGATGTCCTGCTCCTTGGGCCAAGTGATACTGCCGACAATCCTCCCCGTGGCTTTATTGCAATCAATCGTCAAATGTGTTTAAGCGGAGCGATCCCTCCTTTTAATGACTTTCTCCGAATTCTTCTCCTTCGGTTGTCAATCTCTCCGTCCCAACTTCATCCTAATGGTTATGCCATCTTGATGGGGTTGTGCGTTTTGTTCAGAAGAACTTTTGATCGCTTACCAAGTTTTGAAGAAATCCGTTACTTATGCTCGTTTGCAAAGAGTAGAGATCATCCTCCCCTTATAATTGTGAGGAGTGCTAGAAACCGCAAACTTATTTCCGACCTTACCGAAAGCGTTCATGGATTTCTGAACCAATTTTTCTTTGCTCGCTGCCCCCCAGGGTTTTATGCTGATTGGAGAGTAGGAAGTAAGATTACTTGTCTCCATTTTTAAACTTTCTCGAGATCCGAATTACCAATTACTAATTTCATTCTTTGCTCTTTTCAGCACTTCCTCTTCCCTCTAGAGATCCGGTCCATAAGCAGACTTTTGATAGATTGAGTGCCGTGGCCGTAGCAGAGAGAAGCATCAAGTTTTTGTTGGGGGATGAATTATTGCACCAATACGGGCTTTTGCATACTTCTCGTTCTACACATCCTCATGAAATCCCCGACTCCCCGGCTAGAGCATTGGATGCCCCAGTTTCTACAGATACATCCAAACCAAAAGGACTTGCTCCCGAGGCTTTGCTAGTGAAATGTTCCACTTCTGTTGATGTTGCGGGGCCATCTGACGAACTTGTTCCGGTTATTGAGGAAGAGGAGCCTCAGGGATCTCCCCGACGTTCACAGAAATCCGGCGAAGAAGCCGAGAAAACTAGCCTTGCCAAGCAGAGCAGGGATGATACTTTCGAAGGGCTGAGCGACCTCTTTGCCACCTCGCAAGAAATCTTTAAAGATGATCCTATCACTACCGGGGTTTCTTCTTCAGTAGTCGAAGCAACTTCCATCCTGCAACAGACTCCGTCAACTCAAGAGTTGACGCTAACTATTAACCCACAACCACTCCTCAATTAAAGAGTGGTTCGTAGTTTGATGCGCGTAGTTTGCACATCACACACACTTAGAATTTTTTCGGCACTTTTATGCTTCTCACTTTTTGTACTTTTGAAGAATTCTGAGATTTAGCTCTTTTCTTATTTCAGATCCTCTGATGGGGCGCAGCGGATCTTATTATGATGATTTCCAGCGCTACGGGAGGCGTAGCCAGTATGATTACAGGCGTTACCTTCCCTCTTACAAAGATTCTGATGAAGAGAGAGCCGCTCGAAAGGCTCAAGAAAAGAGGGCTCAAGAGGAGCGCTATGAAAGAAGAGAGAGGGAAGAGCGCCACGATTCTTCACAGAGAGGTGATGATTCCCATAAAAGAAAAACCCATGATGACAGAGGAAAAGGTCATGTGGTCGAAGATTCGAGCAAGCGAGCCTGACATGGTGAGAAGCACACCACTACAACTCCTGAAAAGGTTACTGCCCCTGCCTCGCTTGATATTCCTTCCGGCTCTCCCGCTCTCGGGAAGTCAGACATCCAAACTATAATTAGCAGACCCAAATTCCAAGTTGGACCGGGTCCTGCCACCTTGCAAAGTCGGTTTCCTCAGTGGTGTCTGAAGGGAGTAAGGTTTGACCTTGACTTGGTCCCCATTGACAAGTCTGCCATGTTACGAAACCTTGACGCCGTCAAGCTTGATATTGAGAGGATGTCGAACTGGCAGAAACTTGTTGACGAGCTTCAGAGGGTTAATCGTGCAAACATAGAGGCCATGCTCACCATGGAAAATGATAAAGCCGAATGGCAAAAGGTGCTCGAGCAACATGACACCGAGATGAGAAGCATTGCTTCTTACAATGAGGAGCTTGAAGCAAAAGTTGAAGAACTGAAACAAGAGCTTGCTGCTTCCTCTACTTCTTATTCTCAAAAAGAAGAAGTGCTCCTAAAACAAGTGAGAGATGCTCATGCTAGCCAAAGGGATGCCGAAGACAGGCTCGAAGTGCAGAAAAGAATTAGTGAGGGCTATGTCACTGACATTGAAGAGCTTCGGAAGAAGAATAACTCCCAAGAGGCGGAGATTCAAATGCTGAAGCTTCAACTTTCTAAAGCTGAAATGGAGCGTGATGAGGCCGCTGCCGGCAAAATTGCAGCTGAAGATTCTCACGAGGCAACGAGGGCCAACATTAGCTCAACATTATTTGATTTCTATCTGCATAGCATTTTGGGGCGTGGTAGCCTCGCCTTTCTAGGCCCCAAGTATGAAATTACACTGGCTGAAGTTTGGGAGGCAGCACTCGATATGCTCGGTGGTAAAGGCGCTGGCTACGCTGAGTCAGCTCTTGAAGAGCATTATCTTGATGATGATGCTCGCGCCGCTCTTGCCAGGGGGAGAGAACAGCTTGCAAAATTAAGGGCCGAAACAGCGGCAGGAGAATATTCAGGAAAAATCACCTCAACTACTCCAATTCAACCTTCTCCTTCAGCCGAAATTGACATTATCGGTTCTAGTTCTCATCCCCATCTCCTACTAAAGTCACCACTGATATTACAAGCATACAAGGTGGAGATGAGGGCGGCGAGAGTGCCGAGGCACAGGCTTACGAAGTTGAGGTCAGGGAACCGACTTCTGCAGGTAACCCTACTGACAATCTTGCCCAAGTAGACTGCTCATATGTTTCTTATGAACTTGATGGGCTTTTTGACTACTTCTTGAATCTCAGCGAACCTTTATCTCCGCTTTTTGCTGACTTAAACTTTTTTCCTTCTGTAGAGAAAACGTCGGGAATTGTTCAGGCTTCTCCTCCTCCAATTATTCCTTCCCCGCCTATTAAGGTCACTCCTCCTTCCGCTTCGCAACCCGGGTCACAAGAGGAGCAAATAGAAGCTCTTCACGGCTTAGACGATCCCGTTGCTTCTCAAGATCCGAAAGGAGAAGAAACTGAAGGAAGCGAGAGGACTCCAGAACCAACTGGCTCCGACGCTGAACAGTTATCCAAACTTCTTTCTCCAAGGAGTGGGTCTTCCTCCAAGAAGAGAGGAAAGCAGGGAGTTTCCAAGAAGAAGAATAAGAAGGGATCTTTTACTGGCGAAGAGGAGACGGAAGAAAGTCCGATCGAGCCCCTTTCTCCTCCATCCCCTACCCTTACAAGCCGGCCTAAAAAGTTGGTCATTCGGCCAGGTGCGGGCTCAAAAGGTGGGCGGAAGAAGAAATGATGGCTCTGGGTCTGTGGCTTTCATATCGTTTTTTGCCTTTTTTGCATGCAATGACCGGAAATTGTGCGGGTACCGGCCCCCCGCTTTTCTTTTGTTGTTTTTTTTTACTTTGGAACCTGTACCTATATATAAAATAGTGTTGAATAAAATGATTCTTTTTCTTTGTACAAACTTCTGTCTATATCTGAGAATGCATTTACTATTCATTTTTGTACAAGTTTCTTTGTATGATATTGCAGTGAGCTTGTGGTATATATTGTTCGAGCGTAATTTTACCGATGTAGTTATGCCATGCTGCCCCTATACCATAAGCCTATTGCAATATTTTATTTTATGAGGAACTTGTGCTTTTATTCTTTAGAGAATAATTATTCCACATTTGGGGGAATATGATTTCATTAAAAAATAGTTCACAAAGAAGTTTCTACGCTTCAACCTTCGAAGATATCACTCTTTATTTTGTGCATATACACATTTTATTGAATGAAATCTTCTATGTGGTAAAGCGGGTATTTGAAAGGTACTTCAACTTCTTTTTGAGGAAGAGAATTTTCTAGAATAAGTAATTCATTCTTCCTTTGGAAGTAAAAGTGTGCCTTTGATGAGGATTTTTTTTTTGTTTTACTTTGAAAAGTTGCTCCTCTGAGGAAGACTCTTTCACGTTTCAACACCTGGAAGTTTTATTTCAATCTTGGTGAAACGTGTGCCTCCGAAGAGGTCTTTCTGCTTGATTATGCCTCCGGGAGGAGGTCTTTTCATTTCTGCCTCTGGGAAGAGGTCTTTCTGTCTTATTGTGCCTCTGGGAAGAGGTCTTTCTGTTTCTGCCCCTTGGGAGTGGCTCTCTCTTCTTTTTTTTTATTTTTTAGCATTTCATCTTTGGTGAAGTGAAACTCCGAAGAGCGGTTGTTACACTTCAACTCCTGGTGAAATGGGCCTCCGAAGAGGGCTTTTATTTTGTTTTACATTTCAACTCTGGTGAAGTGAAACTCCGAAGAGCGGTTGTTACACTTCAACTCCTGGTGAAATGGGCCTCCGAAGAGGGCTTTCATTTTGTTTTACATTTCAGCTCCGGTGAAGTGAAACTCCGAAGAGCGGTTGTTACACTTCAACTCCTGGTGAAATGGGCCTCCGAAGAGGGCTTTCATTTTGTTTTACATTTCACCTCCGGTGAAGTGAAACTCCGAAGAGCAGTTGTTACACTTCAACTCCTGGTGAAATGGGCCTCCGAAGAGGGCTTTCATTTTGTTTTACATTTCAACTCCGGTGAAGTGAAACTCCGAAGAGCGGTTGTTACACTTCAACTCCTGGTGAAATGGGCCTCCGAAGAGGGCTTTTATTTTGTTTTACATTTCAACTCCGGTGAAGTGAAACTCCGAAGAGCGGTTGTTACACTTCAACTCCTGGTGAAATGGGCCTCCGAAGATTGCCTGGAAGTTACTCTCTCATGGTTGGAGGGTCATGACTCCTCCAATCTTTTTTGGTTGAGTAGAGAACTTTCTTTTTTGCGGCATATGCTTCGTTAGAGGTCTTTATCCTCCGAAGAGTTGTGCCTCCGGAGAGGACTTGTGCCTCCGAAGAGGGCTTTAGTTGTTCCTTGTCCACTTGCTTATGCCTTTTCAGTGATCCTCTATTTTTTTTTCTTTTCAAGCTTGCACTCCCTTCTCTTACAAGTAGTTTGTTTAATCCAAAGAAGTGTACTTCATTGCTAGGCCAGTTCACGAGAACGGACATAAGCTTCTTAATCGGATGTTTGTTTGTTCAAACTTCTTAATTTATTAGCTAAAGCCCGTTTTCGATGAAATCATTGACCGTTCAATTGAAGCACTTCTTATCTAGGATTTAAGCTCGGGAATTTTGTGACTTGGAATTTGTTTGTTGAATGATAACAAGAATCACTTGGTCTTGTAATATGCAAGTTTTGTTTTCGTTGCCTGCAAAAATTTAAATCGACATTTCAGTAATACATTTAATGTACTTTTCATATCGAAAATAAAGCAAACATGTAATAATAATAAGGAACACAAGATTTATAGTGGTTCGGCCAAGAATTTGGGCCTACATCTACTTTATAGTCTTTCATTATTCACTTGCATCGGTTTTACAATCGCTTTCAATTACAGGAATCATACATTCATAATTCTTTTTACAATATTTCAACAAAGTTATCAAGTAAAGTATGGACGCAAGTGATTGCTGTTCCAAGCTCTTGGAATTTGATCTCCTCCGACAGTAGTGAGTTTGAATGTGCCGTCAAGAAGCTTCTGACCTATGACATATGGTCCTTCCCAATTTGTCCCAAACACACCTGTCGCTGTCATAATTCTCTTTAGGACTAGAGCTCCAATTTCAAAGCTGCGTTGGCGAACTTTGGAATTGAAATGTCTGGCTATCCTTTGCTGATGAGATGCGATTCTGAGCTCAGCCTCTTCTCTTTTTTCATCAAGGAGATCTAGTGCCTCAAGCTGTAGTTTTTCATTCTCCGCTTGATTGAAATGGATTCTTCTATGTGAAGGGACCTCTGTTTCTACCGGAATCATTGCCTCTGATCCGTATGCCAATGAAAACGGAGTATGCCCAGTCGCAGTTTTGTGGGTAGTTCTGTATGCCCATAGTGCTAGTGGTAGCTTATCGACCCAACCACCTTTCGCTCTTTCAAGCTGCTTCTTGATGGTTGACTTGATAATTTTATTTACTGCTTCCGCCTGCCCGTTTGCCTGCGGATGAGCTACTGCTGAGAAGCTTTTTGGGATTTTGAATCGTTTGCAAAAATCTTGGAATTCTTCACTTTCGAACTGAGTACCATCGTCTGTAATTATTTTTTGAGGCACACCATATCTGCAAATGATACTTTTAGTCACAAAACTTATCATCTTTTTTGAGGTGATAGTAGCCAGTGGTTCAGCTTCTGCCCACTTAGTAAAATAATCTACAGCAACAATGGCATATTTAATTCCAGATTTGGCAGTTGGTAACGGTCCTACAAGGTCTATCCCCCATATTACAAATGTCCATGGACTGACCATCTGTGTGAGTTCAGTGGAAGGAGCTCTAGGAATTTTGGCGAATCTTTGGCAACTGTCACATTTTCGGGAATAGTCTGCTGCATCTCGATTAATTTCTGGCCAAAAATATCCATATCGGAGAATCTTTTTCGGTAAAGTTTGACCACCTAAATGATCACCACATTCTCCCCCATGCACCTCAGCTAGGATTGTTTTGGACTCTTCCCTGGATACACATCGAAGTAACGGCATTGAGAATCCCCGTCTGTATAACTGGCCATCCTGGACTATATAGCGAGAGGCTTTCTTCAGTAGCTTCTTTCGTTCTTTTGAATTTTCCGGTAAAGAGCCATTGAGCAGATACTCTGTTATTGGAGTCATCCATGATTCTTGCTCTTGAGACACGCTCATGATCCAATCAATATCCATCTCATCAATGCTCGGAGCCGACAGGACCTCCACTGGAGTCAACCCCAGAAATTGAGCTTCACCTGTGCTAGAGTACTTTGCGAGAGAATCTGCTTTCGTGTTTTCTTCTCGAGGAATATGACTTATCGTGTAATGATCGAAATCACCTAGGAGTTCCCAAGCCTTTGACAAGTAGGCGGGAAGATTTCCCCCTTTCGCTTGGAATTCCTTCTTGACTTGGCATACAATAAGCTGAGAATCACTGAAGATCTGTAACGCTCGGATGTTTAGTTCTTTAGCAATCCTTAAGCCAGCGATAAGGGCTTCGTATTCTGCTTCATTGTTGAAGGAAATTCCAATCTTAGTGCACAGCATAATGATCGACCTTCAGGGGTCTCAAGTACAACTCCGGCTCCAGAACAGTAGTCGTTTCTCGCGCCATCGACATATAACTTCCATTGGATTGGGGAATTGTCGTTCGTTTCCTCCTCACTGTTACCCTTATCTGTGAATTCTGTGATGAAATCCGCTAAAGCTTGTCCGTTGATTGCTTTTCGGGGATGATAAGTGATGTTATATTGACTGAGTTCAATATTCCACTTTAGAAGACGACCCGAAGTCTCAGGGCGAAACAGGACTTGCTTTAAAGGTTGATCAGTGAGGACTCTGATAGGATGAGCTTGGAAATATTGCCTCAACTTCCTGGATGCAATCAGTAGGCAATAGGCGAGTTTTTCCAACTTAGAGTAATTCATCTCTGCCCCAGTGAGTCTTTTGCTGATATAGTAAACTAGATGTTGAATCCTCTTGTCTTCTCGTATCAGCGCTGCACTGAAAGCATGAGATGATACTGCAGAGTATATAAGAAGATCCTCGCCATCGCCAGGCCTAGAAAGTATTGGAGGCGTTTCCATATGGCGAATCAATTCATCAAAGGCTTTTTGGCATTCGGGAGTCCAATCGAAGTTTTTCTTTCCTTTTTTTGGGGCGTCAAAGAATGGGATGCATTTATCTGTGGCTTTGGAAATGAACCGACTCAAGGCGGCGACTTTTCCATTGAGACTTTGCAATTCCTTCTTCGTTCTAGGAGCTTTGACTTCCTTTAAGGCGGTAATTTGAGCTGGACTAGCCTCAATGCCCCTAGCGCTCACGATGAAACCTAAAAACTTTCCGGATTCCACTCCAAATGAACATTTTAAAGGGTTGAGCTTCATTCCGTATTTTCGGAGGACTGCGAACATGTCTGCTAAGTGTTCTATGTGATCCACTGCTTTCTTAGACTTTACTAACATGTCATCGACGTAGACTTCCATAGTCTTGCCCAATTGCGGCTTGAACATAGCATTAACAAGTCTTTGGTATGTTGCCCCTGCATTCTTCAGCCCGAAGGGCATAACTCTGTAGCAGTAAAGACCAACGTCGGTGATAAAGCTCGTGTCCTCCTGATCTAGCTCATGCATCATGATCTGGTTATATCCAGAGTAGGCATCCATAAAAGATAACAATTCGTGTCCTGCTGTTCCATCTACCAGTTGATCAATTCTGGGTAATGGGAAACAGTCTTTGGGGCAGGCCTTGTTTAGATCTGAAAAATCGATGCACACTCTCCATTTTCCGTTGGCTTTCTTAACCAGCACTGGATTTGAAACCCAATTCAGATAGGTAGATTCTTTGATAAAGTTATTCTCCACGAGCCGATCAACTTCTTCTTTTAACGCTGCTGACCTTTCTGGACCTTGAGTTCTCCTTTTCTGCTTCACAGGTGTAAATTTTGGATCAATATTCAGAGCGTGTACTGCAACTTCTGGGGATATTCCGCACATATCGGCATGAGTCCAAGCAAAAATATCCAAATTTGCCTTTAAAAATAATATTAAGATATTCTGAATTGACACATTATGTTGTGAACCCACATTCAACACCTTGTTTGGGTCCTTTGGGTCAACAGGTACCGGTATTGTCGTTTCCACTTGTACCACTCTATTCTCCCCTGCACTGGCTTTTCTAGGATCCATCTCTTTCCGTGCTCCGCTGTGCTCGCCAGTGCAGGGTCCGCCTTGTAATTGCTACAAGGCTGGTTCTTTGATGCGGACTGGGGTTGCCGCATCCTTTTCCATTTCTCTTTTCCTTGTTTCTCGTAGCTCTGTCAGATAACACTCCCGCCCAGCATTTTGATCCTCTTTTATAACTCCCACTCCATTATCCGTGGGAAATTTAATGGTGAGGCACCATGGGGCCAGAACAGCTTTGAATGCTGCGAGAGTTGGACGGCCAAGGAAAGCATTATAAGCAGAAAATTCGTCGACAATCACAAAAGTTTGCTTGCGGACCACTTTTCTTTCTCCCTCTCCAAGTTCTACAAGCAAATCAACGGTTCCTATCGGTTGTTTTGGCTCCCCAGTGAAGCCAGCGATTTTCTGCGATGAGGCTTGCACATCAGCCATAGGGATCTTCATTTGGTCAAATGTTTTCTTGAAGAGGATATTGCAGGATGCGCCACAATCAATGAGGACTCTTCTGACAATAGCTGGCCCGATACCAGCCGAGATGACTAAGGGATCCAAGGTAGGAGCTTCAATACCTGTGGAATCCCTGGCTTTGAACAGAATATCATCATTGAAAGTTCTTTGTTGCTTCAGGGGCGTAGCACCTTCCAAAACAAATACATCTTCCTCGCTCGGTACATACTTCAAAGCTCGGGTATACCTTTCCATCTCACCCCAGCTCCTGCCTGTTGGGTGAGGTCCTCCCGTAATGACATTGATAACAGGCCTTCTGGATTCATGCCCTGCAGTCTTCTCACTTGTCCTGGGTTGATGAGCAGGAGCTCGTTGCCCCTGACTAGACGAAGCGGGATTGTTGCTATTTTTTTCCACAAATTGCTGCAGCTTGTTTTCCCTGATCAATTCTTCAATCAAATTTTTCAATTGGCGGCATTCATCGGTATCATGACCGGTTTGATTATGGAAGCGGCAAAACTTTCCGCTTTGTACAGCTTTTTTCCCGGTTCTCAGAACGGGAGGTTTAGGATAATCAACAGAATCTTTAGTGGCAAGGTAAATACGCTCCGGCGTATCTGATAAAGGGGTATATTCCGATGGCTTGAAGGAACGAGGCTTCTTCTGATTTTTCTGTTTCTTCCCATCGTTATTTTCCCTTTTCTGTCCTACAGATTCATTCTTGCGTGGAGCAACAACGTTATCTTCAGCTTTTTCCAATGCTGCCTTTACCGGTACCGGACGGCTTTCCAGGCGTATGAACTCATCTGCTTTCTTGTAGAATTTTTCAAGGGAATTTGGTTCCTTCATGTTAAGCCATTTTCCAAATTCGCTCGACTTGTCGATGGCCCTCATCAGATAGGTCAAGATCATCCGTGGTTCTGCATTGTCTACCTCGGCCAGCGCTATATTAAAGCGATTCAAGAAAGATCTGATAGTTTCCCCTGGATTCTGTTCTAAACTCGACAACGACATGATATCTTTGGCTTTTGAAGCATATAGTCTGAACTGCTCCTTGAATTTCCGGGTTAGGTCAGAAAACTGATCTATAGACCGAATTGGTAGCTTGGTGAACCAAAGCAGAGCTACACCTTCCAAATATACAGGAAAATATCGACACTTTATTTCATCAGAAGCTCTGGCACCTGTCATGTGCCAATCATACTTATACAATAATTCGTTTGGATCACTTGTTCCTTTGTAAGCTGGGATAGTTGAAGGGACGAACTTCCTTGGGAACTCAGCCTTTAAGATTCTTTCGGTAAACGGGGTTTTACTTGGAGCGAAACCCCATTCCTTCTCATCTTCATTCCTTTGCATACTTTCTTTCATGATTTGTCGAACCATTTCAGAAAGATACCCCTCATCATTTCGAGCTTTAGATCCACCAACTTCAGGAAATGTCCGCTCAAAGGGGCTGGCAGCCCCCTCAGGAATGTTTCTTTCTTCATCCTCATGAATGTTGCCAGCAAAATTCCTTTCATTACCCATTGGTTGACGGTTTACTCCAAGCAAGTCATTCAACTTATTCAAAATTAGGGCATTTTGGGCATTCTGAGCCTCCAATTGTGCACTTTGGGCATTTATCTGCTGGTTCAGCCCTAAGATTACAGCTTCCAACTCCGCTTTGGTAACCCCAACAGGTGGAGTGGCTTGATTAGGTACTGGGGAAGCGGAGGTTCCCCCTTGAACATTTCCAGATCTAACAGATCTACTCTTTCTCCTCGGAGCCATGATTTCAGATAAACTTCTAGTCTTCAGGGAGGTTACTTCAACAAACTTTCGTGGAGCAATGATGATAATTCTCCTGAGTTCAATTCTCAGTGAAAGCACCAAAATTGTTAACGCTAAAATTTGAACGCTAACACCCCGGTGTATAAAGTGTAGTTGTGAAAGCACCACCCGATGATTCGGGAACAGTGTATAAGCAGAAAATCACAGAAAAAGCAGTGAATAACAACGATTTTATAGTGGTTCGGATCAAGGCAAGCCTACGTCCACTTTAATTCTCTTTATTGCTAAATCGATTACAACTTTACAACAATCTTCAGTTACAATTATGACGAGACAAACAACTAGAACTTTGGTAGAGAAGAATTCTTCGAATCCATGTAGATTGCGTTAGATTTTCCCATGAAGTTAGTTGAGATGCCTTTCGAACTTGAAGTGTCGGGTGAGTTGAGAATTCAGCAGAGTATTGGCGCTTGAAGTGATTGGTCCCCCCCCCCCCCCCGTCCCTTGAATGTTGGAGGTGGTCGCGTATTTATAGGGGTTTCTGGTGTCAAGTTGTAGGTAGTGGCCGAGATAAGCTAGGTCGTAAGCCGTTGCCGAGATAAGCTAGGTCGTAGGTCGCTGCTCCTCACCTATGCACGGCCTGTGGTTTAAATGGGAGGCGTATATTCTTCTGGCCCCAAATCCTAAGTCCCAAGTCGTTGCCGAGTTATCGTGACGCGCACTGATCTTTTGCACTACTTCCCCCTTCATATCCTTAGATCGGTCACGACTTATCATGAGCCGTAAGCCGGCCACGACTCAGGTGTGGACCAACTTATTCTTAACAGCTAGGTCGGCAAACAACTTGAGTAGTTAGATTGGAAAACGTGTTAGGTCGGTAGACCTTTATAAGTCCTAGGTCGGAATCTCCTTGAACCTTAAGTTGGCATCATTTCAAGACGTTAGGTAGGAACTTTCTTTAAGGCATTAGTTCGGCATGCTTCTCAAGGCCCTTAGGTCGTTATCCCTCTTAGGTCTCATGCGGTTTGGTCGGTCTTCCATGTTAAGATACTAGGTCGGCATCCCTTCGTGTCTTGGGTCGGCATTCTTCGTTAAGTCGGCAGAGTGTTAGGTCGTTTATTATCTTGGATCGGTGAGCCACGGCCGAGGCGGGGTTAACATATATAATAATTGATGTCAGTTACAATACATTTGATACAGTACATATGATACAACTACAACTGTCGACTTTGGAAGTTACATATACAAGTACATTATCGTAAATAATATACATGAATATACAACATCCTATACTATGACAACATCTACTCCAAATGATATAAAGAAACTTCATAGCTCAAGCAGCAACCCAAAGTAAGATATCAACAACCTGTAAATACTCGGTCTAACCCGAGTATTAAATTCAAGAGAAAATAATACACGGGTCAGTCAAATTCAAACTCAGTTATTAGTGCACAGAAGCAATAATAATTAAATATGAATAGACGACAGTCACAATAATTTTCGTCTATCCGACCCTTTAATAAAGAAATCGGATAACGGTAAAATATAACACTTAATAGCGTTAAACAATAAATCAGCAGATTCAAATCATCAACAGAGATAAGTGAAAAGAATATCAATGAAGATAATTTAGAAAACATCAGGATTGCCTAAATGGCAATTAACAAGAAAATCCAATTATTAAATAATAATAATTAGAACTCAGAATCTAATTATGAATTAGATAATTAGATAACAACAAAATGATCAATTGAAACTAAATCAATTTAAACAATTGAAATATCACTTAAAAGACATCAAAACCGATTGGCTGCAGTACACGCACACGTGCACTGCCTCGCCAATCCTGTCTATGAAATACGCAGAATATCAATGAATCAAAAATAAATGAAATATCAATGAAATCAATACTGTGTGGCTGCAGTACACGCACGCGTGCACTGCCTCGCCACAACAGTGAAGAAATAGAAATCAGCACAAGGTCAAATCCGAGCTACAAGCTGGATTCAACTCAAGTGAATTCTATAAACACATCCAAATGCAATCAAGTGGAACAAGGCTATATATATATGCAGTAAAATGGTTGCAACATAATCAGAGATGCAGTACTGTGCGCCACAAGGCAAACCCATATAAACATGCACACAAGAATCTCAAGTCTGGACAAAATGCCCTCAAATGAACGTAGGACAAGACCAGACCTAATACCATGGATGTGGCTACCTAGAACTGCAGACCACGGGGATTGAAAACTAAGCATCGTATGCAAATCAGGTAAGGTTGCCAACCATACAAATGCAAGAATTAACTGTGGATACAATTGTATCACAATTCAAAGCAACAGGGACAAGCTAGCAAGACCGAAATGCAACTGCACATGGCAGGTGCAGGCACAAGTAATGGACCAAGTATATATGTAAACCCAATTGTACACAAATTAATGTACATAATGATCTGCACATGGACAAAATAAATGAGAGGTGCAAAATGGAATTGCAAAAAATACGACAGGTATATCATAGTGAAACTGGACAGTAACATCAAAATGCATGAACAAAGCATGCTACAGGTCTTACAGCATGGATGGACAATTACCCATAGGCAACAGTGGAAGGAACATAACCAACCTTACAACTGACCCATATATGCAACAAAGATCACATGTGCAGCAGCCTAACCAATGAAATAACCATGTCCGAGACCCAATTCAGTGAATTACATGACAAACAGGAGTGCAGTGACAACATCAGTGAATGTATGCAGAGTCAAGGACACAATGAAAGCACAAACCAAAGGAGTGATAGGAACAAAGATAAAACATGTACGCACTGTAAACTGGATAGTGCAACTATCATACCCATGACCAAAGGTCGTATTACATATCGACTCAACTATAGGTGAATTAGTGAAACATCAAAGTCCAAGTGAAACTGGACCAGTAAACAAAACCAAAGTCAGATGGATAACCAATGCAACACTCAGGCCAGTGAGTACTTCATAAATGCAGACCAGATCAGAGTGACAACACTTACAAGCTCAACCAATTCAAAAATGGATATTTCACCGCTGGACAGAACTATCTGATAAAAATGTGAATTCTAACAAGTATAATGACAACTTGAACATTTCAATGTTTGAAAAAATAATTACCCAAGCATTGCAGCAAGGAAGTATAGCATTTCAATAATGCAAAGTGCTTATTCACGTGTGTAGCTAGTAGTAAACATTTTAATATTGTAAACTACGTGCGCACATATGCAGTAGGAAGTATAACAGTTCAACATTATAAACTACATACACCCACATGCAGTAGGAATTAAAACATTTCAAGTTTGCAAAATACTAAACAACATGAATTACTGGAGCAAATGCAGCAGCAACTCGAAGCCAAGTGATACATTCAAACAACAAATGGATGCACAGAATTAAATCAATGCAGTCTCGAATCAAACCAAAATGAAACAAATGCAACAGTCTTAAAGCACCATCAACAAAAGGGAACAACAGAGAAACGAAGTCAGTGCCCAAAATCGAACCAAATCTATTCTGATTTAAAAATCAAGTTGAAGCATAGTATGGTCCACCAAACAAAAGTCCCCAAAATCAAGTGACTGAAGTCACAAAAATCGAAACCGTGCGTGAATTGAAACCATCAAAAAAAACATCGACATTCAAACAAAACTAAACTGTCGAAACACGAGTGGAATTAGATGTGAGTGAAGGGGATCACTCACCTTGTTGAAGAGCACGAATTCAAATCAAAGCTGGGACCTCCCCATATCGAAGCAGCAACGATCAACAAGCGGCCGAAGGTATCTCTATGACAACCGAAGCTAAGAAATCGAGTTGGATCGAGCTTTTGGAGTCGCCATCTTTGAATTACAGAAAACCCTAGTTTTTTGTAGCCATTTTTCTTTGTTCGATTAGGGTATTGCGAAAATGAAAAAAAAAGATAAAGAGGAACGGTCGGTTTGAAAATTAAAAGGGAATGGCATCTGATTCGATATTTTTCACAGCCTCAGGCCAAAGAAACTTGGGCCGAATTTTTTTTTTTTTAAAGCCAATTATAAATCGGGCAAAACCCCGAGTTGTTACATATTATTTATTATTTTTAAAGTTATGAATTGTCACATCACTTGTTAATTATAATCAACATAAGATAATCTACTCCTAATTGTATTATTATTTAGTTAATTATCTACTATATACGTGTACATATGGTGCACAACGATGAATAGCATTCTCGACAATATTCCGGTGTCGAAAGGTCGTAATTTCGTAAAACGTTCTTTGGTCAATTTTTTATTTTTCTACCGACTATTTGATTTGGTAAACAAATTTCGAAAATGATTTTTCCCTCATTAACAATTTTTTTAACATGAGTTTATTTGTTAATAAAAATATATGTATTGATTATATAATATATATATATACATATATATATGTATATACATATATATAAATGCCGAGTTAAAACGACTAAATTCAATGTAGTTATAGATGTTTAATGCAAATGTATTGGTTTGCTTTGAGTGACGTTTTAGGCTACATTTTGATGTGATTTCCCAACGTGATTAAATGAAGTGAAATACTTATATAATAAATGTGTATATAATAGTATATAGATACACATAGAGAAATATGTATGTATGTATGCATAGATGGTTGTTGAAAATAGATGTTGATGTTCGTTGTTCGTATTGATCTCGTATTTACGTTACTGGCTCCTATTGACTTACTATGGCGTCATGGATCACACATATGGAGTTGGTGGATTGTAAGAGAATAGAGACGTCCATACGTAGGCTTATATGACCTAAGGTGTACCATACCTATAACTATATCCATCGGTCGAAATACAGTGAGCTAGGTTATAATAAATCATATAATTGATATATGTGCAATGTTTATATGAATAAGTTAAGCAGTGAGGTGTAAGATTGACCTTAGTTGAATAGCCAACTCTTGGATGTTGACGTTATTACTTTTATATGCATGTTGGTAGGCTAAGGTGTGTTCACACATCTTAAATGGATTAAAATGATGTTATAATAGTTTATTTGAAGTATATGTGGAATAGACAAGTTTCACTCTCTTAGACGTAAGTCTAACCTCCTCTCCAGATTGTATTTATATGATATTGATAGGTTGACGGACCATGGAGTCAGGATGATTTTGTTGGTGCTTATGGTGCATATGACGGAGGCATTTACCTATATAAAAATTATACATATGTTCATATGATATTATAGTGTGTAGTGTGGATTAATAATTGTATATTGTATGTATCTATGAAACTTGAATACGTTATAAAGATTGGTTTGAAAATAAATTGGTTTTTGTATTATGTTTTGTTCCTTCCATTCTAAGTTGAGAAGATATAGTTCGAAGTATAAGTTTGTTTTCTTGTTATCATAACCTAACAATCTATCATTTTCTATTTTTTAGATTTGAACATTGGTTTAGACATTAAATCCGAGAGTCGATAAATATGGGTTATTACAAGTTCTATTATTGAAAACTTACATTTTATCAATGAAAATAACTTATTTTCAAACATTAACGATAACACTAATAAGGTGGAAAAATTCATACAAACAAATAGGTTATTACTTAAATCATAACCAACATTGATACAAAAATATTACAATTAATTCATCTATAAATATATATGCAGTTGGAGAGCTAAAATTTCTGGTTTAAACTCATCTATTTTCAATCTTATCTTAAGAATGATATATGTGAATTTATAAAATATAAAGTTAAACAGACTAATCTAAATATTATATTTCATATAAAATTGAATCTTACCTCTTTAATTTTCTTATAATTATCAAGAAAAGGTGCTAAACCTTCTATTTTAGATAGTAAGGCCTACCTATAAGTAAATAAAGAGCCATAAATTTGTTTTTTCCCAAAAGTTAGTTACATCTTAGTCCTTTTCTTCTTAGTTTCTCTAAACTCTTATACAGGAATTTTGGATTAAATTCTGCATGAACTTTATTTCAAATCATATGCAAAGTAATTGTTATATGTTCATTTTGAGAATTGTTGTATCTAACAATGAAAATAAACTAGAATTTTTGCTAGCAATTTCAAAACGGGCAAAACATTATAGGATGAAACACATTAACTCTGGATAATCATCAAACATAACTTCAATGCACTTAATGATAACAGAAGAAAGAAATTCATTTATCTTTTAATGAAGACGTACATCTCCGTAGGAGATATGCTCATAAATATGGAAAACTAAAGCTTTAACTAGAGTTAGATAAATGTGAAGTGTAGAATTATTATTATTTTACATCGTGTTTTTGGAAATTCTTGGAGTTAGAGAT
Organism: Allium cepa; assembly: GCA_030765085.1. Taxonomy (NCBI): domain Eukaryota; kingdom Viridiplantae; phylum Streptophyta; class Magnoliopsida; order Asparagales; family Amaryllidaceae; genus Allium; species Allium cepa. The sequence goes on along the minus strand of CM060940.1, from coordinate 13,863,212 downwards.
CACATTATTGGGTGATAATTTAACATCCTCTGATATGATGCGCTGTATGACATTTATTTTTATTTTTAAGCATTGTTTGTTACGTTACATTTTTGATATCTCATTCATGGAATAAGAGTGCGACTTGATTATTTTAATAATGAAATTAAATTAAAAAGAAAATGTATGTCATATTAGTAATTTGGTTGTATCCTAACATATAATTATTCATCTTTCATTTCATTCTACACTTTCAATGCCATAAATTCATTGTATGTTATTTAATACCTTTTTTAAGGTTGCCTATAATCACCCTTACAACTATCAAAATGGTGTTTTAACGGTTTCAATCCCCTAAGCATTAACATAATGTGTGTGTAGCATGGGTTCGTGTTGGTTATTTCAAGTAAGTTAATTTATTTCTTTCACTGCATTAAAATGTTTTTTGAAATTATATATAAAATAATACTAATTTGGTAAAAAAATTTAGAGTACAAAATATTGCATACGTCGATATAAATCAAATGTATAAAGAGTTAATACATAAAATGTTCACTGTATAGATTTGTGATATGTGTATTTTCTCATAATCGTATTTTATACCATATAATAAAATGACAATCTCTTGCATTTTGAAATCCTATATGGAAAAATCATACGAGTCTAAAGGGCACTCAGGAGATTGAAGAAACGAGAAAAAAATGATAACCACTAGTGGAAGTTATAGTTTTGAATCTTAGTAACCTCATTTCTTGCATATGGATAGGTATTTAGGTGGCTAATTTTGTAATTTTTCTTCTTCAAAATATTGGATTAATGGGTAAAATGAAGTTCCAAAAAATATCTGTATACAGTTTCTAATATAAGCAATCCACTGTAGAAACATTCAAATTATTTTGTTTAAATTGTTCCAATAAAAATGTATACAATGTATAATTTGTATACAGAATTTGTTAAAAAATATATAACTAAATCGTGCAAGTAGAAACTTTTTAAAGTACTAATGGATACACAAATGTTAATTCGATTGATACTAGTTTAGACAATAATTTTGCATACACAAAAAATATTATACACATATATAATACTTAAAAAAAGTTCTTATTTTATAGTTATGTTTAGTATAATGGTGTACCTAACTGGTACTATATTAATGATTTTTTGCTGAAATATAATTGCATATATCTACTTTCATTATACACATGAATACCTACAATGAAATTCTCCAGGACTTTTGGCCACCATCAAATAATCAACTGGATCATAGAGGTTCCAAACTTGCGATCTTCATTAATAGCATGATGCTCTAACCAGCTGAGTTTATAGTCCAACAAAACCAAATTTGCCAGTGGGAAAATGCTTAATTATTTCATGAAAATTATTTACAAATTACTTCAAATAGTGTAAAACTATTTGACTTTCATTGTTTCTTTCACTACATCAAATTGTGTTTCCAAAATAGATGCGTAAAATAATAATAATTTAGGAAAATAATTTTGAGTATAAAATGATACTATTGAATATATAAAGCGTCAACAAGTAAAATATTCGCAGTATATATTTTTAATTTATATATTTTCTCATAAGCTTATCTTATACCATTTACTAAAATGAGAATCCCTCCCCCATGTAAAATTATATGTAGCGAAACCATTGTGAGTTTGACATGTGTATTATGAAAATATAAGCAACTAGAAAAGAGAACGACGGCCATTAAGCAATGTCATAAGTTGACTCTCATTAATGTCATTTTAACAAAAAATAATAATATCCTAAGGGCTAAACCAAGATCAAGACCTATAAATCTGTAGTCAATTGCTCAACCATTAGGCTATGGACCCTTCAACGACAATTTCTACCATGAGAAATCTATAGAAAAATCATTTCATAATTAGCGATTAGAAAACATGTATACAATGCAAAATTTGCTTGTCAAAGTTATAAAGAAATATAACCTAAATCGTGTAACTATAACTTTTCTAAGATACTAGAACGTACATAAAAGTTACATTAGATAAATTTGCATACAAAAATGTTGCATACATATGTATAACATTTAATATTTTTCTTATAGAAAGTTATTATTTTATGGTAATGTCACCGATACACCCAATTAATACTATATTAAATATTTTTTTTGAAATATAATTGCATGTATCTTATATCATTATATACATATGATAAATTTATAGTGAAATTCTCTCAAATTATTGAACAACATCGAATATGTGACGTCCCACATCTATACCCACATTAGCAAAGAGTATTGTATAGATTATACCGTCTGCTAACACGGAGAATAAGGCTGGATTGGAGCGACCATGTGTAATCTTACCTTAACTATTCACTAAACACGTCGAAAAGTAGAATCACAAACAGTTCGACGTATTCAATAAATATTTAAAGCAAAACTACAATGGCTATAGGATTTATCAGAACAGAATATAACAACTCAAATGTAATATACATCACAGAAGAGTAAACCATCATATACACATATATACTGATACATAACAGAGTATACAAAATAATACATGTCAAGTGGTACAGGAGACCACAATATACAGATGAGACGAAAAAAGAAAGTATAAATTTCAGAGTTACAACAGATAAGGACCACAAAAGACGCTATAACAAAATGAAGCTAGCAAATAGTCCATGCGGAAGCAAAATAGGCTAAGTCCCAAAAGCACCTAACCTGAAACATCTCGGTCTGACCCGAGTATAAAATACACGGGTCAGTCTAGATAACAAATCAGTTAGATAAACTGAACAATAATAAACCTGCAAGGTCATACAGTATAACAAATATCTCTAGAGGAGATAACACAATCATCAACAAGAGATGAATCATATAGAACAAGCCTCATATCATCGGCAACATATAGAAACAAAGGATACAAATATCCCAAAACAAGCCAAAAGGCAAATAACAAATACCAATAAGGTATACAAGTTCCACAAGGTAAACACTACGCATCATGCGGCTCAAAAAGACCAACACCGAAGGGTGATACCAAGGGAATATACATATGAATGAACATCAGAAATTTGCTCGAGCTCAGTACTATACAAACAAGGATCCATGAGCCCGAAGACTCCAAACCCAATATCACCCATACGGCTCATAACGACCAACATCGGAAGCGATACTAAAGGGCAACCCAATATCACCCATGCGGCTCATAACGACCAACATCGGAAGCGATACTAAAGGGCAACAAACCCGAAGGCACAAACCCGAACGCACATACCCGAAGGCAACAAACCGTAGTGGTGAAGGTCAGAGACCCAGTACTGGACACCACTAACTGGCGGAATGTGTCACAACTCTCGAAAAGGAATCCGTACAGTGTTAACGTGCGTCCCATAACCACTCGTTCGCACTAAACGGTTTACTATCCGTCGGTCACTTTCACACTCAAAGCAGTACAAATTTACCTCATATCATCGGTAAACTAAACCCGAAGGTCAAAACAATCAATCGAATAGGTCGGGGACTAATCGGAAAGATAAACGCACAGATTCATGGTCCGTGTTTTGCCCAACCATTTAATCACCTTTCCACTTCGCTCAACGTGCGAAAATGTGTGTTTTAAATAGAATTTATAAATTGGAGAAACGAGCTTTTAAATTCGATTCGAGAGATTATTTTATAAAAAAAACCCGTGGATGAAGTCAAGAGTAAGTTATCAAAGCCAAATATGCAATAACAACCACTAAAAACCAACTTGAATCGATAAAATCTGAAAAATCAATCAAATATGCAAAATAGGCAAAACAGGCAGAACAGAGCAGGTCGGTCGACCGGACTACAGGGTTCGGTCGGCCGGCCAGATGCAGGAAACAAAATATGGCTCGGGGCAGCAGGTCGGTCGACCGGAGCCTGCGCTCGGTCGGCCGAAGGCTGTTTTCCAGCACTTCTTGCCCTTATCAAATGAATCCCAAATCTTTTTCAAATCAAAGCAATAGCACATGAATATTTGTTAGGAAATCATACCCAACATCAATGATAGCAAGAGAGGTAGATGTGAGTTAAAAACTCACCTTTTTACGCAAAACAAAGAAGATGAAGAAGAACAAATGCAAGGAATCAACCAACTACACTCCACTTCAACACTACAAGCTTCAATCTAGAATCAAAGCAAGTATTTCCTAAGTTAGGGTTAGGAAATTACTGAAATTGAAGAGGAGAAGAGATGGAGAAGATGAAGATGAACTTACCTATGGCTTCTCTATGATTTTGGAGCAAGAAACAAGTTTACAAGAAGAACTAGGGCTTGCTAATTTCTATTTCCACTTCCTTTCCCCCATTTCAGTTTTTAGCTAAAGAAATGAAATGAAATGAAGAGAGATGAAGAGAAGGGGTTGAGTTAGAGGTTTAGTTAAGCTAGTGGGCTGAACCCAAACCCAAAACCCAATAGAAAAAGTAGCCAAAATTTCACAAACTCCAAACATATCAAAGATTATACTCAACAAGATCGCAAACGCCATTTTGGAACTAATGGAGGTAGTTTCGGGTCCCAATTCGGCCATTTGCAAAAAGTAACATTTCGGACCAAAATCCGACTGACGACGCTATATTTAAATAAAACATTTAAATATTAAATCATTAAATATGCGGGTTGTTACAGATCTCCCCTCCTTACAAAATTGCGTCCCCGCAATTTCTAGAGACGATATTTGTAACAACTACATACATACAATCAATCAAAAGAAAAGAAAATAAGCTTGAGATGAAAAGACATACTCACCGTTTTCAAGCTAAGAAAGAAAACCCGGATAAGATCGCTCAATAAATTCTTTGGTTTCCCAAGTACAGTCATTGGGATTAGCGGACCATTGAACTTTAACGAGCGGCACGTCCTTGTTTCGAAGGTGTCGCACCTCCGTGTCAAGCACGCGAATAGGTTACTGTACAATAGATAAGTCCGGTGAGACCTCAAGCTCTTGCAAATCAGGAGAAGTAATAACAGAATCCGACTCCCGAAGACACTTCCGAAGTTGCGAGACGTGAAACACGTCATGAATGCCAGATAAATGAGCTGGAAGTGAAAATCTATAAGCCACAGGGCCAATACGTTCAGTAATAGAAAATGGTCCTATAAAGCGAGGAGCCAATTTCCCTGTCGCAGTGAAACGCATAACCCCTTTCAAAGGAGAAACACGAATAAAAACAAGATCACTAATCGAGAACTCGAGAGGCTTCCTACGGTTGTCCGCGTAGGATTTCTGGCGACTCTGTGCCTCTTTCATTCTCAACCGGATAAGATCAATCTTCTCGAAAGAATCACGAATAGAATCGGGACCAAGAATAAGCTTCTCACCAGATTCTAACCAACATGAAGGTGATCGACATGGCCTTCCATATAAGGCTTTGAAAGGAGCCATATCGATATTAGACTGAAAACTATTGTTGTAGGAGAACTCTACAAGAGGTAGATGATCCTCCCAACTTCCACCAAAATAAAAAATACAAATACGGAGAAGATCTTCCAAGATACGATTCACCTGTTCAGTCTGTCCATCAGACTGCGGATGATAAGCTGTAGAAAAATTAAGCTTTGTTCCCAAAGCTTGCTAAAGACTCTTCCAAAATTGACTCGTGAATAAAGGATCACGATCACTCACAATAGAACTAGGAACACCGTGAAGTCTCACGATCTCCTTGACATACAACTAAGCCAAAAGCGAAGCAGTCCTATTAGACTTAATAGGGACAAAATGAGCAGACTTAGTGAGGCGATCAACAATAAGCCAAATGCTAGAATGGCCAGATCTCGAACGAGGTAGGCCATCAATGAAATCCATAGAAATTTGATCCCACTTCCACAATGGAATCTCAAGAGGTTGAAGAAGACCCGAAGGACGCTGATGCTCGGCCTTAAAACGCTGACAAGTTATGCAATTGCTCACATAACTCGCCACATCGCGCTTCATGCCTTCCTAATAATAAAGACGATGCATATCGGCATACATCTTGCTACTACCGGGATGAATGGTATACTTAGAATGGTGACAATCATCAAGAATGTCATGCCTAAGTGCAAAGTCAGAAGGCACAAAAAGACGGTTCTTCTTACGAAGACACCCATGAGAATCAATGCTAAAATCTTGCAACGCCTCATCACAAGATCCAGACTCATAAAGCTGAATAAAATGCAACAAATTAGGATCACACCGCTGAGCATCGGCAATACGATCCAATAAAACAGGTCGAGCTCCCAAACTAAATAATAGAATAGGAGAATTAGAAGATGAACCTCGATCACGAATTTCACAAAAAGATAGAGTCTCAAGAACATTCCATTCGGCAAGCATCATAGAAATAACAGTCGAAGGTTTGCGACTAAGCGCATCTGCAACACGATTACCCTTACCGGGGGTATACTGGATATCAAAGTCATAAGAAGCAAGAAACTCGAGCCAACGCTGTTGTCTCATATTGAGTTCCTTCTGAGTGAACAAATACTTCAAAGATTTATGATCGGTATAGAGAATGAAGCGCTCGCCCAATAAATAATGTCGCTAAATCTTCAAGGCAAAGACAATGGAGGCAAGCTCAAGATCATGAGTGGCATAGCGAACTTCATTCGGACGCAGTTGCCTAGAAGCATAAGCAACTACCCGATCCTTCTGCATAAGAACAGCACCGAGACCACTACCACAAGCATCGGTGTAGATAACAAGATCATGATTCCCTTCGGGAACCACAAGAATAGGAGCATTAGTGAGAAGTTCCTTCAATGTCAAAAAGGAAGCTTCACACTTGTCGGACCAAACAAAACGAATGCCTTTCCGAGTTAGGCAAGTGAGAGGAAGCACAACACGGGAAAAGTCCTTAATGAACCGACGGTAATAACCCGCCAATCCAAGGAAACTACGAATCTCATGAACATTCTCAGGCCTCTTCCAATTATGAATGGCTTCGATCTTTGAGGGATCGACAGAAATGCCATCGGAAGATACAACATGGCCTAAGAACTTAACCTTATTCTCCCAAAAGTGGCACTTGGAGAATTAGGCTATAAGCTGATGATGACGGAGAGTACTCAAGAAAATTCTCAAGTGATTAGCATGCTCGGCTTCAGACTTAGAATAAATAAGGATATCATCAATGAACACAAGGATGAACTTATCGAGATATTCGCGGAATACCCGATTTATGAGATCAACAAAGAAAGCAGGAGCGTTCGTCAAACCGAACGGCATAACAAGCCACTCAAAAGAACCATACCGAGTGCGGAAAGCGGTAAGAGGTATGCTATCCTCCGCAACTCGTAGCTGATGAAAACCTGTGACAAGGTCAAGCTGAGAAAAGAGTTTAGCACCACTCAATAGATCGAACATATCATCGATCCTAGGCAATGGATACCTATTTCTAATGGTCAACTCGTTAAGCTTGCGATAGTCAATGCAAAGCCTAAGAGTTCCATCAGACTTCTTCACGAAGACTACCGCGGATCCCCATGGAGAAAAACTAGATTGAATCAATTGCTTGGATTCAAGCTCTAAAAGCTTCTTCTTGAGTTCCTCATTTTCCTTTGTAGACATCCTCGTGGGAGGACGACTAACTGGATGCGCGCCTGGAATGAGATCAATGCGGAACTCAATTGCCCGTTTGGGTGGCAAACCCGATATAGGCTCAAAAACATCAGAAAAGTCACAAGCAATAGGAATACGAGATATATCATCACCATCTCGCGAATCAAGAGAATACAAAGCCATTTTGGAATTATCCACATCCCGAAGAACAAGAGATAACTGAGTAGGCGAATCCGGATGTCGAAGATACAAAATTCTCTCCGAACAAATAATCCTGGCATCATATCTCACTAGCCAGTCCATACCCAAAATCATACCAAATCCCAGACAAGAAATAACGTGCAGATTCGCACGAAAAGAAAAACCACATAAAACAATCTCAACATCATCACACAGCAAACTAAGGGTCGCGGATCCCCCAATAGGATTCGTAATCCTTAAAGAAGTAACCATACAAGAAACATCCAAAGATAAATCATCAACGAGCTTTTTCGATACGAAAGAATGTGATGCACCCGTATCGAAAAGAACTCGTATACTATGGTCATGAAATAAAATAAAACCTTCCAAAATAGATGAAGAGATACCTTTGGGTTGAGAAGGACCTTCAGAAGCCCTAGCAGCATAAAGCCTGCTAGACTTGGCACCAGCCGGAACAGTAGGACAAGCTGAAACATGATGACCTTCCTTCTTGCAATAACAGAAGAAGAGAGGCTTAGGACAAGCTCGAATAATATGATCCTGAGAACCACAACTAAAACACTTTCGAACGAAAGGTGTTCCGGAAGACTGAGGCTGAGAGCTAGGACCACCAGTCTTCTTCTTCTTAGAAGGAAAATGCCTCTTCTGAATTGGAAACGGCCTCTTGTTGGGGTTCTTGGAAACCTCAACATCCTCACCACTATCACACTCCTTCTCGACAGCTTCGAGATGAAGTGCCGAATCAACCAATTCCTCGAAAGAAAGCTTAAGCTGGAGCAACAAGGACTTTTTAAGATATTTCATAAGACCAGAGACAAACTTCAAATTCTTCTTGTAAGAAGTGCTGATGAATTCAAGACCATATTGAGATAAAGCCTCGAATGATGAAACATACTCAGAAACAGAAGATTTCCCTTGCTTCAACTCAAGGAAGCGACGGGTCAATAAAACTTTTTCTGATTCAGGAACGAACTTGAGTTCAAATCGTCCCCGAAAGTGGGTCCAAGAAAGAGTAGACTCATCAATCTCGGCTACAAGAAGCTCATACCAATCGAGAGCACGCTCTTGTAATAAACTAGAAGTCACAAGAACTCTATCATGGTCAGAAAGATCCATGCGAGAGAAAATACGCTCGCACGTGCGAAGCCAAGCCTGGACTTCAAGAACGGATTCGGAGCCTTTAAACGGCTTCCCTCCAAGATGAGCAAAATCACTGCACTGACGTGCAAAGGCAGACTTGCGAGGTGGAGACACTCGAGGAGGAACTAAAGGCTGAGTGCTCCTAAACAACTCCAAAAACTGATCAGCAGACATATAAACGCCATCCGGATGTGAGCCGCTGGATTGCCCAGCATCCGAACGTCGTCCCCTGCCTCTTCCAGCCATACGCTGAAGGACAAGATAAGGAAAAGATTATTCACAAGGTAGATATTTCAATATGGGATACTACGGAATAATCCTAGACGTATTCCAAAATGCTATCTAGCCTTGATGGGATAAAGAGACACGATGATTCAAAGATTTGTATCACTTGTACACTTTGATGTACCATAATATGTGCATCTATTCTGTGTTTATCATATTTTGTTCTGAACTTAGCTCTGATACCACGCTGTGACGCCCCACCTCTATACCCACGTTAGCAAAGAGTATTGTATAGATAATACCGTCTGCTAACACGGAGAATAAGGCTGGATAGGAGCGACCATGTGTAATCTTACCTTAACTATTCACTAAACACGTCGAAAAGTAGAATCACAAACAGTTCGACGTATTCAATAAATATTTAAAACAAAACTACAATGGCTATAGGATCTATCAGAACAGAATATAACAACTCAAATGTAATATACATCACAGAACAGTAAACCATCATATACACATATATACTGATACATAACAGAGTATACAAAATAATACATGTCAAGTGGTACAGGAGACCACAATATACAGACGAGACGAAAAAAGAAAGTATAAATATCAGAGTTACAACAGATAAGGACCACAAAAGACGCTATAACAAAATGAAGCTAGCGAATAGTCCATGCGGAAGCAAAATAGGCTAAGTCCCAAAAGCACCTAACCTGAAACATCTCGGTCTGACCCGAGTATAAAATACACGGGTCGGTCTAGATAACAAATCAGTTAGATAAACTGAACAATAATAAACCTGCAAGGTCATACAGTATAACAAATATCTCCAGAGGAGATAACACAATCATCAACAAGAGATGAATCATATAGAAAAAGCCTCATATCATCGGCAACATATAGAAACAAAGGATACAAATATCCCAAAACAAGCCAAAAGGCAAATAACAAATACCAATAAGGTATACAAGTTCCGCAAGGTAAACACTACGCATCATGCGGCTCAAAAAGACCAACACCGAAGGGTGATACCAAGGGAATATACATATGAATGAACATCAGAAATTTGCTCGAGCTCAGTACTGTACGAACAAGGATCCATGAGCCCGAAGACTCCAAACCCAATATCACCCATGCGGCTCATAACGACCAACATCGGAAGCGATACTAAAGGGCAACCCAATATCACCCATGCGGCTCATAACGACCAACATCGGAAGCGATACTAAAGGGCAACAAACCTGAAGGCACAAACCCGAAGGCACATACCCGAAGGCAACAAACCGTAGTGGTGAAGGTCAGAGACCCAGTACTGGACACCACTAACTGGCGGAATGTGTCACAACTCTCGAAAAGGAATCCGAACAGTGTTAACGTGCGTCCCATAACCACTCGTTCGCACTAAACAGTTTACTATCCGTCAGTCACTTTCACACTCAAAGCAGTACAAATTTACCTCATATCATCGGTAAACTAGACCCGTAGGTCAAAACAATCAATCGAATAGGTCGGGGACTAATCGGAAAGATAAACGCACAGATTCATGGACCGTGTTTTGCCCAACCATTTAATCACCCTTCCACTTCGCTCGACGTGCGAAAATGTGTGTTTTAAATAGAATTTATAAATTGGAGAAACGAGCTTTTAAATGCGATTCGAGAGATTATTTTATAAAAAAAACCCGTGGATGAAGTCAAGAGTAAGTTATCGAAGCCAAATATGCAATAACAACCACTAAAAACCAACTTGAATCGATAAAATCCGAAAAATCAATCAAATATGCAAAATAGGCAAAACAGGCAGAACAGAGCAGGTCGGTCGACCGGACTACAGGGCTCGGTCGGCCGGCCAGATGCAGGAAACAAAATATGGCTCGGGGCAGCGGGTCGGTCGACCGGAGCCTGCGCTCGGTCGGCCGAAGGCTGTTTTCCAGCACTTCTTGCCCTTATCAAATGAATTCCAAATCTTTTTCAAATCAAAGCAATAGCACATGAATATTTGTTAGGAAATCATACCCAACATCAATGATAGCAAGAGAGGTAGATGTGAGTTAAAAACTCACCTTTTTACACAAAACAAAGAAGACGAAGAAGCACAAATGCAAGGAATCAACCAACTACACTCCACTTCAACACTACAAGCTTCAATCTAGAATCAAAGCAAGTATTTCCTAAGTTAGGGTTAGGAAATTACTGAAATTGAAGAGGAGAAGAGATGGAGAAGATGAAGATGAACTTACCTATGGCTTCTCTATGATTTTGGAGCAAGAAACAAGTTTACAAGAAGAACTAGGGCTTGCTAATTTCTATTTCCACTTCCTTTCCCCCATTTCAGTTTTTAGCTTAAGAAATGATATAAAATGAAGAGAGATGAAGAGAAGGGGTTGAGTTAGAGGTTTAGTTTAGCTAGTGGGTTGAACCCAAACCCAAAATCCAATAGAAAAAGTAGGCAAAATTTCACAAACTCCAAACATATCAAAGATTATACTCAAAAAGATCGCAAACGCCATTTTTGAACCAATGGAGGTAGTTTCGAGTCCCAATTCGGCCATTTGCAGAAAGTAACATTTCGGACCAAAATCCCACTAACGACGCTATATTTAAATAAAAAATTTAAATATTAAATCGTTAAATATGCGGGTTGTTACAGATTAGTTTACAACCTTCATATTATTAGCATGATACTCTAACAAACTGACTTAATAGTCAAACTAAAGTAAGTTGCCTAGTGGGAAATTACCCTACTATTTCATGGAAATTAATTACGAAATAGTTTCGTATAGTGTAAAATTGCTCAATTTTGTTTGTTTCTTTCACTGCATTAAAATGTATTTTCAAATTCAATAAAAATAGTTAAAAGTTAGGAAAGTAATTAGAAGTAAAAGTGATATATACATAGATATAACAGATAATTTAAAGAGTTAATACATGAAATATTCATAGTATATGTTTATAATTTATATATGTTTTCGTAGCCTAGTCTATACTTTTCTAAATGGAGAATGCCTCCTATGTATGAAATTACACGTAGCAAAACCATAGTGAATTTCGAATGTGCAATCGAAAAATCTAAGCAAATAAAAAAAACTTAACTACTATCGGGCAAAATCACAAGTTTGAATCTCCCAAACAACATTCTAACGAGAGAGAACAATGTAAGGGCCCAACCAGGATCAAACTGGTGACCTATTGATCTGCAGTCAATTGCTCTACCACTGAGCTATGGACCCCTCAATAACCTTTTTTTCTTTAAATTTTCTGAAAAAACTAATTCTGAATACTTAGCATGAAAAAGTATACTATTACTAAGTTGGATCATGGGTTCGAGTCCCAATATTCTCAGTTTTTCCTTTTATAATAGAACTAGTGCGAATCTGTGCTACGCATACGGAGGTCGCCACATAATTTTATTTGTTATTGCATAAAGATTAAAGTGTATGTTCATGAATTGTAGGTTTTTTTTTCATAATAGCTTTTCTTTAAATGCTACTAACAAATATTTGATGATAAATATATTTAAGTAATCTCAAACACAAAAAGTATAACTAAATTTTTTGAACCACGGTGACATTATACAATATATGTTAACGTTATCTTTCTATCATTATTAGCTATGCAGGCATTGCATATTATGCATGTTTGTTACTTTTCAAGTCAATGATACATAGGTTCAAATGAGTTTATCCAATGTTTGAATATAAATTTCAATATGCACATAGTTCACTACACTGATAAAATTTAAATCTAGAATGGACAAATCATGCTGTAACTGAAATAATGTTCCAAATTTGTTTCAAAAGAAATAAAATTTCAACATTTGCATTGTTATACATTTTGACATACATAATAATAACTAAATTAGAGTCTAGAGGAATACTACAATACCTTGGAAAACACTAACAATAATACGTAAATTTCATTAATGATAACAATTAGATAAAATGGCGTGAGCAAACACAATCAATGAAATAAACTATTAAAAAATGACTACTATTGGAATAATTATTGTAGTTGCCTATATTACAATATAAAACAAATTATTTTATAAAATAAGCATCTACGTAAGCACATAAGCAGCAAATATTGAAATGAAATTAGGAGTGTTGTGTAGTAAAATAATGATTTTTTTAAATGTAAGAAATAGACAAAGTGAACATGTTTTATTGTGAACTAAAATCTGTAGAAACTATGGTTTACTTAAAGATACATTACACATTTTTTTCATGAAAATCATAGACAAAACTTGCATCTGAATTATGTGCATTAAATAGCTTTATTATTTTCCATCAAAAACTTTGTAGTGATTTACTTAATAAAACACCTATCACGTCTCTCATCCTTCATCAAACCAATATCACATGATATTTAATTAAACATTCAAATATATTTTTCATTTAATTTCGATTTTTAATTTCAACTATTTTTCGTTTTCACCTTATCTTCTTTGTTCGTGGCAGTAAACATTGACCATAAGTTTTCATTGAAAATCCAACCAGAAACTGAAATTTATATTTTTTGGAGTATCAATCCAGTATCAACACCGATGCTTTCAATAATGTAATTTGCACATAAAAATATTGACATAACTTGGTATTTATAATAAAATCAAATTGTTATTCATGTAAGGTTAAATATATAATCATGACCCATAATGTATAGAATATATAATATTACCTTTCAAGCATAAATAAATATGCAGAATACAGTATTGCTTATTAACTCATAAAAGCATATTACCCTTGCAATACTTATATTAGTTTGCCACTAAAGGATAGAAAAATAGTAAAAAAAACATTTGTAAGTTATGGAATGATAAACATTATAGTTTCCCACATGAAGCTAAAACTTATATTGCTTCTGAAATATTTATAAAAAAAGAGTTACATAAGAGGAAATAATTGATTAAAAATTAACTCCCAAATCAATTAACATTAAAGAGGATTGTTATGTATCCAATTATTTCACTAAATTTAGTTCCAATTAAAGATAATCAATTTCAACTAATTCTCTTTTTTGTTTAAGTTCAAATCAAATGGAGCTTATAACAATCAATTCCTTTTTATCTGCTACATGGTAGTATTATCTGTTGTGATCTTTCTTAATTAAAGTTGGTTTAGATATAAACATTACCAATACTATATAGGCATATTTGTTTACTTGTGTGAATGAGAACATGTAAAAAAATATATTTATTGCATATCATATCACATGTGTGTGCACATACAATATAGGAACCGAAATATTAAAACAAATATGATAAAACATTTCACGCATTCATTATATACAAACAATCATGTTTAATATTCAACCATTAAGAAAATAGTTCTACCGAGATTCGTATTTGTGACGCTCCACCTCTATACCCACGCTAGCCAAGAACACTACGGTGGCTATAAATATGGGTGAGTCTGGTTAACCTTATACCCACCTCTATACCCACGCTATCTCATCACCGAGATTCATTATATACCGTGTGAAAGAGGCCTATCACATGACGGTCCGAAGACCATGGGGAGCTACCCTATATGGGTGAGTCGGAATCACCCGGATGAGGTCTAAGATAACCAAAAAGAAAAAAGGTACGTGTGAGTGGAATCACACAAATGGTGTATAGCTTAACCTTGCAACAAAATGGTATGTGTGAGTGGAATCACACAAATGGTGTCTAGACTAACCTTGCGGACAAAGAGATATGTGTGAGTCGGAATCACACCTATAAGGACTAGTCTAACCTTGCAAACAAAGAGACATCGCACAATTGCTAGTCTAAATCATGAAATGATCGTCATGATCAACGAGAAGCGTCAATTACAATAAGCTGGTAAATATATGAGCTTAGCCTCATGTCCCATAACCATTAGCTTAACTTAAATATTTACGAACAAATTGTAGATCTCCACTAGAAAATTGTCACACGAGATTCAATCGAACAAGTCCAAGAATTAACCGACGAAGAAAATGCAAGCGTTTCATACCACTTGTTTTACTAAGTCATTTAATTAGATTTCTCATACGAGTGAAGGAAAGGTTTGTATATACTAGTAGATTGGAAAACGGTTTAAGAAAAGAGCTTTGTTATTGAAAATAGGGTTGAAGTCATTTTGTGGAAAGAGTTTTGATATTTACTACTAGTATAGAAAACCTTTATATTTTAAAGTGACAAATCATAGAAGTGATTGTAGAAACAGTCAATCATAAAAACTCACATTCGAAGACGTGAATAAAATCCAAAGAAACCGATAAAGAATCCATCGAAATAGATATTCAAAAATCCATAAAATCGACTGAGAAGCCCAAGATAGTTTGTCTCGAAGAATGGTCAACTCAGCATCTCAACAAAGCAAGTTCTATTGAATGTTTTTCAGATAAGATCCCCTACGGAGTGGGGGTCCAAGGGGGGTGGCAACCCCCCAAGGTGGGGGTGCGGGGGCAACGCCCCTACTACGGGGTTCGACCTGCCCGGTCAGGTTGCGGAGGTCCAGGGGGCAGCGCCCCGTCCAAAATCGGTACGACCTAGTGATTAAAGGGACACGACCTAGTGGTCCAGCGACCTAAAGGGTAAAGGTCATGCGACCTAAAATGGGTTCGCGACCTAACACTCAAATGACCTAAAGAAAATAAGGGGCCGAGCGACCTATAAGAAGCAGCGACTTAAATAGAATCGAGGTCCAACGACCTACGGGTTAGGTCATGCGAGTTAAGGAGGTCAACGACCTAATAGAGACACGCGACCTAATAAAGGAATGCGACCTAAAGGCACGCGACCTAGCGACCTAAGCAGGAAACTCGACCTATGAGGGACAAGCGACTTAAGTGGGTCAACGACCTACGGAATATAGATCATGCGACCTAACGGTTTACAAGGTCTTGCGACCTAATTGGAAACGTGGTCTAGCGACCTAGTGGTTTAAAGAAGATGGGTCGCGCGACCTAAGGAGATAAGGCCTAGTGACCTACGAGCTAAAGGTTCAACGACCTAACAGGATGTAGGTCCAACGACCTAACAGGTAAGAAGATCACACGACCTAAAATGCCATAGGACCTAACGACCTAAGGTCATACGACCTAGCGACCTAAACCCATACGACCTAACGACCTAAGGTCATACGACCTAGCGACCTAAAGCCATACGACCTAACGACCTAAGGTCATACGACCTAGCGACCTAAGCCAGAACGACCTAGCGACCTAAGGTCCATACGACCTACGACCTAAGGTCCATTCGACCTAAAGCCTAACGACCTACGACCAAATTCCGAGTGCCGAGCGACCTAACGTTGTAGGCCATTTTAAGATCGGAAACGAGCTATTTTGAGACCGAGACTTTTCCACGCGAACGACCTAGCATAGGCAGAACGACCTAAGTGCAATTTTTCACCAAAAACACTAAAATTTGGGGTTTTTTGGCCAATCCAATCCAAACCAAATGCAAATGTACATGCAAACATGATAGGGATTCATTCCCAACAGTCCAAGATAGTTATAGGCTAGATTTGTGAGATAAAAATATCACCTTTGCACCAAATTTATGAAGAAAAGCTTGAAAGCAATGGAAAAGTAATCACAAGCTTGAATCCAATATCTTCTTCTTGAATTTGGAATTGAATGTTGGATTTGCAAGAGAATTTGAGCTTGGAATATTAATTTCCCCTTCCACTCACCATTAATGCTAAAGCTTGGTTGTTAGGAAATTTATAAAGAGTGAGGAGAAGGAGAGAAGTAGGTTTGAGTTATAATGGCTAATCTAACCCAAAGTCCAAAGCGGGAAAAGTAAGTGAAATACCACTAACTCCAAACCTATCAATGTTTATACTTAAAAAACTTGTAAACGGCATTTCGAACTCAATGGAAGTGGTCTCGAGTCCTAATTTGACAATTTGCAAAAAGTAGCTTTTCGGACCAATATCCGATTAACGACAAAATATTTAAATAAAATATTAAATTATAAAATCGATAAATATGCGGGTTGTTACAGTATTTATGCTCAATTTGTAACATAAAATTTAAAGTGGTCACCTTTCTATAATAACAACTATCAACTAAACTAAAAACTAATCAT
This sequence comes from Allium cepa, assembly GCA_030765085.1. Lineage (NCBI taxonomy): Eukaryota > Viridiplantae > Streptophyta > Magnoliopsida > Asparagales > Amaryllidaceae > Allium > Allium cepa. The sequence goes on along the minus strand of CM060940.1, from coordinate 13,846,058 downwards.
GTTAGGTAAATTATGCATATTACCTAATAAATATATATAAATTAAAATTTTGAACTTAACATATTTTTTTGATAGTTTAGAAGTAGTTTAAAAGATGAAGTTTCATCAATTTGACATTGATGCATTTTGAGAAAGTAGCATCTATGTAAAAAATCTAGTCTGTGAACAACTAATGAAAACAATGAAAACAACAATGACTAAAATGTTAAAAAATATCCACCACCTACATGATCCCAATAACTTAATATGTGAACAAATACAATGTAAGAATGAATTGCAGTTAGTATCATATGGAACTGAGAGTAAAAGCGAATTATGTTAAAGATCTTTTCTAATTCAAACTAATGTAGAATAATTTATACTAAGAATTTATGATATATTAGATTCCAAATTAAGTTAGGGAATTGATTACACATCGATTATAGAATATGTTCTTTAATTAAATGAATTAATTGCCTCTAGTTTGGGAATTCAATTACATATAATTAACTGAGTACTAAAAATGGAAAAAAATATACGAAAATATACATCGCGATGAAAATTAACCTGAAACGGTATCAACAATCACATCATTCCAAATAACAAACACGTAAAAATTTAAAAGAACCAAATACAAAAATTCTCTAATATTTATACATTTTTTATAAAAAATTAAGTGTACTTCTCCATAGTTTCAAATTTGACTCAAGTTGGAAGTAAGAATTTTAAAAACTTAAAGCATTAAAAAATTTATCAAAACTAACATTATTCTTAAAACCAAAAGCGTAGATAATTAATGCTTTCAACATTTTAAGTTTATAAATGTTGTATTAAATTCATTCTACCTTAAGACAATAAAAGGAAATAGATAATTATATAAAACTCATCCTAATTTGTGGACTATATAATCATTTACAATGATTTCGCGCACATAAAATTACAAATTTTATTACTTACTGTTACAAATAATATAAATTATACATTGAAATATATAAATGTATATTTATTGATATATGCAACAAGAAGTAATTATGATAATACTGCATTACATTTTAATCAAAAGATAATTATAATTTGTGTTCCAATATATTTCCTTTTGTTTTGATTTCAATTTTTAATTAGAGGATTAATTACACATTAATTTTCAAATTAATTATCTATGATGCTAATTAAATGAATTAATTATCACCAATGGGAATATTCATTCAATCAGAATCAAATTATTGAACAATAAAGAACAAAAACCATAAGCATATTCATTTTAACTATTAACAACTAAATAGTAAACATGTTATCAAATTTTCATATCAATTAAATTACGCATACACTTTAGTGAATTTATAAAAATTGCAAGTTTTTCTAAGCTAAACGTTAGGTTTAAAAACTAAAAGCGCAAAAAAAACATTAAACCTAACATTATTTTTTGAAATTGAAAGCATAAATGAGAATTAATAGTTTCACAACTTGACCCACTAACTTCTACAGCTAACATATCATTCGTTAGTAAATCGTTTTAGTATATTATCTTTCAAAAGGAAATTAATTTGTGAACTATATATCCTCCAGCTATGAGATTCTGACTATTTGAACATAATCCTGGTTTGTTAGAAAATGCACAAATAATAGTATGAATAGAAACAAAACCATATGATTTAATAAATATACATTTTGAGACTGTGTAATTAAGTAGAAATAAAAAGCTAACATGATAAAAAAAATATGATTATAAATGGTGTTGTAGACGGAAATAAGAATGTTGTAAGGAGAAATATATGACTAAAGAGTTGATCATAGTTTTGTCACTATTCTTAGCAACCCCATTTTATTAAGCAATAATTAATAGGATTTAATAATAGTAATTTAATTAATTAATTTAAGTTTGAACATTTATTTAATAAATTGTTTTTGAATTTATTTAAATGGAAGGATCTAAATTCCGAAAGTATAGTATATAAATTTTAAAATAAGCTGTAATGTGGACAATGAACTTGTATGACACCGATTCACTGTATGTATATATAGTTGACATTTGACTCGTAATATATTCTTATAACATTATTATATTCTATATTATGTGTTATCGTTGCACCTAACTCTTTGTTCTCAACTGTTTACTGTATAATGTGGATTGTTCTGTCCTAGAGGCCCTTGTGTCTCTGCTTTGTACCAATACTGTATAGTTATTGAGTTATATATTTTACTTTTTAATACGTACCAGCGTTAGTCCAAGATAATATTCAGATGTTTACTTATTATAGCCTCATTCTCTATATTGTCTGATAGTATTACTCAGTAATACTCATGGATAGTTTGAGTATAGAGATGGGTTATTACTATAAATGCACATAGAGAAAAAACCTTGTGTTGGCTCATTTTTGGAACTACCGAATAATTTTTTCCTTTACTTCAAACATACATGCAGATTTAATAATTGAAACAATACAAAAATTAACATAGTTCATAGTGAAATATTGTACCACCATAAAAATTTACTTGTAAATACATATGAAAATAACAATTTTAAGGAATTACTTATGGTTACTATTAGCATTACCGTATTTTGTTATCAGAATTTAATACTATAGGTGACTGTAGCACCTATAGCGCTTAGCTTTTGGCCTCCAGATATAGGATGTTACAATAAAATACACCTAAGGTCTGACAAGAACATCATGTTCCCCTGCTACATAAAACTGGCCTACCGCTTGACTAGTAGTACCGTATACATCACCACCACGGTTGAGATCAGCAATCGTACCGGAGCATACAAAAAAATTGGTCACATATGGATTCTGGATATGGTGGTGACATACCCTTATGGGAGTGATCCACATAGCCCTGCGGCATAACCTATTTTGGTCATTTCCAGTTGATGAGGCCTAAGGCTATGTTTACCTTTTCTAGAGCACTGCCACTTAGAACGCAACATCACCTTCCAGATGTTGACCCAATGTCAGCATTCATCCATACAAGTCGTTCAGAAGATAAACGAACCGAAGGTACTATTTCCACTACACCTATTTTGAAATCACCCTCAGGATTAGTAGCAAATAGGCCTTGTACTTCAAAGTCTTTATCTTGGACCTTGCATTTTCTATTTCCAATTCGAACGTTTATGTTGGTTCGAAGTCATTTTTGGATAACAACTAATATCTGATCCCAGTTTCTCCAAACCAACCTTTGATAATTTTAAAAGGTCAAGTTATTTATAGAGCACAATCCGACTATCAGGGTGCGGAGATTTACATATGAACATATGTTCCATATGCTTAGATTATCATGACCCACTTATCAAAATTAACCCCCTTGTATTTATCACGTTCTCGAAGTGCGGTATTTGTGATGAGTACATGTCGACTTACTTTCAGTAAAATGCACCATTATTTTATTACAACTACTTTAATTCATTTGGCTACTTAATATCGTGGATAAAGACCCTTGGTTTTAAAACAATTCACTTAAACAAGAAAATTGGTCAAAGATAAATAATCGATAGGGTTTTTAAAGATGCCTTAAAAACAACTAAATATAAGTTTAAACTCAATCAAACCTTAATTAATCTTCATTAAATCAAAATTAAATCATTAATTATCCAAATTTTATTTATAATTAAACCATAATTATACTATATTTAATTAAAATTTATTTAAGAAATTAAACCCTCATTAAATGGATAATTAACCTTTAATTAAATAACAATTAATTAAATAATCAACTCAAATTAAAAAGTATTTAAAATAAATAACTTGATTCAATAAAAATTAGTTTTATTTTTATCTTAATTAATCATTATTTAAAACTTACTTAATTTAAAATAATTTACTTAGTTACCAATTTCTTAAACTCTAATTATTTAACCTAATTACCTAATTAATTAATTAATTAATAATTACCCAAATTAATTTAAATTAAATCAATAAATTATTAAATAATTAAAAATAAAATTTTAACTTACTAAATTGATTCAAAATGAGTTTTCAAAAACAATCCAAAAGAAAACACTTAAAACATGAAATCGTGAAATTTTTCGAATTGCATCCATTGCGACTGACACTATGAGCGCAGTTTGCTATAATTGATTTCTAGGCAAAAATTACACTTGGCTCAAGCGATGTCATACATTTTCTAAAAAAACTTATGTGAAAGGTTTTGAAACTTTCAACAAGTTGTAACTTGGAAAACATTCCAAAATCAAATAAAAGAAAACGTATTTCTTTCCATCGGATCTCAGATCGCTTTGCGACCATTACACCACTAGTTCACAACCATCTCATTACTAACTTGGGTTCCATTTTACAACCAATACTACCAACATATCATAATTAATATAACATGTCTACAACCATATCCATATACATATCCAAATATATCACATATTTAACCAAATCACTTATCCAATTCAAACAACCAACTTGCAATCACATATTATCTAATTCACATGGTAATTCAACATATCTACCTAGAATATTTAACAACATATATAGCATTAAAAAAAGTTGAAAGTTTACTCATCGAAAGCTTTACAAATCTCAAAGCAATTTCCATTAGAACTTTGATATATGCTAGTATTTGATCCTAATTTGCAAACGTGAAGCTTTTGGATGCCTAAACACCTAGAATAAGCTCGACCTAATGTGTTTTTGGTGGAAGGGGACTTGATTTTGGAAGAGGAAGTGTAGAGATGGATGTAGAATGGTTTTAGTGAGCTAAAGAGAAGAGTTTGAGTGGAAAAGAGTGATTTGTTCTAACTTTTACAAACTATGGTAGCCATTGTTATTTTAGAGAGGAAGTTTCAGAAAGTGAAGAAGAGAAAGAAAAGAAGAATGTGTGTGTGTATGGATGTATATTTATAGGCAAAAAAAGAATTGGAGAAAATTATTAATTTACCCTTCAATGATTTAATATAATATGCCATGATATTGAAAATTCACATCACCTTCCTACTCCTCTCTCTTATCACATCTCCCTCCTTCTCTAGTCAAATCTTTATGCACATGATGAATAATGATGTCTAATTATGAAAAATATTAAGATATGACAACATTTAATAATATATATTTATATATAATGTTTATTATTTTTAAAGTTATGAATTGTCACATCACTTGTTAATTATAATCAACATAAGATAATCTACTCCTAATTGTATTATTATTTAGTTAATTATCTACTATATATGTGTACATATGGTGCACAATGATGGACAACATTCTCGACAATATTCCGGTGTCGAAAGTTCGAAATTTCGTAAAACGTTCTTTGGTCACTTTTTTATTTTTCTACCGACTATTTGATTTGGTAAACAAATTTCGAAAATGATTTTTCCCTCATTAACAATTTTTTAACATGAGTTTATTTGTTAATAAAAATATATTTATTGATTATATAATATATGTATGTATATACGTATATATAATTGCCGAGTTAAAACGACTAAATTCAAGATCGTTATAGATGTTTAATGCAAATGTATTGGTTTGCTTTGAGTGACGTTTTAGGCTACATTTTGATGTGATTTACCAACGTGATTAAATGAAGTGAAATACTTATATAATAAATGTGTATATAGTAGTATATAGACACACATAGAGAAATGTGTATGTATGTATGCATAGATGGTTGTTGAAAATAGATGTTGATGTTCGATGTTCGTATCGATCTCGTATTTACGTTATTGGCTCCTATTGACTTACTATGGTGTCATGGATCACACATATGGAGTTGGTGGATTGTAAGAGAATAGAGACGTCCATACATAGGCTTATATGACCTAAGGTGTACCATACCTATAACTATGTCCATCGGTCGAAATACAGTGAGCTAGGTATACTAAATCATATAATTGATATATGTGCAATGTTTATATGAATACGTTAAGCAGTGAGGTGTAAGATTGACCTTAGTTGAATAGTCAACTCTTGGATGTTGATGTTTTTACTTTTATATGCATGTTGGTAGGCTAAGATGTGTTTACACATCTTAAATGGATTAAAATGATGTTATAATAGTTTATTTGAAGTATATGTGGAACAGACAAGTTTCACTCACTTAGACGTAAGTCTAACCTCCTCTCCAGATTGTATTTATATGATATTGATAGGTTGACGGGCCATGGAGTCAGGATGATTTTGTTGGTGCTGATGGTGCATATGACGAAGGCAATTACCTATATAAAAATTATACATATATTCATCTGATATTATAGCGTGTAGTGTGGATTAATAATTGTATATTGTATGTATCTATGAAACTTGAATATGTTATAAAGATTGGTTTGAAAATAAATTGGTTTTTATATTATGTTTTGTTCCTTCCATTCTGAGTTGAGAAAGATATAGTTAGATGTATAAGTTTGTTTTCTTGTTATCATGACCTAACAATCTATCATTTTCTATTTTTTAGATTTGAACATTGGTTTAGACATTAAATCCGAGAGTCGAAAAAGATGGGTTATTACAAGTTCTATTATTGAAAATTACTTTTTATCAATGAAATTAACTTATTTTCAAACATTAACGATAACACTAATAGGGTGGAAAACTTCATATAAACAAACAAGTTATTACTTAAATCATAACAAATATTGATACAAAAATATTACAATTAATTCAACTATATATATATATATGCAGTTGGAGAGCTAAAATTTCTAGTTTAAACTCATCTATTTTCAATCTTATCTTAAGTATGATATATGTGAATTTATAAAATATAAAGTTAAACAGATTAATCTAAATATTATATTTCATATAAAATTGAATCTTACCTCTTTAATTTTCTTATAATTATCAAGAAAAGTGCTAAAGCTTCTATTTTAGATAGTAAGGCCTAACTATAAATAAATAAAGGGCCATAAATTTGTTTTTTCCAAAGGTTAGTTACATCTTAGTCCTTTTCTTCTTAGTTTCTCTAAACTCTTATATAGGAATTTTAGATTAAATTCTGCATGAACTTTATTTCAAATCATATGTAAAGTAATTATTCTATGTTCATTTTGAGAATTGTTGTATATAACATTGAAAATAAACTAGAATATTTGCTAGCAATTTCAAAAGGGACAAAACATTATAGGATGAAACACATTAACTCTGGATAATCATCAAACATAACTTCAATGCACTTAATGATAATAGAAGAAAGAAATTCATTTATCTTTTGATGAAGACGTACATGTCCGTAGGAGATATGCTCATAAATATGGAAAACTAAAGCTTTAACTAGAGTTAGATAAATGTGAAGTGTAGAATTATTATTATTTTACATCGTGTTTTTGCAAATTCTTGGAGTCAGAGATCACATTATTGGGTGATAATTTAACATCCTCTGATATAATGCGCTATATGACATTTATTTTTATTTTTAAGCATTGTTTGTTACGTTACATTTTCGATATCCATTCATGGAATAAGAGTGCTACTTGATTATTTTAATAATGAAATTAAATTAAAAAGAAAAAGTATGTCATACTAGTAATTTGGTTGTATCGTAACCTATAATTATTCATCTTTCATTTCATTCTACACTTTCAATGCGATAAATTCATTGTATGTTATTTACCTTTTTTAAGGTTGCCTATAATCACCCTTACAACTATCACAATGGTGTTTTAACTGTTTCAATCCCCTAAGAATTAACATAATGTGTGTGTAGCATGGGTTCGTGTTGATTATTTCAAGTAAGTTAATTTATTTCTTTCACTGCATTAAAATGTATTTTGAAATTATATATAAAATAATACTAATTTGGTAAAACAATTTAGAGTACAAAATAATGCATACGTAGATATAAATCAAATGTATAAAGAGTTAATACATAAAATGTTCGTTGTATAGATTTGTGATATGTATATTTTCTCATATCATATTTTATACCATATAATAAAATGACAATCTCTTGCATTTTGAAATCCTATATGGAAAAACCGTACGAGTCTAAAGGGCACTCAGAAGATTGAAGAAACGATAAAAAAATGATAACCACTACTGGAAGTTATATTTTTGAATCTTAGTAACCTCATTTCTTGCATATGGATAGGTATTTAGGTGGCTAATTTTGAAATTTTTCTTCTTCAAAATATTGGGTTGATGGGTAAAATGAAGTTCCGCAAAATATCTATATACAGTTTCTAATATAAGCAATCCACTGTAGAAACTTTCAAATTATTTTGTTTAAATTGTTCCAATAAAAATGTATACAATGTATAATTTGTATACAGAATTTGTTAAAAAATATATGACTAAATCGTGTAAGTTGAAACTTTTTAAAGTACTAAAGGATACACAAATGTTAAATCGACTGATACTAGCTTAGACAATAATTTTGCATACACAAAAAATATTATACACATATATAATACTTAAAAAAGTTCTTATTTTATAGTTATGTTTAGTATAATGGTGTACCTAACTGGTACTATATTAATGATTTTTTGTTGAAATATAATTGCGTATATCTACTTTCATTATACACATGAATACCTACAATGAAATTCTCCTGGACTTTTGGCCACCATCAAATAATAAACTGGATCATAGAGGTTCCAAACTTGCGATCTTCATTAATAGCATGATGCTCTAACCAACTAAGCTTATAGTCCAACAAAACCAAATTGCCTAGTGGGAAAATGCTTAATTATTTCATGAAAATTATTTACAAATTACTTCAAATAGTGTAAAACTATTTGACTTATATTGTTTCTTTCACTACATCAAAATGTGTTTTCAAAATACATGCGTAAAATAGTAATAATTTAGGAAAATAATTTTGAGTATAAAATGATAGAAACATAGATATAACTATTGAATATATAACGGGTCTGTTATCCCACTTTTTGGTCAAAACTGGAATATCAATGTTGTACGCGTTTCCACCACGAACAAACCAGGAAGTACAGAAATATAAACAAGCAAGCATGCATAAGTCCGGAATTCCACTAAAATCTCAAGTTCATTCGGCAGAGCAAAGGCATGCTTCATTCGGCATATCATATCCGGCCTCCCCTTGGTTCATTCGGCACTCCCTAAACCAAGCTCATTCGGCATCCCAAGCACTACCGGACCGGCCTCCCCCATAGTCCTACCGAACCAAACGACTCCGAAGCCGGTCCAAACTATCACCAACCAATCACCGGACCAAGGTGATCACCGAACCAACCTTCCACTACGACCGATCCAGAAGACTACCGGACCAACTTCAACACCACCATCGGACCACCTTGGCCGAACCAAACCCCAACTTATCCAAGCATAGCCGAATGAAAGCCATGCCGAACCAGATGATGCTGGACCAGATTGCTTCAGCCCAGGCCCGCTAGCAGCTATATACTTCCAAGCCCCCTGCCCCCTACCTCACTCTATAAATAGAGGGGCAGGGGTACAACAATGGGGGACAGGTTTGAGAGCTCAAACCTGGAAGGAACTTTCAAACAACTTTCATACACTTGTACTACAAGCTTTGTACTTGTAATCGGATTGGAAAAGGAGAATAACATATAAAGTGGACGTAGGCACACTTTGGCCGAACCACTATAAATCTGTGTGTCTTTTACAGTTTAGCCCCTACTTTTTACGTATTTGCATACACCACCTAAATCAATACGAACAACATAAAATCAACTAAATCATACAACTTGGAGTTGTTTGCCCATTTTGTACAAACATCTTTGAGTTATTTGCTGAGATCTGTGATTTGTGTTTGAATATTGCTGACTTATATTCATACACTGGTGCTTTCACGGTATTGGGTGTTTGCGGCCATTTTTTACGCAAACATTTTGGTGCTTTCACTGAGAAGGACCAGCTCCCACTACATCGGATAGAAGCTTGGATTTGAAAGACAATGACTAGGCAAAACAGTAGAAGGCTAAGGGCTGAGAGAAGCCAACAAGGAGGAAGTCAACAAGCATCCTCCGGAAGTGAGGAAGGACCGGCTTCGATCTACATAACCCGGGATGAAATGGAAGCCATAACAAATTCACTGCAAGAGAGGTTGCTGAAAAGTCAACAGGAAATGATGCAAACTTTCTTGGAGCAAATGAGAGCTGCAGGGATGCAGAATTTAGGAACAGCTACAACGGCTATGGATGCAGGACAAGAAGCTAGGGTTATGGAACCCAACGAAGGACAAGATACGGAGCCAGGTAGCAATCAACAAGGGCTTGGGGGCAGGCCCACGGGATTCAACACAGGAGAACCTTTGGAAGGAGTTCAACAGGCTAGAACCAACGTTGCTGCTAACGAGCCACACGAAGAGTATGTACCGGAGTTCCCTCGGGGGCAACCCCCGACAGACAACGGTGGATTGGTAGATATAATCAGGAAGACTGTGCGAGGTGGTTTGACCAACGGAGACTTGGAAGGAGTAAACAGGAGTCCGTTCACTCGGGAAATAAGGATGGCTCAGAACCCACCTAAGTTCAAGCTACCTAGCGTGGAGGTATACAATGGCAAGGAAGACCCAACGGATCACTTGATGAGATACACTAGACACATGGAGGTGCTGGGGGCATCAGAGGAGGTGATGGCCCGATGCTTCCCTTTGTACTTGACGGACTTAGCTGCGATGTGGTTCAGGCAGCTGGAAGAAGGATCTATCGGGACTTGGAGGGAATTGGTGGAAAGGTTTCTGGGACAGTTTCGGGTTCATGTCAAGAGACCGAAGAACGTGATGACATTGACATCGGTAAGGCAAAGGATGGATGAATCGCTTAGAGCTTTTCTAACTCGATTCAGTGCCGCAGTTGCTTCGGTGGATCGGCCCGATCCATCGATGGTTTTAATGGCAGCAGTATCAGGAGTCAGGGAGAACTCGGATTTCAAGGTATCTCTGATACGAGATCCCCCACGGAATCTCGACGAATTCTTTCATGAGGCAGAAAGGTTCCTTCGACAAGAAGATGCGAGTACGGATTTAAAATTGAAAAAGGTTAATGCAGTTGAAGGGGGAGGACCATCCAGCAATGGTTCGGATAAAAACAAAGGAAAAAGGAAGTTGGACGATGATTCTGGAAATGCTAGGAAGCAATGGAAGGATCCAAAGTTTTCCACATACACAGGATTGAACGAAACACTGGAACGGATATACCTGGATACTCGAAATCGCCTTCACTACCGGAGGCCGGCTAGGAGAGAACCTACAGAACGGGAGAGGACATCAGGAAGGCATTGCCTCTTCCATGATTTGGATGGACACGACACCAACAGCTGCAGGCACTTAAAGGACATAATTGAGGAGCATGTAAGGAATGGACAGCTGCCACAGTATGTTGGACCTCGGAATGCAACGGCGAGGCAGGAGCAACTGCCGCCTACCTCAAGCTACGATGGTGGGAGGCCCAGGAATGATGGTCGGTTGATCGTCCCTTGACCAGGTTAACATAAAATAAGTAGCAAACTGTTGGCAAGCAACCAAGTCATTTACACATGTACGAGGACGGAGATAGCCCCTAGGCATGCTCTGAATGATAATGGGCTGCGATGCTATGGTTTGTGAAATTTATCTTTTGCTTTTGGATTGGACACTGCTTTTCTTGTTGGTTTTCGGTTTTGGAGCTTGGATTGAGCTCCTGGTTTTCCTTGCTTTTTGATTTGGATTTTCCTTTGGACAATCGTTTTCGGTTTTGGATGTTAGTTTGGATTTATGGTTTTGGATTTGGATTTTGGATTTGGATTCTGGATTTGGATTTTGGATTTGGATTCTGGATTTGGATTTTGGATTTGGATTCTCGATTTGGATTTTGGACTTGGATTTTGAGTTGGATTTTAATTGGATTTTTATCTGACTTTTGATAAACGGTCGTCGGGTATGGATTATGCCTGGCAAGGGGTGAGTCGCTTTGCCCGAACGTGGTAAATTGACTCATTCAGGTCGTCGAGTATGGAATATGCTCGGCAAGGGTCCGGAGTGACCAGGATTCGGCCTAGGACTTAGGCCCTATATTATCAATCGTTATTTTCAGGTCGTCGAGTATGGACTATGCTCGGCAAGGGTCCGGAGAGACCAGGATTCAGCTTAGGACTTAAGCCATGGCATCACACAGCACCCAGGGACACTGGGTCAAGGTCGTCAAATGTGGATTACGCTTGGCAAGGACCCGGAGAGGTTAGCACCCAGGGACACTGGGTCAAGGTCGTCAAATGTGGATTACGCTTAGCAAGGACCCGGAGAGGTTAGCACCCAGGGACACTGGGTCAAGGTCGTCAAATGTGGATTACGCTTGGCAAGGACCCGGAGAGGTTAACACCCAGGGACACTGGGTCAAGGTCGTCAAATGTGGATTACGCTTGGCAAGAGCCCGGAGAGGTTAGCACCTAGGGACACTGGGTCAAGGTCGTCAGATGTGAATCGCACTTGGCAAGAACTGGAAGAGGTTAGCTCAACATCCAGGCACACTGGACCGAGATCGTCAGGTGTGGATTATGCTTGACAAGAATTTGAAACTGAACATCGACTCGGAGTAGTCAAGGATGATATTCTCCGGCAATGTGATTATGGACTTCGAATAGTGGATTCGGAATTATTCAAAACACGCCTTGTTATCACAAGGCATGTTTTGGGGGGCAAAGTGTTATCCCACTTTTTGGTCAAAACTGGAATATCAATGTTGTACGCGTTTCCACCACGAACAAACCAGGAAGTACAGAAATATAAACAAGCAAGCATGCATAAGTCCGGAATTCCACTAAAATCTCAAGTTCATTCGGCAGAGCAAAGGCATGCTTCATTCGGCATATCATATCCGGCCTCCCCTTGGTTCATTCGGCACTCCCTAAACCAAGCTCATTCGGCATCCCAAGCACTACCGGACCGGCCTCCCCCATAGTCCTACCGAACCAAACGACTCCGAAGCCGGTCCAAACTATCACCAACCAATCACCGGACCAAGGTGATCACCGAACCAACCTTCCACTACGACCGATCCAGAAGACTACCGGACCAACTTCAACACCACCATCGGACCACCTTGGCCGAACCAAACCCCAACTTATCCAAGCATAGCCGAATGAAAGCCATGCCGAACCAGATGATGCTGGACCAGATTGCTTCAGCCCAGGCCCGCTAGCAGCTATATACTTCCAAGCCCCCTGCCCCCTACCTCACTCTATAAATAGAGGGGCAGGGGTACAACAATGGGGGACAGGTTTGAGAGCTCAAACCTGGAAGGAACTTTCAAACAACTTTCATACACTTGTACTACAAGCTTTGTACTTGTAATCGGATTGGAAAAGGAGAATAACATATAAAGTGGACGTAGGCACACTTTGGCCGAACCACTATAAATCTGTGTGTCTTTTACAGTTTAGCCCCTACTTTTTACGTATTTGCATACACCACCTAAATCAATACGAACAACATAAAATCAACTAAATCATACAACTTGGAGTTGTTTGCCCATTTTGTACAAACATCTTTGAGTTATTTGCTGAGATCTGTGATTTGTGTTTGAATATTGCTGACTTATATTCATACACTGGTGCTTTCACGGTATTGGGTGTTTGCGGCCATTTTTTACGCAAACAGGGTCAACAGGTAAAATATTCGTAGAATATATTTTTAATTTATATATTTTCTCATAAGCTTATCTTATACCATTTACTAAAAGGAGAATCCCTCCCCTATGTAAAATTATATGAAGCGAAACCATTGTGAGTTTGACATGTGCATTATGAAAATATAAGCAACTAGAAAAGAGAACGACAGCCATTAAGCAATGTCATAAGTTGACTCTCATTAATCTCATTTTAACAAAAAAAAAATATCCTAAGGGCAGAACCAAGATCAAGACCTATAAATCTGTAGTCAATTGCTCAACCATTAGGCTATGGACCCTTCAACGACAATTTCTACCATGAGAAATCTGTAGGAAAATCATTTCATAATTAGAGATTAGAAAACATGTATACAATGCAAAATTTGCTTGTCTAAGTTATAAAGAAATATAACCTAAATCATGTAACTATAACTTTACTAAGATACTAGATCGTACATAAAAGTTACATTATATGATAATAAATTTGCATACAAAAATGTTACATACATATGTATAACATTTAATATTTTTCTTATAGAAAGTTATTATTTTATGGTAATGTCACCGATGCACCCAATTAATACTATATTAAATATCATTTTTGAAATATAATTGCATGTATCTTATATCATTATACACATATGATAAATTTATAGTGAAATTCTCTCAAATTATTGACCAACATCGAATAGTTTGCAACCTTCATATTATTAGCATGATACTCTAACCAACTGACTTAATAGTCAAACTAAAGTAAGTTGCCTAGTGGGAACTTACCCTACTATTTCATGGAAATTAATTACCAAATTGTTTCGTATAGTGTAAAATTGTTCAATGTTGTTTATTTCTTTCACTGCATTAAAATGTATTTTCAAATTCAATAAAAATAGTTAAAACTTAGGAAAATAATTAGCAGTAAAAAGCGATATATACATAGATATAACTGATAATTTAAATAGCTAATACATGAAATATTCATAGTATATATTTGTAATTTATATATAATTTCGTAGCCTAGTATATACTTTTCTAAATGGAGAATCCCTCCTATGTATGAAATTATACGTAGCAAAACCATAGTGAATTTCGAATGTGCAATCGAAAAATCTAAGCAAATAAAAAAAATTAACTACTATCGGGCAAAGTCTTAAGTTTGAATCTCCCAAACCACATTTTAACGAGAGAGAACATTGTAAGGGCCCAACCAGGATCGAACTAGTGACCTATTGATCTGCAGTCAATTGCTCTACCACTGAGCTATGGACCCCTCAATAACCTTTTTTTCTATAAATTTTCTGAAAAAAACTAATTCTAAATACTTAGCATGAAAAAATAAACTATTACTATGTTGGATCATGGGTTCGAGTCCCAATATTCTCAGTTTTGCCTTTTATAATAGAACTAGTGCGAATCCGTGCTATGCATACGGAGGTCGCCACATAATTTTATTTGTTATTGCATAAAGATTAAAGTATATGTTCATGAATTGTAGTTTTTTTTTCAGATTAGCTTTGTCTTAAATGCTACTAACAAATATTTGATGATAAATATATTTAAGTAATCTCAAACACAAAACGTATAACTAAATTTTTTGAACCACGGTGACATAATACAATATATGTTAACATTATCTTTCTATTATTATTAACTATGCAGGCATTGCATATTATGCATGTTTGTTACTTTTCAAGTCAATGCTACATAGGTTCAAATGAGTTTATCCAATGTTTGAATATAAATTTCAATATGCACATAGTTCACCGCGGTGATAAATTTTAAATCTAGAATGGACAAATCATGCTGTAACTGAAATAAGGTTCCAAATTTGTTTCAAAAGAAATAAAATTTCAACATTTGCTTTGTTATACATTTTGACATACACAATAATAACTAAATTAGAGTCTAGAGGAATACTACAATACCTTTGAAAACAGTAACAATAATACGTAAATTTCATTAATGTTAACAATTAGATAAAAGGGCGTCAGCAAACACAGTCAACGAAATAAACTATTAAAAATATGACTACTATTGGAATAATTATTGTAGTTGCCTATATTACAATATAAAACAAATTATTTTATAAAATAAGCATCTACATAAGCACAGAAGCAGCAAATATTGAAATGGAATTAGGAGCGTTGTGTAGTAAAATAATGATTTTTTTAAATGTAAGAAATAGACAAAGTGAACATGTTTTATTGTGAACTAAAATCTGCAGAAACTATGGTTTACTTAAAGATACATTACACGTTTTTTTCATGAAAATCATAGACAAAACTTGCATGTGAATTATGTGCATTAAATAGCTTTATTATTTTCCATCAAAAACTTTGTAGTGATTAACTTAATAAAAACACCTATCACGTCTCTCATCCTTCATTAAACCAATATCACTTGATACTTAATTAAATATTCAAATATATTTTTCATTTAATTTCGATATTTAATTTCAACAATTTTACGTTTTCACCTTATCTTCTTTGATCGTGGTTGTAAACATTGACTATAAGTTTTCATTGAAAATCCAACCAGAAACTGAAATTTATATTTTTTGGAATATCAATCCGGTATCGACACCAATGCTTTCAATACTATATTCATTTGCACATAAAAATATTGACATAACTTGGTATTTATAACAAAATCAAGTTGTTATTCATGTAAGGTTAAATATATAATCATGACCCATAATGTATAGAATATATAGTATTACCTTTCAAGCATAAATAAATATGCAGAATACACTATTTCTTATTAACTCATAAAAGCATATTACCCTTGCAATACTTATATTACTTTGCCACTAAAGGATTGAAAAACAGTAAAAAAAACATTTGTAAGTTATGGAACGATAAACATTATAGTTTCCCACATGAAGCTAAAACTTTTATTGCTTCTGATATATTATAAAAAAAGAGTTACATAAGAGGAAATAATTGATTAAAAAATAACTCCCAAGTCAATTAACATTAAAGAGGATTATTATGTATCCAATTCTTTCACTAAATTTAGTTCCAATTAAAGATAATCAATTTCAACTAATTCTCTTTTTTGTTTAAGTTCAAATCAAATGGAGCTTATAACAATCAATTCCTTTTTATCTGCTACATGGTAGTATTATCTGTTGTGATCTTTCTTAATTAAAGTTGGTTTAGATATAAATATTACCAATACTATGTAGGCATATTTGTTTACTTGTGTGAATGAAAACATGAAAAAAAATTATTTATTGCATATCATATGACATGCGTGTGCACATACAATATAGGAACCGAAATATTAAAACAAATATGATAAAACATTTCACGCATTCATTATATACAATCAACCATGTTTAATATTCAACCATTAAGAAAATAGTTCTACCGAGATTCGTATTTATGCTCAATTTGTAACATAAAATTTAAAGTGGTCACCTTTCTATAATAACAACTATCAACTAAACTAAAAACTAATCATGTTAGGTAAATTATGCATATTATCTAATAAATATATATAAATTAAAATTTTGTACTTAACATATTTTTTTGATAGTTTAGAAGTAGTTTAAAAGATGAAGTTTCATCAATTTGACATTGATGTATTTTGAGAAAGTAGCATCTATGTAAAAAATCTAGTTTGTGACCAACTAATGAAGACAATGAAAACAACAATGACTAAAATGTTAAAAAAATATCCACCACCTACATGATCCCAATAACTTAATATGTGAACAAATACAATGTAAGAATGAATTGTAGTTAGATTCATATGGAACTGAGAGTAAAAGCGAATTATGTTAAAGATCTTTTCTAATTCAAACTAATGTAGAATAAGTTATACTATGAATTTATGATATATTCGATTCCAAATTAAGTTAGAGAATAGATAACACATCGACATCGATTATAGATTATGTTATTTAATTAAATGAATTAATTGCCTCTAGTTTGGGAATTCAATTACATATAATTAACTGAATACTAAAAATGGAAAAAAAATTATGAAAATATATATCGCGATGAAAATTAACCTGAAATCGTATCAACAATCACATTCGTTCCAAATAACAAACACGTAAAAAATTTAAAAGAACCAAATACACAAATTCTCTAATATTTATACATTTTTTATAAGAAATTAAGTGTACTTCTCCATAGTTTCAAATTTTACTGAAGTTGGAAGTAAGAGTTTTAAAAACTTAAAGCATTAAAAAATTTATCAAAACTAACATTATTCTCAAAACCAAAAGGGTAGATAATTAATGCTTTCAACAATTTAAGTTTATTAATGTTGTATTAAATTCATTCTACCTTAAGATAATAAAAGGAAATAGATAATTATATAAAACTCATCCCAATTTGTGGATTATAAAATCATTTACAATGATTTCGCACACATAAAATTTTATATATTTGCTGTTACAAATAAATATTAATTATACATAGAAATATATAAATGTATATTTATTGATATATGCAATATGAAGTAATTATGATAATACTGCATTACATTTTAATCAAAAGATAATTAATTTTTGTATTCTAATATATTTCCTTTTGTTTTGATTTCAATTTTTAATTAGAGGATTAATTACACATTAATTTTCAAATTAATTATCTATGATGCTAATTAAATGAAGTAATTATCACTAATGGGAATATTCATTCAATCATAATTAAATTATTGAACAATAAAGAACAAAAACCATAAGCATATTCATTTTAACTATTAACAACTAAATAGTAAACATGTTATCAAATTTTCATATCAATTAAATTACGCATACACTTTAGTGAATTTATAAAAATTGCAAGTTTTTCTAAGCTAAACATTAGGTTTAAAAACTAAAAGCATAAAAAAAACATTAAACCTAACATTATTTTTTGAAATTGAAAGCATAGATGAGAATTAATAGTTTCACAACTTGACCCACTAACTTTTACAGCTAACATACCATTCGTTAGTAAATCATTTTAGTATATTATCTTTCAAAAAAAAATTAATTTGTGAACTATATATCCTCCAACTATGAGATTCCGACTATTTGAACATAATCCTGGTTTGTTAGAAAATGCACAAATAATAATATGAATATAAACAAAACCACATGATTTAATAAATATACATTTTGAGACTGTGTAATTAAGTAGAAATAAAAAGCTAATATGATAAAAAAATTATGATTATAAATGGTGTTGTAGACGAAAATAAGAATATTGCAAGGAGAAATATATGAATAAAGAGTTGATCATAGTATTGTCACTATTCGTAGCAACCCCATTTTATTAAGCCATAATTAATAGGATTTAATAATAGTAATTTAATTAATTAATTTAAGTTTGAACATTTATTTAATAAATTGTTTTTGAATTTATTTAAATAGAAGGATCTAAATTGTGAAAGTATAGTATATAAATTTTAAAATAAGCTGTAATGCGGACAATGAACTTGTATGACACCGATTCACTGTATGTATATATAGTTGACATTTGATTCGTAATATATTCTTATAACATTATTATATTCTATATTATATGTTATCGATGCGCCTAACTCTTTGTTCTCAACTATTTACTGTATAATGTGGATTGTTCTGTCCTAGAGGCACTTGTGTCTCTGCTTTGTACCAATACTGCAAAGGTATTGAGTTATATATTTTATTTTTTAATACGTACCAGCGTTAGTCCAAGATAATATTCAGATGTTTACTTATTATAGCCTCATTCTCTATATTGTCTGATAGTATTACTCAGTAATACTCTTGGATAGTATGAGTATAGAGATGGGTTATTACTATAAATGCGCATAGAACAAAAACCTTGTGTGGGCTTAATTTTGGAACTACCGAATAATTTTTTCCTTTACTTCAAACATGCTGTAGATTTAATAACTGAAACAGTACAAAAATTAACATAGTTCATAGCGAAATATTGTACCACCATAAAAATTTACTTGTAAATACATATGAAAATAACAATTTGAAGGAATTACTTATGGATATTATTAGCATTACCGAATTTTGTTATCAGAATTTAATACTATAGGTGACTGTAGCACCTATAGCGCTTAGCTTTTGGCTCCAGATACATGATGTTACAATAAAATACACCTAAGGTCTGACAAGAACATCATGTGCCCCTGCTACATAAAACCGGCCTACCGCTTGACTAGTAGTACCATATAAATCACCACCACGGTTGAGATCAGCAATCGTACCAGAGCATACAAAAAAATTGGTCAAATATAGATTCTAGATACGGTGGTGACATACCCTTATGGGAGTGATCCACATAGCCCTACGGCATAACCTATTTTGGTCATTTCCAGTTGATGAGGCCTGAGGCTATGTTTAACTTTTCTAGAGCACTGCCACTTAGAACGCAACATCACCTTCCAGATGTTGACCCAATGTCAGCATTCATCCATACAAGTCGTTCAGAAGATAAACGAACCGAAGGTACTATTTCCACTACACCTATTTCGAAATCACCCTCAGGGTTAGTAGCAAATAGCCCTTGTACTTCAAAGTCTTTATCTTGGACCTTGCATTTACTATTTCCAATTCGGACGTTTATGTTGGTTCGAAGTGATTTTTGGATAACAACTAATATCCGATTCCAGTTTCTCCAAACCAACCTTCGATAATTTTAAAAGGTCAAGTTATTTATAGTGGACAATCCAACTATCAGGGTGCGGAGATTTACATATGAACATATGTTCCATATGCTTAGATTATCATGACCCTCTTATCAAAATTAACCCCCTTGTATTTATCACGTTCTCGAAGTGCGGTATTTGTGATGAGTACATGTCGACTTACTTTCAATAAAATGCACCATCATTTTATTACAACCACTTTAATTCATTTGGCTACTTAAAATCATGGATAAAGACCCTTGGTTTTAAAACAATTCACTTAAACAAGGAAATTGGTCAAAGATAAATAATCGATAGGGTTTTTAAAGAAACCTTAAAAGCAGCCAAATCATAAGTTTAAACTCAATCAAACCTTGATTAATCTTCATTAAATCAAAATTGAGTCATTAATTATCCAAATTTTATTTATAATTAAAAATTAATTATACTATATTTAATTAAAATTTATTTAAGAAATTAAACCCTCATTAAATGGATAATTAACCTTTAATTAATAACAATTAATTAAATAATCAACTCAAATTAAAAATTATTTAAAATAAATAACTTGATTAAATAAAAATTAATTTTATTTTTGTCTTAATTAATCATTATTTAAAACTTACTTAATTTAAAATAATTTACTTAGCTACCAATTTCTTAAAGTCTAATTATTTACCCTAATTACCTGATTAATTAATTAATTAATAATTACCCAAATTAATTTAAATTAAATCAATAAATTATTAAATAATTAAAAATAAAATGTTAACTTACTAAATTGATTCAAAATGATTTTTCAAAAACAATCCAAAAGAAAACACATAAAACTTGAAATCGTGAAATTTTTCGAATTGCATCCATAGCGACTGACACTATGAGCGTAGTTCGCTAGAATTGATCTCTAGGCGAAAGTTACACTTGGCTCAAGCGATGCCATACATTTTTTATAAAAACTTATGTGAAAGGTTTTGAAACTTTCAACAAGTTGTAACTTGGAAAACATTCCAAAATGAAATAAAAGAAAACCTATTTCTTTCCATCGGATCTCAGATTGCTTTGCGACCATTTCAACACTAGTTCACAACCATCTCATTCTAACTTGGGTTCCATTTTACAACCAATACTACCAACATATCATAACCAATATAACATGTCTACAACCATATCCATATAAAACATACACATATCCAAATATATCACATATTTAACCAAATCACTTATCCAATTCAAACAACCTACTTGCAATCACATATTATCTAATTCACATGGTAATTCAACATATCTACCTAGCATATTTAACAACATATATAGCATTAAAAAAAGTTGAAAGCTTACTCATCGAAAGCTTTATAAATCTCAAAGCAATTTCAACTAGAACTTTGATATATGCTAGTACTTGATCCTAATTTGCAAACGTGAAGCTTTTGGATGCCTAAACACCTAGAATAAGCTCGACCTAATGTGTTTTTGGTGGAAGGGGACTTGATTTTGGAAGAGGAAGTGTAGAGATGGATGTAGAATGGTTTTAGTGAGCTAAAGAGAAGAGTTTGAGTGGAAAAGAGTGATTTGTTCTAACTTTTACAAACTATGGTAGCCATTGTTATTTTAGAGAGGAAGTTTTAGAAAGTGAAGAGGAGAAAGAAAAGAAGAATGTGTGCGTGTATGGATGTATATTTATAGGCAATAAAAGAATTGGAGAAAATTATTAATTTACCCTTTAATGATTTAATACAATGTGCCATGATATTGAAAATTCACATCACCTTCCCACTCCTCTCTCTTATCACATCACCCTCCTTCTCTAGTCAAATCTTTTTGTGCATGATGAATAATGGTGTCTAATTATGAAAAATATTAAGATATGACAACATTTAATAATATATATTTATATATAATGTTTATTATTTTTAAAGTTATGAATTGTCACATCACTTATTAATTATAATCAACATAAGATAATCTACTCCTAATTGTATTATTATTTAGTTAATTATCTACTATATATGTGTACATATGGTGCACAACGATGAACAACATTCTCGACAATATTCCGGTGTCCAAAGGTCGAAATTTCGTAAAACGTTCTTTGGTCACTTTTTTATTTTTCTACCGACTATTTGATTTGGTAAACAAATTTCGAAAATGATTTTTCCCTCATTAACAATTTTTTTAACATGAGTTTATTTGTTAGTAAAAATACATGTATTGATTATATAATATTTGTATGTATGTATATACATATACATAATTGCCGAGTTAAAACGACTAAATTCAAGGTCGTTATAGATGTTTAATGCAAATGTATTGGTTTGCTTTGAGTGACGTTTTAGGCTACATTTTGATGTGATTTCCCAACGTGATTAAATGAAGTGAAATACTTATATAATAAATGTGTATATAGTAGTATATATACACACATAGAGAAATATGTATGTATGTATGCATAGATGGTTGTTGAAAATAGATGTTGACGTACGATGTTCGTATCGATCTCGTATTTACGTTATTGGCTCCTATTGACTTACTATGGCGTCACGGATCACATATATGGAGTTGGTGGATTGTAAGAGAATAGAGACGTCCATACGCAGGCTTATATGACCTAAGGTGTACCATACGTATAACTATGTCCATCGACTGAAATACAGTGAGCTAGGTTATACTAAATCATATAATTGATATATATGCAATGTTTATATGAATACGTCAAGCAGTGAGGTGTAAGATTGACCGTAGTTGAATAGTCAACTCTTGGATGTTGATGTTATTACTTTTATATGCATGTTGGTAGGCTAAGGTGTGTTTACACATCTTAAATGGATTAAAATGATGTTATAACAGTTTATTTGAAGTATATGTGGAATAGACAAGTTTCACTCACTTAGACGTAAGTCTAACCTCCTCTCCAGATTGTATTTATATTATATTGATAGGTTGACGGGCCATGGAGTCAGGATGATTTTGTTTGTGCTGATGGTGCATATGACGAAGGCATTTACCTATGTAAAAATTATACATATGTTCATCTGATATTATAGTGTGTAGTGTGGATTAATAATTGTATATTGTATGTATCTATGAAACTTGAATATGTTATAAAGATTGGTTTGAAAATAAATTGGTTTTTATATTATGTTTTGTTCCTTCCATTCTGAGTTGAGAAAGATATAGTTAGAAGTATAAGTTTGTTTTCTTGTTATCATAACCTAACAATCTATCATTTTCTATTTTTTAGATTTGAACATTGGTTTAGACATTAAACCTGAGAGTCGAAAAAGATGGGTTATTACAAGTTCTATTATTTAAAATTTACGTTTTATCAATGAAATTAACTTATTTTCAAACATTAACATTAACACTAATAAGGTGGAAAACTTCATACAAACAAATAAGTTATTACTTAAATCATAACAAATATTGATGCAAAAATATTACAATTAATTCATCTATATATATATATGCAGTTGGAGAGCTAAAATTTCTAGTTTAAACTCATCTATTTTCAATCTTATCTTAAGAATGATATATGTGAATTTATAAAATATAAAGTTAAACAGACTAATCTAAATATTATATTTCATATAAAATTGAATCTTACCTCTTTAATTTTCTTATAATTATCAAGAAAAAGTGCTAAAGCTTCTATTTTAGATAGTAAGGCCTACCTATAAGTAAATAAAGGGCCATAAATCTGTTTTTTCCCAAAAGTTAGTTACATCTTAGTCCTTTTCTTCTTAGTTTCTCTAAACTCTTATATAGGAATTTTAGATTAAATTCTGCATGAACTTTGTTTCAAATCATATGTAAAGTAATTGTTCTATGTTAATTTTGAGAATTGTTGTATCTAACATTGAAAATAAACTAGAATTTTTGCTAGCAATTTCAAAAGGGACAAAACATTATAGGATGAAACACATTAACTCTGGATAATCATCAAACATAACTTCAATGCACTTAATGATAACAGAAGAAAGAAATTCATTTATCTTTTAATTAAGACGTACATCTCCGTAGGAGATATGCTCATAAATATGGAAAACTAAAGCTTTAACTAGAGTTAGATAAATGTGAAGTGTAGAATTATTATTATTTTACATCGTGTTTTTACAAATTCTTGGAGTCAGAGATCACATTATTGGGTGATAATTTAACATCCTCTGATATAATGCGCTGTATGACATTTATTTTTATTTTTAAGCATTGTTCGTTACGTTACATTTTTTATATCTCATTCATGAAATAAGAGTGCTACTTGATTATTTTAATAATGAAATTAAATTAAAAAGAAAAAGTATGTCATATTAGTAATTTGGTTGCATCGTAACCTATAATTATTCATCTTTCATTTCGTTCCACACTTTCAATGCGATAAATTCATTGTATGTTATTTTAATACCTTTTTTAAGGTTGCCTATAATCACCCTTACAACTATCACAATGGTGTTTTAACTGTTTCAATCCCCCAAGCATTAACATAATGTGTGTGTAGCATGGGTTCGTGTTGGTTATTTCAAGTAAGTTAATTTATTTCTTGCACTGCATTAAAATGTATTTTGAAATTATATACAAAATAATACTAATTTGGTAAAACAATTTATAGTACAAAATAATGCATATGAAGATATAAATCAAATCTATAAAGAGTTAGTACATAAAATGTTCATTGCATAGATTTGTGATATGTATATTTTCTCATAATCGTATTTTATACCATATAATAAAATGACAATCTCTTGCATTTTGATATCTTATATGGAAAAACCATACATGTCTAAAGGGCACTCAGAAGATTGAAGAAACGAGAAAAAATGATAACCACTAGTGGAAGTTATAGTTTTGAATCTTGGTAACCTCATTTCTTGCATATGGATAGGTATTTAGGTGGCTAATTTTGTAATTTTTCTTCTTCAAAATATTGGATTGATGGGTAAAATTAAGTTCCACAAAATATCTATATACAGTTTCTAATATAAGCAATCCACTGTACAAACTTTCAAATTATTTTGTTTAAATTGTTCCAATAAAAATGTATACAATGTATAATTTGTATGCAGAATTTGTTAAAAAATATATAACTAAATCGTGCAAGTAGAAACTTTTCAAAGTACTAAAGGATACACAAATGTTAAATCGATCGATACTTGTTTAGACAATAATTTTGCATACACAAAAAATATTATACACATATATAATACTTAAAAAAGTTCTTTTTTTGTAGTTATATTTAATATAATGGTGTACCTAACTGGTACTATATTAATGATTTTTTGTTGAAATATAATTGCGTATATCTACTTTCATTATACACATGAATACCTACAATGAAATTCTCCAGGACTTTTGGCCACCATCAAATAATAAACTGGATCATAGAGGTTCCAAACTTGCGATCTTCATTAATAGCGTGATGCTCTAACTAACTGAGTTCATAGTCCAATAAAACCAAATTGTCCAGTGGGAAAATGCTTAATTATTTCATGAAAATTATTTACAAATTACTTCAAATAGTGTAAAAATATTTGACTTTCATTGTTTCTTTCACTACGTCAAAATGTGTTTTTAAAATACTTGCGTAAAATAATAATAATTTAGGAAAATAATTTTGAGTATAAAATGATAGAAACATAGATATAACTATTGAATATATAAAGGGTCAACAAGTAAAATATTCGTAATATATATTTTTAATTTATATATTTTCTCATAAACTTATCTTATACCATTTACTAAAAGGAGAATCCATCCCCTATGTAAAATTATATGTAGCGAAACCATTGTGAGTTTGACAGGTGCATTATGAAAATATAAGCAACTAGAAAAGAGAACGACAGCCATTAAGCAATGTCATAAGTTGACTCTTATTAATCTCATTTTAACAAAAAATAATAATATCCTAAGGGCTAAACCAAGATCAAGACCTATAAATCTATAGTCAATTGCTCAACCATTAGGCTATGGACCCTTCAATGACAATTTCTACCATGAGAAATCTGTAGGAAAATCATTTCATAATTAACGATTAGAAAACATGTATACAATGCAAAATTTGCTTGTCTAAGTTATAAAGAAATATAACCTAAATTGTGTAACTATAACTTTTCTAAGATACTAGATCGTATATAAAAGTTGCATTAGATGATAATAAATTTGCATACAAAAATGTTACATACATATGTATAACATTTAATATTTTTCTTATAGAAAGTTATTATTTTATGGTAATGTCACTGATGTACCCAATTAATACTATATTAATTATCTTTTTTGAAATATAATTGCATGTATCTTATATCATTATATACATATGATAAATTTATAGTGAAATTCTCTTCAATTATTGACCAACATCGAATAATTTACAACCTTCAAATTATTAGCATGATACTCTAACCAACTGACTTAATAGTCAAACTAAAGTAAGTTGCCTAGTGGGAAATTACCCTACTATTTCATGGAAATTAATTACCAAATTGTTTCGTATAGTGTAAAATTGCTCAATTTTGTTTGTTTCTTTCAGTGCATTAAAATGTATTTTCAAATTCAATAAAAATAGTTAAAAGTTAGGAAAATAATTAGGAGCAAAAATGATATATACATAGATATAACTGATAATTTAAAGAGTTAATACATGAAATATTCACAGTATATGTTTGTAATTTACATATGTTTTCGTAGCCTATTCTATACTTTTCTAAATGGAGAATCCGTCCTATGTATGAATTTATACGTAGCAAAACCTTAGTGAATTTCGAATGTGCAATCGAAAAATCTAAGAAAATAAAAAAAATTAACTACTATCGGGCAAAGTCACAAGTTTGAATCTCCCAAACCTCATTCTAACGAGAGAGAACAATGTAAGGGCCCAACCAGGATCGAACTGCTGACCTATTGATCTACAGTCAACTGCTCTACAACTGAGCTATGGACCGCTCAATAACCTTTTTTTTATAAATTTTCTGAAAAAAACTAATTCTGAATACTTAGCATGAAAAAGTAGACTATTACTATGTTGGATCATGGGTTAGAGTCCCAATATTCTCAGTTTTTCCTTTTATAATAGAACTAGTGCGAATCCGTGCTATGCATACGGAGGTCGCCACATAATTTTTGTAACGTCCCGAAAATTTTCGACTTTCGAAAATTCAACATCGATACTCACTTTATCGACTGCCGAGAAATCGAAGGCCGGAAACCCGAAATGTTATGGTTTAGGAAAAGGAAAGAGGTAGAAGAAGAGAGAAAGGATAGAAAATAGAGAGAAAAGAAAATAAATAATAGAATGGAACAGAAGAAAACAACAGAACAATAACAGAATCTCACAATTCGCAGCGAAACAACATATAATAAATAAATGAATAATCTTTAAACAAAGAACTATATCAGTTATTACATTACATCACATTTCATTACATCATCAGAGTGTACAACACAAACAACAACGAACAATGCAGCGGAAAAAAGAAATACTATATACTAGTAATACGCCATGCCATCCAGCTTGCCTCCAGCAATTCTAGAATATCCAGAATATCCTGATAAACCTTAACTCTTGACTGCCCGTGTGGAAATTGGTGGGCACCCAGAGTTTAGGAAGGAAAACAATAAACTCCGAGTCAGTCATGTGACTGGTGTGAGAACTCAAAATAGTTTATTTATCTTTAAAATCAAAATAGAGGAATATTTTTAAAGTCAATTCGCAATGCTTTTAAAAATGAGACTACCATAAGGCCTCTCGCACACACACACAATGCAAACGCAGAATCGGAGGAGATTTCTCCTTATGATAGTCAAAGATGCTTGATACGCAATAAAAAGAACATTTGATATTATTACTAGTGCATAGTGTAGAGAAAAATTCATTTCGAAAGTAGAATATAAATCTTAGCCAGCATAGACATTTCGAACTATGCCTACTATAGCTACCATCTAAACAGTGGTGACCACCATAAGTAAATGGTAGGTTCTACAACTAATACCGTACAAGGTTTCGTATTGGGAATTGGATTTCCAACGAATGATCAGGCCAAGGAACTTCCCACTGCCACATGAGAATGCCTCTAGAAGGACATCCCCGAGAACCAAACCGGAGCTCTACCAACACAAGGCCGGGTTACCCCTAATTGAGTAACAACTGACCGAATATGCCATCCCCCAGTCCTTTGGGACCTTTATCCGAGCGCTCGTAATCAATTCACACAATCATAAAGTGTTTTCAACATGAGTAATGTTAACCCCGTTCCAGCCTACAAGTTAAGAGGCCCACGAGTTAAAGGAATCAACGAGTTAAGGCCTGGGGTGAGCTACGACTTAAGGTGTTTAACGGCTCAGGAAGGATCTACGACTCAGGAAGCCTCACGACTCATCGAATCACCGACTCACTAAGTTAATGACCTAAAGCTCAAAGCGACTTAAAGGGTTACGACTCAAGGGGGTTAACGGCTTACAAGACAAACCGACTCAATGCAGCACCGACTCATCAAAGGAATTGCCTCAGCGACTCAACTGGCAGCGACTCAATTGGCTGACGAGCTAAGGCTCAAGGCAACTTAGAGGGATGGAACGACTCATGGAGGTTGGCGGTTCATGATACAGGCCGACTCATTGAGTTACCGACTCAACGAAGTTCACGGCACATACAATACGACTCAACAAGTTAATGCCTTAGAAGAGCAGAGTGGTTTAACTAGTTAGTGGTTTATGGGGAAGACCGACTCAGGGTTTCCAACGACTCAGGGTTTCTAACGACCTATCATAAGTCGCTGGCGACCTAAGCATACGAGGAATAAGCTCAATGCCATTTCATCTATGCCACTGCTTGCTGACTCGTGACATGTAAGTCGGTCACGGTTCATCCTGAGTCGGCCACGACTCATGACTTAACAATTCCAACCCAGAAATTTGCCTATAAATACATGGCCACCTCCAACATTCAAGGGACCTTTTGGCTCATTCATTTCAAGCGCCGTTACTCTGCTGCATTCTGAACTACTTCAACACCTTCAAGGAACTTCACGAAGAAATCAAATATGTCAAACATGTGTTCAAAGATTTGGATCGACGTTGAAGTTTAGGCTACTTGTTCTAAGTCACTTGAAACTAAAAGTGTGTTGTAATCAAAGTGTAACTGCATTGACTTGTAATCAAATCATCAATAAAGATATTCAAAGTGGACGTAGGCTATCTCTAAAGCCGAACCACTGTAAAATTGCTGTTGTTTACTGTTTTCTACTACTATCTGCTTATAATCTGTTCCTGAGCTATCGGGTGGTGCTTTCACGATCTAATTTCATACACCGGGGTGTTAGCATTCAAATTTTAGCGTTAACATTTTTGGTGCTTTCACTGAGAGTTGAACTCAGGCGAGTTATCATCATTGCTTCACAGAGGTTTGTAGAGAGAATTTCCTTGAAAACCAGAAGTCTATCCGAGATTATGGCTCCTGGAAGGAAGAGTAGATCTGTCAGATCTGGGAATATTCAAGAGGGAACTTCCGCTTCCCCTGTATCGAATCAAGCCACTCCAGCTGTCGGAGTTACAAAGGCAGAGTTGGATGCTGCAATCTTAGGGCTGAACCAACAGATCAATGCCCAAAATGCACAATTCGAGGCTCAGAATGCCCAGAATGCCCTAATTCTGAATAGGTTGAACGATTTGCTTGGGGCAAACCGTCCACCGGCAGGTAATGAAAGGAATTAAGCTTGCAACATTCATGAGGCTGAAGAAAGGAATGCTCCTGAAAGGGCTGCTAGCCCCTTTGAACAAACACTTCCTGAGGTTGGTGGATCTAGAACTCGACATGATGAGGAGTATCTTTCTGGAATGGTCCGACAAATCATGAAAGAGAGTATGCAGAGGGTTGAAGACGAGAAAGAACGGGGTTTCGCCCCGAGTAAAACTCCATTTACTGAGAAAATCTTAAAGGCTGAATTCCCAAGGAAGTTTGTCCCTCCAACCATTCCAGCCTACAAGGGGACAAGTGATCCGAACGAATTCCTATACAAGTATGATTGGCACATGACAGGTGCCAGAGCCTCCGATGAAATAAAGTGCCGATATTTTCCTGTGTATCTCAAAGGTGTAGCTCTGCTTTGGTTCTCCAAACTTCCAGTCCGATCTATAGATCAGTTTTCTGACTTAACCCGGAAATTCAAGGAGCAGTTCAGACTATATGCCTCAAAAGCCAAGGATATCATGTCACTGTCAAGTTTGGAGCAGAATCCAGGAGAGACTATCAGATCTTTCTTAAACCGCTTTAATATAGCGCTAGCTGAGGTGGACAATGCAGAACCGCGAATGATATTGACTTATCTGATGAAGGGTATTGACAAGTCGAGCGAGTTTGGAAAATGGCTAAACATGAAGGAACCAAATTCCCTTGAAAAGTTCTATAAAAAAGCAGATGAATTCATACGCTTAGAAAGCCGTCCCGTACCGGTAAAGGCAGTGTTGGAAAAAGCCGAAGGTAACACTGTTGTTCCACGCAAGAGTGAATCTGTAGGGCAAAAAAGGGAAAATAACAATGGGAAGAAGCAGAGTAATCTGAAGAAGCCCCGATCCTTCAAGCCATCAGAATATACTCCTTTATCAGATACGCCGGAGCGTATCTACCTTGCCACTAAAGATTCTATTGACTTTCCTAAACCTCCTCCTCTAAGGACCGGGAAAAAGGCTATACAGAGTGGGAAGTTCTGCCGCTTCCATAATCAACCCGGTCACGAAACCGACGAATGCCGACAGTTGAAAAATCTGATTGAAGAGTTGCTAAGGGAAAACAAACTGCAGCAATTTGTGAAAAAGAATAGCAACAATCCTGCTTCATCTAGTCAGGGGCAACAGGCTCCTACTCATCAGCCTAGGACGATTGAGAAGGCTTCAGGGCATGAATCTGGAAGGCCCATTATCAATGTCATTACAGGAGGACCTCACCCAGCGGGCAGAAGCTGGGGTGAGATGGAAAGGTATACCCGAGCTTTAAAGTATGTACCGACCGAGGAAGATGTATTCGTTTTGGAAAGTGCTACGCCCTTGAAGCAACAAAGAACTCTTGATGATGATATTGTATTCAAAGCTAGGGATTCCGCAGGTATTGAAGCTCCTACCTTGGATCCCTTAGTCATCTCGGCTGGTATCGGGCCAGCTATTGTCAGAAGAGTTCTCATTGATTGTGGCGCATCCTGCAATATCCTCTTCAAGAAAACATTCGACCAAATGAAGATCCCTATGGCTGATGTGCAAGCTTCATCGCATAAAATTGCTGGCTTCACTGAGGAGCCAAAACAGCCGGTAGGAACCATTGATTTGTTTGTGGAACTTGGAGAAGGAGAAAGAAAAATGGTCCGCAAGCAAACTTTTGTGATTGTCGACGAATTTTCTGCTTACAATGCTTTCCTTGGTCGTCCAACTCTGGCAGCGTTCAAAGCTGTTCTTGCCCCGTGGTGCCTCACCATTAAATTCCCTACAGACAATGGAGTAGGAGTTATAAAAGGGGATCAAAATGCTGGGCGAGAGTGTTATCTGACAGAGCTACGAGAAACTAGAAAAAGAGAAATGGGAAAGAATGCGACATTCCCAGTCCGCATCAAAGAACCAGCCTTGTAGCAATTACAGGGCGGACCCTGCACTAGCGAGCACAGCGGAGCAAGGAAAGAGATGGACCCTAGAAAAGTCGGTGCAGGGGAAAATAGAGTGGTACCAGTGGAAACGACAATACCAATACCTGTTGACCCAAAGGACCCAAACAAGGTGTTGAATGTGGGATCACAACTTAATGTGTCAATTCAGAGTATCTTGATACCTTTTTTAAAGGCAAATCTGGATGTTTTTGCTTGGACTCATGCCGATATGTGCGGAATATCCCCAGAAGTTGCAGTGCATGCTCTAAATATTGATCCAAAATTTACACCTGAGAAACAGAAAAGGAGAACTCAAGGTCCAGAAAGGTCGACGGCATTAAAAGAAGAAGTTGATCGGCTCATGGAGAATAATTTTATCAAAGAATCCACCTATCCGAATTGGGTTTCAAATCCAGTGCTGGTTAAGAAAGCCAACAGAAAATGGATAGCATGCATCGATTTTTCAGATCTAAACAAGGCCTGCCCCAAAGACTGCTTCCCAATACCCAGAATCGATCAACTGGTAGACGGAACAGCGGGACACGAATTGTTATCTTTAATGGATGCTTACTCCGGATATAACCAGATTATGATGCATGAGCCAGATCAGGAGGACACGAGCTTTATCACCGACATTGGTCTTTACTGCTACAGAGTTATGCCCTTCGGGTTGAAGAATGCAGGGGCAACATACCAAAGACTCGTTAATGCTATGTTCAAACCGCAACTGGGCAAGACTATGGAAGTCTACGTCGATGACATGTTAGTAAAGTCTAAGAAAGCAGTGGATCACATAGAACACTTAGCAGACATGTTCACAGTCCTCCGGAAATACAGAATGAAGCTCAATCCTTTAAAATGTTCATTTGGAGTGGAATCTGGCAAGTTTTTAGGCCTCATCGTGAGCGCTAGGGGCATTGAGGCCAGTCCAGCTCAAATTACTGCATTGAAAGAAGTCAAAGCTCCTAGAACAAAGAAGGAATTGCAAAGTCTCAATGGAAAAGTCGCCGCCTTGAGTCGGTTCATTTCCAAAGCCACAGATAAATGCATCCCATTCTTTGATGCCCTAAAGAAAGGAAAGAAAAACTTCGATTGGACTCCCGAATGCCAAAAAGCCTTTGATGAATTGATTCGCCATATGGAAACGCCTCCAATACTTTCTAGGCCTGGCGATGGCGAGTATCTTCTTATATACTTGGAAGTATCATCTCATGCTTTAAGTGCAGCGCTGATACGAGAAGACAAAAGGATTCAACGTCCAGTTTACTATATCAGCAAAAGACTCACTGGGGCAGAGATAAATTACTCTAAGTTGGAAAAACTCGCCTATTGCCTACTAATTGCGTCTAGGAAGTTGAGGCAATATTTTCAAGCTCATCCTATCAGAGTCCTCACTGATCAACCTTTAAAGCAAGTCCTGTTTCGCCCTGAGACTTCGGGTCGTCTTCTAAAGTGGAATATTGAACTCAGTCAGTATGACATCACTTATCATCCCCGAAAAGCAATCAATGGACAAGCTTTAGCAGATTTCATTGCAGAATTCACAGATAAGGGTAACAGTGAGGAGGAAACAGTCGATGATTCCCCAATCCAGTGGAAGTTATATGTCGATGGTGCGAGAAACGACTACTGTTCTGGAGCCGGAGTTGTACTTGAGACCCCTGAAGGCCGATCATTATGCTATGCACTAAGATTGGAATTTCCTTCAACAAACAATGAAGCAGAATACGAAGCCCTTATCGCTGGCTTAAGGATTGCTAAAGAATTAAACATCCGAGCGTTACAGATATTCAGTGATTCTCAGCTTATTGTATGCCAAGTCAAAAAGGAATTCCAAGCAAAAGGGGGGAATCTGCCCGCCTACTTGTCAAAGGCTTGGGAGCTCCTGGGTGATTTCGATCATTACATGATAAGTCACATTCCTCGAGAGGAAAACACGAAAGCAGATTCTCTCGCAAAGTATTCTAGCACAGGCGAAGCCCAATTTCTGGGATTAACTCCAGTGGAGGTCTTGTCGACTCCTAGCATTGATGAGATGGATATTGATTGGATTATGAGCATGTCTCAAGAGCAAGAATCATGGATGACTCCGATAACATAATATCTGCTCAATGGATCTTTACCAGGGAACTCAAAAGAACGACAAAAGCTACTGAGAAAAGCCTCTCGCTATATAATCCAGGATGGCCGATTATACATACGGGGATTCTCAATGCCATTACTTCGATGTGTATCCAGGGAAGAGTCCAAAGCAATCCTAGCGGAGGTGCATGGAGGAGAATGTGGTGATCATTCAGGTGGCCAAACATTAGCAAAGAAAATTCTCCGATATGGATAATTTTGGCCAGAAATTAATCGAGATGCAGCAGAGTATTCCCGAAAATGTGACAGATGTCAAAGATTCGCCAAAATTCCTAGAGCTCCTTCCACTGAACTCACACAGATGGTCAGTCCATGGCCGTTTGCAATATGGGGAATAGACCTTGTAGGACCATTACCAACTGCCAAATCTGGAGTTAAATATGCCATTGTTGCTGTAGATTATTTTACTAAGTGGGCAGAAGCTGAACCACTGGCTACTATCACCTCAAAGAAGATGATAAGTTTTGTGACTAAAAACATCATTTGCAGATACGGTGTGCCTCAAAAAGTAATTACAGACAATGGTACTCGGTTTGAAAGTGAAGAATTCCAAGATTTTTGCAAGCAATTCAAGTGGCTCATCCGCAGGCAAACGGGTAAGTGGAAGCCGTGAACAAAATTATTAAGTCAACCATCAAGAAGCAACTTGAAAAAGCAAAAGGTGGTTGGGTCGATAAGCTACCACTGGCACTCTGGGCATACAGAACCACTCACAAAACTGCGACTGGGCACACCCCGTTTTCATTAGCATACGGGTCAGAAGCAATGATTCCGGTAGAAATAGAGGTCCCTTCACACAGAAGAATCCATTTTAATCAAGCAGAAAACGAAAAGCTACAGCTCGAAGCGCTAGATCTCCTTGATGAAAAAAGAGATGAGGCTAATCTCAGAATTGTAGCTCATCAGCAAAGAATAGCCAGACATTTCAATTCCAAAGTTCGCCAACGCAGCTTTGAGATTGGAGACCTAGTCGTGAAGAGAATTATGACAGCGACAGGTGTGTTTGGGCCAAATTGGGAAGGACCATATGTCATAAGTCAGAAGCTTCTTGACGGCACATTCAAACTCACCACTATTGAGGGAGATCAAATTCCAAGGGCATGGAACAGCAACCATTTGCGTCCATACTTTACTTGAAAATTTTGTTGAAATGTGGTAAAAAGAATTATGAATGTATGATTCTTGTGATTGAAGGCAATTGTAAAACTAATGCAAGTAAATAATGAAAGAATATAAAGTGGATGTAGGCCCAATTTCCTGGCCGAACCACTATAAATCTTGTGTTCCTTATTATTATTACATGTTTGCTTTATTTTCGATATAAAAAGTACATAGAATGTATTGCTGAAATGTCGATTTAAATTTTTGCAGACAATGGAAGTGAAACTTGCACATAATAAGGTCAAGTGATTCTCGCCAAATTTCAAGTCACAAAAGTCCCGAATTCAAATCCTAAATAGGAAGTACTTCAATTGAACGGCCTATGATTTCGACAGAAACGGGCCTTTGCTAATAAATTGAGATCGTTTGAACAAATAAACATCCAATTAAGAAGCTAATGCTCGTTCTCACGAACTTGCCTGACAATGAAGCACACTTCCTTGGATTAAACAAATTACTTGTAAGAAAAGGGAATGAAAGCTTAAAAAAAAATATAAAGAAAAAAAGAGGATCACTGAGAAGGCATAAGCAAGTGGACAAGGGAACAACCAAAAGCCGTCATCAGCAGCACAAGTCCTCTTCGGAGGCGCAACTCTTCGGAGGATAAAGACCTCTAACGGGTCATACGCCACAAAAAAGAAAGTTCTCTACTCAACAAAAAAGATTGGAGGAGTCATGACCCTCCAACCATGAGAGAGTAACTTCCAGGCGATGAAAACCCTCTCTGAGGCACATTTCACCAGGAGTTGAAGTGTTACGACCGCTCTTCGGAATTTCACTTCACCAGAGTTGAAATGCAAACAAAATAAAGACCTCTTCGGAGGCACATTTCACCAGGAGTTGAAGTGTTACGACCGCTCTTCGGAATTTCACTTCACCAGAGTTGAAATGCAAACAAAATAAAGACCTCTTCGGAGGCACATTTCACCAGGAGTTGAAGTGTTACGACCGCTCTTCGGAATTTCACTTCACCAGAGTTGAAATGCAAACAAAATAAAGACCTCTTCGGAGGCACATTTCACCAGGAGTTGAAGTGTGACAGCCGCTCTTCGGAATTTCACTTCACCAAAGTTGAAATGCAAAACAAAATAAAGACCTTTCTGGAAGTCCACGTTTCACCGAGATCGAAATAAAACTTCCAAGTGTTGAAACGTGAAAAGGCTTTCTTCAAAGGCACAACTCTTTAGAGGTACACGTTTCACCAAGATTGAAATAAAACTTCCAAGTGTTGAAACGTGAAAAATCCCTCCTCAGAGGTACAACCCCCCCCTCCGGAAGCATAATCAAGAAGAAAGACCTCTTCGGAAGCCCACGTTTCACCGAGATTGAAATAAAACTTCCAAGTGTTGAAACGTGAAAAGGCTTTCTTCAAAGGCACAACTCTTTGGAGGTACACGTTTCACCAAGATTGAAATAAAACTTCCAAGTGTTGAAACGTGAAAAAATCCCTCCTCAGAGGTACAAATTTCTATTTAAACGAAAAATCCTCATTAAGAGCATACTTTAACTTTCAAAGGAAGAGTGATTTACCTATTCTAAAAAAAAAGAGGGAAGAAAGTTAAAGTACATTCAGAGGTCCGCTTTACCACATAGAAGAATTCACTTGGCAAAATGTGTACATACGCAAAAGGAAAAAGTGATTTCTTCGAAGGACAAAGCGTAAAAACTTATATGAAAGGAGTTGTACTCTATGAAAAATTTCTTCACGAATGAAATAGTCATTCTACAGAAAATAAGAGTGCAAGTCCCCTCGAAGTATAGAAAATTGCAGCAAGCTTATGGTATGGGGGCAGCATGGTATAGTTGTATACGATATGATATAGCTACATCGGTAAAGTACGCTCAAACAACATACCATAAGCTCACTGCAATGTCATATAAATAAACTTGTGCAAAAATGAATAATAAATGCATTCTCAAATTCAAATAGAAGTTTATACAAAGAAAGAGGAATCATTTTATTCAACATTACTTTATATACAGGTACAAGTTCCAACAAAAGAAAAGCGGGGGGCCGATACCCGCACAATTCTCGACCAGTACATACAAAAGACAAGAAGCTAAAAGCTGGAGTCTTCATTTCTTCTTGCCACCTTTAGACCCTTTACCCGGCCGAATGGTTAGCTTTTCAGGTCGGTCTGAAGGCATAAGGGAAGAAGGAGAGGGAGGTACAACTGGCGCAATTTCCGGTTCCTCTTCGGTAGCAATGACTTTCTTCCCCCTCCTCTTCGATGTTCCGTGCTTCTTTCTTCTCTTCGAAGAAGACTCACTCCCTGGAGTAGCAAGAGCGGACAAAACTACGTCATCAGAGGGAGTCCGCTCCGGAGAGATCTCGCCTCCTTCAAGTCCCTCG
This sequence comes from Allium cepa, assembly GCA_030765085.1. Classification (NCBI taxonomy): domain Eukaryota; kingdom Viridiplantae; phylum Streptophyta; class Magnoliopsida; order Asparagales; family Amaryllidaceae; genus Allium; species Allium cepa. Next base: position 13,808,659 of record CM060940.1, on the reverse strand, counting down.
TCCTTCTGCTCTTGCGAAGCGATAGGGTCATCCAAGCTATGAAGAGCCTTAATCTGCTCCTCTTGTGACCCGGGTTGTGAAGCAGAAGAAGGAGTCACCTGAAGAGATGGAGGAGGGATAACCGGAGGAAGTAAAGTCTGCACAGCACTTGGTGTTTCAAATGCATAAGAAGAGAAATTAAAAATATTAGTATCTCCCCAAAAGAAGGGAGATATGGGTTCGTCGAGTTTCAAGAAGTAATCGAGAAGCTCATCAAACTTTTGAGGAGTAAGCAGGCAATCCACTTGAATTAGACTAGTGTCAAAATTACCTGAAGATGTCTGCTTCGTTATTTCAATCTTATAATTTTGAGCCCCAATATCCTCCAAAGCCTCATCATCAGTAGGGGTAATTACCCCGGTTCTTGTAGGAGGCAGTGAATGAGCACTGGAACCTGTGATTTCAACTTCGGAAGAAACTAAAGGACGTTCAGAAGTGGTAGGTGGTATTTCTTTCTCAGAACGTTCCCCTTCCGCCATTCCGGCCCGTACCCTGGCGAGTTGCTCTTTTCCCTTGGTAAGAGCGGCGCGGGCATCATCATCGAGATAATGCTCTTCAAGAGCTGTCTCAGCATAGCCAGCACCTTTACCACCTAGCATATCAAGTGCTGCCTCCCAAACTTCAGCTAGCGTAATTTCATATTTAGGGCCTAGAAAGGCAAGGCTGCCACGCCCCAAAATGCTGTGCAGATAGAAATCAAATAATGTGGAGCTAATGTCAGCTTTGGTTGCTTGATGGGCCTCTTCGGCCGCGAGTTTACCAGCAACAGCCTCGTCACGCTCCTTTTCGGCCATAGCAAGTCGAGCTTTTAGCATCTCTATCTCCAAGCTTTGAGAGCCGGTCTGTTCTCGCAGCTGTAAAGTTTCAGCGCGGTATTCTTCTATGACCTTCTCCCGGTGTGTAAGCTTATCTTCGACTGCCCTTTGACTGGCATGCGCATCTCGTACTTGTTGCTGAAGCATGCTCTCCTTTTGAGAATGGAAAGTAGATGAAGTAGCCAATTCTTCCTTAAGCTTTTCTACTTCCGCTTCCAGCTTTTCATTATAGGAAGCAATACTTCTCATTTCGGCGTCATGATGTTCGAGAGTCTTCTGCCACTTAGCCTTATCGTTCTCCATTGTGAGCATGGCCTCGAGATTGGCTCGGTTAACCCTCTGAAGCTCGTCGACAAGTTTTTTCCAGTTCGACATTCTTTCGATATCGGTCCTGACAGTATCAAGATTTTGCAGCATAGCCGATTTGTCGAGAGGAACCAAGTCGAGATCAAATCGAACCCCTCTCAGGCACCACTGAGGGAATCGAATTTGAAGAGTGGGAGGACCTTGCCCGACTTGGTATGCGGGACGATTGATGATTGTTTGAATGTCGGAACGAACGGGGACAGGAGATTGAGCAGGAGCATGTTCAGAAACTGTCGGCATTGTTTCTTCGGTAAGTCTAGCCCGCTTGCTAGAAGAATCGTCCATGTGACCTTTACCTCTCTCATCGTGAGCTTTTCTCTTTTGAGTATCATCATCTCTGTGGGGAGGGTCATGTCTTTCTTGTTCCCTTCGGTGACGTTCTTCATATGCTCGTCTCTCGTCTGCTTTCCTAATGGCCCTCTCTTCATCGGATTCTCTGTAAGAAGGGAGGTAACGCCTATAATCATACTGGCTATGCCTCCCGTAGCGCTTGAAATCGTCATAGTATGAGCCGCTGCGCCCCATCGGAGAATCTGGAATAAAAATAATAAGCTTTAGAAATCTTTAAAGTACGAGAAGATAAATGCGTAGAAGTGATGAAAAATCCTAAGTGTTGTGTAACGTGTAAACTACACGCATCAAGTTACAGACCACTCTGTGGAATAGAGGTAGTGATAACTTGAGTAGGAGGAGTTGATATTTGTTGTAGAGAAGATGTCGCCTCTATTACAGAAGTGATAGTTTTGGAAACATCATCTTTGAAAAGTTCTTGAGAAGTCACAATTAAATCGCTCAACCCCTCGAAAACATCATCACCATCATGTTTTTTGGGACTTGCTTTCTTAACCCCTTCGTTAGTAGATTTTTCGGAAGATCGTGGAGGTTCTTCCTCTTCAATAACTGGGGCAAGTACGGACTTGTCAGACGGCCCCGCGACATCCTTCGGAATTGAACACTTTACTAGTGAAGTTTCTATAGAGGTTCCTCCTTGCATGTGCTCTTTAATAGAGACCGGGGCATCAGGAGTTTCCGTCGGAGAATCAGGAATTTTAGTTGGGACTTCATGAGGCTGAGTGAAGCGAGAAGAATGAAGAAGCCCATATTGATGTAAAAATCCATCATTTAACAAAAACTTTATACTCCTCTCTTCTGCCGCCACGGCGTTCAGTCTCTCAAAAATTTGTTTATAGCATGGATCTCTAGAGGGAGGAGGAAGTGCTAAAACAGAAAAGAAAAAAAAAAAAGCCAAGTTAGCGTTTAGCAACCCAGATTTCGAAAAGCCCAAGAATGGAGAAATAAAAGCAGGAAAATCTTACTTCCTACTCTCCAGATGGCATAAAACCCTGGAGGACAGCGGACAGAGAAGTACTGATTTAGAAATCCATGAACGCTTTCAGGAAGATCGGTGATGAGCTTGCGGTTTCGAGCACTCCTTATAACTATGATAGAGGGATGATCTTTAATTTTTGTGAATGAGCAGAAGTAGAAGATTTCCTCAAAGCTCGGTAATCGGTCCAGAACTCTACTAAATAGCACACATAACCCCATCAGAATGGCATGACCATTGGGGTGCAATTGGAATGGAGATATAGATAGTCGAAGCAGGAACTGCTGAAGAAAGTCATTGAAAGGTGGTATGGCACCGCTCAAGCACATTTGGCGGTTGACAGCAATAAAGCCAGAAGGGGGCCTATCTGCAGTATCATTTGGCCCCGGCAGTAAGGCATCAGCTTCGGCAATGCCAAACTGGATGAGCAATTGGTTAAACACCCGCTGATTCAGAGTTGTGGGAGTTCTCTCCGGAGGGTTATCCAACAAGTTGGCTACTGGGAAGACATCTTCAGCCTGGCCCATCGGTTCTTCTTGTTGAGATGTCATTCTACACAAGCAACTGGGTGTTCAAATGCGAAGGTGCACGTTTCCTAAAAGTGTGAAGTGTTGTGCAGAACTAATGAAAATAACAAGTAAATATAACTGGAATTAAACTGGTCGACGATTGATCGACTAAGGTAATTTCAGAACTTGTTAATTTAAAATTCAAGCATAATATTAGTGCAGGCTGGTCAGTTTCGATTGACTGTGTCAGTGTTGCTTTAATATTCTACTTGAAATCGATAGCACTTCGTTCACACGATTTGTTTAAGTTAATTATCTGTTATTAACTAATCTGTCATTTGATATGGGCGGTCGATGACAATATATTCGTCCCAATTTTCTGTGAATGTTGTATTGAACAGATTGTTAACCTGCAAGTCAAAATAACCTGTGAATGAATGCAATAAAATTCGACAGTTCAAAGTTTATGCAATGGTTCAAAGTTCGAGCAGAATTCAAGCAAGTCCTAACTCGTCAACGGCTCAAAAATTTTGAGTCGGCAGTGCCCTAAGTCGTAGGTCGTAGGAAAAGAGAGAAGCTCTGGTTCAAAGTAATAAGAAAATCTCCAAGTCTTATCTCGGCCACGACTCAAGGGTTTTATCTCGGCCATGACTCAAGGCTTAGGTCGTGGAGCATGTTGAGTCGTATCATGGTTAAATCGCAAAGGTCTCTGGATCATACAAAAATAGCCGAGTCATACCTAAAGCAGTATTCGATTTTATCTGACCAACTAATCACCCAACTCCTAACCCGTTAATCTTCCAACTTCTAACCCATAAACCATTTCACTCCTAACCCGATAAATCTTCCAACTTTTAACCCATTAACCCAATAAAACTCTCAATAAACAACCCCGGTCCTATCACGCCACTAAATCACCTCAAGACGAGAATCATCAGATCAAACAACCCTACATCCATTGATGGTTAGAATGACCGAACTTGCAAGACTCAAGGGAGTAAAATGAAGGTAGGGATGGAGCGCACAAGTTAACGATGATCGATAATCAGAAGGGAAGCAAGATTGCTTACGTAATGTGGTGTCAAAGATAATCAGAGGAGAATCGAGTTGGAATCGCCTGTGAGAACTTGGAGGTGCGTTAATGGTGGATGCGGTTTAGAAGATCTTTGATAAGAAGTGGGAGATAGGAGGAACGAGTCAAGCGCTTTATACCTGGAAGAGCTGGAACTCGAATCGGCTCGCCCGAGTTATGATAAGTCGAAGCACATGACTTACGACTTAAGCGTGCGCCTCGAGGGGCAAATGTTAACCCCGTTCCAGCCTACAAGTTAAGAGGCCCACGAGTTAAAGGAATCAACGAGTTAAGGCCTGGGGTGAGCTACGACTTAAGGTGTTTAACGGCTAAGGAAGGATCTACGACTCAGGAAGCCTCACGACTCATCGAGTCACCGACTCACTAAGTTAATGACCTAAAGCTCAAAGCGACTTAAAGGGTTACGACTCAAGGGGGTTAACGGCTTACAAGACAAACCGACTCAATGCAGTACCGACTCATCAAAGGAATTGCCTCAGCGACTCAACTGGTAGCGACTCAATTGGCTGACGAGCTAAGGCTCAAGGCAACTTAGAGGGATGGAACGACTCATGGAGGTTGGCGGTTCATGATACAGGCCAACTCATTGAGTTACCGACTCAACGAAGTTCACGGCACATACAATACGACTCAACGAGTTAATGCCTTAGAAGAGCAGAGTGGTTTAACTAGTTAGTGGTTTATGGGGCAGTCCGACTCAGGGTTTCCAACGACTCAGGGTTTCTAACAACCTATCATAAGTCGCTGGCGACCTAAGCATACGAGGAATAAGCTCAATGCCATTTCATCTATGCCACTGCTTGCTGACTCGTGACATGTAAGTCGGTCACGGTTCATCCTGAGTCGGCCACGACTCATGACTTAACAATTCCAGCCCAGAAATTTGCCTATAAATACATGGCCACCTCCAACATTCAAGGGACCTTTTGGCTCATTCGTTTCAAGCGCCGTTACTCTGCTGCATTCTGAACTACTTCAACACCTTCAAGGAACTTCACGAAGAAATCAAATATGTCAAACATGTGTTCAAAGATTTGGATCGACGTTGAAGTTTAGGCTACTTGTTCTAAGTCACTTGAAACTAAAAGTGTGTTGTAATCAAAGTGTAACTGCATTGACTTGTAATCAAATCATCAATAAAGATATTCAAAGTGGACGTAGGCTATCTCTAAAGTCGAACCACTATAAAATTGCTGTTGTTTACTGTTTTCTACTACTATCTGCTTATAATCTGTTCCCGAGCTATCGGGTGGTGCTTTCACGATCTAATTTCATACACCGGGGTGTTAGCGTTCAAATTTTAGCGTTAACAAGTAAGTATCTGGGCTCCATACCATGATACCACCCTTTTCCAGAAGGAAATGCACATACCCTAAAGGGCGCTACCCCTCATAACCTTGCTGCATCTTTCCTGTTTTGACCATTCCCGAGGTGTGAGGCTCGACGAAGTCACGTCCACAAAAACATACTTTATACAAAAGTCATGCTTTGGGTCAACAAATGATCATAGAAATGATCACCAAGATAGACGATCAAATAAATGATCCTATCACAAGTAATCAACACAATGATCATTTCACAGCAACACTCAGCATGACACATTACCAAATTGGGAATATATCGCTGGTAACCTTCAACTACATAACCTCTGAGCTCGTACGTCTCAGAGAAGGGTGTTAAGCTAAAAGAATAAATTCTCCGCCACCAACAGAAATATATTTGAAAGAAATCGGCTTTATATCTCAATTTGTAATGTCAGACATACAATCCATACAAATCTGTTCCGGGCTCGAACAGAACCGAAGGCACTTATAAAGAAGTCCTTGCAATCCGGATATCCACAATCCTGATCGGATTCACCATCACATATGGAGAACTCTATACCGGAGCAACTCGGTGCAGAGTCAATCGACAGGTCATCCTATCGCTCTCGCAAATACCGGGTCTTCAACACCGATCTTCAATGCTATCCATTACGTCGTATCACTATTCGGAATGGGTAATCCGAATAACGAGCGCAATAATTTAAAAATAAGTGTAGAATTGAAATTCAACAAATCACAACAAATACCTTTCAATGGTAAATATTGATAGTCGGTTATTGAACTATCAATGGATATGCACACATCATCAGATTCCAAATAATTTTCCAAATTATTTATTTCCCAAAATTCATATCTTTACAAGATATATAATTTTCACACTTCAAAAATAAATCAATATTTATTTTTAAAAGAATTCCACTTCCTTTTATAAATTCCATAGTGAATTTATGTTCTAAAATATCTATGAATATACGATTTCATTTATTCATTTTCAATTTATCTTCAAAAAGGTAAATTCTCAAAACGTTTCATTTCACATTGGAAAAACATTTCCATACTTATTTAATAAGTAATTCACAAATCTTTTATTTTCAACCCTTGGAAAATATTCAATATACTTAAATCGAAATTAAGCACATATTTCATTCTTTAAGGAAATCATTCTCTTAAACATATTTGTTTGGGCCAAAACGAATGTTGCGTAAAACATCGTTACGACAACCCAAAATCACTAGTATAGGGATTCGAAATTAAAATAGATATATAAATCCCAATACTATACAAAACATTTCCTTTCGGAAATCATTTACTATAACAACAGTGTTATAGTCCACCATTTCCTTCTATTTCTCGAAACGTCTATTTCAACAATAAATGTTGAAATCTATGGTTTCGAATCTCAACACGTTTTGAAAACATCGTTAGATCGTTTAAATTCTATTTAAAACATCTCATTCAAAACATTTTCTTTAACATATTATTCACTATTCAAAAACGTGAATATACTTGTTAACGAATTTCATCATTTCTATTCATTTTATTTCAAAGGATTATTCACAATCAAAAACGTGAATATAACTCCATTAATAGGTTTCAACAATTTACTTATCAAAATAAGTCGTTTGCGAATTTATAAAACAACGTTTATAAACTCCATTTCTATTTATTTTATTTCAACTTCCTTTTATAAATTCCTTTATTAACCTATTTCAAATTATAACTCAATTATATACTAAAATTCATATTATAAGTGAAATACTTAAAATTTGTTTGTTTGCAAAAATCGTTCCTTTGAACTTCATAATTATAAATCTTATAACTTATAAGATTCATTTATTTATCCAAATCAATTCTTTTAATAACTTTATAAATTTTATAAACCTACTGCTTATAAAATTCCATTTATAACTTCACTGTTTATAATTTTATAAATTTCATTCATTTACGAAATTTATTCACAATTCATTCTAACACTTATGAAAACTCGTTTTATACTTCAAATATTTTAATTTATAAATATCAATTTACAAGTCTTTCATATAATCAATTTATATTATTATTCTTTTAAAACATCTTTAATCTCCTTTATAATTTCACCGTTTTTATTTATAAAATAATCAAATTTTATAAATTCTATATTTTCAACTTTTTATAATAAATTCAAAAATCCCAATTTAAACTATTTTTATAAAATCATTAACCCATATTTTCAAAAATCAACTTTTAACTATGTTTCTCAAAAATCATAATTTTATAACTTTTAAATTTATAACGTTTATTTATTTAAGATGAATCAATTCCAAAAATATTTTATAAATGTATACTCTTCAAAAAATCACTTTAAAAATCATTTTAAAATTCCAAAATTTGGTCCAATGATGCTACATACCAAATAGCCAATCACGACAACAACGATATCATATATCGATATGATAATCCATCAAATATCAAAATATCTGAAATCAAATAAATACTGTTGAGGAATCCAGTTGGATCCCTCCAACCTGTTTCCCTGCATCCACAAACATTAGCACAATACCAATTCCGTTCCAGTACGGAATTATCGCGGTATATGGGATTTAAAATATTATCCGCTTAATAGACGACGCAATAGGGTCTCATCCGCTATACAAATGCGGGAAATCAATAACTCCAATATATACATATGCCAATATATATATATTGCTATTATATATAATACCAATTTCACTGTTTATGAAATATTCGCGGTATATGTTTTTAATAAATAACATCCGCTTACTAACGGCGCATAATGTCTATTTTAACAATCAATAGATATCAATCATCATTCAAACATGCATTCAAATATTTTAAATCTAACTATTTAAAATAAAATCGAAACCGATTCGATTGAGTGAGAAGTTCTCACCTTGATTTCAATTTCGTTTTAGCGATTTATTTCGAATAAAATTAAACGGACGTTTAATTTTACCCAAAATTTTCACTAACTCCAAACGACTCCAATCCAATTCCATCGCGTAGTGCTCGTCCATGCGATTCCAACGCAACTGGTTTCGCGCGTTTTCAACCTCGTATGAAAAAGTTATGAATTTTTAAAGAAACACGAACTTTTTATAACTAAATTACAACTTAAATTTTATAATTTCAAACTCAAACTAAATCCAGGCCGTGAGATCTCAAACCCCCCCCCCCACATCATAGTCGTGCGCTCCATCTTCCCCACTCATGTTCTTCATCTACAGATAAACACGCACATACAAACCCATACATTCCAAATTAGGGTTTAATGTTGCAACTTCCTCGCTCGATGATAATTCGATCAGAGAGTTCCATTTGAATGCCTTCGATGAGAGCTTCATTCGGCCCCCCTCACGTTGAACTCGGCTGTCACAGGGGCTAGGAAAACGTGCACGAAACATGAGACTTTGAACTCAATTTGCCGTCAATCCGTGGCTTTGTTTACGATCATAACCGTTGAGATCGAAGATCTCACGTAGCTCCACAACTTTGCAGTTGATAATTTTTCGAATAGATGTATAGATTTGGAGAAAATTGGAGGAGGAGGTTGGAGTTTTTTTCAGCCATTGGTTCCTTGGTGGCGGCGGTTGTAGAATTAGGGTTAGGTTTATTTTTATTTTTTTAGAGAGAGGGGGCTATTTATAGGGAAACGAACGAACTCTATTCGTTCCGGAAATTCCAAACTCTGATTCACGCACCGTAACCAGCGTTTCTAGGGTTTACCCCGCGTTCCGGACACAATGGAACAGGTTTCGGAAGCTAATTCGGACATCTGTGCGAGTTATGGCAATAAACGTTCAATTTAAATTAAACCGATTTAAACGATTTTCTAGGCGTTTTAGCTTGCACCGGACAAACGATAAATCCGATTGACACGAAATTTTAAACCATACAATAATATCACATTACGGATCCGATGAAACTGATTTCGTCGAAATCTGAGACTTTTTGAAAAATGGCTATTTTAACTCGCCAAATTAATATTAAAACAATTTAGATGCGTTTCGAGCTGCCACGATCAAACGATAACTCCGATTGCTACGAAAATTTAAATCCGGTAATAACTAACTATTACGGATCCAATGGAACTAATTTCGTCTAATTCTGAGACTGTTCGAAAAATGGCTATTTTCACTAGTCGATTAAATATTAAAATATTCAATTTTCACGAATTAACTTTTAATTCGATTTTAAAAGTTCTAAAACATCATTCTAACTCCCATATGATATAATAAAATTTTACAAATCATTTTCAATCATATTTAACCCAATTTTCAATTATTTCTGGAATTTAACATATTAAATTATCGATTTAATTATCCAATTAAATCCAATTATTCGAAATAAAATTTATTCGACTTATAAATTCACTTATTAATATTTAAAATTAATTAAATATTCAAATTTTAATTACTAAAATTTCTGGGTCGTTACAATTTTATTTGTTATTGCATAAAGATTAAAGTGTATGTTCATGAATTGCAGTTCTTTTTTCAGATTAGCTTTTTCTTAAATGCTACTAACAAATATTTGATGATTAATATATTTAAGTAATCTCAAACGCAAAAAGTAAAACTAATTTTTGTGAACCACGGTGACATAATACAATATATGTTAACTTTATCTTTCTATTATTACTAACTATGCAGATGCATGTTTGTTACTTTTCAAGTCAATGCTACATAGGTTCAAATGAGTTTATCCAATGTTTGAATATAAATTTCAATATGCACATAATTCACTATGGTGATAAAATTTAAATCTGGAATGGAGAAATCATGCTGTAACTGAAATAATGTTCCAAATTTGTTTCAAAAGAAATAAAATTTCAACATTTGCATTGTTATACATTTTGACATACACAATAATAACTAAATTAGAGTCTAGAGGAATACTTCAATACCTTGGAAAACACTAACAACAGTACGTAAATTTCATTAATGATAACAATTAGATAAAATGGCGTCAGTAAACACAATCAACGAAATAAACTATTAAAAAGATGACTACTATTGGAATAATTATTGTAGTTTCCTATATTACAATATAAAACAAATTATTTTATAAAATAAGCATCTACATAAGCACAGAAGTAGCAAATATTGAAATGAAATTAGGAGCGTGGTGTAGTAAAATAATGATTTTTCTAAATGTAAGAAATAGACAAAGTGAACATGTTTTATTGTGAACTAAAATCTGTAGAAACTATGGCTTACTTAAAGATACATTACACATTTTTTTCATGAAAATCATAGACAAAACTGGCATCTGAATTATGTGCATTAAATAGCTTTATTATTTTCCATCAAAAACTTTGTAGTGATTTACTTAATAAAAACACCTATCACGTCTCTTATCCTTCATCAAACCATTATCACCTGATACTTAATTAGACATTCAAATATATTTTTCATTTAATTTCGATTTTTAGTTTCAACAATTTTTCGTTTTCCCCTTATATTCTTTATTTGTGGCTCTAAACATTGACCATAAGTTTTCATTGAACAACCAGAAACTGAAATTTATATTTTTTGGAGTATCAATCCAGTATCGACACCAATGCTTTCAATACTATATTCATTTCCACATAAAAATATTGACATAACTTGTATTTATAACAAAATCAAATTGTTATTCATGTAAGGTTAAATATATAATCATGACCCATAATGTATAGAATACATAATATTACCTTTCAAGCATAAATAAATATGCAGAATACAGTATTGCTTATTAACTCATAAAAGCATATTACCCTTGCAATACTTATATTACTTTGCCACTAAAGGATTGAAAAACAGTAAAAAAAACATTTGTAAGTTATGGAACGATAAACATTATAGTTTCCCACATGAAGCTAAAACTTATATTGCTTCTGAAATATTTATAAAAAAAGAGTTACATAAGAGGAAATAATCGATTAAAAATTAACTCCCAAATCAATTAACATTAAAGAGGATTATTATGTATCCAATTCTTTCACTAAATTTAGTTCCAATTAAAGATAATCAATTTCAACTAATTCTCTTTTTTGTTTAAGCTCAAATCAAATGGAGCTTGTAACAATCAATTCCTTTTTATCTGCTACATGGTAGTATTATCTGTTGTGATCTTTCTTAATTAAAGTTGGTTTAGATATAAACATTACCAATACTATGTAGGCATATTTGTTTACTTGTGTGAATGAAAACAAGTAAAAAAAATATTTATTGCATATCATATGACATGCGTGTGCACATTCAATATAGGAACCGAAATATTAAAACAAATATGATAAAACATTTCATGCATTCATTATATACAGTCAACCATGTTTAATATTCAACCATTAAGAAAATAGTTCTACCGAGATTCGTATTTATGCTCAATTTGTAACATAAAATTTAAAGTGGTCACCTTTCTATAATAGCAACAATCAACCAAACTAAAAACTAATCATGTTAGGTAAATTATGCATATTATCTAATAAATATATATAAATTAAAATTTTGAACTTAACATATTTTTTTGATAGTTTAGAAGTAGTTTAAAAGATGAAGTTTCATCAATTTGACATTGATGCATTTTGAGAAAGTAGCATCTATGTAAAAAATCTAGTCTGTGAACAACTAATGAAAACAATGAAAACAAAAATGACTAAAATGTTAAAAAGTATCCACCACCTACATGATCCCAATAACTTAATATGTGAACAAATAAATGTAAGAATCAATTGCAGTTAGTATCATATGGAACTGAGAGTTAAAGCGAATTATGTTATAGATCTTTTATAATTCAAACTAATGTAGAATAATTTATACTAAGAATTTATGATATATTCGATTCCAAATTAAGTTAGAGAATTGATTACACATCGATTATAGAATATGTTCTTTAATTAAATGAATTAATTGCCTCTAGTTTGGGAATTCAATTACATATAATTAACTGAATACTAAAAATGAAAAAATATACACAAAAATATACATCGCGATGAAAATTAACCTGAAACCGTATCAACAATTGCATCCATTCCAAATAACAAACACGTAAAAATTTAAAAGAACCAAATACAAAAATTCTCTAATATTTATACATTTTTATAAAAAATTAAGTGTACTTCTCCATAGTTTCAAATTTGACTAAAGTTGGAAGTAAGAGTTTTAAAAACTTAAAGCATCAAAAAAATTATCAAAACTAACATTATTCTTAAAACCAAAAACGTAGATAATTAATGCTTTCAACAATTTAAGTTTATAAATGTTGTATTAAATTCATTCTACCTTAAGATAATAAAAGGAAATAGATAATTATATAAAACTTATCCAAATTTGTGGATTATAAAATCATTTACAATGTTTTCGCACACATAAAATTATAAATTTTATATATTTACCGTTACAAATAAATATAAATTATACATAGAAATATATAAATGTATATTTATTGATATATGCAATATGAAGTAATTATGGTAATACTACATTACATTTTAATCAAAAGATAATTATTATTTGTATTCTAATATATTTCCTTTTGTTTTGATTTCAATTTTTAATTAGAGGATTAATTACACATTAATTTTCAAATTAATTATCTACGATGCTAATTAAATGAATTAATTATCACTAATGGGAATATTCATTCAATCAGAATTAAATTATTGAACAATAAAGAACAAAAACCATAAGCATATTTATTTTAACTATTAACAACTAAATAGTAAACATGTTATCAAATTTTCATATCAATTAAATTACACATACACTTCAATGAATTTGTAAAAATTGCAAGTTTTTCTAAGCTAAACATTAGGTTTAAAAACTAAAAGCATAAAACAAACATTAAACCTAACATTATTTTTTGAAATTGAAAGCATAAATGAGAATTAATAGTTTCACAACTTGACCCACTAACTTTTACAACTAACATATCATTCGTTAGTAAATCGTTTTAGTATATTATCTTTCAAAAGGAAATTAATTTGTGAACTATATATCCTCCAACAACGAGATTCCGACTATTTGAACATAATCATGGTTTGTTAGAAAATGCACAAATAATAATATGAATTGAAACAAAACCATATGATTTAATAAATATACATTTTGAGACTATGTAATTAAGTAGAAATAAAAAGCTAATATGATAAAAAAATTATGATTATAAATGGTGTTGTAGACGGAAATAAGAATGTTGCAAGGAGAAATATATGACTAAAGAGTTGATCATAGTTTTGTCACTATTCGTAACAACCCCATTTTATTAAGCAATAATTAATAGGATTCAATAATAGTAATTTAATTAATTAATTTAAGTTTGAACATTTATTTAATAAATTGTTTTTGAATTTATTTAAATAGAAGGATCTAAATTGCGAAAGTATAGTATATAAATTTTAAAATAAGCCGTAATGTGGACAATGAACTTGTATGACACCGATTCACTATATGTATGTATAGTTGACATTTGATTCGTAATATATTCTTATAACATTATCATATTCTATATTATATGTTATCGCTGCGCCTAACTCTTTGTTCTCAACTGTTTACTGTATAATGTGGATTGTTCTCTCCTAGAGGCACTTGTGTCTCTGCTTTGTACCAATACTGCACATGTACTGAGTTATATATTTTATTTTTTAATACGTACCAGCGTTAGTCCAAGATAATATTCAGATGTTTACTTATTATAGCCTCATTCTCTATATTGTCTGATAGTATTACTCAGTAATACTCTTGGATAGTATGAGTATAGAGATGGGTTATTACTATAAATGCACATAGAACAAAAACCTTGTGTGGGCTTACTTTTGGAACTACCGAATAATTTTTTCCTTTACTTCAAACATACTGTAGATTTAATAACTGAAACAATACAAAAATTAACATAGTTCATAGCGAAATATTGTACCACCATAAAAATTTACGTGTAAATACATATGAAAATAACAATTTGAAGGAATTACTTATGGATATTATTAGCATTACCGAATTTTGTTATCATAATTTAATACTATTGGTGACTGTAGCACCTATAGCGCTTAGCTTTTGGCCTCCAGATACATGATGTTGCACCTAAGGTCTGACAAGAACATCATGTGCCCCTTCTACATAAAACCGGCCTACAGCTTGACTAGTAGTACCGTATACATCACCACCACGGTTGAGATCAGCAACCGTACCAGAGCATACAAAAAATTGGTCAAATATGGATTCTAGACACGGTGGTGACGTACCCTTATGGGAGTGATCCACATAGCCATACGGCATAACCTATTTTGGTCATTTCCAGTTGATGAGGCCTGAGGCTATGTTTAACTTTTCTAGAGCACTGCCACTTAGAACGCAACATAACCTTCCATATGTTGATCCAATGTCAGCATTCATCCATACAAGTCGTTCAGAAGATAAACGAACCGAAGGTACTATTTCCACTACACCTATTTTGAAATCACCCTCAGGGTTAGTAGCAAATAGCCCTTGTACTTCAAAGTCTTTATCTTGGACCTTGCATTTACTATTTCCAATTCCGACGTTTATGTTGGTTCGAAGTGATTTTTGGATAACAACTAATATCCGATCCCAGTTTCTCCAAGCCAACCTTCGATAATTTTAAAAGGTCAAGTTATTTATAGTGGACAATCCAACTATCAGGGTGCGGAGATTTACATATGAACATATGTTCCATATGCTTAGATTATCATAACCCTCTTATCAAAATTAACCCCCTTGTATTTATCACGTTCTCGAAGTGCGGTATTTGTGATGAGTACATGTCGACTTACTTTCAATAAAATGCACCATCATTTTATTACAACTACTTTAATTCATTTGGCTACTTAATATCATGGATAAAGTCCCTTGGTTTTAAAACAATTCACTTAAACAAGAAAATTGGTCAAAGATAAATAATCGATAGGGTTTTTAAAGAAACCTTAAAAACAGCTAAATCATAAGTTTAAACTCAATCAAACCTTGATTAATCTTCATTAAATCAAAATTGAGTCATTAATTATCCAAATTTTATTTATAATTAAACATTAAATATACTATATTTAATTAACATTTATTTAAGAAATTAAACCCTCATTAAATGGATAATTAACCTTTAATTAATAACAATTAATTAAATAATCAACTCAAATTAAAAATTATTTAAAATAAATAACTTGATTAAATAAAAATTAATTTTATTTTTGTCTTAATTAATCATTATTTAAAACTTACTTAATTTAAAATAATTTACTTAGTTACCAATTTCTTAAACTCTAATTATTTAACATAATTACCTAATTAATTAATTAATTAACAATTACCCAAATTAATTTAAATTAAATCAATAAATTATTAAATAATTAAAAATAAAATTTTAACTTACTAAGTTGATTCAAAATGATTTTTCAAAAACAATCCAAAAGAAAACACATAAAACTTGAAATCGTGAAATTTTTCGAATTGCATACATAGCGACTGACACTATGAGCGTAGTTCGCTAGAATTGATCTCTAGGCGAAAGTTACACTTGGCTCAAGCGATGCCATACATTTTTTTTAAAAACTTATGTGAAAGGTTTTGAAACTTTCAACAAGTTGTAACTTGGAAAACATTCCAAAATCAAATAAAAGAAAACCTATTTCTTTCCATCGGATCTCAGATTACTTTGCGACCATTTCAACACTAGTTCACAACCATCTCATTCTAACTTGGGTTCCATTTTACAACCAATACTACCAACATATCATAACCAATATAACATGTCTACAACCATATCCATATAAAACACACATATCCAAATATATCACATATTTAACCAAATCACTTATCCAATTCAAACAACCTACTTGCAATCACATATTATCTAATTCACATGGTAATTCAACATATCTACCTAGCATATTTAACAACATATATAGCACTAAAAAAAGTTGAATGCTTACTCATCGAAAGCTTTATAAATCTCAAAGCAATTTCCACTAGAACTTTGATATATGCTAGTACTCGATCCTAGTTTGCAAACGTGAAGCTTTTGGATGCCTAAACACCTAGAATAAGCTCGACCTAATGTGTATTTGGTGGAAGGGGACTTGATTTTGGAAGAGGAAGTGTAGAGATGGATGTAGAATGGTTTTAGTGAGCTAAAGAGAAGAGTTTGATTGGAAAAGAGTGATTTGTTCTAACTTTTACAAACTATGGTAGCCATTGTTATTTTAGAGAGGAAGTTTTAGAAAGTGAAGAGGAGAAAGAAAAGAAGAATGTGTGTGTGTATGGTTGTATATTTATAGGCAATAAAAGAATTGGAGAAAATTATTAATTTACCCTTTAATGATTTAATACAATGTGCCATGATATTGAAAATTCACATCACCTTCCCACTCCTCTCTCTTATCACATCTCCCTCCTTCTCTAGTCAAATCTTTTTGTGCATGATGTATAATGGTGTCTAATTATGAAAAATATTAAGACATGACAACATTTAATAATATATATTTATATGTAATGTTTATTATTTTTAAAGTTATGAATTGTCACATCACTTATTAATTATAATCAACATAAGATAATCTACTCCTAATTGTATTATTATTTAGTTAATTATCTACTATATATGTGTACATATGGTGCACAACGATGAACAGCATTCTCGACAATATTCCGGTGTCGAAAGGTCGAAATTTCGTAAAACGTTCTTTGGTCACTTTTTTATTTTTCTACCGACTATTTGATTTGGTAAACAAATTTCGAAAATGATTTTTCCCTCATTAACAATTTTTTTAACATGAGTTTATTTGTTAGTAAAAATACATGTATTGATTATATAATATATGTATGTATGTATGTATATACATATACATAATTGCCGAGTTAAAACGACTAAATTCAAGGTCGTTATAGATGTTTAATGCAAATGTATTGGTTTGCTTTGAGTGACGTTTTAGGCTACATTTTGATGTGATTTCCCAACGTGATTAAATGAAGTGAAATACTTATATAATAAATGTGTATATAGTAGTATATACACACACATAGAGAAATATGTATGTATGTATGCATAGATGGTTGTTGAAAATAGATGTTGATGTTCGATGTTCGTATGGATCTCGTATTTACGTTATTGGCTCATATTGACTTACTATGGCATCACGGATCACACATATGGAGTTGGTGGATTGTAAGAGAATAGAGACGTCCATACATAGGCTTATATGACCTAAGGTTTACTATACGTATAACTATGTCCCTCGATCGAAATACAGTGAGCTAGGTTATACTAAATCATATAATTGATATATATGCAATGTTTATATGAATACGTTAAGCAGTGAGGTGTAAGATTGACCTTAGTTGAATAGTCAACTCTTGGATGTTGATGTTATTACTTTTATATGCATGTTGGTAGGCTAAGGTGTGTTTACACATCTTAAATGGATTAAAATGATGTTATAATAGTTTATTTGAAGTATATGTGGAATAGACAAGTTTCACTCACTTAGACGTAAGTCTAACCTCCTCTCCAGATTGTATTTATATGATATTGATAGGTTGACGGGCCATGGAGTCAGGATGATTTTGTTGGTGCTGATGGTGCATATGACGAAGGCATTTACCTATATAAAAATTATACATATGTTCATCTGATATTATAGTGTGTAGTGTGGATTAATAATTGTATATTGTATGTATCTATGAAACTTGAATATGTTATAAAGATTGGTTTGAAAATAAATTGGTTTTTATATTATGTTTTGTTCCTTCCATTCTGAGTTGAGAAAGATATAGTTAGAAGTATAAGTTTGTTTTCTTGTTATCATAACCTAACAATCTATCATTTTCTATTTTTTAGATTTGAACATTGGTTTAGACATTAAATCCGAGAGTCGAAAAAGATGGGTTATTACAAGTTCTATTATTGAAAATTTACTTTTTATCAATGAAATTAACTTATTTTCAAACATTAACATTAACACTAATAAGGTGGAAAACTTCATACAAACAAATAAGTTATTACTTAAATCATAACAAATATTGATACAAAAATATTACAATTAATTCATCTATATATATATATGCAGTTGGAGAGCTAAAATTTCTAGTTTAAACTCATCTATTTTCAATCTTATCATAAGAATGATATATGTGAATTTATAAAATATAAAGTTAAACAGACTAATCTAAATATTATATTTCATATAAAATTGAATCTTACCTCTTTAATTTTCTTATAGTTATCAAGAAAAAGTGCTAAAGCTTCTATTTTAGATAGTAAGGCCTACCTATAAGTAAATAAAGGGCCATAAATTTGTTTTTTCCCAAAAGTTAGTTACATCTTAGTCCTTTTCTTCTTAGTTTCTCTAAACTCTTATATAGGAATTTATATTAAATTCTGCATGAACTTTATTTCAAATCATATGTAAAGTAATTGTTCTATGTTCATTTTGAGAATTGTTGTGTCTAACATTGAAAATAAACTAGAATTTTTTCTAGCAATTTCAAAAGGGACAAAACATTATAGGATGAAACACATTAACTCTGGATAATCATCAAACATAACTTCAATGCACTTAATGATAACAGAAGAAAGAAATTCATTTATCTTTTAATTAAGACGTACATCTCTCCGTAGGAGATATGCTCATAAATATGGAAAACTAAAGCTTTAACTAGAGTTAGATAAATGTGAAGTGTAGAATTATTATTATTTTACATCGTGTTTTTGCAAATTCTTGGAGTCAGAGATCACATTATTGGGTGATAATTTAACATCCTCTGAGATAATGCGCTGTATGACATTTATTTTTATTTTTAAGCATTGTTTGTTACGTTACATTTTTGATATCTCATTCATGAAATAAGAGTGCTACTTGATTATTTTAATAATGAAATTAAATTGAAAAGAAAAAGTATGTCATATCAGTAATTTGGTTGTATCGTAACCTATAATTATTCATCTTTCATTTCGTTCCACACTTTCAATGCGATAAATTCATTGTATGTTATTTTAATACCTTTTTTAAGGTTGCCTATAATCACCCTTACAACTATCACAATGGTGTTTTAACCGTTTCAATCCCCCAAGCATTAACATAATGTGTGTGTAGCATGGGTTCGTGTTGGTTATTTCAAGTAAGTTAATTTATTTCTTTCACTGCATTAAAATGTATTTTGAAATTATATATAAAATAATACTAATTTGGTAAAACAACTTATAGTACAAAATAATGCATACGTAGATATAAATCAAATCTATAAAGAGTTGGTACATAAAATGTTCATTGTATAGATTTGTGATATGTATATTTTATCGTAATCGTATTTTATACCATATAATAAAATGACAATCTCTTGCATTTTGAAATCCTATATGGAGAAACCATACGTGTCTAAAGGGCACTCAGAAGATTGAAGAAACGAGAAAAAATTGATAACCACTAGTGGAAGTTATAGTTTTGAATCTTGGTAACCTCATTTCTTGCATATGGATAGGTATTTAGGTGGCTAATTTTGTAATTTTTCTTCTCCAAAATATTGGATTGATGGGTAAAATGTTCCACAAAATACCTATATACAGTTTCTAATGTAAGCAATCCACTGTAGAAACTTTCAAATCATTTTGTTTAAATTGTTCCAATAAAAATGTATACAATGTATAATTTGTATACAGAATTTGTTAAAAAATATATAACTAAATCGTGCAAGTAGAAACTTTTCAAAGTACTAAAGGATACACAAATGTTAAATCGATCGATACTAGTTTAGACAATAATTTTGCATACACAAAAAATATTATACACATATATAATACTTAAAAAAGTTCTTTTTTTATAGTTATATTTAATATAATGGTGTACCTAACTGGTACTATATTAATGATTTTTTGTTGAAATATAATTGCGTATATCTACTTTCATTATACACATGAATACCTACAATGAAATTCTCCTGGACTTTTGGCCACCATCAAATAATAAACTGGATCATAGAGGTTCCAAACTTGCGATCTTCATTAATAGCATGATGCTCTAACCAACTGAGTTTATAGTCCAATAAAACCAAATTGCCCAGTGGGAAAATACTTAATTATTTCATGAAAATTATTTACAAATTACTTCAAATAGTGTAAAACTATTTGACTTTCATTGTTTCTTTCACTACATCAAAATGTGTTTTAAAAATACATGCGTAAAATAATAATAATTTAGGAAAATAATTTTGAGTATAAAATGATAGAAACATAGATATAACTATTGAATATATAAAGGGTCAACAAGTAAAATATTCGTAGTATATATTTTTAATTTATATATTTTCTCATAAGCTTATCTTATACCATTTACTAAAAGGAGAATCCATCCCCTATGTAAAATTATATGTAGCGAAACCATTGTGAGTTTGACATGTGCATTATGAAAATATAAGCAACTAGAAAAGAGAACGACAGCCATTAAGCAATGTCATAAGTTGACTCTCATTAATCTCATTTTAACAAAAAATAATAATATCCTAAGGGCTAAACCAAGATCAAGACCTATAAATCTGTAGTCAATTGCTCAACCATTAGGCTATGGACCCTTCAATGACAATTTCTACCATGAGAAATCTGTAGGAAAATCATTTCATAACTAACGATTAGAAAACATGTATAGAATGCAAAATTTGCTTGTCTAAGTTATAAAGAAATATAACCTAAATTGTGTAACTATAACTTTTCTAAGATAATAGATCGTATATAAAAGTTGCATTAGATGATAATAAATTTGTGTACAAAAATGTTACATACATATGTATAACATTTAATATTTTTCTTATAGAAAGTTATTATTTTATGGTAATGTCACTGATGTACCCAATTAATACTATATTAATTATCTTTTTTGAAATATAATTGCATGTATCTTATATCATTTTATACATATGATAAATTTATAGTGAAATTCTCTCAAATTATTGACCAACATCGAATAATTTACAACCTTCATATTATTAGCATGATACTCTAACCAACTGACTTAATAGTCAAACTAAAGTAAGTTGCCTAGTGGGAAATTACCCTACTATTTCATGGAAATTAATTACCAAATTGTTTCGTATAGTGTAAAATTGCTCAATTTTGTTTGTTTCTTTCACTGCATTAAAATGTATTTTCAAATTCAATAAAAATAGTTAAAAGTTAGGAAAATAATTAGGAGTAAAAATGATATATACATAGATATAACTGATAATTTAAAGAGTTAATACATGAAATATTCACAGTATATATTTGTAATTTATATATGTTTTCGTAGCCTATTCTATACTTTTCTAAATGGAGAATCCCTCCTATGTATGAAATTATACGTAGCAAAACCTTAGTGAATTTCGAATGCGCAATCGAAAAATCTAAGCAAATAAAAAAAATTAACTACTATCGGGCAAAGTCACAAGTTTGAATCTCCTAAACCACATTCTAACGAGAGAGAACAATGTTAGGGCCCAAACAGGATCGAACTGCTGACCTATTGATCTACAGTCAATTGCTCTACCACTGAGCTATGGACCCCTCAATAACCTTTTTTTTATAAATTTTCTGAAAAAAACTAATTCTGAATACTTAGCATGAAAAGGTAGACTATTACTATTTTGGATCATGGGTTCGAGTCCCAATATTCTCAGTTTTTCCTTTTATAATAGAACTAGTGCGAATCCGTGCTATGCATACGGAGGTCGCCACATAATTTTATTTGTTATTACATAAAGATTAAAGTGTATCTTCATGAATTGCAGTTTTTTTTTTCAGATTAGCTTTTTCTTAAATGCTACTAACAAATATTTGATGATAAATATATTTAAGTAATCTCAAACACAAAAGGTATAACTAATTTTTTTGAACCACGGTGACATTATACAATATATGTTAACATTATCTTTCTATTATTATTAACTATGCAGGCATTGCATATTATGCGTGTTAGTTACTTTTCAAGTCAATGCTACATAGGTTCAAATGAGTTTGTCCAATGTTTGAATATAAATTTCAATATGCACATAATTCACTATGGTGATAAAATTTAAATCTAGAATGGAGAAATCATTCTGTAACTGAAATAATGTTCCAAATTTGTTTCAAAAGAAATAAAATTTCAACATTTGCATTGTTATACATTTTGACATACACAATAATAACTAAATTAGAGTCTAGAGGAATACTACAATACCTTGGAAAACACTAACAATAATACGTAAATTTCATTAATGATAACAATTAGATAAAATGGCGTCAGTAAACACAATCAACGAAATAAACTATTAAAAAGATGACTACTATTGGAATAATTATTGTAGTTTCCTATATTACAATATAAAACAAATTTATTTAGAAAATAAGCATCTACATAAGCACAGAAGTAGCAAATATTGAAATGAAATTAGGAGCGTTGTGTAGTAAAATAATGATTTTTCTAAATGTAAGAAATAGACAAAGTGAACATGTTTTATTGTGAACTAAAATCTGTAGAAACTATGGTTTACTTAAAGATACATTACACATTTTTTTCATGAAAATCATAGACAAAACTGGCATCTGAATTATGTGCATTAAATAGCTTTATTATTTTCCATCAAAAACTTTGTAGTGATTTACTTAATAAAAACACCTATCACGTCTCTCATCCTTCATCAAACCATTATCACCTGATACTTAATTAAACATTCAAATATATTTTTCATTTAATTTCGATTTTTAATTTCAACAATTTTTCGTTTTCCCCTTATATTCTTTGTTCGTGGCTCTAAACATTGACCATAAGTTTTCATTGAAAATCCAACCAGAAACTGAAATTTATATTTTTTGGAGTATCAATCCAGTATCGACACCAATGCTTTCAATACTATATTCATTTCCACATAAAAGTATTGACATAACTTGGTATTTATAAAAAATCAAATTGTTATTCATGTAAGGTTAAATATATAATCATGACCCATAACGTATAGAACATATAATATTACCTTTCAAACATAAATAAATATGCAGAATACAGTATTGCTTATTAACTCATAAAAGCGTATTACCCTTGCAATACTTATTTACTTTGCCACTAAGGGATTGAAAAACAGTAAAAAAACATTTGTAAGTTATGGAGTGATAAACATTATAGTTTCCCACAGGAAGCTAAAACTTATATTGCCTTTGAAATATTTATAACAAAAGAGTTACATAAGAGGAAATAATCGATTAAAAATTAACTCCCAAATCAATTAACATTAAAGAGGATTATTATGTATCCAATTATTTCACTAAATTTAGTTCCAATTAAAGATAATCAATTTCAACTAATTCTCTTTTTTGTTTAAGTTCAAATCAAATGGAGCTTATAACAATCAATTCCTTTTTATCTGCTACATGGTAGTATTATCTGTTGTGATCTTTCTTAATTAAAGTTGGTTTAGATATAAACATTACCAATACTATGTAGGCATATTTGTTTACTTGTGTGAATGAAAACATGTAAAAAAAATATTTATTGCATATCATATGACATGCGTGTGCACATACAATATAGGAACCGAAATATTAAAACAAATATGATAAAACATGTCATGCATTCATTATATGCAATCAACCATGTTTAATATTCAAACATTAAGAAAATAGTTCTACCGAGATTCGTATTTATGCTCAATTTGTAACATAAAATTTAAAGTGGTCACCTTTCTATAATAGCAACAATCAACTAAACTAAAAACTAATCATGTTAGGTAAATTATGCATATTATCTAATAAATATATATAAATTAAAATTTTGAACTTAACATATTTTTTTGATAGTTTAGAAGTAGTTTAAAAGATGAAGTTTCATCAATTCGACATTGATGCATTTTGAGAAAGTAGCATCTATGTAAAAAATCTAGTCTGTGAACAACTAATGAAAACAATGAAAACAACAATGACTAAAATGTTAAAAACTATCCACCACCTACATGATCCCAATAACTTAATATGTGAACAAATACAATGTAAGAATGAATTGCAGTTAGTATCATATGGAACTGAGAGTTAAAGCGAATTATGTTAAAGATCTTTTCTAATTCAAACTAATGTAGAATAATTTATACTAAGAATTTATGATATATTCGATTTCAAGTTAAGTTAGAGAATTGATTACACATCGATTATAGAATATGTTCTTTAATTAAATGAATTAATTGCCTCTAGTTTGGGAATTCAATTACATATAATTAACTGAGTACTAAAAATGAAAAAATATGCACGAAAATATACATCACGATGAAAATTAACCTGAAACCGTATCAACAATCGCATCCATTCCAAATAACAAACACGTAAAAATTTAAAAGAACCAAATACAAAAATTCTCTAATATTTATACATTTTTATAAAAAATTATGTGTACTTCTCCATAGTTTCAAATTTGATGAAGTTGGAAGTAAGAGTTTCAAAATATTAAAGCATCAAAAAAATTATCAAAACTAACATTATTCTTAAAGCCAAAAGCGTAGATAACTAATGCTTTCAACAATTTAAGTTTATAAATGTTGTATTAAATTCATTCTACCTTAAGATAATAAAAGGAAATAGATAATTATATAAAACTCATCCAAATTTGTGGATTATAAAATCATTTACAATGTTTTCGCACACATAAAATTATAAATTTTATATATTTACTGTTACAAATAAATATAAATTATACATAGAAATATATAAATGTATATTTATTGATATATACAATATGAAGTAATTATGGTAATACTACATTACATTTTAATCAAAAGATAATTATTATTTGTATTCTAATATATTTCCTTTTGTTTTGATTTCAATTTTTAATTAGAGGATTAATTACACATTAATTTTCAAATTAATTATCTATGATGCTAATTAAATGAATTAATTATCACTAATGGGAATATTCATTCAATCAGAATTAAATTATTGAACAATAAAGAACAAAAACCATAAGCATATTTATTTTAACTATTAACAACTAAATAGTAAACATGTTATCAAATTTTCATATCAATTAAATTACACATACACTTTAATGAATTTATAAAAATTGCAAGTTTTTCTAAGCTAAACATTAGGTTTAAAAACTAAAAGCATAAAAAAAACATTAAACCTAACATAATTTTTTGAAATTGAAAGCATAAATGAGAATTAATAGTTTCACAACTTGACCCACTAACTTTTACAACTAACATATCATTCGTTAGTAAATCGTTTTAGTATATTATCTTTCAAAAGGAAATTAATTTGTGAACTATATATCCTCCAACTATGAGATTCGGACTATTTGAACATAATCCTGGTTTGTTAGAAAATGCACAAATAATAATATGAATAGAAACAAAACCATATGTTTTAATAAATATACATTTTGAGACTGTGTAATTAAGTAGAAATAAAAAGCTAATATGATAAAAAAATTATGATTATAAATGGTGTTGTAGACGGAAATAAGAATGTTGCAAGGAGAAATATACGACAAGAGTTGATCATAGTTTTGTCACTATTCTTAGCAACCCCATTTTATTAAGCAATAATTAATAGGATTTAATAATAGTAATTTAATTAATTAATTTAAGTTTTAACATTTATTTAATAAATTGTTTTCGAATTTATTTAAGTAGAAGGATCTAAATTCCGAAAGTATAGTATATAAATTTTAAAATAAGCTGTAATGTGGACAATGAACTTGTATGACACCGATTCACTGTATGTATATATAGTTGACATTTGATTTGTTATATATTCTTATAACATTATTATATTCTATATTATGTTTTATCGCTGCGCCTAACTCTTTGTTCTCAACTGTTTACTGTATAATGTGGATTGTTCTGTCCTAGAGGCACTTGTGTCTCTTCTTTGTACCAATACTGTAT
Source organism: Allium cepa (assembly GCA_030765085.1). Lineage (NCBI taxonomy): Eukaryota > Viridiplantae > Streptophyta > Magnoliopsida > Asparagales > Amaryllidaceae > Allium > Allium cepa. The sequence continues at coordinate 13,782,318 of CM060940.1, read as the reverse complement.
AGGTATTGAGTTATATATTTTACTTTTTAATACGTACCAGCGTTAGTCCAAGATAATATTCAGATGTTTACTTATTATAGTCTCATTCTCTATATTGTCTGATAGTATTACTCAGTAATACTCTTGGATAGTTTGAGTATAGAGATGGGTTATTACTATAAATGCACATAGAACAAAAACCTTGTGTTGGCTCGTTTTTGGAACTACCGAATAATTTTTTCCTTTACTTCAAACATACATGCATATTTAATAACTGAAACAATATAAAAATAAACATAGTTCATAGCGAAATATTGTACCACCATAAAAATTTACTTGTAAATACATATGAAAATAACAATTTTAAGGAATTACTTATGGATACTATTAGCATTACCGTATTTTGTTATCAGAATTTAATATTATAGGTGACTGTAGCACCTATAGCGCTTAGCTTTTGGCCTCCAGATACAGGATGTTACAATAAAATACACCTAAGGTCTGACAAGAACATCATGTGCCCCAGCTACATAAAACTGGCCTACCGCTTGACTAGTAGTACCGTATACATCACCACCACGGTTGAGATCAGCAATCGTACCGGAGCATACAAAAAAATTGGTCAAATATGGATTCTAGATATGGTGGTGACATACCCTTATGGGAGTGATCCACATAGCCCTGCGGCATAACCTATTTTGGTCATTTCCAGTTGATGAGGCCTAAGGCTATGTTTACCTTTTCTAGAGCACTGCCACTTAGAACGCAACATCACCTTCCAGATGTTGACCCAATGTCAGCATTCATCCATACAAGTCGTTCAGAAGATAAACGAACCGAACGTACTATTTCCACTACACCTATTTTGAAATTACCCCCAGGATTAGTAGCAAATAGCCCTTGTACTTCAAAGTCTTTATCTTGGACCTTGCATTTACTATTTCCAATTCGAACGTTTATGTTGGTTCGAAGTGATTTTTGGATAACAACTAATATCCGATCCCAGTTTCTCCAAACCAACCTTCGATAATTTTAAAAGGTCAAGTTATTTATAGAGCACAATCCGACTATCAGTGTGCGGAGATTTACATATGAACATATATTCCATATGCTTAGATTATCATGACCCTCTTATCAAAATTAACCCCCTTTTATTTATCACGTTCTCGAAGTGCGGTATTTGTGATGAGTACATGTCGACTTACTTTCAGTAAAATGCACCATTATTTTATTACAACTACTTTAATTCATTTGGCTACTTAATATCATGGATAATGACCCTTGGTTTTAAAACAATTCACTTAAACAAGAAAATTGGTCAAAGATAAATAATCGATAGGGTTTTTAAAGAAGCCTTAAAAACAGCTAAATCATAAGTTTAAACTCAATCAAACCTTAATTAATCTTCATTAAATCAACATTAAATCATTAATTATCCAAATTTTATTTATAATTAAACCATAATTATACTATATTTAATTAAAATTTATTTAAGAAATTAAACCCTCATTAAATGGATAATTAACCTTTAATTAAATAAGAATTAATTAAATAATCAACTCAAATTAAAAATTATTTAAAATAAATAACTTGATTAAATAAAAATTAGTTTTATTTTTATCTTAATTAATCATTATTTAAAACTTACTTAATTTAAAATAATTTACTTAGTTACCAATTTCTTAAACTCTAATTATTTAACCTAATTGCCTAATTAATTAATTAATAATTACCCAAATTAATTTAATTTAAATAAATAATTAAATAATTAAGAACAAAATTTTAACTTACTAAATTGATTCAAAATGAGTTTTCAAAAACAATCCAAACGAAAACACTTAAAACTTGAAATCGTGAAATTTTTTGAATTGCATCCATAGCGACTGACACTATGAGCGCAGTTCGCTAGAATTGATTTCTAGGCGAAAGTTACACTTAGCTCAAGCGATGCCATACATTATTTAAAAAAACTTACGTGAAAGGTTTTGAAACTTTCAACAAGTTGTAACTTGGAAAACATTCCAAAATCAAATAAAAGAAAACGTATTTCTTTCCATCGGATCTCAGATCGCTTTGCGACCATTTCAACACTAGTTCACAACAATCTCATTACTAACTTGGGTTCCATTTTACAACAAATACTACCAACATATCATAACCAATATAACATGTCTACAACCGTATCCATATACATATCCAAATATATCACATATTTAACCAAATCACTTATCCAATTCAAACAACCAACTTGCAATCACATATTATCTAATTCACATGGTAATTCAACATATCTACCTACCATATTTAACAACATATATAGGATTAAAAAAAGTTGAAAGTTTACTCGTCGAAAGCTTTACAAATCTCAAAGCAATTTCCACTAGAACTTTGATATATGCTAGTACTTGATCCTAATTTGCAAACGTGAAGCTTTTGGATGCCTAAACACCTAGAATAAGCTCGAACTAATGTGTTTTTGGTGGAAGGGGGCTTGATTTTGAAAGAGGAAGTGTAGAGATGGATGTAGAATGGTTTTAGTGAGCTAAAGAGAAGAGTTTGAGTGGAAAAGAGTGATTTGTTCTAACTTTTACAAACTATGGTAGCCATTGTTATTTTAGAGAGGAAGTTTTAGAAAATGAAGAGGAGAAAGAAAAGAAGAATGTGTGTGTGTATGGATGTATATTTATAGGCAAAAAAAGAATTGGAGAAAATTATTAATTTACCCTTTAATGATTTAATATAATACGCCATGATATTGAAAATTCACATCACCTTCCTACTCCTCTCTCTTATCACATCTCCCTCCTTCTCTAGTCAAATATTTATGCGCATGATGAATAATGATGTCTAATTATGAAAAATATTAAGATATGACAATATTTAATAATATATATTTATATATAATGTTTATTATTTTTAAAGTTATGAATTGTCACATCACTTGTTAATTATAATCAACATAAGATAATATACTCCTAATTGTATTATTATTTAGCTAATTATCTACTATATATGTGTACATATGGTGCACAATGATGAACAGCATTCTCGACAATATTCCGGCGTCGAAAGTTCGAAATTTTGTAAAACGTTCTTTGGTCACTTTTTTATTTTTCTACCGACTATTTGATTTGGTAAACAAATTTCGAAAATGATTTTTCCCTCATTAACAATTTTTTAACATGAGTTTAATTGTTAATAAAAATATATTTATTGATTATATAATATATATATGTATACACATATATATAATTGCCGAGTTAAAATGACTAAATTCAAGATCGTTATAGATGTTTAATGCAAATGTATTGGTTTGCTTTGAGTGACGTTTTAGGCTACTTTTTGATGTGATTTCCCAACGTGATTAAATGAAGTGAAATACTTATATAATAAATGTGTATATAGTAGTATATAGACACACATAGAGAAATGTGTATGTATGTATGCATAGATGGTTGTTGAAAATAGATGTTGATGTTCGATGTTCGTATCGATCTCGTATTTACGTTATTGGCTCCTATTGACTTACTATGGTGTCATGGATCACACATATGGAGTTGATGGATTGTAAGAGAATAGAGACGTCCATACATAGGCTTATATGACCTAAGGTGTATCATACCTATAACTATGTCCATCGGTCGAAATACAGTGAGCTAGGTATACTAAATCATATAATTGATATATGTGCAATGTTTATATGAATACGTTAAGCAGTGAGGTGTAAGATTGACATTAGTTGAATAATCAACTCTTGGATGTTGATGTTATTACTTTTATATGCATGTTGGTAGGCCAAGGTCTGTTTACACATCCTAAATGGATTAAAATGATGTTATAATAGTTTATTTGAAGTATATGTGGAACAGACAAGTTTCACTCACTTAGACGTAAGTCTAACCTCCTCTCCAGATTGTATTTATATGATATTGATAGGTTGACGGGCCATGGAGTCAGGATGATTTTGTTGGTGCTGATGGTGCATATGACGAAGGCATTTACCTATATAAAAATTATACATATGTTCATCTGATATTATAGTGTGTAGTGTGGATTAATAATTGTATATTGTATGTATCTATGAAACTTGAATATGTTATAAAGATTGGTTTGAAAATAAATTGGTTTTTATATTATGTTTTGTTCCTTCCATTCTGAGTTGAGAAAGATATAGTTAGAAGTATAAGTTTGTTTTCTTGTTATCATAACCTAACAATCTATCATTTTCTATTTTTTAGATTTGAACATTGGTTTAGACATTAAATCCGAGAGTCGAAAAAGATGGGTTATTACAAGTTCTATTATTGAAAATTTACTTTTTATCAATGAAATTGACTTATTTTCAAACATTAATGATAACACTAATAAGGTGGAAAAATTCATACAAACAAATAAGTTATTACTTAAATCATAACAAATATTGATACAAAAATATTACAATTAATTCATCTATATATATATATGCAGTTGGAGAGCTAAAATTTCTAGTTTAAACTCATCTATTTTCAATCTTATCTTAAGAATGATATATGTGAATTTATAAAATATAAAGTTAAACAGATTAATCTAAATATTATATTTCATATAAAATTTAATCTTACCTCTTTAATTTTCTTATAATTATCAAGAAAAGTGCTAAAGCTAGAATTTTTGCTAGCAATTTCATCTTACCTCATTAAAAGATAAATGAAAATAAACTAGAATTTTTGCTAGCAATTTCAAAAGGGACAAAACATTATAGGATGAAACACATTAACTCTGGATAATCATCAAACATAACTTCAATGCACTTAATGATAACAGAAGAAAGAAATTCATTTATCTTTTAATGAAGATGTACATGTCCGTAGGAGATATGCTCATAAATATGGAAAACTAAAGCTTTAACTAGAGTTAGATAAATGTGAAGTGTAGAATTATTATTATTTTACATCGTGTTTTTGCAAATTCTTGGAGTCAGAGATCACATTATTGGGTGATAATTTAACATCCTCTGATATAATGCGCTATATGACATTTATTTTTATTCTTAAGCATTGTTTCTTACGTTACATTTTTGATATCTCATTCATGGAATAAGAGTGCTACTTGATTATTTTAATAATGAAATTAAATTAAAAAGAAAAAGTATGTCGTACCTGTAATTTGGTTGTATCGTAACCTATAATTATTCATCTTTCATTTCATTCTACACTTTCAATGCGATAAATTCATTGTATGTTATTTAATACCTTTTTTAAGGTTGCCTATAATCACCCTTACAACTATCACAATGGTGTTTTAACTGTTTCAATCCCCTAAGCATTAACATAATGTGTGTGTAGCATGGGTTCGTGTTGATTATTTCAAGTAGGTTAATTTATTTCTTTCACTGCATTAAAATGTATTTTGAAATTATATGTAAAATAATACTAATTTGGTAAAACAATTTAGAGTACAAAATAATGCATACGTAGATACAAATCAAATGTATAAAGAGTTAATACATAAAATGTTCGTTGTATAGATTTGTGATATGTATATTTTCTCATATCGTATTTTATACCATATAATAAAATGACAATCTCTTGCATTTTGAAATCCTATATGGAAAAACCATACGAGTCTAAAGGGCACTCAGAAGATTGAAGAAACGAGAAAAAAATGATAACCACTACTGGAAGTTATAGTTTTGAATCTTAGTAACCTCATTTCTTGCATATGGATGGGTATTTAGGTGGCTAATTTTCAAATTTTTCTTCTTCAAAATATTGGATTGATGGGTAAAATGAAGTTCCGCAAAATATCTATATACAGTTTCTAATATAAGCAATCCACTGTAGAAACTTTCAAATTATTTTGTTTAAATTGTTCCAATAAAAATGTATACAATGTATAATTTGTATACAGAATTTGTTAAAAAATATATAACTAAATCGTGTAAGTTGAAACTTTTTAAAGTACTGAAGGATACACAAATGTTAAATCGACTGATACTAGTTTAGACAATAATTTTGCATACACAAAAAATATTATACACATATATAATACTTAAAAAAAGTTCTTGTTTTATAGTTATGTTTAGTATAATGGTGTGCCTAACTGGTACTATATTAATGATTTTTTGTTGAAATATAATTGTGTATATCTACTTTCATTATACACATGAATACCTACAATGAAATTCTCCTGGACTTTTGGCCACCATCAAATAATAAACTGGATCATAGAGGTTCCAAACTTGCGATCTTCATTAATAGCATGATGCTCTAACCAACTGAGCTTATAGTCCAACAAAACCAAATTGCCCAGTGGGAAAATGCTTAATTATTTCATGAAAATTATTTACAAATTACTTCAAATAGTGTAAAACTATTTGACTTTCATTGTTTCTCTCACTACATCAAAATGTGTTTTCAAAATACATGCGTAAAATAATAATAATTTAGGAAAATAATTTTGTGCAATGACCCAGAATTTTAATTATTTAAGATTTGAACATTTAATTAATTTTAAATATTAATAAGTGGAATTTATAAGTCGAATAAATTTTATTTCGAATAATTGGATTTAATTGAATAATTAAATCAATAATTTAATATGTTAAATTATGGAAATAATTGAAACTTGGGTTAAATATGATTGAAAATGATTTGTAAAATTTTATTATATCATATTGAAGTTAGAAAGATATTTTAGAACTTTTAAAATCGAATTTTGAGTTAATTTGTGAAAATTGAATATTTTAATATTAAATCGACTAGTGAAATTAGCCAATTTTTGAACAGTCTCAGAATTGAACGAAACTAGTTCCATTGGATCCGTAATAGTTAGTTATTACCTGTTAATTCCTCTTCATTAGCGACCTAAAACCTAAAGGCATGGAGCGACCTAACTACAGGAATGGCATGGCAACTTAACTCATCAAGCGACCTAAAAGTATCTGCGACCCAAGGGAAGCGCCGACCTATAGCATTCCGCGACCTATTGCACTCAAACGACCTAACTATGTGCTCAGACCTAAGGAAGGCCGCGACCTAGCGGAACCAGCGACCTAAGAGTAGCTGCGACCTAAAGTGTTGCAACCTAAGGACTGTTGCGACCTAACAGAAAGCTACAACCTAAAGGAGGTCGCGACCTAAGAGTGAGTGCGACCTGAAGATGGACTCGACCTATGGAACTCCGCGACTTAACTATCCACGGACCTAAGGAGCTCCGCGACCTAAGGAAGGTCACGACCTAAGGGACTCAGCGACTTAAGATTAACTATGGCTGCAGGAAAGTACTCGCGACTTAGGTTAGGTCGCTAACGACCTAAACACCAGAATATAGAAGACTATGCAATGCCACAGGGGGATAGGTCGCTCACGACCTAGTACTTGTGCAAATCAGCATGCATGAGGAAGGAGGGGCCAATGCTCTTCAGGTCAACTACAACCTTACTTAGGTCGGTCACGACCTACGACCTTACTTAGGTCGGTCACGACCTACGACCTTATTCTGAAAAACGCCTATAAATATGATCCTAACTCCAACTAAAAAAGGACTTTTGGGGGGCTCATTCTCTTCAAGCGCTGTTACTCCGCTGCATTCCAAACCAATCAAACACTTAAAGCTCTCAAGACACGAAGAACGCTACAAACAACTTCGAGAAAAGATCACACACATCCAGCATGGATTTGAAGACTCTAATCTCCATTGAAGTTTAATCTACTTGTTCTAAGTGACTTGTAATTCAAAGTGTATTGTACTTGGAAAGAATTGTATCAGCTTGTAACGAGATCATCAATAAAAGTACTTAAAGTGGACGTAGGCTATTCCATTAAGCCGAACCACTATAAAATTGTTGTTGTTTACTACTTTTCCGCTATCAACTGCTTATAATCTGTTCCCGAGTTATCGGGTGGTGCTTTCACAACTACAACTCATACACCGGGGTGTTAGCGTTCAAATTTTAGCGTCAACATTTTTGGTGCTTTCACTGACAAGTTGAACTCAGGAGAGTAATCATCATTGCTTCATAGAGGTTTGTAGAGAGAATTTCCTTGAAAACCAGAAGTCTATCCGAGATTATGGCTCCTGGAAGGAAGAGTAGATCTGTCAGATCTGGAAATATTCAAGAGGGAACCTCCGCTTCCCCTATATCGAATCAAGCCACTCCAGCTGTCGGAGTTACAAAGGCAGAGCTGGATGCTGCAATCTTAGGGCTGAACCAGCAGATAAATGCCCAAAATGCACAATTCGAGGCTCAGAATGCCCAAAATGCCCTAATTCTGAATAGGTTGAACGATTTGCTTGGAGCAAACCGCCAACCGGCAGATAATGAAAGGAATTTGGCTGGCAACATTCGTGATGCTGAAGAAAGAAATGCTCCTGAAAGAGCTGCTAGCCCCTTTAAACAAGCACCTCCAGAGGTTGGTGGATCTAGAACTCGACATGATGAGGAGTATCTTTCTGGAATGGTCCGACAAATTATGAAAGAAAGTATGCAGAGGGTTGAAGACGAGAAAGAATGGGGTTTCGCCCCAAGTAAAACTCCATTTACCGAGAAAATCTTAAAGGCTGAATTCCCAAGGAAATTTGTCCCACCAACCATTCCAGCTTACAAGGGGACGAGTGATCCGAACGAATTCTTATACAAGTATGATTGGCACATGACTGGTGCCAGAGCCTCTGATGAAATAAAGTGTCGATATTTTCCTGTGTATCTCGAAGGTGTAGCTCTGCTTTGGTTCACCAAACTTCCAGTCCGATCTATCGATCAGTTTTCTGACTTAACTCGGAAGTTCAAGGAGCAGTTCAGACTATACGCCTCAAAAGCTAAGGATATCATGTCACTGTCAAGTTTGGAACAGAATCCAGGGGAAACTATCAGATCTTTCTTAAACCGCTTTAATATAGCGCTAGCTGAGGTGGACAATGCAGAACCGCGGATGATATTGACTTATCTGATGAAGGGTATTGACAAGTCGAGCGAATTTGGGAAATGGCTAAACATGAAGGAACCAAATTCCCTTGAAAATTTTTATAAAAAAGCAGATGAATTCATACGCTTAGAAAGCCGTCCCGTACCGGTAAAGGCAGTTTTGGAAAAAGCTGAAGATAACACTGTTGCTCCACGCAAGAATGAATCTGTAGGGCAAAAAAGGGAAAATAACAATGGGAAGAAACAGAGTAATCTGAAGAAGCCCCAATCCTTCAAGCCATCAGAGTATACTCCTTTATCAGATACGCCGGAGCGTATCTATCTTGCCATTAAAGACTCTGTTGACTTCCCTAAACCTCCTCCTCTAAGGACCGAGAAAAAGGCTATACAGAGTGGGAAGTTCTGCCGCTTCCATAATCAACCCGGTCACGAGGTCGATGAATGCCGCCAGTTGAAAAATCTGATTGAAGAGTTGCTAAGGGAAAACAAACTGCAGCAATTTGTGAAAAAGAATAACAACAATCATGCTTTATCTAGTCAGGGGCAACCGGCTCCTACTCAACAGCCTAGGACGATTGAGAAGGTTGCAGGGCATGAATCTAGAAGGCCCATTATTAATGTCATTACAGGAGGACCTCACCCAGCAGGCAGAAGCTGGGGTGAGATGGAAAGGTATACCAGAGCTTTAAAGTATGTGCCGACTGAGGAAGATGTATTTGTTTTGGAAGGTGCTACGCCTTTGAAGCAACAAAGAACTTTCGATGATGATATTGTGTTCAGAGCCAGGGATTCCGCAGGTATTGAAGCTCCTACTTTGGATCCTCTAGTCATCTCGGCTGGTATCGGACCAGCTATTGTCAGAAGAGTTCTCATTGATTGTGGCGCATCCTGCAATATTCTCTTTAAGAAAACATTCGACCAAATGAGGATCCCTATGGCTGATGTGCAAGCCTCATCGCAGAAAATCGCTGGTTTCACTGGGGAGCCAAAGCAGCCGGTAGGGACCATTGATTTGTTTGTGGAACTTGGAGAAGGAGAGAGAAAAGTGGTCCGCAAGCAAACTTTTGTGATTGTCGACGAATTTTCTGCTTACAATGCTTTCCTTGGTCGCCCAACTCTGGCAGCATTCAAAGCTGTTCTTGCCCCATGGTGCCTCACTATTAAATTCCCTACAGACAATGGAGTAGGAGTTATAAAAGGTGGTCAAAATGCTGGGCGAGAGTGCTATCTGACAGAGCTGCGAGAAACCAGAAAAAGAGAAATGGGAAAGAATGCGGCAGCCCCAGTCCGCATCAAAGAACCAGCCTTGTAGCAATTACAGGGCGGACCCTGCACTGGCGAGCACAGCGGAGCAAGGAAAGAGATGGACCCTAGAAAAGTCAGTGCAGGGGAAAATAGAGTGGTACCGGTGGAAACGACAATACCAATACCTGTTGACCCAAAGGACCCAAACAAAGTGTTGAATGTGGGTTCACAACTTAATGCGTCAATTCAGAATATCTTAATATCTTTTTTAAAGGCAAATCTGGATGTTTTTGCTTGGACTCATGCCGATATGTGCGGAATATCCCCAGAAGTTGCAGTGCATGCTCTAAATATTGATCCAAAATTTACACCTGTAAAGCAGAAAAGGAGAACTCAAGGTCCGGAAAGGTCAGCGGCATTAAAAGAAGAAGTTGATCGGCTCATGGAGAATAATTTTATCAAAGAATCTACATATCCGAATTGGGTTTCAAATCTAGTGCTGGTTAAGAAAGCCAACGGAAAATGGAGAGTATGCATCGATTTTTCAGATCTAAACAAGGCCTGCCCCAAAGACTGCTTCCCATTACCCAGAATCGATCAACTGGTAGACGGAACAGCGGGACACGAATTGTTATCTTTTATGGATGCTTACTCCGGATATAACCAGATCATGATGCATGAGCCAGATCAGGAGGACACGAGCTTTATCGCCGACACTGGCCTTTACTGCTACAGAGTTATGCCCTTCGGGTTGAAGAATGCAGGGGCAACATACCAAAGACTCGTTAATGCTATGTTCAAACCGCAACTGGGAAAAACCATGGAAGTTTACGTCGATGACATGTTAGTAAAGTCTAAGAAAGCACTGGATCACATAGAACACTTAGCAGACATGTTCGCTGTCCTCCGAAAATACGGAATGAAGCTCAATCCTTTAAAATGTTCATTTGGAGTGGAATCCGGCAAGTTTTTAGGTTTCATCGTGAGCGCTAGGGGCATTGAGGCTAGTCCAGCTCAAATTACTGCATTGAAAGAAGTCAAAGCTCCTAGAACAAAGAAGGAATTGCAAAGTCTTAACGGAAAAGTTGTCGCCTTGAGTCGGTTCATTTCCAAAGCCACAGATAAATGCATCCCATTCTTTGACGCCCTAAAGAAAGGAAAGAAAAACTTCGATTGGACTCCCGAATGCCAAAAAGCCTTTGATGAATTGATTCGCCATATGGAGACGCCTCCAATACTTTCTAGGCCTGGCGATGGCGAGGATCTTCTTATATACTTGGCAGTATCATCTCATGCTTTAAGTGCAGCGCTGATACGGGAAGACAAAAGGATTCAACATCCAGTTTACTATATCAGCAAAAGACACACTGGGGCAGAGATGAATTACTCTAAGTTGGAAAAACTCGCCTATTTCTTACTAATTGCGTCTAGGAAGTTGAGGCAATATTTTCAAGCTCATCCTATCAGAGTCCTCACTGATCAACCTTTAAAGCAAGTCCTGTTTCGCCCTGAAACTTCGGGTCGTCTTCTAAAGTGGAATATTGAACTCAGTCAGTATGACATCACTTATCATCCCCGGAAAGCAATCAATGGACAAGCTTTAGCGGATTTCATTGCAGAATTTACAGATAAGGGTAACAGTGAGGAAGAAACAGTCGACAATTCCCCGATCCAGTGGAAGTTATATGTCGATGGTGCGAGAAACGACTACTGTTCTGGAGCCGGAGTTGTACTTGAGACTCCTGAAGGTCGATCATTATGCTATGCACTAAGATTGGAATTTCCTTCAACAAACAATGAAGCAGAATACGAAGCCCTTATCGCTGGCTTAAGGATTGCTAAAGAATTAAACATCCGAGCGTTACAGATATTCAGTGATTCTCAGCTTATTGTATGAAAAGTCAAAAAGGAATTCCAAGCAAAAGGGGGGAATCTGCCCGCCTACTTGTCAAAGGCTTGGAAACTCCTGGGTGATTTCGATCATTACATGATAAGCCACATTCCTCGAGAAGAAAACATGAAAGCAGATTCTCTCGCGAAGTATTCGAGCACAGGCGAAGCTCAATTTCTGGGGCTAACTCCAGTGGAGGTCCTGTCGACTCCTAGCATTGATGAGATGGACATTGATTGGATCATGAGCATGTCTCAAGAGAAAGAATCATGGATGACTCCGATAATAGAATATCTGCTCAATGGATCCTTACCAGGGAACTCAAAAGAACGACCAAAGCTACTGAGAAAAGCCTCTCGATACGTAATCCAGGATGGCCGGTTATACAGACGGGGATTCTCAATGCCATTACTTCGATGTGTATCCAGGGAAGAGTCCAAAGCAATCCTAGCGGAGGTACACGGAGGAGAATGTGGTGATCATTCAGGTGGCCAAACATTAGCAAAGAAAATTCTCCGATACGGATATTTTTGGCCAGAAATTAATCAAGATGCAGCAGAGTATTCCCGAAAATGTGACAGATGTCAAAGATTCGCCAAAATTCCTAGAGCTCCTTCCACTGAACTCACACAGATGGTCAGTCCATGGCCGTTTGCGATATGGGGAATAGACCTTGTAGGACCGTTGCCAACTGCCAAATCTGGAATTAAATATGCCATTGTTGCTGTAGATTATTTTACTAAGTGGGCAGAAGCTGAACCACTGGCTACTATCACCTCAAAGAAGATGATAAGTTTTGTGACTAAAAACATCATTTGCAGATACGGGGTGCCTCAAAAAATAATTACAGACAATGGAACTCAGTTTGAAAGTGAAGAATTCCAAGAATTTTGCGAGCGATTCAAAATCCGGAAAAGCTTCTCAGCAGTAGCTCATCCGCAGGCAAACGGGCAAGTGGAAGCCGTGAACAAAATTATTAAGTCAACCATCAAGAAGCAACTTGAAAGAGCAAAAGGTGGTTGGGTCGATAAGCTACCACTGGCACTATGGGCATACAGAACCACTCACAAAACTGCGACTGGGCACACCCCGTTTTCATTGACATACGGGTCAGAGGCAATGATTCCGGTAGAAATAGAAGTCCCTTCACACAGAAGAATCCATTTCAATCAAGCAGAAAACGAAAAGCTACAGCTTGAAGCGCTAGATCTCCTGGATGAAAAAAGAGATGAGGCTAATCTCAGAATTGCAGCTCATCAGCAAAGAATAGCCAGACATTTCAATTCCAAAGTTCGCCAACGCAGCTTTGAGATTGGAGACCTAGTCCTGAAAAGAATTATGACAGCGACAGGTGTGTTTGGGCCAAATTGGGAAGGACCATATGTCATAGGTCAAAAGCTTCTTGACGGCACATTCAAGCTCACCACTGTTGAAGGAGATCAAATTCCAAGGGCATGGAACAGCAACCATTTGCGTCCATACTTTATTTGAAAATTTTGTTGAAATATTGTAAAAAGAATTATGAATGTATGATTCTTGTAATTGAGGGCAATTGTAAAACTGATGCAAGTAAATAATGAAAGAATATAAAGTGGATGTAGGCCCAATTTCTTGGCCGAACCACTATAAATCTTGTGTTCCTTATTATTATTACATGTTTGCTTTATTTACGATATAAAAAGTACATACAATGTATTGCTGAAATGTCGATTTAAATTTTTGCAGACAATGGAAGTGAAACTTGCACATAAAAAGACCAAGTGATTCTCGCCAAATTTCACGTCACAAAAGCCCTGAATTCAAATCCTAGATAGGAAGTACTTCAATTGAACGGCCTATGATTTCGACAGAAACGGGTCTTTGCTAATAAATTGAGATCGTTTGAACAAACAAACATCCAATTAAGAAGCTAGTGCTCGTTCTCACGAAATTGCCTGACAATGAAGCACACTTCCTTGGATTAAACAAGTTACTTGTAAAAAAAAGAGGGGGGGAGAGGATCATTGAAAAGGCATAAGCAAGTGAACAGAGGAACAACCAAAGCCATCATCGGCAGCACAAGTCCTCTTCGGAGGCACAACTCTTCGGAGGATAAAGACCTCTAATGGGTCATATGCCACAAAAAAGAAAGTTCTCTACTCAACAAAAAAGATTGGAGGAGTCATGACCCTCCAACCATGAGAGAGTAACTTCCAGGCGATGAAAACCCTCCCTGAGGCACATTTCACCAGGAGTTGAAGTGTTATGACCGCTCTTCGGGATTTCACTTCACCAGAGTTGAAATGCGAACAAAATAAAAGCCCTCTTCGGAGGCCCATTTCACCAAGAGTTGAAGTGTTATGACCGCTCTTCGGAATTTCACTTCACCAGAGTTTAAATGCAAACAAAATAAAAGCCCTCTTCGGAGGCACAATTCGCCAGGAGTTGAAGTGTAACAACCTCTCTTCGGAATTTCACTTCACCAAAGTTGAAATGCAAAACAAAATAAAGACCTTCCTGAAAGCCCATGTTTCACCGAGATCGAAATAAAACTTCCAAGTGTTGAAACGTGAAAAGGCTTTCTTCGAAGGCACAACTCTTCGGAGGTACACGTTTCACCGAGATTGAAATAAAACTTCCAAGTGTTGAAACGTGAAAAATCCCTCCTCAGAGGTACAACCCCCTCCCGGGGACACAATTAAAAATAAAGGCCTTCCTGGAAGCACACGTTTCACCGAGATCGAAATAAAACTTCCAAGTGTTGAAACGTGAAAAGGCTTTCTTCGAAGGAACAACTCTTCGGAGGTACACGTTTCACCGAGATTGAAATAAAACTTCCAAGTGTTGAAACGTGAAAAATCCCTCCTCAGAGGTACAACCCCCTCCCGGGGACACAATTAAAAATAAAGACCTTCCTGGAAGCCCACGTTTCACCGAGATCGAAATAAAACTTCCAAGTGTTGAAACGTGAAAAGGCTTTCTTCGAAGGCACAACTCTTCGGAGGTACACGTTTCACCGAGATTGAAATAAAGCTTCCAAGTGTTGAAACGTGAAAAATCCATCCTCAGAGGTACAAATTTCTATTTAAAAAAAAAATCCTCATCAAGGGCATACTTTAACTTTCAAAGGAAGAATTAAAGTTAAAGTACCCTTCAGAGGCCCGCTTCACCACATAGAAGAATTCGCTTGGCAAAATGTACACATACGCAAAAGGAAAAAGTGATTTCTTCAAAGGACAAAGCGTAAAAACTTATATGAAGGAAGTTGCACTTTACGAAAATTCTCTTCGACAATGAAGTAATTATTCTTCAGAAAATGAGAGTGCAAGTCCCCTCAAAGTATACGATATTGCAGTAGGCTCATGGTATGGGGGCAACATGGTATAGTTACATACAAAATGGTATAGCAACATCGGTAAAGTACGCTTAAACAACATACCACAAGCTCACTGCCATGTCATATAAATAAACTGGTGCAAAAATGAATAATAAATGCATTCTCAAATTCAAACAGGAGTTTGTACAAAGGAAGAGGAATCATTTTATTCAACATTACTTTATATACAGGTACAAGTTTTAACAAAAGAAAAGCGGGGGGCCGACCCGCACAATTCTCAACCAATACATGCAAAAGACGAAAAGCTAAAAGCTAAAGTCTTTATTTCTTCTTGCCACCCTTGGACCCTTTGCCTGGCCGAATGATTAATTTTTCAGGTCTACCTATAGGCATAAGAGAAGAAGGAGAGGGAGGTGCAACCGGTGCAACTTCCGGTTCCTCTTCAGTAGTGATGATTTTCTTCCCCCTCCTCTTCGATGTTCCGTGCTTCTTTCTTCTCTTTGAAGAAGACTCACTCCCTGGAGTAACAAGAGCGGACAAAACTACGTCATCAGAGGGAGTCTGCTCCGGAGAGATCTCGCCTCCTTCAAGTCCCTCGTCCTTCTGCTCTTGCGAAGCAATAGGGTCATCCAAGCCATGAAGAGCCTCAATCTGTTCCTCTTGTGACCCGGGTTGTGAAGTAGAAGGAGGAGTCACCTGAAGAGACGGAGGAGGGATAACTGGTGGAAGTGAAGTCTGCACAACACTTGGCGTTTCAACTACAGAAGAAAAGAAATTAAAAATATTAGTATCTCCCCGAGAGAAGGGCGATATGGGTTCGTCGAGATTCAAGAAGTAATTGAGAAGCTCATTAAACTTTTGAGGAGTAAGCAAGCGATCCACCTGAATCGGAGCAATATCAAAATTACCTGAAGATGTTTGCTTCGTAAGTTCAATCTCATAATTCTGAGCCCCGATATCTTCCAAAGCCTCATCATTAGTAGGGGTGATTACCCCGGTTCTTATAGGAGGCGGCGAATGAGCACTAGAGCCTGTAATGTCCACTTCGGGAGAAACTAAAGGGCGTTCAGAAGAGGTAGGCGGTATTTCTTTCTCAGAATGTTCCCCTTCCGCCATTCCGGCCCGTACCTTGGCGAGTTGCTCTTTTCCCTTGGCAAGAGCGGCACGGGCATCATCATCGAGATAATGCTCCTCAAGAGCTGTCTCAGCATAGCCAGCACCTTTACCACCTAGCATATCAAGTGCTGCCTCCCAGACTTCAGCTAATGTAATTTTGTACTAGGGGCCTAGAAAGGCAAGGCTGCCATGCCCCAAAATGCTGTGCAGATAAAAATCAAATAATGTGGAACTAATGTCAGCTTTGGTTGCTTGATGAGCCTCTTCGGCCGCAAGTTTACGAGCAACAGCCTCATCACGCTCCTTTTCGGCCATAGCAAGTCGAGTTTTTAACAACTCTATCTCCAAGCTTTGAGAGTCGGTCTGTTCTCGCAGCTGTACAGTTTCAGCACGATATTCTTCTATGACCTTTTCCTTGTGTGCAAGTTTATCTTCGACAGCCCTTTGACTGGCATGCGCATCTCGTACTTGTTGCTGAAGCATGCTCTCCTTTTGAGAATAGGAAGTTGATGAAGTAACTAATTCTTCCTTAAGCTTTTCCACTTCCGCTTCCAGCTTTTCATTATAGGAAGCAATACTTCTCATTTTGGCGTCATGCTGTTCGAGAGTCTTCTGCCACTCAGCCTTATCGTTCTCCATTGTGAGCATGGCCTCGAGATTGGCACGGTTAACTCTCTGAAGCTCGTCAACAAGTTTTTGCCAGTTCGACATTCGTTCAATATAGGTCCTGACAGTATCAAGATTTCGCAGCATAGCCGGTTTGTCGAGAGAAACCAAGTCGAGATCAAATCGAACCCCTCTCAAGCACCACTGAGGAAATCGACTTTGAAGAGTGGGAGGACCTTGCCCGACTTGGTATGCGGGCCGGTTGATGATTGCTTGAATGTCGGAGCGAACGGGAGCAGGAGATTGAGCAGAAACATGTTCAGAAGCTGTCGGCATTGTTTCCTCGGTAAGTCTAGCCCGCTTGCTAGAAGAATCGTCTATGTGACCTTTACCTCTCTCATCGTGAGCTTTTCTCTTTTGAGTATCATCATATCTGTGGGGAGGGTCATGTCTTTCTTGTTCCCTTCGGTGACGTTCTTCATATGCTCGTCTCTCGTCGGCTTTCCTGATTGCCCTCTCTTCATCCGATTCTCTGTAAGATGGGAGGTAACGCCTGTAATCATACTGGCTACGCCTCCCGTAGCGCTGGAAATCATCATAGTACGAGCCGCTGCGCCCCATAGGAGAATCTGGAATTAAAATAATAAGCTTTAGAAATCTTTAAAGTACAAGAAGATAAGTGCGTAGAAGTGATGAGAAATCCAAAGTGTCGTGTAACGTGTAAACTACGCGCATCGAGTTACAAACCACTCTGTGGAATAGAGGTAGTGATAACTTGAGTAGGAGGAGTTGACATTTGTTGTGAAGAAGATGTCGCCTCGATTACAGAAGAGACAGTTTTAGAAACATCATCTTTGAAAAGTTCTTGAGATGTCACAATTAAATCGCTCAACCCCTCAAAAACATCATCGCCATCTTGTTTTTTGGAGCTTGCTTTCTTAGCTCCTTCACTAGTAGATCGAGGGGGTTCTTCCTCTTTAGTAACTGGGGCAAGTACAGACTTGTCAGATGGCCCCGCAACATCTTTCGGAATTGAACACTTAACTAGTGAAGTTTCTATAGAGGTTCCTCCCTGCAAGTGCTCTTTAGTGGAGACTGGGGCATCAGGAGTGTTCGTCGGAGAATCAGGAACCTCCGTTGGAACTTCATGTATTTGAGTGGAACGAGAAGGATGCAGAAGCTCAAACTGATGAAGAAGTTCTTCTGTCAATAGAAATTTTGCGCTTCTTTCTTCAGCAGCCACAGTGCTTAGCCTTTCAAAAACTGACTTATGGCTGGAATCTCTAGAAGGAGGAGGAAGTGCTGTAAAAATAAGGAATGGAATCAGCATCTAGCAATACGAACTAGGTAAAACTTAGAATAAAATTAAAGAAAGAAGAGAAAAAAAGATCTCACTTCCTACTCTCCAGTCTGCGTAAAATTCTGCGGGGCAACGAATGTAGAAGTATTGATTCAGGAAACCATGTGCACTCTCCGGCAAATCCAAAATAAGTTTGCGGTTCCTCGCACCTCTTACAAGTACAATTGAAGGATGGTCCTTGTTCTTCGCAAAAGTGCACAAGTAACAGATTTCCTCAAAACTCGGAAGACGATCAAGAGTCCTCCTGAACAGAACACACAATCCCATCAAAATAGCATAGCCATTGGGGTGCAGCTGGAAAGGAGAGATCGTCAGTCGAAGGAGGATTTGCCGGAGAAATTCATTAAAAGGAGGAATTGCTCCACTCAAGCACATTTGTCGATTAATAGCAACAAAACCGTAAGGTGGTCTATCAGCAGAGTCATTTGGTCCAGGGAGTAAAACTTCTGCCTCGGCAATGCCAAATTGAACGCATAATTGATTAAGCGCCCGCTGTTTCAAAAGGGTAGGAGTTCTTTCCGGAGGATTCTCTAGTGGAATAGCAATCGGGAAAACCCCTTCAGCGTGTTCTATCATCTCTTCTTGTTGAGACATCATTCTACATAAGCGACTGGATGTTCAGATGAGAAGGTGCACGTTTCCTAAAAAGTGTGAAGTGTTGTGTAGAACTAAAAAAAAAGAGGAAAGCAAACATAACTGAAATCAAACTAGTTGACAATTAGTCGACTATGAGATTACAGAACTTGTTAATATAGATCTCAAGTGTAGTGTTAATGCGAACGAATCAGCTTTAACTGGATATTTTAGTTTTGCTTTAACACTTCACTTGAATTCATTGGTTCACAGCATTTCATTCACACAGTTCATTTAAATTGATTATTCTTTATCGACTAATCTGTCATTCGATGTGGGCAGTCAATGGCAGTATATTCGTCCCAGTTTTCTGCAAATGTTATGTTTAACAGGTTATTAGCATTAGAGATAACCTAAAACAAAGTGCAACAGAATTCAAGTCCATATAGTTCAAAGTTCAAACAGTTCAATCAAAGTTGTCTCAAGATTTCACAAGTCCTAGGTCGTCCAGCGACCTAGCATAGGTCGGAGCCTTCTTAGGTCGCGCTGTGCAAAGTAAAGGATAAGGCTTTACAAATTCGTCATAGTGTTAGCTCGGCCGCGACCTAAAGCCTATGTCGCAAGGAAGTTAGGTTGCGCAGTTCTTAGCTCGAGTAACTCTTAACTCATGCAAGGTCTTAGGTCACATGAATATTAGGTCGTTCAGCGACCTAGTATAGGTCGAAACTATTCCTTAGGTCGCAAGGATCATTAGATCGCGAATTATTTTGAGTCGTTCAGATCTGCTAGGTCACTAACTTCCTCTCTACGCAATGCTTCACCAGACCCAATAACCCGCCATCAACTACCCGAAGAGATTCATCATCCTCTCCATGAAATTTACCATCTCTTCATACCACCAGATCATTCCAAAAACTAACCAAAAAATCCTCAATCCATCATGAATTCAACGCATTGCCATGACTTCCTAAATCAACCAAATAACGACCAAAAAAATCGATCGCAACAATCACTCGAGATAAAGCGTGATACATGGAGTTGAGCTAAGGTCAGAAAGTGAGAATTCATGATTTAACGGCGATTATGATGGGATGAAGGCCAGGTTTACTTACGAAACGTAATGAGGAAAGTGAATCGGTGACTGGATGGGTCGAATTCGCCTTTGGAAGCTCAGAGAATTGTTAATGGCAGTAGGAGGTTAGAGCAATGAAATAAGGAAGAAGTAGCGACCTAACAGTTTTATATGAAGCAAATATGGGAAAACAAATAGACACGCGTATCGGCACAAGTGTTAGGTCGCTCACGACCTAGCTAAGTCAGGTCAAGCACGCGACCTACGACCTAGGCACGTACTTCGAGGGGCAAATGTTAATTCCTCTTCATTAGCGACCTAAAACCTAAAGGCATGGAGCGACCTAACTACAGGAATGGCATGGCAACTTAACTCATCAAGCGACCTAAAAGTATCTGCGACCCAAGGGAAGCGCCGAACTATAGCATTCCGCGACCTATTGCACTCAAACGACCTAACTATGTGCTCAGACCTAAGGAAGGCCGCGACCTAGCGGAACCAGCGACCTAAGAGTAGCTGCGACCTAAAGTGTTGCAACCTAAGGACTGTTGCGACCTAACAGAAAGCTACAACCTAAAGGAGGTCGCGACCTAAGAGTGAGTGCGACCTGAAGATGGACTCGACCTATGGAACTCCGCGACTTAACTATCCACCGACCTAAGGAGCTCCGCGACCTAAGGAAGGTCGCGACCTAAGGGACTCAGCGACTTAAGATTAACTATGGCTGCAGGAAAGTACTCGCGACTTAGGTTAGGTCGCTAACGACCTAAACACCAGAATATAGAAGACTATGCAATGCCACAGGGGGATAGGTCGCTCACGACCTAGTACTTGTGCAAATCAGCATGCGTGAGGTAGGAGGGGCCAATGCTCTTCAGGTCAACTACAACCTTACTTAGGTCGGTCACGACCTACGACCTTACTTAGGTCGGTCACGACCTACGACCTTATTCTGAAAAACGCCTATAAATATGATCCTAACTCCAACTAAAAAAGGACTTTTGGGAGGCTCATTCTCTTCAAGCGCTGTTACTCCGCTGCATTCCAAACCAATCAAACACTTAAAGCCCTCAAGACACGAAGAACGCTATAAACAACTTCGAGAAAAGATCACACACATCCAGCATGGATTTGAAGACTCTAATCTCCATTGAAGTTTAATCTACTTGTTCTAAGTGACTTGTAATTCAAAGTGTATTGTACTTGGAAAGAATTGTATCAGCTTGTAACGAGATCATCAATAAAAGTACATAAAGTGGACGTAGGCTATTCCATTAAGCCGAACCACTATAAAATCGTTGTTGTTTACTACTTTTCCGCTATCGTCTGCTTATAATCTGTTCCCGAGTTATCGGGTGGTGCTTTCACAACTACAACTCTTACACCAGGGTGTTAGCGTTCAAATTTTAGCGTTAACATTACCGGATTTTAATTTTCGTAGCAATCGGAGTTATCGTTTGATCGTGGCAGCTCGAAACGCATCGAAATTGTTTTAATATTAATTTGGCGAGTTAAAATAGCCATTTTTCAAACAGTCTCGGATTTCGACGAAACCAGTTTCATCGGATCCGTAATGTGATATTATTGTAAAGTTTCAAATTTCATGTCAATCGGATTTACCGTTTGTCCGGTGCAAGCTAAAACGCCTAGAAAATCGTTTAAATCGGTTTAATTTAAATTAAACGTTTATTGCCATAACTCACACAGATGTCCGAATTAGCTTCCGAAGCCTGTTCCATTGTGTCGGGAACGCGGGGTAAACCCCAGAAACGCTGGTTACGGTGCGTGAATCGGAGTTTAGAAAACCCGGATGAATAGTGTCGTTTTATTTCCTATAAATAGACCTTAATTTCACAAATTTGAGAAAAAAATAAAACCCTAGCCTAAGTGTTCGTGGCCGCCGCTTTCATATTGATGGCCGATGTTGTTCCATTCGATTCTCCTCAAAATCTTCCAATCCGTAAAAGATTAGCCAAAACGTTCAACTAGAAGTTTGTAGAGCAAGATCTTGAAATCCATACGGTGATGATGGGTTTTGGAGAAACTAGGTGGAGAGGAATGACCTGCATTCGGCTGCGTTTGGGCACGAAAATCAACGTGCTACAGGGGGCCGAGCTTCATGCTGTCTTGGCCGAGTGTTGTTCTTGTCATGCTCTTCGAGATGGAGTATCTTGATCGTGGTGGATGTCGTCGTAGTGGAAGCATAATTTAACCCTAAGTATATGAATTGGGTTTGGCTATACTAGAGTTTCACGCGAGGAAGATGGAGTGCGCACGGTCATGATGAAGGGAGACCTGATCCAACGGTCTAGAAGGTGTTAGGTTTAATATTATAAAGAATTTGTTGTAAATTATGAAATATAAATTCATGTAATTTGTAAAATGCATAACTTTTTCATACGAGGTCGAAAACGCGTAAAACCACTTGCGTTGGAATCGTATGGACGAGCACTACGCTATGGATTTGGATTGGAGTCGTTTGGAGTTAGTGAGAATTTCGGGTAAAATTAAACGTCCGTTTAATTTTATTCGAAATAAATCGCCAAAACGAAATTGAAATCAAGGTGAGAACTTCTCACTCGATCGAATCGGTTTCGATTTTATTTTAAATAGTTATATTTAAAATATTTGAATGCATGTTTGAATGATGATTGTTATCTATTGATTGATAAAATAGACATTGCGCCGTTAGTAAGCGGATGTTATTTATTAAAAACATATACCGCGTACATTTCATAAACAGTGAAATTGGTATTATATATAATAGCAATATATATATATTGGCATATGTATATATTGCAGTTGATTGATTTCCCGCATTTGTATAGCGGATGAGACCCTATTGCGTCGTCTATTAAGCGGATAATATTTTAAATCCCATATACCGCGATAATTTCGTACTGAAACGGAATTGGTATTGTGCTAATGTTTGTGGATGCAGGAAAACAGGTTGGAGGGATCCAACTGGATTCCTCAACAGTATTTATTTGATTATGGATATTTTGATATTCGTTGATTATCATATACGATATATGATGTCGTTGTTGTCGTGATTGACTATTTGGTGTGTAGCATCATTGGACCAACTTTGGAATTTTAAAATGATTTTTAAAGTGATTTTTGAAAATATGAGGCTAATGATTTTATAAAATAGTTTAAATCGGGATTTTGGAATTTATTATAAAAAGTTGAAAATATAGGATTTATAAAATTTAACTATTTTATAAATCAAAATGATGAAATTATAAAGGACTTTAAAGATGTTTTAAAATAATAGTATAAATTGATTTATATAAGAGATTTATAAATTGATATATATATATATATATATATATAAATGAAAATATTTGAATTATAAAACGAGTTTTTATAAGTGTTAGAATGAATTGCGAATGAATTTCATAAATGAATGAAATTTATAGAATTATAATCGGTGAAGTTAGAAATGGAATTTTATAAACAGTAGGTTTATAGAATATGTAAAGTTATTTGAAGAATAAGTTTTGGGTAAATAATTGAATCTTATAAGTTATAAGATTTATAATTATGAAGTTCAAAGGAACGATTTTTGCGAACAAATAAATTCTAAGTGTTTAACTTATAACATGAACTTTTGGTTTAAAATCGAGTTATAAATTGAATAGGTTAATAAAGAAAATTTATGAAGGAAGATGTTATAAGATAAATAGAAATGGAGTTTATAAACGTTGTTTTATAAATTCGCAAACGACTTATTTTGATAAGTAAATTGTTGAAACCTATTAATGGAGTTATATTCATGTTTTTGACTGTGAATAATCCTTTGAAATAAAATGAATAAAAGGATGAAATTTGTTAACGTAGTATATTCACGTTTTTGAATAGTGAATAATATGTTAAAGAAAATGTTTTGGGATGTGATTTTTTAAATAGAATTAAAACAATCTAACGATGTTTTAAAATGTGTTGAGATTCGAAACCATAGATTTCAACATTCATTGTTGAAATAGACGTTTTCGAGAAATAGAAGGAAATGGTGGACTATAACACTGTTGTTATAGTAAATGATTTCCGAAAGGAAATGTTTTGTATAGTATTGGGATTTATATATCTATTTTAATTTCGAATCCCTATACTAGTGATTTTGGGACGTCGTAACGATGTTTTACGTAACATTCGTTTTGGCCCAAATAAATATGTTTAAAAGAATGATTTCCTTAAAGAATGAAATATATACTTAATTTCGATTAAAGTATATTGAATATTTTCCAAGTGTTGAAAATAAAAAAAATTTGTGAATTACTTATTAAATAAGTATGGAAATGTTTTCGAATATAAAGTGAATATTAGAGAATTTATCTTTTTGAAGATAAATTGAAATGAATAATTGAAATCGTATATTCATAGATATTTTGGAATATAAATTCACTATGGAATTTATAAAAGGAAGTGGAATTCTTTTAAAAATAAATATTGATTTATTTTTGAAGTGTGAAAATTATATATCTAGTAAAGATATTTTTGGGAAATAAATAATTTGGAAAATTATTTGGAATCTGGTGGTGTGTGCATATCCATTGATAGTTCAATAACCGACTATCAGTATTTACCTTTGAAGGGTATTTGTTGGGATTTGTTGAATTTGAATGCTACACTTATTTTAAAATTATTGCGCTCGTTATTCGGATTACCCATTCCGAATAGTGATACGACGTGATGGATAGCATTGAAGATCGGTGTTGAAGACCCGGTATTTGCGAGAGCGATAGGATGACCTGTCGATTGACTCTGCACCGAGTTGCTCCGGTATAGAGTTCTCCATATGTGATGGGGAATCCGATCAGGATTGTGGATATCTGGATTGCAAGGACTACTCATTAGAGATAGAATCAGTAGTACTCTAGAATGAGTTTGAGTGTAATAATAGCTATGAGAGCATATTTGTTAGTGAATATAAAATTGTTTTATATTGTGATGATTGGTTTGTTGAGTGGCATATGAACTTTCGTCAGCGCGGTCTGCAAAACTATGCCGAAGGGGTTTATAAACACTTGAATAGAACAAATCGATACGGTATTGTTTTAAATTGGGTAAATGAAATAATTTTGCCATGATTATATTTTTATATATAAAGGAATAATTTTTCAGAATTATTAAAGTGTATATAAGTAGATTGTTTGGTTGTTTGAATAATCTAAATAAAAGAATAATTGTATAAGTAAATGAATTATAAGAATTGAATTATAATTAAAGTGATTTACAATTGTGAAATAAACTTATATATATAAGAAGTGAAACTATATGAATATATTTATGAATATGAGTTGTAATAAAAATGAATTTAAAGTTAAATGGAAATTTACTTTAGAATTTAGAAGCTGAATTGATTTATAAGTTGGAATTTAAGTTAAGTAAAACCAAGTGATGTTTAAATGAAATATAACTTAAGAGATGTTGAATGAAGTTGATATTGGTATCATAGTAAATTAATAAAGTTAAGTGATAAATGTGAACTTGAGTTATATAAATGAAATTCAACTTTAGTAATTGAATTGAATTAATGGATTGAATGTTAATCAATTAAATGTAAATTAAGTTGATATGAAATAATGAATGTAGGTGTAAATTCATTAAAATCTAATGTTATTAGAAATTGAATAGTTGAATGAAAATCAATTTAATTAATCCAATTGATAAGCAAAGGAATTTGGTTGTAATTAATATATATTGGTTGTTATATGATTGTTGGTTAATTGTATATAATTCATTAAGTATTAATGAAATTGGAAGCAAAAGTAATTGAGATCCAATTGGAAGTTAAGTGAATCTTAGAAAGAATTGAAATTGATTTGGAAGTGAACCAACTTGAATATGAATTAGTGAATATAAACTAATTGAAAATGAATGTTGGTAAAAACATCCACTATTAATGAATCAAATGTGATTAAATTGAAAACCTATTTCATTGAATACTAATGAGAATATGAATGAATATTTATTGGTTATGAATGCTAGTTGGTTGATGGTTGAATATATTGCTTTTGTTTCATTTGCTATGTTGGCATGTATAGTTATTATGTTGCTATATGTTGTATATCGATACTATTTTCATATATACATGTTCTCATGTTGTTTGTTGAGTGTTTAGTAGGTGCGGATCGCATTTGCTTCGCATTTGGAGCTCGCTTTCGCGCTATATTAGCCGTATATGCTCGCTAAAAATAATATAAGGTACATATCTCGGATTACATACCGTACTTTTACAATTTTTTCCCTGTGGGATGCCTCATTACTTGATGAGATGTATATTTGTGATATATATACTGTCATTTTTTTCGGATCGAGCCGCGCAAAGGAGACTATGGCGAATTTTTCCGAAAATTTAAGGCGTTAGAAAAAATTTGAGAAAATTTGGAAAATTTTGAAAACTATAACTTTGATTTGGAATTGAAAGTTAAACAATAGTAGTTGTTTTTGAAAAGATAACTAAGTATGATTTAAAAACTTAGTAAAGATTGTAAGAAGTTTAACTATGGATTTTGGAAAATTAATAGATTCTGTAACTTTTCTTATTTGTTAATTTCGAGGACGAAATTCTTTTAAGGGGGGAAGATTGTAACGACCCAGAATTTTAATTATTTAAGATTTGAATATTTAATTAATTTTAAATATTAATAAGTGGAATTTATAAGTCGAATAAATTTTATTTCGAATAATTGGATTTAATTGAATAATTAAATCAATAATTTAATATGTTAAATTATGGAAATAATTGAAAATTGGGTTAAATATGATTGAAAATGATTTGTAAAATTTTATTATATCATATTGAAGTTAGAAAGATATTTTAGAACTTTTAAAATCGAATTTTGAGTTAATTTGTGAAAATTGAATATTTTAATATTAAATCGACTAGTGAAATTAGCCAATTTTTGAACAGTCTCAGAATTGAACAAAACTAGTTCCATTGGATCCGTAATAGTTAGTTATTACCGGATTTCAATTTTCGTAGCAATCGGAGTTATCGTTTGATCGTGGCAGCTCGAAACGCATCGAAATTGTTTCAATATTAATTTGGCGAGTTAAAATAGCCATTTTTCAAACAGTCTCGGATTTCGATGAAACCAGTTTCATCGGATCCGTAATGTGATATTATTGTAAGGTTTCAAATTTCAAGTCAATCGGATTTACCGTTTGTCCGGTGCAAGCTAAAACGCCTAGAAAATCGTTTAAATCCGTTTAATTTAAATTGAACGTTTATTGCCATAACTCGCACAGATGTCCGAATTAACTTCCGAAACCTATTCCATTATGTCCGAAACGCGGGGTAAACCCCAGAAACGCTGGTTACGGCGCGTGAATCGGAGTTTAGAAAACCCGGATGAATAGTGTCGTTTTATTTCCTATAAATAGACCTTAATTTCACAAATTTGAAAAAAAAATAAAACCCTAGCCTAAGTGTTCGTGGCCGCCACTTTCATATTGATGGCCGATGTTGTTCCGTTCGATTCTCCTCAAAATCTTCCAATCCGTAAAAGAGTAGCCAAAACGTTCAACTAGAAGTTTGTAGAGCATGAAGAGATCTTGAAATCCATACGGTGATGATGGGTTTTGGAACAACTAGGTGGAGAGGAATGACCTGCGTTCGGCTGCGTTTGGGCACGAAAATCAACGTGCTATAGGGGGCCGAGCTTCATGCTATCTTGGCCGAGTGTTGTTCTTGTCATGCTCTTCGAGGTGGAGTATCTTGATCGTGGTGGATGTCGTCGTAGTGGAAGCATAATTTAACCCTAAGTATATGAATTGGGCTCGACTATACTGGAGTTTCACGCGAAGAAGATGGAGAGGGAGTGCGCACGGTCATGATGAAGGGAGACCTGATCCAACGGTCTAGAAGGTGTTAGGTTTAATATTATAAAGAATTTGTTGTAAATTATGAAATATAAATTCGTGTAATTTGTAAAATGCATAACTTTTTCATACGAGGTCGAAAACGCGCGAAACCAGTTGCGTTTTGAATCGTATGGACGAGCACTACGCTATGGAATTGGATTGGAGTCGTTTGGAGTTAGTGATAATTTCGGGTAAAATTAAACGTCCGTTTAATTTTATTCGAAATAAATTGCCAAAACGAAATTGAAATCAAGGTGAGAACTTCTCACTCAATCGAATCGGTTTTGATTTTATTTTAAATAGTTATATTTAAAATATTTGAATGCATGTTTGAATGATGATTGTTATCTATTGATTGATAAAATAGACATTATGCGCCGTTAGTAACCGGATGTAATTTATTAAAAACATATACCGCGTATATTTCATAAACAGTGAAATTGGTATTATATATAATAGCAATTTATATATATTGGCATATGTATATATTGCAGTTGATTGATTTCCCACATTTGTATAGCGGATGAGACCCTATTGCGCCGTCTATTAAGCGGATAATATTTTAAATCCCATATACCGCGATAATTTCGTACTGGAACGGAATTGGTATTGTGTTAATGTTTATGGATGCAGGAAAACATGTTGGAGGGATCCAACTGGATTCCTCAACAGTATTTATTTGATTATGGATATTTTGATATTCGTTGATTATCATATACGATATATGATGTCGTTGTTGTCATGATTGACTATTTGGTGTGTAGCATCATTGGACCAACTTTGGAATTTTAAAATGAATTTTAAAGTGATTTTTGAAAATATGACGCTAATGATTTTATAAAATAGTTTAAATCGGGATTTTGGAATTTATTATAAAAAGTTGAAAATATAGGATTTACAAAATTTAACTATTTTATAAATCAAAATGATGAAATTATAAAGGACTTTAAAGATGTTTTAAAATAATAGTATAAATTGATTTATATAAGAGATTTATAAATTGATATTTATAAAATGAAAATATTTGAATTATAAAACGAGTTTTTATAAGTGTTAGAATGAATTGTGAATGAATTTCATAAATGAATGAAATTTATAGAATTATAATCGGTGAAGTTAGAAATGGAATTTTTTAAACAGTAGGTTTATAGAATATGTAAAGTTATTTGAAGAATAATTGAATCTTGTAAGTTATAAGATTTATAATTATGAAGTTCAAAGGAATGATTTTTGCAAACAAATAAATTTTAAGTGTTTAACTTATAACATGAACTTTTGGTTTAAAATCGAGTTATAAATCGAATAGGTTAATAAAGAAAATTTATAAAGGAAGATGTTATAAGATAAATAGAAATGGAGTTTATAAACGTTGTCTTATAAATTCGCAAACGACTTATTTTGATAAGTAAATTGTTGAAACCTATTAATGGAGTTATATTCATGTTTTTGACTGTGAATAATCCTTTGAAATAAAATGAATAAAAGGACGAAATTTGTTAACGTAGTATATTCACGTTTTTGAATAGTGAATAATATGTTAAAGAAAATCTTTTGGGATGTGATGTTTTAAATAGAATTAAAACGATCTAACGATGTTTTAAAATGTGTTGAGATTCGAAACCATAGATTTCAACATTCATTGTTGAAATAGACGTTTTCGAGAAATAGAAGGAAATGGTGGACTATAACACTGTTGTTATAGTAAATGATTTCCGAAAGGAAATGTTTTGTATAGTATTGGGATTTATATATCTATTTTAATTTCGAATCCCTATACTAGTGATTTTGGGACGTCGTAACGATGTTTTATGTAACATTCGTTTTGGCCCAAATAAATATGTTTAAAAGAATGATTTCCTTAAAGAATGAAATATATACTTAATTTCGATTAAAGTATATTGAATATTTTACAAGTGTTGAAAATAAAAAAAAATTGTGAATTACTTATTAAATAAGTATGGAAATGTTTTCGAATATAAAGTGAATATTAGAGAATTTATCTTTTTGAAGATAAATTGAAATGAATAATTGAAATCGCATATTCATAGATATTTTGGAATATAAATTCACTATGGAATTTATAAAAGGAAGTGGAATTCTTTTAAAAATAAATATTGATTTATTTTTGAAGTGTGAAAATTATATATCTAGTAAAGATATTTTTGGGAAATAAATAATTTGGAAAATTATTTGGAATCTGGTGGTGTGTGCATATCCATTGATAGTTCAATAACCGACTATCAATATTTACCTTTGAAGGGTATTTGTTGGGATTTGTTGAATTTGAATGCTACACTTATTTTAAAATTATTGCGCTCGTTATTCGGATTACCCATTCCGAATAGTGATACGACGTGATGGATAGCATTGAAGATCGGTGTTGAAGACCCGGTATTTGCGAGAGCGATAGGATGACCTGTCGATTGACTCAGCACCGAGTTGCTCCGGTATAGAGTTCTCCATATGTGATGGGGAATCCGATCAGGATTGTGGATATCTGGATTGCAAGGACTTCTTTGTAAGTGCCTTCGCTTCTGTTCGAGCCCGGAACAGAATTGTATGGATTGTGTGTCTGACTTTACAAATTGAGATATAAAGCCGATTTCTTTCAAATATATTTCTGTTGGTGGCGGAGAATTTATTCTTTTAGCTTAACACCCTTCTCTGAGACGTACGAGCTCAGAGGTTATGTAGTTGAAGGTTATCAGCGATATATTCCCAATTTGGTAATGTGACATGCTGAGTGTTGCTGTGAAATGATCATTGTGTTGATTATTTGTAACAACCCTGGTTTTAGCGATTACCTGAGAGTATTAAATTATAACGGCAGTTATAATTTAATAGTGAAAATTAATAACAAATGAAGAATTTAAATTGTTTATTGGGAATAAACAATGTAATTGAGGATAAAATGAGAAAATAAAGTTTTGAAAACTTTATTAAGATGATTTGAGATAATAAATCGAGGAAAATGTTTTTATTTAGAGTTAATGCAATAATTTTGTTAATTATTGCTATTTACTTCTTTTAATGATTCTTTTATAAAAAAAAATTAAAAAGTAATTAATTTTAAGATGAGATATATTTAAAATAATGATGGAATTGAGTTTAAAAATATGATTTAAGTGTAAAATTATATTTAAAATGGGTTATAAAGTTTTATTACACAAAAATATGATTTTTGTGTAATTTATAATGTTAATTACATTGAGATTTGTAATTAAAGATGTAAATTTGGTATTTACTTTAAAATAGAGAAATATGTTAAGATGTAATTATAATGTTTTATTAAGATGTTTTTATGAGGTTTAAAAAAAAAAGATTCCAAATAAATTTCAGAAAATCTTCTAACATCATGGTTGGAGAATAAATGTTTTTATATATTTTTAGAGGTTTTTAAACAATTATTCATTATTTTTAAGGCTTTTAAAAATTATTAAAATCCTTTTTAATAATGTGTTTTCTCTCAAAATCTTTTAGATAAGTTTCTAAAATTTGTTTTATAACCCCGTTTTCTCAAGTAAAATCCTTTATAATTAATTTTATTCATTTTAATTACTTTGATGCTTTTTCGGACGTATGAGGAAGTAAATTAAACGGTTTAGTAAAATTACGAGGTATGGGACTCGTGAATTTACTTTATCGGTTAATTTCGGACTTGTACGATCGAAACTCTTTCGATGAACTGTTGGAGATGATACAAGATGCTATTGAATTTTGGGTAGTTATATGGTCCGAGAACTCCAATTTAGAAGTATATTCGATGAAGGACCGTTTTAAGATGTTGTTTTACTTGCCGATGAGATGAGGCGAGTCTTGAGATGAGATTTTCCTTTTCGGGGATGATGGTTTATGAGAAACCATTATGAGATTTAATTGCATTTGCCGATGATATGAGGTAAGTGTATTTATGAAGTATTCATGAAGTTAAGATGTTTATGATGATTTATGAAGTTAAGATGGTTATGATGATTTTTACTTGTTGATGAAATGAGACAAGTCACGATCGAACCATTACTCGTCGATGAGTAGAGATGAGTGTGGTATTATATTAACTCGCCGATGAGATGAGGCAGAGTGAGTTTTATGATGGTTCTGATGTTTTATGATGTATTCTAATGTGGAACCAACTAACGATTAGTAAACCATTAGGGGAGAACGTATAGCATGGGTTATACGTTCTCGCCTTTTGGGTTCCTATTCGAATAGTTGAGACACATTCAAGATGTTACTAGTACTAGATCGAGTACGATTGGAGTCACCACGATGATCACGATGTTATTACTCAACTCCAATCACCATGAAGTTTTTACTCGGATTTGTGATTGGGTGTCATTAAGATGTTCCGACTAGTCAATCACGATGTTATGATGTTTATGTGAC